>CAMTZB010000015.1:5715000-6965000 GCA_947086495.1 Morpho achilles
TATACTGAGGACATCCCGGACGTCAGCCTATACGAGATTAGTATGGCTCTCAAACAACTTAAGAACAACAAGGCACCAGGTGATGACGGAATCACTACAGAACTCCTGAAGGCGGGTGGAAAACCCGTACTTATAGTCCTTCAGAGATTGTTCAATTCCGTCATTCACGAAGGAACTACGCCGGAAGCATGGCACAGGAGCGTGGTGATTCTGTTCTTCAAGAAAGGTGATAATACCTTATTGAAGAATTACAGACCCATCGCGCTGCTGAATCATGTTTATAAGTTGTTCTCGAGAGTCATAACGAATCGTCTCGCGCGTAGGTTCGACGACTTCCAGCCTCCCGAACAAGCCGGTTTCCGAAAAGGCTACAGTACCATAGACCACATATTCACGCTGCGGCAGGTTATACAGAAGACCGAGGAGTATAACCAGCCATTTTGCTTGGCGTTTGTGGACTATGAGAAGGCCTTCGATTCGGTGGAAACATGGGCTGTGCTAAGGTCGCTCCAGAGATGCCGCATCGACAATCGGTATGTCCAAGCGCTGAAGTGTTTGTATGAAAACGCCACAATGTCTATCCGTGTCCAAGACAGAACTACGAGACCAATCCAAACGCGGCGAGGTGTGCGACAGGGAGATGTTATCTCCCCGAAGCTGTTTACCGCTGCATTGGAGGATGTCTTTAAGCTTCTAGGATCTAGGATGTCTTTAAGCTTCTAGGATCTTCACGGATACGGCATCAACATTAACGGCGAGTACATCACTCACCTTAGATTTGCCGACGACATAGTCGTCATGGCAGAGTCTCTGGAGGACCTTAACACAATGCTCGATGACCTCAGCAGAGTATCTCAACAGGTGGGCCTTAAAATGAACATGAGTAAGACGAAGATTATGTCAAACTCCCATGTTCCGCTCCACCCGGTCATCGTTGAGAACTCTGCACTCGAAATTGTAGACGAATATATATACCTGGGACATACGGTCCAGCTAGGTAGGTCCAATTTCGAGAAAGAGGTGAGTCGCCGAATCCAACTCGGATGGGCAGCGTTTGGGAAGCTACGCGAGATCTTTTCGTCCAAAATACCTCAGTGCTTGAAGACTAAGGTCTTCGAACAGTGCGTGTTGCCAGTGATGACTTACGGATCGGAAACGTGGTCGCTGACTATGGGCCTCATAAGAAAGCTCAGAGTCACTCAGCGGGCGATGGAACGGGCTATGCTCGGAGTATCTCTACGTGATCAAATCAGAAATGAGGAGATCCGTAGACGAACCAGAGTCACCGACATAGCTCATCGTATCGCGAATCTGAAGTGGCAATGGGCGGGGCACGTAGTACGTAGAACCGATGGGCGTTGGGGTCCTAAGGTGCTGGAATGGCGACCTCGCACTGGAAAGCGCAGCGTTGGAAGGCCCCCAACGAGGTGGACTGACGACCTCAAAAAGGTCGCGGGGAGCCGCTGGATCCAAGCGGCACAAAATCGTGGATTGTGGCGATCCCTTAAGGAGACCTATGTTCAGCAGTGGACGTCCACCGGTTGAGAAAGAAGAAGAAGAAGAAGTTAATATTATCTACACATTTAATATTAAATATGCATTTATTGAGTGTAAGAGCAAAAATTTGAGTGATGAAAACGATTGAGAGTGAGCTCGAACTCTAGTTTTCTTTAAAGTTTTCGATAAGAAACATTGTTCTAAGTACGATTACATTGTTCTCATATAAAATATGTCCTTTATATTTATTATAAGTTACATCCAAGTAGATAATAGGATGCTGCTTTTAGTTTTGTTGGCACTTACTTAAACACTTGCTATCAATAAATCGTACAGTTTATACTGTAACCGAAGTAAATGCCTTCGCAAAATAATTCATACATAGAACTTTTACGAGGTGCTCGATTTATTATGCTGATACGCCGACACGTTTGATAAGGCAAAGCTAGTTACGATTGTATACGTAGAATCTAACACGGCTTACGGAATAAACCGTGACCGTAATGTTATCTACGGAAAATATACAAAGTTGTTTTGACGGTTATTAGAAATTTGAGCTTATCAGTTTTCACTAGTAGGGCGACCATCATTATTCTTCTGTCCTTATACCTCTCTAAGTGGGGTCGTCCCAATATGTTCTGTTCCATTCTGTGCTATCATTCGTTACGTCTGGCTCTACTCTTTTTATATGCATACTTCCCACATTCCAGCCATCCCTTTTTCGGCCTCCCCTACTCACTAAGCAGAGCGATCACTAGCCTCACAGTATCATTATATATAACTATAGGCGATAAGAAAGATCTACCACATCATATATATGCATTCCTAACCTAAGTAAGAAGTAAGTAAGTAGCGGCCTGTTTAGTTCCCACTGCTGAGAATAGGCCTCTTCTCTCCGGTTTTGGAAGGTTTGGAGCTAAGACCTACCACGCTGCTCCAATGCGGATTGGTAGGCACATATCTCCAAAATTCTCCAGAGATATGCAGGTTTCCTCACGATGTTTTCCTTCACCGAAAAGCGTGTGATAAATTGCAATTATTAATTAGACACATAAGATTTAACAGAAAAACTCATTGGTGTCTGCCCGGGTTTCAACCCGTGACTTCCTCGAAAGAGTCGCACGTTGTTACCGCTGGGCTACCACAGCTTTCCTTTCCTAACATATACTGCCTATACACAAGCTGTGATGGCCCAGCGGTGCGACCATGTGAATCTCTAGAGACGATCACGGGTTCGAACCCGGGCAGACACCAATGACTTTTTCTCTTAAAACTTATGTCTCAATTGATAATTGCAATTTATCACACGCTTTTCGGTGAAGGAAAACATCGTGAGGAAACCTGCATATCTCTAGAGAATTCTGGAGGTATGTGTAACCTACCAATCCGCATTGGAGCAGCGTGGTAGGTCTAAGCTCCAATCCTTCTCTCCCAAAAACGGAGAGAAGAGGCCTATTCTCAGCAGTGGGATAGTAACAGGCCGTTACTTACTTTTACTTACTACTGCTTATACTCAATGGCTTGTTTCCGTGCGTTAATAAGTGCGTTCTTTATAAATATTAATTTGTTTTACAATGTTGTGGTTAATTTGACTTTGGTATCTTAAAATTGTATTCGTTACAAGTCAGTCGTGACTACTTTATAGCACATGTCCTACAACGTTTGTCAGGCATACTAATGTTTGATTGAAAGTTTAGTACTAATAGCTATACAGTTTGAGAAATTCTGTCTTTAACGACATGACGCCGACTGCGAATTACTTTTGACGATACACGATGTAGCGACTAAAGAATAAATTATATTGTTTTTTTAATCGATGATCACCAAGCGCTCACCATGTGATGAACATGCGGTTAAAACATGATTCTTGCCAAGGATAACACATCCTAAATACAAAGCTAAATTATGTGACAACTTGTTTATAACATGTTGTGCAGGCCCAGCTTAGAGTGGGTTAAGGGCAGAAAGATGATGAATAAATTTTACATAGTATAAAATATGATTATTTTTATTATAAGCTATTTTATTCTCAGAAGCGTGTTAGTCGTGATTGTACACTTGCATTTCGGTATAAGGTGCAATCGATAATAACATAGTGGTTTTGTAATGAGTAAATTAAGGTTGTTATTGTATGACTAAGCCCCTCCATAATATACATCTATGCATTTCGACGATGTTTCCTGCATGAAAAATATTACCTACACATAAGGCCTAATAAGCCTGATTATAAATACAATATCTGGGTGACCAAGCCTTGCTCGAAAATTTATTACAAAAAAAATTATAAAATAAAATTTATTATTTAGTTGGGGATCGATCCTGGGCATTTACATTTTTCGAGGCTGCCCGTTGCCCGAATAAGCTACGCTGACTTGACATTTTGTGGCGAAAATTCAAATCTTGAACATTCAAATGCGAAAATGTTATAATAATAATATTCTTTATTGTACACCAAAAAGAATATTTTATTGTTTTTTAATGCCTCTCCCCCAAAACCTACATGCTGAATTTCAGGAAAATCGTTGGAGCTGTTTCCGAGATTCCGAAAGTATATATAGGTATACACACATACAAGATTAACTCATTTAAATATTAAAGATAATTTATTATTTTAAATTAAATTTTAACAGTATGACAGAATTAGTTATAGGCCCTAAGTTATATTAATATGGTTATTCAAATAAAACAATACGTTATTGTATGACGCATAAATCAAGTACCGGCAATAAAATAACATAAAATACCGTAATAATACAACAGGACGACCGTATCGCTATCTAACGATTTCTTCCAGGCAATCTTATTTAACTTAACGATTCTTGTTTGACTAGTTTATTGAAATATATTATCTTATATAAACTTACAAAACAGGTTGAATAAGTATGTTGCATTAATTTTGTATTATATATATGCAAACCAAGACTTTGTTGTTATACATAGTTGTTTCTGATTTAAATACAATGAGCTATATTTATTTTTGTTTAAAATCATTTTTAAGGTGATTCGTTCGGTTAATAAATAAAATATTCATCAGTATCAAATTACCCATACTCGAAGAACAAATTGTTTTAAGATAAGGTTGGCGCTCGGCGAAAATCGAACCCGTGACTCCCTCCTGGGAGTCACGGGTTCGATTCGGGCTGCTGAAGCCCTATCAAGGAGCTGAAGGACCTATCAATGCCACCTCCACCAACTAAGATATCAACCACGGACAAAGTCTATCCAGATCAAACAGTTCTTAGTGCGAGTTTTTTTAACCTTCTCGCTAATTTGTATGGCGCTGGAACAACGATCACTAGATGTCGCTGTTGCAGTGTTATACAAATTGGCTTTACGCTTGTAATGCGATCGAGTAGGTTAAAATAACTGGCACCAAGCACACTGCAGTTTCTGGTACATGCGCTGCGTGTATTATTTGGTCTTGCACGCAAGTTGCAAGTTTTAGTATATTTTTAACTTTTTTACGGTGTGACATCTTCCTGTAAATGTCGTCTCAACACATATGTAACATAAGGTAACTGTAGATTCAAAGCAGGTCTAGCAGCATCTAAGTTAACTATCTTTTGTCAGCTATCGGTATATAGTAAACAGAGAGATCTTGGTTATGTTTTTGTCGGAATCCGAACTGTTCGTTGCTAAGTTTATTGTTTGGAGAAGGGACGGTCTCGTGGCCGAAAAAATTAGATACATCGATGTAGTTTTAATGAATAAATTCTAAAGTCAAGTGACATGGGCTAACTTTTATTTCCGTACAAATTCGACGCATCGAAGTCATCGGCTGAAGCTAATATATATACAAGTTTACCTTCTCGAGAGTGTTTAGCCATAGTATTTACATCGATGCATAAGCAATATTGACTTTGTTATCACCTACGTTCCTTGTTGCCCGCAATATTCATAGCTATAAAGAATATGTTACTCACGTTACTACGATATTGATCATAATCTATTTATTTTGCTGTGCAAAGAAGTTTCTTCCAATTGACAGGTTAATATTTCGCATGATGTTAAGTGCTCAATCGATAATTTGAATCATAGACATATATGATTAAAATTTATAATGTATCTTGCAAAGATATACTAACAATATCTTCTGATATATTGGGAGACTGGGAGTATGGTATTTATTGTTCTGAACAACATGATACTGTTTTCTGTCGGATGATAGTGACTTCTTATTACGTGATGATTAGTTACTCTCTAGTGGCCCAATAGATCCAATCTTAGTTCTGTTTCTTTAGAACGAAGTCCCTAATGGACTAGTATAGATGAACTACCTATCTATTTTGCACACTCAGCAATATTTACAGACCATTCATTTCAGTGATTACGTAAAAGCCGTTGGAGCTATCATAATAACACAGCAGTATTAGATTTATGTGTTTTATCAGCGTTAAAGCTTGGTAAGTATTCCAAATTGATTTAAAGGTGGGTGTTTACAACTTTACACCCGTGAGATGTTGGCAAGGTGATACCTATTGTAGCATTAAAACCATGTTCTAAGCGATTTAGATTCACACGTTTTGCTTTCCAATTAGTGTGTTCAATTATAACGTAACGATAAAACATAATCTGATAACTATGGTGTTATACTTTATGGTTTCATTGACTCGGTATATTTTTTATAGCTGTAATAGGCAGTCGCGAAAATTTTTATTTAGCGATGTACATATTTAACATCATATTTTTCGAATTGACTATTTGTTGTTAGATCTTACACTTTTGTTCACCGTAAAGCCAAATGATGAATTGCGAGTATATAAGTTTATAATTGGGTTTTAAGCCATGAATCTTTGCAAGGGTCACGCGATCTCTAAATTCAGTTATCACGCCTTATTTAATTAACAATCATCATATTCGGTAAGATATTCTTAATTTTCTAAGCCTTTATCGTCTATCATTCGTCAACTCTGGTGCCACTTCTTTTATATGTAGATATAGTATTCTTTATATCCATCTATACATTTTTTTTCTTTCTCGGTCATAAATCCATATTTAAAACGCCTTTTAGTCACATGATTTTCATTCCTCTTCATAACATGACAGTACCAACTTTTCTCATATTTTCTATACTGGGCTATACTGGACGCAACTTTCGGACTTCCCCTATATATAATATTCATATCGGATTATATCAAATCTTGTCACACCACACATCCACCTTAATATTCTCATCTCCTTTACGTGCACCTTTTCTTTCATCTTTTCCTTTTATGGCCCAACATACTGGTAATTACGACAGGTCTAATGACCGTTTTATAAAAAAAAATCTTAAGTTTATTTACTAAGAATATTTCATAAACGTTTGAAATACACTTCTCTACGGTGAAATGAGTATTTTTATCTATAATAATTAAACTCGAGTAAATCATTTACTTTTTGGGTAAATCGCTGGCGGTTATGTTCGACTCGCACTAGTACAAACGGATAAAGCTTAGTTAAAACTGCAGTCGCTATACAGATTGATGAATTGTACATCCATTTATTTTAATTATACTTATAAGCAATATATTTTTAGTATTCATTCATATTAAAACAGTGGAAATAATTTAAAAGTCATAGAGCAATCAACCAGGAAAAACATGATTTTTAAAAATTATGATTGAACATTATTCATATATTATCTATGCTGATATACATATAATTGCTGTATAGTCTAGCTATAGCTCAGAAAATATTCTTATCTGTATAAAAAAAATAAGTGCACGTACGTAACGTAAGTAATATCTCTGATATTACACTACACAAAAAAAAATATACGTAAATTAAAATTGTTATAATTTATAACTGTTATTGGTAAGAAATATTAATTGAAATCCATATTGTGACTGTGTCAATCAAATTTTTTACAACATTATTAACGTTAAAATTTGTGTTGGCATTTTAAACTCATGCATATTTAATAAATAAATTATATTCATAGTTTATTATTTTTTTCATATTGTTTTTATTTGCAATAAATTAAATTATTTTCGTTATTAAATAACTTTATGTTGAATGCCACTTTTACCGTTATTATTGTAATAATAAATAATAATTGCTCGACTTGTATATGTTTAAAAATAACAAAATCTATAAGGCTATAATACATATTAAATATTGTACTTACGTTTTAGTAACAGCAAAAAATATTTGGAAAATGTGAAATATTAAGTATTTATATATATTTAATACGGTGTTTACACTTTCATTTTACATATCTAATGAGAAATTTAAAATTTAAATTCACGAACTTCTATACTATCATACAAATTGATTTCGCGCGAATTTCCTCACGCCAATTTTAAAATTAGATCGCGAACACGTTCTCCACACCACGCCAGTTACCGGACTGGCTGGTTGTAAAAAAGTGTTGATATACAGATAGGAACGTACCGGCGTAATCCAACCAAATCACAATAAATACAAGTATTTACTGTTTAACTCTTAATAATGAAGCAATTTTACGTGGTCGGCTAAGTTATTTCAATTCACTTTCTAGCTCAGGCATGATTGCTTGGTCCACAGATACAATATTAATAACGTAAACAGTGATAACTTGCGAGTAAAGGTTATTGCTCATTGTTTGTGATAAGTTAATTTTTCTGCTTTACTAATGTCTAAATTACTTATTGATTAATAAATAATAGTTTAAAATAAATTATTGAATTGAAGCGAAGTTTTGAAGCAAACAAGTTTTAAGACAATTTTAATTAAAGTAAAACTAATAGGCAGCAAATTAATTTAGTTTTTTTTATTATTTATAATTCCTTTGTGGATAAGTTTATCGAACCAGTGAATCTTAGTGCTGACTTTTTAAATAAATTTTGAAAAACGCATGTCAAAGCTTTATGTTGATACGTCCATACGGTTTGAAGCTCACGATATTGTATTATAGACAGTAAAAAATTAGATAATATTCCTTCTAAATAATTTATAGAATTCATAATGCAATCCATAATACAAAACTAATAAAAATATTTTGCTATAATCCGCAACAAATTATAGCAAAATAATATTTTCATTACTTTATACTTTCCAAAGTTCTTAATTTCGAATCTCTATAAGTATTAGTTATTACTAGATAATGTATAATCCACTTTAAACAGATTGAAATTCCATTTCAAGTTTAGGAGTACATATAACTAAACCTGCCCCCTTAAATTTCTCCGTTCATTCATTACTAAGGCTGGATATTTACGAGATAAATTTACTAGGTCATGATATGGACTAGAAAATGGCGTATTCAGATCACAAAACGAGAAAGTTCTGTAAAGCACAACTTAGTAAAATTTGATGAAGGCCAAGATTTATTATTTACATAAAAATGTCTCATGATTTGCCTGACGTCAACTTGCCTTAGTTGTATTTTACGACACCTCTGTAAGAAAGTGGGTGGACTATTCTACTCAACCGGATACTACATGGTAGGTGAACTTACCTTAGACGCCTTTTACGATACCTCGGTAAGAAATGAGGGTGGTCTATTCTACTTACCCGGATACCACACAGCGGGTCAACTTACCTTAGTCGCCTTTTACGATACCTCGGTAAGTAATGAGGGTGGCAGCATTATACTCAGCGGGATCCCACACGGCTTAGCATATATCATATCTGATTATTGATAAATGACTAAAGATGGTTGTTGATACAGAACTCGTTCTAAATGTTGGCACATGTTTTCTATATTTAGAAGGCGAGCAAAAGCAGGCTTGACAAGCATCTTAAGAAAGCAGAAAGATTGTTCTAAGCTCGAATAGTATCAGGCAGTTACGTTAACTTCAGTATTATAGATTAAATTATTTTATTTTAATGGCCATAAAATGTTTCTGTGAATATCTATTCATTCGAATTCGAATTACCTATCAGAAACGTAATATACATTACTATGATAAATGACAATATAAGGATATTACGAATAAACTTTAATGTATTATTTGCACAAGTTCTTGGTAAAGAAAGCAGGAAGAAATTATACAGCGAATTATAACGATTATCATTGCCTCTAAGAAATATTTTTAAGTTGAATATATTGCTTATTGAAATATATTATTTCAAGTAAAATCTTAGGAACCACTTGTTTGGTACGATGTTTTTATCAAGAACTACTTGAAATGCATCTCTGTGGTTACAAATTTTATATCTATTTGGTTTTCGTCATTAAATATACCTACAATTTTTTTAATGTATTTATTTACGAAGCTCCATTCGCGGCTAAAATGTAAACTCTTATTTCATTTATTGAGGATAACCACCACATTATAAGCCAATACAACCAAATTATTTATAAACTATTTACCTAAATGTAGTCATAATTATACGTAAACACGGTTTACCAAGAGGACGCTTAGGTACATTTAAGAATTAAAATTAATTGTTATTAATTACTTATTTTTTTAATACTTATAGCTTTTTTAGATTATAATTTACATTTGTAAAAGCAAATATAGTTGATTTTGTTATTATTTAAAAAGTTTTTATTATATTATTTACATACCTAAATAATATATTTCGATGCAGTTCCAAATTTAAAAGCTTAATACAATATCTCGTATAGAGAGTACAGAGATATAGATGAATGGAAACTATAAATGCTTACGAGATGTTATACAAATTGTATTTACAATGGGTCCTGATTGAAAGGTCATAGCAAATGGAGGCAACGAGACAAGGTTACTGGGTTAGAGCTGTTCAAGGTCTGCGGCTAGCCCAAATCCTAATTGTACAACGATTTAAGAAGTCAGACATATATATAGGAATAGTGAACTAATCAGTTGATTTTGTACCTTACATTTTACCTACCTACATACCTACTGACCTACATACATCCGCATTGGAGCAGCGTGATATGTTTAATTAAGCTCCAACCTTATCGACCAAAAGTTGCTGTGTTTTTGTATAGAAACAAATTAGCTTATTTATACTCTTGACTGCTCGAACGCTGTATACATCCTACAATAATTAATGCGATGTATAAATGTTTGTGAGTATGTTTGTTACTCTTTCACGGCCAATCCGCTGAACCAATATCGATGAAATGTTCCAATTTTTCCTTATACACCGGAATAACATATTATCATCATCATCTTCCTGCCCTTATCCCACTCTAAGTGGGGTCGGCACAACAGGTTATAAACATGCTGTCACATGATTTGGCTGCGTATTTACGACCGGACGCCTGCCTGACGTCAACTTACATTAGTCGTATTTTACAGTACCTCGGTAAGAAATGAGGTTGGTCAATACTACTCAGCCGGATACCACACGGTGTTCTCGAACGCTGTTTACATCTTACTAATATCATAAATGTCAAATGGCCATTCCGCTGAACCAATATCGATAAAATTTGGCACGATTTTTCCTTATGAACCGGAATAACATGCCTATAGGCTATAAAAATCTTGTTAATTCTGCAGGAATAGGATGACAATGAAAAGCGCCATCTATTATCGACCTGTGACACGACAACAGTCCACGCGAACGAAGTCGCGGGTAAATGCTAGTACTTCATATACCCGGTTGTATCTCTTAATAAAGATACCTATATATTTATATATCTTTATAAGATATTTTATATACTCGTAGCTCGTTAAAAATACGGTTTGTATTATATTTTGTTAAAGCATTCAATATACAGTCAGTAATAATGGAGGTCGCTGACTATGGGCCTCATAAGAAAGCTCAGAGTCACTCAGCGGGCGATGGAACGGGCTATGCTCGGAGTATCTCTACGTGATCAAATCAGAAATGAGGAGATCCATAGACGAACCAGAGTCACCGACATAGCTCATCGTATCGCGAATCTGAAGTGGCAATGGGCGGGGCACGTAGAACGTAGAACCGATGGGCGTTGGGGTCCAAAGGTGCTGGAATGGCGACCTCGCACTGGAAAGCGCAGCGTTGGTAGGCCCCCAACGAGGTGGACTGACGACCTCAAAAAGGTCGCGGGGAGCCGCTGGATCCAAGCGGCACAAAATCGTGGATTGTGGCGATCCCTTAAGGAGACATATGTTCAGCAGTGGACGTCCACCGGCTGAGAAAGAAGAAGAAGAATAATGGAGGTGTCTGTCTGTATGTCACGTTTTCACGACTAATTTGCTTGAGCGATATTTACGAAATTTGATATAGGTGAAGCTTATACACCAGACTACATACAATAGGATACAATTATTAAAATTCCTACTTTTCCTTCGGGAACTGGAAAAATCATGTCATGCATAATCGAAGGTAATTTCATACTGAAAAACGAATTTGCAGGTATACTAATATAAAACACTACCAATAAATAATAACGTACAAGAAACTTTCGCTTGGATTTAGTTTGTCAACTCCTCGACAATGTAAAATCTTATTTTGCACCAGATTATGGTTTTATTTTGAAGATATTTTATAAATACTATTTTATTGAAACTTTAATATTGACTGTTTATTTACAAAATTTCGTCGCTCCGTAGGCAAGCCCGGCTAGCTCAGTCGGTAGAGCATGAGACTCTTAATCTCAGGGTCGTGGGTTCGAGCCCCACGTTGGGCGATCATATTTTTTTCCAGTTTTAAAATAGCCATAAATATTGACGTCTTTTACATGTATCCCGTATTTTCACTCGTGTTACTAAGACCATATAAAAAATAAGATGTATTTCCGACGATTTTGTTTTTTTATACACTATGCATTTTAATAGGAACAAAAAGTATTATTATTAATTAAATATTAGTATTACATATTCTAATAATCTAATAATAATAGTAATCTAGATTCTGTCAATATGAAAAATTTTACACAAATTCCTTATGGTGTACATTAAAGTGGTACAAGCATATAAACAAAGTTATTACAAACTTTTCACTACATAATAAAAGTAACATGGGATTTGGCGTATGGTTTTATGTTCTATGGCATATTTTTAGGGATTTCTCGAAATATGAATTTAAAGATTTTTTGTCTTCGATGCAAATAGATATTTACGCAAATAAAGAGGTCATTGCAGTTAGAATTGTAGTTTTGTTGCTACAAAAATTCTTAACATGTAGGTTTCTTTGATTATTAATAGATATTTACGCAAATTAAGAGGTCATTGCAGTTAGAATTGTAGTTTTGTTGCTACAAAAATTCTTGACGTGTAGGTTTCCTTGATTATTAATGACCACCAACCATAGAGTTAGAATACTAGAGTAGAGGGGACCGATATGCGGTCTGTAAATGTAAATGTAATGAGTATCACAATAAATAATGAGATGCCTTTATCCCACTCTAAGTGGGGTCGGCACGTCATATTTAAAACATGTTACGTGTTTTAGCTAGTAATTTTATGACAGGCCGTTTGCCTGAGTTTAAATTACCTTAGTCGCCTTTTACGACACCTCGGTAAGAAATGAGGGTGGTATATTATGCTCACCCGGATAGCTCACGGCATGAGAGGGAAGATGAAATTCGTATATTTATCTTTGTCTAATCACACATAAAAAGAGAGACCAATATATACAGTTTGTTTTCTATTGTAATAGGGCACATTTAAGATTAGTTTCCCTACTCTAGTATAATAACTATATGCCTCGACGCCCTCGTCGCAGCTGGAACTGTATCTTTTATTGTCTATAGTTTTATGAAATATGTATACACTAGTAGGTATAATGGATCCTTTGAATGCTATTACTGTCGGCCGCAATAAAGCGAGTATTGACAGCGCATCATTTCGTGAGCGATGATATAAATCTTCACGAGTCAAATCAAAATCGCGAAATGTCTTTTATGATCCTTAGAATTGAGCGTTGTTTTAACAATATTCTTAGAAGCTGTGCAATTATATGTATATTAAAAACTGTCCTGTATTTTTTGCAAATTTTTTTTATATGATACAATATTTAAGAAAGAAACTTTCTATGTAACGGTTTTTAAGGGCAAAAATGTTATGATTATTTTGTTATAATCTGTATTTATTGTTTATTTATAAATTGTAGTAACATCGGTTGTTCATTGGTAACAATTCTGTTATAGTAATAATGAATAATTCATTGTAAAGTAGCAAACGGAGAGAAAAGACCTGCGCGCCAAAGGGTCAAAGGTGCGTGTCTTTTAAATTATAATCAAAATAAATGCAGTATGAAGTATCTTTATCTTCCTTGTATATACCGTGAAATTCTAATGTTGCTTTGTTTAAATAACGACTGAAAGAAGTATACTTAACTTCGAAAAAGTCTTTTAATAATTACGCAGTTATAAATTATAATAAAGTGATGCAAACAAAATTTGTAGGAATCGAATATTGTAAGACTGGTTCTTGCAATAATTATCAGTTAGGATACATATTTAAAATTATCTTGAATGTTCTTAAAATATTATTAAAAATTTAAGCTTAAACAGAACAGCGCTATCTAGCGAGATATGCCAAAAGTATTTCTCATCTTCATATTTGTAGTGCAACTACTCGTTACTAGATGGCGCCAATAATAAACCTTTCAAAGAGTTCCATTTATAATTTTTGAGTACATAATTGAACAAATTTTGTGTAAAAATTTATCTTAGAGTTTTACCATTGAAATACATACTGCATGCAAATTATAAAATTAAATGCCAGTTAATACTATGCTGTATATTTTAAATTATCAATTTGGACTTAAGAATTATTTTTGTAAGATCATCGACGACAAATACATCGTTCACATTAAATAGAAAAATTATTATACACCGGACTTTGGTGCATTTTCGATTGATACATTGTTAATCGTCACGTGCACTTAATAATCGTGTTTAAAAATAAGCCTTTAATAATTTAAAGTTCTCCGTTATTCGTACTTAAAAGAATTTTACTGTAAACAATACGAGAGGTCAAAAGATTTATGATTACCACACCCCATACCCATATCTGTACGGATCCGTGACGCATGTTCTTGCAGTCAAGGGATAATCTGTTCAGATATGGCTAGGACACGCCTCGAATATTACAACTACTCGTCCGATAAAATGTAACGGTTTGGACACTAACGTAATGTGTGACGATATGATGGATGGTATATTCCTAACACTGTAGATTAATTTTACATACAAAAACATACTTGTGTTTTAGGATTTTTAGACTTTTTTCGGCTTACAGCTGGAGTTTCGCGGCATTTTATCTTGCGACTATTTTCTTTTGTCCCGACATATGGTTGTTTTGTATTGTTTTCAAAATTGGATATATCCCATAGAATTTATCTTATTTCATTATCTTGTAACTAATTGCTTAATATCTACAGAATTATATATACACAATAATATATACAGAAGTTTTATATATTTACGAATTTATGTTTTTGTTTCCCGGTTTATTTTAAAGGGATTATCTATTTTATTTCTTTCAGTTATTTTTCTTACACAGAACATTTAATCGGTTGATACACAGTTCCGCCTTCGAACCCGTTATAATATGTATATACAAAAATATATACCTTAAGTCATTTAGTATATTAGTTAGTATTATTTAGTATAGGCGCCTGCCCGGAATTTAAGTCTACAAACTTTGTTCTAGGTGAGGATCAACTCAAATGTTTCAGGTGAAGGGTAAGTTCTTTGTGTTCTCCTACTTATATAAAATCGGCGAAGGGATTAGTGCCAAGTTGTCATTCCTGACCAAGCCAAGCCAAAGTAAATCTTGTTTTAGTATAGAGATAGATAAAAAATCAATTAGTTTCTGTTTAAGACATTGTCTGCATGAATTAAAAAATAAATTTTTAATCTGTTAAACGAACATTAATACTTAATTAACCTGTTAATAAATTACGATAAGTTAAACCTAAATTCGATCACCCGTTTTTGCGTGTTTGAATAACAAGGAATAAATATTGTAAATATTTATAATAATAGAAGAATTAGGTAAGTTATGAAATACATATAATATAATTGAAACAGTTCCCAAATCATAACCACTAAGTATATATAAATTGAATACAACTTATATTATTCATTTTGGTTTATTACATCACACAAAAACGCAAAAAAGCTTAACAGACTCGAATACTTTTTAGTTCCGTACTGAAATCTAAAGAGACACAGTCTTTGGAACTTTGATAAGTTTGCTAACACTTGAATCTTACAATAACTTATTCAACTATACAATCTTCGAATCCTAAATATATGTATTTTACTTTTTTATACTTAATATTATCTGGATATTTGAAAAAGATTATGCAAAGAAATGACATAATTCTTTCCTTTTGTTCGAAATTAAAGCCGAGGCTCATTTTCAAAGGACTTTGGAACGTTCAAATAATTGGATACGTAGTGTACAAAGGGTTGTGTGGCTTAAAAAGCGTAAAAGGGAAGCTTTAATCTGCCTACGCTCGTTTGCTGCGATTGTTTCAAAGGGTGTCGTGGTTTGTTGATTGACCCAACATTTTGTTGTATGTGTTTTAAGGTTTTTTTCCGGAAACGAAGCTATTGCGGCCAACGTACTCGTATGCAAATTGGAAAGTATTTTAAGTATTTGCATGTAGATATTTGTATGTTAAAATGTTTCAGAATTTTAATAAAGAAACAACCTATTTTATATTTCGTATTGTTGTTCTCTTGAATCAATGGACATTTGTTGGAGTCTTCAAGGGTTTTTTGGCATACAATTTTGTGGCTCTTAAATGCAATAGCATCCTGTGACCTTTTCGCAGTAAATGTATTCGTAGACGGGGTATAAAGTTTTCGATGCTTTGACCGCCAGACCTTAGGAATCAAACTTACATCGGTTCATCTAATCGTAATAGGTATGTACATAACTTATAGAAAAACCCAAAGGTTGCCTGGAAGAAGCGATAAGGCCGCATTATTGTATCTGCATTAAGTTTATACGTTTTCTTTACAATGTATATTGTAATTTTATGTGGTGGAATAAAGAATGTTCTGTCTGTTCTATTATAGATTTCTTAACGAAATTTCTTACCCCCATTTTTTATTGAAGCACTAATATAATATCGAAATAATATAATTAAGAAAGCGAACACATCTTTTCTAAGTAAAGTATTTACTAGGTTTATACTAAGTTATGAAATTTTCGTATTCCTTAATGTTATATAATTAATAGTGTTAAATTATATAAGTCTAAGTATTATCTATTTTGCGCTATCAACACAATAGTAACACAAGTTGACGACACATTGTCGGTAGTGAATCATCGCTAATGACACATTGTGCATTAATTTTATAAATGAGTTATAAAAATCGATACGAATGGCTGCATCCCGTGCATTTTTATCTAGTGAAGCATAAAGTAACAGCTGACTTGATATAAACTTGCAGGGTTTCCAGATTTATTCTTTCAAAACAAAAATCTTTTAGCAAGGTCTCAGGCTTTATAAGGTGTAATTACTATTTCTTATATTATTATTGGAACACTAGCTGTGCTTGCGGCTTTTATATTATGGATCTCTGCAAAGTAATACCTTATACTATAAATAATTTATAGAATTAGGCGTTACTTTGCGGAGATCCATAATACAAAAGTAATAATAAAATTATTTTGCTATAATCCGCGATGAAGTAAAATAGAAAATATATATAATGCTAAATGTAGAGTGGACAATCGGTTATCATACCTGAGTTTGTAATAGTGAACGTATATAGTACTTGTGTATCATGGTGGCGGTGGTGGAGGTTTGTGCTTGTGTTTTTTACGACTCCTGCATGTATCAGGTATGATAACCGATTGTCCACTCTACATTTAGCATTATATATGTATATTTTCTATTTTACTTCATCGCGGATTATAGCAAAATAATTTTATTATTACTTTTTTATACTATAAACTCATATGGGCATATTTAAAGCAAGATTGAATCGGTAAATATAGAAAAAGTAGTGGGGTAATCTTTAATGAATAATGTGCCTATAATAGAACCTTTTTACATCTATTATAGAAAATATTTTAATGCTTTTTTTCTTTTAATGTGGTAGATAATAGCTTAGAAAACTGACATTACTTGCGTTTCACAATCTAAAGGTTAGGGTTTCAGTAAAGATAGCTCTTGAATTAATAATATTTTCTTCAAAAATATCTGACTGGCCCGTTGGCGTAGTGGGTAGTAACCCTACCTTCAGCTCCGCAGGTCGCGGGTTTGATTCCCGCCGAGGGCCAACACTTTCTATAAGTGAATTTGTTGGTCTTTGAGCCTGGGTGTATATTTGTATTTAAGTATGTATTTAAAAAATATATAAGTATATATTCACCAGTTGTCTGTCTACCATAACACAAGTATTAAGTTACTTACTTTGGGGACGGACGACCGTGTGTGTAAGTGTCCCATATTTATTTATTTATTATTTATCTACTTGTAAAGCTAAATATCTACTTGTAGCTTTATATATCCAAACAAGGAAGACTTGTAAACTTATTTGCATGTACTTTACGAAAATTTTATGGCCTAATGCTTACGTAGTGTGCTTATTACTTTGGTATTCAAAAGGTTCTAAAATGTAAAGAACATGAGTGAGGGCGGTTGATAAAAGCTTATCAGTAGCTATTTCAAAATATTATAGGCAGTAAACACGGGTGAGATAACCCGGCTAATGTTGGGTAATAAATCACTTAGTAAGCATACTGTTCCTTATCGGCGACCGAAAGTACTTTAAGAGATCTTTAGTGTTTCCTTTGTTGAAATGAAAAATAATACAATATGTTTCATTAACTGAGAAAGCATATTTTTATAAGCTTTCGGTTGCTGTAACTAAATTAAAACAAAATAAAGGTCAAGCCCTTTATTTTGTTTTAATTTAGTTACAGGCACGACTGGGTATAGACCGTCCTCATTTCTTACCGAGGTGTCGTAAAAGGCTACTAAGGTAAGTTGACCCGCTGTGTGGTATCCCGTTGAGTAGAATAGACCACCCTTTTTCTTACCGAGCTGTCGTGCCGACCCCACTTTGGGCGTAATAAGTGCAGAAGGATGATGATAGGCATGACTACGGTCAATTGCATCAAGCGATGATGTAGTCTTAGTTTTTTTTTAAGATAATCGCTTTTATGAGCGATATCTCTTTCTTTAAAAAGTACTCTACGGAAGACATATCGCACGCTTAGTATTAAACTGACCGAAATCAAAATTAGTCTTAATTGAGTTACACAGATTGTAATCCTTATTTCAATACCATCTATGACATCAATTTACGAACTTCTGTGTATTGGGTTATCACAGTTGTGATATTATTATTAAGCTGTAATGGCCCAGCGGTTCAAACCCCGGGCCAGTGAGTCTATTTAAAATTTTGTGCCTAATTGATATTAGCAATTCATCACACGCTTTTCGGAACAACGTGAACATCGCGAGGAAACCTGCATATCTCTAGATAATTCTGTGTAACTTACCAATTCGCATTGGAGTAGCGTGGTATGTCTGAGCTCCAAAAACGGAGATATGAGTCCTATGTCCAACTATGGGATAATAACAGGCCGTTACTTTACTTTTGCAATTTTATTTTAAATGTTATATTTTTTCAAATCTTAAATATCTTCTATGTAGATTTAGGTTATGTTCGAATAAATACAAAAGCAAAAAAATAAACCAAAATTCACATTTTGAAAATTTAGTATTAAAAAAGTATAATCGCCCAACGTGGGGCTCGAACCCACGACCCTGAGATTAAGAGTCTCATGCTCTACCGACTGAGCTAGCCGGGCTGGTACATATTTAGATGAAGTTAGTAGATACTATTTTCATATTTTATTAATCAATTGAATTATAACTGTATCAACTTACCCGTGAATAAAGAAGAAACATTATTGACGTCTCATATTTTCACCGTTTTCAATATGATATATTAATGAAAAAGTGCAATTGTGCGAATACGGACATGCGCACAAGAGGGTATTTGTGAGAGGGTTGCTTTGCGCGTCGACGTCGTCGTTAGTTGGTGCGTCGACGGACGGTTGCTTGTCTTGCTTTATGTGTATATCTCAATATGAATGTATATTAATTAACTGAACTTACGTACTTAATTTATCTCGTTATAATAGAATTTCACTACAATGGTTATTATCTTACTCAGCCGTGTGGTATCCGGCTGAATAGAATAGTACCACCCTCATTTCTTACCGAGGTGTCGTAAAAGGCGACTAAAGTAAGTCGACCTGCCGTGTGGTATCCGGTTGAGTAGGATAGATCAACCTCATTTATTACCGAGGTTTCGTAAAAGGCGACTAAGGTAAGTTGACCCACCGTGTGGTATCCGGTTTAGTAGAATCAACCACCCTCTTTCTTACTGGATGGTTATTATCTTACTCTCAAATTCTCACTACTTAAATTTATTGGTTTATATTATATAACACGATAGAATAAAAAAAAAAACTAAGTATTGTTCTAATGTCTTAACATTATAGACTAAGATCAGTATTATATACTTGAAAGGTGGCCTGTAAATTGTGTGTTATTGTTATTATCGAATAAAACTTTTAAAACCTTTATTGGTTTATAATCAGAGTGCGAGGGGCACCCTAAGCTTTGGGGCCTCGGGACCACTGCCCCGCCTAGATCTCTTGTAGCTACTCTATTGGCTCCGTGACTTCTTCGTGGCCAACACAGCCGTGTTGCTTATCGAAGGACGTTATGTAATATTTTGTTTATGGAAATCTACTATTAACGCGGCGTGATTAAATATACAATCCTGGTCATTGCACAGCTAGGTCGTTGGTGTTGCTAAGTAAATCTAACTGTCACTCATGCGTGCCACTTCCTGCGGGCGACGGCGATGGAATATTGATCAGGACATGGCGTCGTGGCGCCTGTTCCGATGTCTATGGACGCATTGTGATTGTCCTTACATAATTGCAATTTCGACGCGGTTTGTATTCTTACAAAATTTCTTTATATTTATTGAAATGCCAAGAGAATGTCAAGAGAAAAATATATGTTCATAATAGGTATATTAATTATTTAAAAAAGTACACATACACTCTTGCCGCACCCTTCTGCAGCGGCAAGAGTGTATGCCAACAAACTTAACAACAAAGATTTAAAAGGTCCCGTAAAATTATAAGTCAGATAAATGTAGGTGAAGTGTTTATGCCCAAGAGGTGTGTGAGTGAATAGGCATTTCAGCTGAAGCTGTAGCCCAGCAGTAACACCGTGCTAGTCTTTCGAGGAGGTCACGGGTTCAAACCCGGACAGACACCAATAAGTTTTTCTGTTAAAACTTATGTGTCTAATTGATAATTGCAATCACACGCTTTTCGGTGAAGGAAAACATCGTGAGAAAACCTGCATACTCTAAAGAATTCTGGAGATATGTGTAACCTACCAATCCGCATTGGAGCAGCGTGGTAGGTCTTACCTCCATACCTTCTCTCAAAAAACGATGAGAAGAGGCCTGTTCTCAGCAGTGGGATAGTAACAAGCTGCTACTTACTTACTTATTAGGCATTTCAGCGTAATATCATTTCTTAATTAAACAGGTATAGTCTGAGTAAAAAGTATAATAAATAAAATTATTTGGACACTAAAAATTAGCAAAAAGCTTATGGCGCACATTCTTAAGTATTGAAAGGCCATTTTGCTAAATTACAAATTTTCAACTATGTATTTTAAAGCCATCCAACCTTTTGAAAAATTGGTAACCACAAAGCAAATTATTTTTTCCAAGCACCGAAATGATACTATATGTAAATATAGGTAGTGAATTCACTTAAATAATAACGAAGATATACGACAAAAAAGAAGTCCTGTAAGTAAATTTAAAAAAAACAGATAAAATATATAAACAATAAGGCGGTGCGAAATGACGACGCATGATTAGTTTAAATGCCAAAGCTGTATTCTTTCTTTTATATATGGTGATATGACTTAAGACTGACATGTTGGAAATTCCAAAGACAAACAGCTTTGGAATAAAGAATTGATATAGAAGGAATAACCATGAGGTTATTTTTGGAACATTCTATTCATACAATACTGCACTATTCACTATCGTATACCTTTTTTTACTGTATTAGAAATTTTTTATATTGTACTCTCATCTTCAACTCAATCAAAATCTTGTTTGTGAATAGTCTTCTCTTTCCATTTCTATATTGCACAGACCTGTTATACAGATGATTACAAAGTAAAAGTCTCGAAACGTAATTCACGTTTTTACGAAAACTCATTACTACTTACTACAGCAGTAAGATTGTGGAATGCTCTTCCGCCTGACCTGCGCTAACCTTCATCAATAACCATCAAATCAAAGTTTTTATTATTTGTTTTTCTGTTTCTTATTTATAGTGTAATTTTGTGCAATAAAGATGTTTATCTATCTATCTCATCAACTAAAAACACATCACGGTGGAGATATGGTTACGTTGTGCGCATTGTCCCTTCCCGACTAGCAACAGTTCTGCTTCCAGGGGAGCACCATCGTGTTAGGGCATCTCTAAGCAGTGGCTTCTCCCTCCGCTAGAAACTAAGTACAGTAAAATCTCACTTAACCGGAACCATTAAACACCGGAAGATGTCGGATTATTGGAATGTTCGGATTACTGGATTATAGTGAAAAAGTCATAGGTAATCAATAAAATAAAGCATTGCATAGAGGAAATAAATTGTAGGTACGTAATATATTAAATTAACATTTACACATGTAATTACATAGTTTAAAATAATCCTTAATTGAGATCTGCTTTCGTGGAACTTGCAGTCTCGCAAGTTGCGAAGAATTATAATCTCTTTAAATAATTTATAGAATTAGGCGTTACTTTGCGGAGATCCATAATACAAAAGTAATACTCAAATTATTTTTATATTATTTTTATATATTATATAATGCTAAATGTAGAGTGGACAATCGGTTCCTCGGACCTATCGGTCCTATCGGTTCCTGTCGGACCTGATACATGCAGGATTTGTAAAAACACATGCACAAACCTCCACCACCGCCACCACAATACACAAGCACTACATACGTTCACTATCACAAACTCAACAATCATTTCGCCCCGCAACTGAAGCATCATCAGGAGATAGACTCCACGACCAAAATCGCTAAGCCTTTTGCGATTGCTTTGCGATTTTGGTCGTGGAGTCTATCTAGCTTAGGATTATAGCAAAATAATTTTATTATTACTTTTGTTTAATATCTTTCACTGATATGCCGTTTTCTGCTGGATTATTGGACGTGTTCACCTATAGTGAGATTATACTGTAATACCACTGCTAGGCCGTTTTTGTAGAGAAGGATTGGAGGTAAGACCACCACGCTCTAATGTGGATTGGTAGATTACACATATCCCCAGAACTGTCTAGAAATATGCAAGTTTCCTCACGATATTTTGCTTCACCGAGAAGCAATTGCAATTATTGATTGCATTAGATCAGATAAGTTTTACCAGAAAAAACTCGTTGTTACCTACCTAGGATTTTAACCCGTGCTCCCCTTAGAAGAGTCACTCGGTCTCACCGCGCTTGTAAAGTATTCGTATATTCTGAGTCAACTTAAAATTATTCAGCACTCTCATTAAGAAAATTGGTTTTGTGTGTATTTTGTGGTTAAGTTTACTCGTAATGGTTTGGAAGCGGGATTCCCATTGACACATTGAGCAACTTTTAGATGTTACAATTTGAGTGTTTGGTATAAATAAATAAATATACGGGACGATTACTCACACATGCACCCTCAAAGTAAGTTTACTCTGTAATGTGATAATTTTGAGTTTAATTAAAACGTAGGTCATAAAATGTGGTCAAAGCACCCTCAACAATAACAAATCGCACTTACGCATTTTTAAGGAAAAACAAAAAACTGTTTCGTAGTTATAGAACAAACTAACAGTTCAACCGAATATTATGAGCTTATTTATGTACAGATTCAATGCATGAAAAGTTTGCTTAATATCGAAAAACAGTCAAATTTATTTTTATTGTAAGCCATTTATTTTAAAGATATTTTTATTTATCTATTTATAAAACTTTATTGCACATTCCACAATAAAATAGAAAAACAGAAACAAAATAGGTCAAACATTTAAGGTATTCTTATAGGATGATTTTGTTTGAGTTATTACAACAAAAATCTTCCAAAAGCCCATTTTATTAAATGTAGAAACATCCTTTTTTTCTAACAATTTTGCTTAGACGGAAAACAATGGATAAATATCAATCCGCGGGTATACTTTGGGTCATAAATGAGATTTCGGATAATTTTTAAGGATTTTTAAAAAAATAAAGTCCTGTGAAAAAGTAAGAAGAATTCATACAAAAAATTTCTAGTAGTTTCATCGTAATGCACTATGGCAGGCTATTATATACACTAGCTTTTACCCGCAACCCGATAGTTTAATACTAGAGGGCGCTTTTAAATATCATCCTATTCTTGTAGAATTAACTGGATTTCTATAGCCTATATCACCTATTTCGGTGAATAAGTAATAAATGCGCTAAATTTCATCAATATTCGTTTAGTGGCATCGCCGTAAAAGAGACATACATCAAAATTTACAAATTTTCGCATTAATAATATTAGAAGGATATTTTTTTTAATATAGATGTTTAAAGCAAGTGAGAATCATTGCTAGCTTAAAGCTAAAATTTTTACAAACATAAGATTAAAAGATTTTGCAAGATAATCATTCACCTTCACTTCATTTTAAGTCTATTTAATAACTGAGTACCTACGTAAGAATCATATTTTATTAGTCGAAGCAAAACGTTGAAACTTTAAATCTTTAGTCTAAAAGTCCCTGAATTAATTAACAATTTATTCTCTTTCTATTAAAAAAAGTATAATTTCAAATAATCTCGAAAATGTACTCACATGAACGAAGATGATTCAATGAGGACTAAGACGAGGAAAAAAGTTTGATTAATATGGTTTGATAATTCTGAAGTTGAATTAAAAAGCGTGTCTGATCTCTTATACCTGTATTTTAGTTACATTAATTTATGAAATCGATGATAATAAAGGTTAATTCAGTTTCATACGTTCATTTCTCGGTATGATGACAATGTGAACATATCGAATCGTTCACCCGACTTTTATGATCTCTGCGACGGTTTTATAGGCGGAGTAACGAGCGAGATTGATCTTGCGCTCGTTGTAATTAATTTAGTAGGTACTGCAAATTGTGTTTAATGATTATTTTTATTTGCAAAGTTATGTTTACTTTGCAAATGCACGTAAACATTGGGACTTATATTTATTTATAGTATATTTTAAGCAATTTAATTTAAAGTAACGGCTACTATCCCACTGCTGAGCATAGATCTCCGTTTTGGAGAGGATTTGAGCTAATACCTACCACGCTGCGCTAATGCGGATTTATAGGTTATACGCATCTCTAAAATTCTTTAGAGATATGCAGGTTTCCTCACGATGCATTCCTTCACCGAAAAGCGTGTGATAAATTGCAATTATCAATTATCAATTAGGCACATAAGTTTTAACTCATTTGCCTACCCGGGGTTTGAACCCGCGACCCCACGAATGAGTAGCGTGGTCTCACCGCTTGGCTATCGCAGCTTCAATTAAATTTATAAACTTCAAAAAATTAAAAAAAGATGATTATATAATAGACAAAGTAGGAACCGACATTAGCTTGCGACAAATGTTTTGCGCCTTGCAAAAGTACGTAAGTCGTTTGGATATAAGATTCTACAATAAAATTTGCTATTCCATTACAATATATAATCAAATGATTTTAATTCTTTAAAGGATTCTAATAAAGGATCTATTAATTAAGGATTCTACTAATTAATTTTTTATTTATATACAATAGTAATTCATGATTTTTTCGTCATTCATCATTCACCTGCCCTTATCCCACTCTAAGTGGTGTGTAGTTTTTAGCCAGTTATTTTACGACCGACTGCCTGCTTGACATCTACTCACCTCAGTCTTTTACCACACCTCGGTAATAAATAAGGACGGTCTATTGTATTCAACCGGTTACCGGGTCAACTTACCTTAGTCGCTTATACGACACCTCGGTAATAAATGAGAGTGGTCTTTTCTACTTAACTTGATACCACACGGCGGAAATTCATGATTTAGTATAATCTTTTAATAGGCGAGCGGTATTATATTAACAAGTAATTTATTTATATTGCTCTATGTAGATAAGCATAGAGACACGGGGAGCTGAAAGTTGTGATTCTGACAGATCTACTCCCGTAAGTATATCTTGGATACCTTTTAAACTCGGATACTGGACTAGTTAAGATGTCCTTAAGTACATGGCATACTAGGTATCTTTAATGCTTTTTACTAACAATATCTTTGTCTACTGCACTGATTTACGATTTACTTATATATTTTTCCAACGAAGTATTTTCTTATACTGTGCCGTTGTTTGTACTTTATTGGATTTTTATTATTGCATTTTGATTTATAGCTTCCGTGACGCCACTGCGCTGAACCACTTAAGATACTTTTCATGAGAAATTGACATAACAGATTTATAAATGCTTTTATCGAAGTTCCATTTAAAATGCAATAATGTTAAACCGATTATTATAAAGCTGTTATGGTTTTAGCGCGTGCATCCTTACAACGCCTTTATATCCAAAAAATTATAAGGTAGGATATATTTGTAAACGAACCAACCAAACGGCTCATTACCGAGATAAAATGTTAATGGACATTGCCCACTTCCGCACCTTAGTGAAAAATAGCGATCAGAGTGATAAAAGTCCAGATAAATGTTTCCCGTATATTTAAAATTATCATCTCCCATCTATCTGGCTAGGAAGAGTGCTTGAGTTCTTTAGCCATATCGCCAGAAAATAAGGTAATAATTTCAAGCATATCACAGTAAACTGAAAAATCGATGGCAAAAGACCAGGAGCATGTACCCCGATTCGTTGGACTAACCAGATCCGAACTGCCCTGGATAATAATCTGCGCGTTGTTCTGTATTCGGTCATAGAGGGGAACAATTGGCGAGCAACTGTGAAAAAGATGATCAACCGATACTAGGGTATCACGACCCTCAGTAATGAGATCAACTCAAAGAGGAGGTGCATAAAATTAAGAAAACACAAAATCTATATTTATTATAAAATAAAGTACTCAGAAAGCTGTCTGCATGCGATCAATTTTTTCAAAATCTACAGAACGGACTTTTGCACGGTTTTTACTATCTAATTTCGGGGACGCCTATCGGTGCAGGACGGGTGGTCAGTTCTTATTCTGGACTATTACACGGTTACTCGGTGAACACAGTTTTTACTAAATGGTAGTATATTTCTTTCGAAAGGCTTAGGTTAATAGTACATTACCATCACACATTACATTACATTTATCTAAATTGTGTCTAAGAGGTCGCGTGGTTATGAAAGACTTCACCTGCTGGGGGCAATACTCGCGTGCGCCGCGTAAGCCACTGTAGGTACACTAAAGTGATATTATAGAGAATTGTAGATCTACAAAAATACTATGAAAAAGTCCGCGACAGAATGTTTGTTTCCCTTATGGTTAACTCACAATAACTACTTTAAGTTCGAATTTTATTTATTTAGATTTCGACGCGGGCGAAACCGCAAGCACAGCTAGTGTTTTTATATTATTGTTTGTTTCCTCGATAAACTTATTTGTTAAACAAATTATGCTTATTATAATATTTGATGTTGATTAACTTTCTTGAAAGAAGCGGTACCAGTTAATTTCTTTGGTAAATAAAAAATTAACAGTACCAATGGAGTCGACTTGGCGGATGCAAATTCGTGAGTCACACTGCATATATACCGGAGGAGACATTGCAGCTTATAACAATGGCCCATTTACTTGTTAAAATCTCCCTTCAATCGTAATTCTTGTGCATTTAGTATTATTTTTTCCAAAATGGTTAATATTTTACAGTAAACTCAACTTTCTCCTATCTTAAATATTCTACAGAAATTAATTTAACCACCGTTGATTCGCTTATACATTTCTTATTCCATATATTTATTCTTATTACTTTATCTGTTGGTCCTAACGAATTTTACAAGGCCTGCAGTGGGAAATTAGTGTAGCTAATATTCAGAAAATACGGAGATTTAAGCGCAGAACTCTATTAGCTTTGGATAACGAAGACTTAACAGTGCCTTTAGTGAAGAGGCGAAATTAGGGTGATATATACTGCAGGATTGGTGTTAAGTCATTAGGACGCTTATGGGGCCCCGGTCGATCTAAGAATAGTATAGCTTGGAGCAACAATTATAAAAGATTCAGAGCTTTTTGAAATATAAAAAGATTTTTAAAGGAATGAAGAGTTGTCTGCTACTCAATGGCTTGCTGCGTGAATAGGTTCTGTAGTCACAATGTAAATGATGAAACTTATGATGAATACTGAAATACTATTTAACTATAACTCACGATAAACAACATAGTAAGGCCTTGTGATTTTGTCGTGTTGTCGAACACCTGATGATGCTTCGGTTACAGGGCAAAACGATTGTTGAGATTGTGGTAGAGAAAGTGTGCACTGCTTGTGTATTGTTTTGTTATTGGTGATGAGTAGTGCTGAGTCTTCACGAGATACGAGTACAGATTTCTTTAATCGTGGATTATAGCAAGATTATTCATTCGTTACTTTTTAATATTATTGATATTACGCAGGTATTGTATTATTTTGTTATAAAGTGGCATCTTTACTCTTCTTGCATAAAATCAGTCAATTGGATTCCACTGACAGTTCAATGAAGTCTTTGTTAGTTCTATCTCTATTTCCAAGAAGAATCCAGCTGTAGCCCGACAGAAGGGAAGACATAGAAAAGCGTACGAGTGTTAACAAGATTTTATAATACAAAGGCGGACAGAGACAATCGTAATTCAATGAGTTAGTCATGTCTTTGAAACATTGCAGTTAGTGTCTACGTGTTTGTCTAAGTTTCCTGTTGTTTTAAAACTAAACTGGTAAAAGAACAAGTCAATGATGCTATACATTACAACGTATTATAAATAAATTCATTTTAAAAGTAAAATTGTAGACGAAATATGTATTAAAAACTAAATATCTTCATGAAATATCTCAGAAAGTTGCTTAAAACTTAAATATACAGGACAATTACACACACGGTCGTTTGTCCCCAAAGTAATTTACTTAATGGGCTACAGATATCTGATAAACATATACTTATATGATATGATTTAAAATATATACCTTAATACACTCAAACTCGAAGAACCAATAAATTGATTTGAAATAATATTGGCCCTCGGCGGAAATCGAACTCGCGACCCACGGAGCTGATGGCCACTGCCACCTGCGCTAATCCATCTGGGCAACCAAATAGGTGTTTTCATTTTCAATAAAAATAAGTACCTATATATGTTATGTTTTTAGATATCATTTAACAATATACAAGAACAAAAAGGTGGCGTGACTTACTAGCGACAATTATCAGATGTTCGCTTTGTTTAAGCAATGATAACAGGAGGGGGTGACCAAAATTTGGCGCCTCGATTTTATAATTATTTTATCTTCGTAATAACTATAATCTATAAAATCTTGTCTTGTCTATCCCCCTCTTAGGAGGTCATGGTCGCCATTTTAACACCATTTTGATTCCCCATTTTTAGACATTTTTAGACCCCAACTTGAAAATCGTGTGATTATTTCCCAATATCAATTAGGCGCATAAGTTTTAACGAAAAACTCTGTGACAACTGCCCAGGGTTCGAACCTATGACCCCAGGCATACAGCATCACCAATCGGCTACTACAGCTTTTTTAATAGTTAACCTACACGGAATTTACTTATTTATTACATTTCCGTAATCATTGGATGTTCTCTAACGGGTTCCTATGGTCGAACGCCATTAACTTCATAAAAAACTTGTACTTTCACATATGGGTTTGAATAAGAAGCAGATCCTGCTAGTTAACGGGAATATGTTGGACGAAGAAAGAGATTAAGCAACAAGATATTGTATAGCCTGTAAATAAACGTTGTCACATATGGCGCTATATTTTAATAAATTTAATATTCGTTGACAATTAGGAGTAAATTCCATTATATTCTAAAAATGTTTCTATGGAACAGTGTTTGAGAGCATCACTCTATATACTCGTAATATTAATATAAATTATTTAGATAGTACCTTAAAATGTTTGCTTAGTATCAGATTAGTATCAAACACGCGATTAAGTAGTACGATGTTGTACTAACTTTTCTTTATAAAGGATTTATTTTTTAAGGATTCAGAAATCGACTTTCTGGATAAAGCATACCCAGAAATCGACTAGAAATTAATTTAATCCATTAACTACTTTACTTTTTTATATATAATTATATGATATATTATAATATAAAGCGCAGCAAGAATTACTAAATAAGTATTATAGATTAACGTTAACCCCAGACCGAACCTCAATATAATATAATCAAAGCACTTAACGAGTTGTCTCCTTAGTAATTTTTTGCTCAGTATAAATATGACATTTTACTAATCCCGGCTTGACCCACATACCTATATTGGGTTCTTCGTACAGCGCAGGTATCGCTTCATTCAAAACGCATTGTACCTCTAAATGATTCATCATTATTTGAGATACAATGACGTGCCTTTGCTTTTTATTTCGGTCATTCTGCTTTAAATAATCTAGAATGGTAGATATGATTTATACGTTTGTAACAAAATAATTTAGTATATTTATTATATAAAATAAATGTTGTCTGTCCTTTATAGACTTCGAAACGGCTGGACCGATTTTAATAAAATTTTAGACAATCTCATTCAAATGACTCATGGTTTATGTAGTAAAGTTTGATGGCAATCAGCGAGCTTTAGCGGAGCAGCTCTGAAAGCATAACAGACAGACAGACTAACGGACCAATTTTCACATTTATAATATTAGTAGGAATTGAAAATAGCCATACTGCAGACGTTTTTAAAACTCCGAAGATTCAGTACCTACTTAATATTGGTCAGTAAGTAAAGTAAGTAACAAGGTACTTAGTGAGTAGACTTTCTGCGCCGGACAATGTGATAATACTTCAAAACTAAAAATTTCTAGAGGATAAAATTTATACTGTCGCCTTTGAGGGATGAATTGCAAATTATAAATAGTTTTTAAAAAGCTTCATTTCCTCATCCGAGAAAGCTTCTTTTGATAATTCCTAGACATATTTGTATATGTAGTTGAAATAGAAATAAAAAAACTGCAAAAAATTACGAAGAGTAAGGCTATTAAGAAATCATTGTAAATCTTAATATTATAATATCAATATACCGATATAACATTTTAAATAAAAAAAATCTTATTAATCATCATCTTCCTGCCCTTATCCCACTCTAAGAGGGGTCGGCACAACATGTTACAAACATGTTGCCACTTGCTTTGGCTACGTATTTTACGCCGACCGCCTGACGTCAACTTATCTTAGTCGTATTTTACGACACCTCAATAAGAAAGAGGGTGGTCTATTCTACTTAACAGGATACCACACGGTGAGTCAACTTACCTTAGTCACCTTTTACGACACCTCGGTAAGAAATAAGGGTAGTTTATTCTACTCAGCGGGATACCACACGGCTCAGTACCTACTTAATATTGGTCAATAAGTAAAGTAAGTAACAATGTACTTAGTAGACTTTCTTAGCCGAACAAAGTAATAATACTTCAGAACTAACAATTTTCTAAAGGATAAAATTTATACTGTCTCCTTAAAAAAGCTTCATCTCTTCGTCCAAGAAAGCTACTTTTGAACATTCCTAGACATATAGTTGAAATATATTACAAAACTGTAAAAAATTACGAAGCGTAAGCTATCAACAAATTCTTGTAAATCTTAATATTATAATATCAGTATACCGATACAACATTTAAAATCATAAAAATCTTATTGAAATCGCCTCGAATTGGGTCACAATAGTTTATTTGAAGGTTACAGTTCAGTCTACTATAGATATGTATATAATAAATAATTGATGTTTGTAGGTCCAATACGAGCGACAGGCCACCAGCGTACGCGCATTATCGCAGGATGTCGGCCGGGTCGTCGCTCTGACAGGCCCAAACTAATTGTTATAAATTGAATTCTGTATCATTTGTTGTTTTTGTTATGCGAGTCACACATGATTGCGTACAGGAATGAAGGTGAAAACGATATTATATAAATTTATAGCATTAATTATTTGTACCACTTGTGTGTCCTTGCTTAAATACTAAAAGTGTGTATGGTTTCTTTTTATTAAAGCTTGTTAATATTTAGAATATATTACAAACAAGTATGAGATTTAATATAGAATCTTTGTAAAATATCTTAAAATTAACAATGTTAATTTAAGATTTTTTGTTTGAAAGACTAGTTACTTCCCCTTGTTGTTTACATTACCATATAATTGATTTGTTGGTGTTGTTGTAAATTTATTACACCACATTCATATATTTTACTCTCGGATTTGGATGGCCCTCTTATTATCATTTTTAATAATGGCAATAGACTAAACTGGGATGAATATGCTATGCTCCTTATATTTGTGAATAGTTTCTAAGTAGAAATTAAATTACTTCTATGCCATAGCTATATTAAACCTATACTGCGTCCTTACATATTATAAAACAAAGCTAAGTTGCATGAGATATAACAAAACAATGTATGGTAGAGAAAAAATATAGTTCTTTTATAGGCTACAAAAATCTGTAGTGACATATAAAATAGCTTAATATTCTTACTTTTAAAGAAATGATGGTCACGTACACAGAGATATTTGATATGCTATTAAGATAGATACAGGATTAATCCTTACAAACTTTAATACGTAAGTTATGTCAAATTACGTCACTACACCATATAATTTTTATGGAATATCCTAAAATATAATGTTATAAAATAAAAATAGACATTTCGGTACATGCCGAAGTATTAAGAGAAAGTTTACTTCTTCTTCAAGGAGTATCGGCTATGCAGGATCTCAAGGCCATTGGCCTACAATGGTCGAGGTCATCTCTTTGACCATTGTTGATTGATTTTGATCGCCACAGCTGCTTACTGTTGGCTTCTAATGGAGTTATCCTCTAAGATTTCCAGGTTCTTGATAGCGAGATCTTTCACCTCTTTTGGACTTAAATAGTGCGACCCCAGGAGAGTGTCTATTATAAATCAGCGAAGCAGATGGAAGGGGAAGTCTTAAACAGACTGAGCTATAGCAACGCGGATCTGGCTTGCTAGTTATAAATAAAATAAAACTATAAACCCAGTCACGAATTTAACCAACAAAAGTTTTGCTTATTAGACAAATAGTTGCACCTTAGCGCCCCTGATTAAATACAGATACTGAAAATTACACACGTAAAAAAGTGTTTTTTTTTAATGTATGCAATATACGACTCACAATATAAACAATATTAAGTACTTATTTACTCGCTTACGTAATGTATGTCAAATTGGAGTTTTGAGTAATCAAGACAATTCAACCTATTGTCTGGCTTTTGACTTATGAATTTAATGGCTTTTTGAATTTGAGGAAAATAATTAATACTGTATAGGTATGAAAATATGACAATATCAATAATCATCTGAGAAACTAGATAACGCAGCGTCGGAAGACCTCAAAAGGGTGGATCCAAACGGCGCAAGATCGTGTGGTGTAGAGAAAGAGACCCGAAATAACATGAAGAGACCTATGTCCAGAAGTCAAGTCCATCGGTTGAGATGATGATAATCATGACAAAGTAAAAGAAATAATTGAATAGTACTACTGAAGGCTGATACTAGCTGTTCATAAATATTTCATAATTTTATTTATTTTCTAATACCTTTTTTCTTTGTGCAATTGTCATTTTATATACATCGATATGTGAGAGAAAGATAATAAATCATAGATCTCCGTCATCGTGTGTAAACAACGTGCCAAAACATAACAAATAGTAACTCCTTACGCGAAAGATTTCCTAATAGCCACATCACGTCAATATTCAGAATGAAACTTACTATAATTCACATAGCTCCTCCTTTTTAAGTATTTTACCCACTCAGATACCAATATTATTTAGTTATTTCCAATTCGGACATACTGTATTTCTTCTAAGATTTCTTTTCCATTTCGTGAAACAGGAAAGTCCTCACTGTGTACTTACTTCATAAATAGGAACATATGAACCCGAGGTACGTTTGTCCTTCTACTCTGAGATTCTCTGTATTATTTTTAATAGCAAAAGTGTGCGTTGTATCAGGATATTTTTTTGTTATAAAAGGGTTAAACATCCTGGCTGAATCATTTAATTCCCACGTTTCGAATCATTTATCAAGGCAACCAGTACCGTGCCCGTCTGCTATTTTTTGCTCTGCAGTTAATTCTTAGAATAAGGTAATCCTTATTTTAAAAATAATTGCAGACAAAGAACTTTGAAGGTCAATTCAAACTATTTGCTTCCATGAGCAATCTAAATTATTTGTACATAAACATATTACTATAGTACTATTAGACTATTAGAACATTAACATTACATTTTGGAATACAGTTTATAGTAATAATTTATAAACAATAAATAAACAACTAAACTAATAAACAACTCACAACTAAATAAATAATTTATATATTTTATATAAATTATTTATTTCCTCATATGCGCACATCATCATTCTCCTGCCCTTATCTAGTACTATATAGTTATATATAGGCCCTTATATAGTTCTAAGTGTGCTGTCAAATGATTTGGCTAGGTATTTTACGACCGGTCGGCTGCCTGACATCAACTTACCTTAGTCGCCTTTTACTACACCTTGGTAATAATAAATTTGGTCTGTTCTACTCAGCCGGATACCACACGGCGGGTAAACTTACCTTACTCGCCTTTTACGACACCTCGGTAAGAAATGAGGGTGGTCTATTCGATTCAGCCGGATACAACGCGGCGACCTCATACGAGCATAAATGCGGAACAATTTAAATGCACCTTATAATAAAAATCAACGTAACATCACAATAATGTTAATCATTACACGACGTGACAAATTATAATTTATTTCTACAACAAAAAATTGCTACGTCAATTATATTCACACGTCGCTCGAATGCAAAAACTATTGACCTGTCATTAGTCATCAAATCAACGGTAACTGTAGCCAAACAGTAGGTCAAGTACTCGGAAAGGCTGAACTCGCGTTCGGGTCTGAACCCGTCTTAGTCATTATTTGGTCTGTGACCAGAAATTGCAAGATATTTGTGGAATAAGTATATAGCAGAAAGCGTTTTTTAAACTGGTATTTTTTTAAATTGTATAATTCTTGAAAGCTTTTACTGTTCGGTACGTCAAAGATATTTTGAAAACTTGTAAAATAAATCTATTTCAAGTTCGTTAAAGGTAGGTTTGCTTTTCAGAAGATGTAAACCGTCTGAGAAGGTATCTTCGTAGGTTAGCTGGCAGAGATCTCTGTCATAGGCATAAGTTGACCTTTGTACACTTTTTTTTACCAATAATGATTTTTCCAACTTTTTTTTATGTTACATAAATAAATAAAAATATTCGCCGTGTGGTATCCGGCTGAGTAGAATAGACCAACCTCATTTCTTACCGAGGTGTCGTAAAAGGCGACTAAGGTAAGTTTACCCGCCGTGTGGTATCCGGTTTAGTAGAATAGACCACCCTCTTTCTTACCGAGGTGTCGTAAAATATGATTAAGGTAAGTTGACGTCAGGCAGGCAGCCGGTCGTAAAACGCAGCCAAATCATGTGACAGCATGTTTATAACATGTTGTGCCGACCCCACGTAGAGTGGGATAAGGGCAGGAGGATGATGAAATAAATAAAAATATATCATTTTTACAGAATCCGCTTCTGCTATTACTTTGTATCACAATAAAAATATTAAATTAAATGAAAGTAGAACGGACGTCATTCTAATGTCGGGAAGTTATTGTGGATTATTATGAATTAATTTGACGTGAGGACAATTATGAGGATCAAGGAAAATTTTAGTGTACAACTGGGTATTCAGGTTTTCCTACAGACTTGGTTTATTCGGCATTACGTGTGTCATTCACTAAAACTAATTTTTTTACAAATAATATTTTTGCATTAACATTCAGATCAATCAGCGAAAAAACCGTTAAAATTTTTAAATAATAATAATAATTTATTTAAATCAGATCATCCAATGTGTTAGTAGAAAAAATAAAAATAAAATATAGTAACTTATAGACTATGTTAGTATTAGAATTAAAATTAAAATTAAATTATAGCATAACGACCATTTATGAAGCACTGGGAATGCATATGCATTCGAATCCAATGCTTCATAAATAGGTTATCCAATTAATCATAAAGTATCTTCAGAAAACCGTTGGAGCTACTACGTAATCTGTTCACCATTGATGCTGCTCTTTTCCTTATGATTGCATAAAAATCATCCGTCCAACCTGAAAGGTTGTGACCCAGACCAAAAAATGAGTAGCGGTCGATGATATATTTCAATAACACATGCAATGTCTTTAATTAGACAGGTGTTGAAGTCACCCACGTTGATATAATGACCAACCCTTAAAAAGAATTATTTACGTTTGCATTAGATATGGGTGTTCGTACAATGACCTTAACTAACGAGGTAGATTTATATTTTATTATTATTATTGGTGTTAAGGCTTATAACAACTTAGTTCTACAAACAATAGTTATGATTAAATTATAATTTATAAATTTGAATACTGTTAGCGAGTTTTATAGTTTTTGAACCTCAGAGATGAACAAATCTGATTTGTATATAGAAGTTTATATACTGACTTATGTACAACTCGTGCATTTATGGTGATTTTTATTCGCATTATACGCTCGATCGAAATCTCTACTCTTTCTAGTTTTTCCTCTATAAAATAAAGCGAAGTGTTTAATAAGAAGTGTTTAAGAAAAAATATACTATTTTTCTGTATAATTTTTTTTATTCCGACCAGCATGCCGGAGTCGGCTTTCGTTTGGCTTAGTATAACATTTTTTGGCTATTTATTTGTCTTTATATGAAAGAGCATCTTCCACTATTCCTGTCATTAAGTGGTTCTTAAATCTGTTGCATTAATGATGTAAATAAATGTAGCAGACAATAATTTTTTGCATTGACAGAAAAACAAATTATATATACTTATATTTACCAAGAAATGCGGTAGACACATAATTTACTAAATAAAGACTGCCGGTAGGCCTTAGATAACAATAACATTAATCATATTACTACAAAAGGAGAATTCCAAAATTGGAAGTCAATTCACTTCGATGCTTCATTAGTAATGGCATTCGACCAGTTTGCATTAAATAAGGACATTGCCACATAGATTCTTTTAAGCCGCTTATTGCGATACAGTTGTTGAGATCTATGCTCGTAGTTGAAAGATTAATTATATTATATTATAGTTCAAAAATTTTAATTGTGTCAACGTTTAAATAGAGGTTTTTTATTACTATTGTGTAAATATGAATGCAGTCTCGGAATTTTTCTAGTAACTTGTCATTAAAATCGTGTATATATATCCACTTAGCGTCGAGTAAATGGTTTTCTATTTACTTATTGTCCAATGATTTGTTGCTGTTTATAATCAACGTATTTTTCAAAATTAACAAACTATTTAACTTATTGGTTCGAAGAGATGAAAATAATTATAAATTTTGGTTGATTCATAATATTCAGTTAAGGTTTATTAGTTAGGTTATAACAATTACATTATTACATTACTTATGATAATATCTTATGAAAATATATTATATAAAATCACGGCTTGTGTTAGAAATCTAATAGATTCCAAATAATCATTAAAATAATGTAAGGATTTGTTACAATAATCTCGAGCAAAATGTTCTCAGAATATTCAAAGCTTAATGTTATTTTGGATGACAAACAAAAACCTATCGGAATGAAATTCGTTCTATGAATAGTGTGGAGGTTTGCATTCTTGTGATCGTTTAAGCTCATATAATACGCAGAGAAATGCTATCTATAGATGTTTGTGCTTTTAATAGTCGTAGTGTTGATATTGGAAGACAAAAAGATCAATGACCTATACAAAATTCAATGTATTTATCGAAGAGCGACACTGTCCAATCCATAAGGGAATACAAAGGGCGTGGGACCATGCAAACAATTTTATCAGGATCAATATGAACAAGTATATCATATCTTTCATTTACTCATATACTAGTAACTAGAACAATAAAAGTAACGGCCTGTTACTATCCCACTGCTGAGAATAGGCTTCTTCTCTCCGTTTTGGGAGAGAAGGATTGGAGCTATGACCTACCACGCTGCTCCAATGCGGATTGGTAGGTTACACATACCTCCAGAATTCTCTAGAGATATGCAGGTTTCCTCACGATGTTTTCCTTCACCGAAAAGCGTGTGATAAATTGCAATTATCAATTAGACACATAAGTTTTAAGAGAAAAACTCATTGGTGTCTGCCCGGGTTCGAACCCGTGATCGTCTCTAGAGATTCACACGGTCGCACCGCTGGGCCATCACAGCTTCTACAATCTACTAGAACAATACTTGATACGAAATTAAGAAAAAGAAAAAAAGAGGAATCTGTGATTTGTTTTCCTAGGGCAAAAGAACGACGTTAGCTTTTTGTTGGCTCAGTAGGCAGGAAGAGTTTTTAAAGGCTTTTATTTAACTTGTATGTTTGTACGTGAAGGTGGAATCTTGCAAGTTAATTTTGACCCACTTCCCGGTGTCCGAGCTGAAATTTTACATGCTGGTCCAGTTTCGATGGCAATGTATGTTTACGATAAGCATGACCTAATGCTGCTACCAGGATTAGCTCCAAACGAGGGAAATCCTTATCGGTTCATAGTAGGGACATGAAATTTTGTTAAAAGCTTTTTTACTTGACCTGATGTACGATGAGCTTTTTTACTTCGTTAAAAGCTTTTTTAGTTTACATATATTTATATCAGAAACAGAGCGACATTTTTTCAAATTTACAATTAATTTATTTTAAATAACGACCTAGGTGTCGTAAAAGGCGACTAAGCTAAGTTGACTCACCGTGTGGTATCCGGTTAAGTAGAATAGACCACCCTTATTTCTAACCGAGATGTCGTAAAATGTAACTAAGGTAAGTTGGTGTCAGGCAGGCAGCCGGTCGTGAAAAAAGTAGCCAAAACATGTAACATGTGCGGTAAACATGTTGTGCCGACCCCACTTAGAGTAGAATAAGTGCAGGAGATTGATGAGTGTGAGCGGAACTAGATATTATATGACTTAAAATATTTAGGTATAATAATTACACGATTGATAAATCACAAAATGAATAACCTTTCATTTTCACAAATTACTTGTTTATGATGTTTAAGTTTAGCCTTCATAGAGCAAAATTAATTGATTTTGTGTATCATTCATTGCTGTCAATATCCTATGTTCAATATAATGTCCTAATAATTTATATCGATAAAATATATTCCAATCATCATCAGCAATGCTTTTAAAAGCTTTTATTTAACTTGCCGTATATGTATGTGACGGTGGAAAATTTGCAAGTTAAAACTGACCAACTTCCCGATGTCCTATGGAGCTGTAATTTTACATACTGATCCCAGTCCCGATAACGATGTATGGTTATGATAAGCATGAACTAATGATAATGCTGTCAGGATTGGCTCCAGACGAGGGCTCCTGAACGGTTAATAGTAGTGAAATAAAATTTTGGTAAAAGATTTTTAAACTTGACTTGTATACATATGAAATGCCATTGATTCTAATGGCAGCGTTCAATAAATAACTTAAATCTTTAATATTTAAATAAGTAATATATATATATATATATATATATATATATATATATATATATATATATATATATATATATATATATTACGATGAAGTAAAATAGAAAATATATATAATGCTAAATGTAAGTGGACAATCGGTTATCATACCTGATACATGCAGGATTCGTAAAAACACATGCACAAACCTCCACCACCGCCACCACAATACACAAGCACTATATACGTTCACTATCACAAACTCAACAATCGTTTCGCCCCGCAACCGAAGCATCATTAGGAGATAGACTCCACGACCAAAATCGCAAAGCTTTGCGATTTTGGTCGAATCCTGCATGTATTAGGTATGATAACCGATTGTCCACTTACATTTAGCATTATATATATTTTCTATTTTACTTCTTCGCGGATTATAGCAAAATAATTTTATTATTGCTTTTGTATTATGGATCTCCGCAAAGTAACGCCTAATTCTATAAATTATTTTAGTTTATGGTTTAGATCGCTCATTTGGTTCTCACTTAGGTTCGAGCCCCACCTACTCAACTATTTTTAATTTTTTTTCACAGTTTTCAATTTTTTTTAATTTTTTTAACACAGTTGGAACAATGTTGATTCTATGCTATTTTGTTTTGTTGAAATCATATGTGCTACAGTGCCTTCGAAACAAGGTGACTCAGTATGGCGTGTCTGTATTGTTTTCTTTATTTATTTTATTTATTTATTTTCTTTATTGGTAATCAAACAGCGTTTCACAAGTTTTAGTAATGAACAATAAACATTGCTATTTCACAATAAGGCCAATAAAAGATTACTCTAAAATAATTTATATTTAACAGAAAAAGTATAGTTAGTGTGTGTGTGTCTGTGTGTGCGTGCTTGTGGATGTGTGTGTTGAGTGTGGTATTCTTTTTTTTTTTTTAAATATACTTCAGAACAGAAAGGATATATGTTTCATTTTCACCTGACTCACCTTGCGCCTATTTCCTGCATTTAATCAATTTGACGTGTTACCAGTTTTACAAGGAGCGACTACGACTTACTTTAGCAACTTTTTAGGGATGAACAGTTGCACAGATTAAAAGAAAAAATTCAATACTTATATTCTACTTAATTTTCATAATAACTAATAAAGGATTCTAAGGTAAAGATCTAAGAAACCAGCTACGCACTAACTGCAATATAGAATAAAATGAATATATTTGTTTATTTTTGCTTTCGGAAATTGTATCGACGTTTAAAGTACTTCCTATGAGTCCTATCACAAGTGTATCTTATTTCGATATATTCTTTAACTAACTCGAAGCCATGATGACCCAACGGTAAGCCCCCGTTACTCCTAATAGAGAGTTGCTTGTTCATACCCGAGGAAGACACATATAGGCTAACTGTTTAACTCAGTCGTCTCTTGTATATCACGCTAAGAGCACTCGCATAATGCCGCCGTCAATGCTCATTGGCGTAGTGTGATGATTCTAAGCTCCCAAAGGATGAATTTGCCAAGCAGTAGAATATGTCGCCACTTTCTAATACATACTTCTATACCAATATTATAATTGCGAAAGTGTATCTGTTTATTAGTGTGTTACGCTTTCATGACTAAACCGGTAAAGCATTACTGATAAAATTCGGTACGATTGAGGCTTATATATCGGACTACCATGTCACACAAAAAATCCCGTTTTTCCTTCAGTTACAGGAAAAAACATAATTGAAGTACAAACTGAAGTCAATACGTATATAATTGGGTTTTACACTGGCTGTTTTACCATATGCTGTATTATACTATCGTTTAAATCTTTAGACACTAAATTGTTATCTCTAGAAATCTTTCATTTGACTACAACGTGCTAATGGCGTGCATTCAAATGGAACATCCGTTCAAAATCGTACCCTCTAATTTTGTTGTTTACAAATACCATAGACCATATACACAGAAGCTTGAGGCACAAAACAAAGCAATGTTGAACCGAAAAAAATAATCAGCCGAAATTGCCCCACACTTCATTGTGCGCCAATAATAACCCAGAAGCGCCACGCACACTCATGCAGCGTGTACGTACGCAAGCTGAGGCGCATGCACTAGCGGCTAAGGTTGCTACTTCATCTATAAAGAAAAGCTCTTAATTGCAAATAACACAAATAGATTGGCTTCATCCATCTACGAACTTTGAATATAAAATTTAGAAACTTATAACTACAATGTACACAATTGCTTTGCAATTCAAAAAAATATATTTAAGCTTATAATTTGAGCCGTAAGTAGTTTTATTTATACTAATATATAAAGCAGAAGAAGTTGTTTGTTTGATCGATTGATTGTTTGAACGCGCTAATCTCAGGAACTACTGGACCGATTAAAAAAATTCTTTCAGAGCTTCGATTGCTAGTATGTAATAAGGATGGGATTTGAAAATACGAAAATCTTTAAAAAGAAATGTCTTGTAAATAAATTATCTTTTCTATATAATCTTATATGTACCTTCTATAATATATAATATTTCTTCTCATTTATATGGATACTAGGTACACTAAAAATACATAAAATTTGTTACATATGAAATCTAGATAGCACGTGTCATAAAGTTAAAAAAACAAATGAAATAAGCCATATTTCTTAAATTTATGGCGTACAGAAAACTATTAAGTAATTCAGAATTCATAGGAATTTCTTTTATTTACAGATTGTAAATTGATTTTTTAAAAGTTGAAAATGCGTATTAGCCCTTAACTATGCACTTCTATTTGTATGTGGGCATATGTGTGTTTGTGTGTGTCATTCCGTTTGAATCACCGGTGGCAGCCCTAACGCGCCCTAAAGCGGTTACGTTCACCCGAAGTTCATGATTCGACATTCGCGCGTGGTCGCGGCGAGCGGGTGCCGGGCGTTTTGCTCATGGACACTTTTATTTTTACTTACGTACACGTAAAAATACAAATGAACGGTGATTCGTTTAAAATAAAAAAATATGAATAGATTGTTTAGGACAGAATTTTGTGTTCATCGGATTTATTTTCGGTTTGTCGTTTTTAATACGACTGAAAACTAGGTAATGCATTTTATTACCGAATAATATTCAGTGTAAAGTTTTATAGAGCAGTGCTTTCAGTGTGCCCGTGTGGATGTTTGTTGTCTCTGTCGAATGAAAGCGAAAGGAAGCTCGCTAGGGGGAGTTGTTTTGGTTTCGTGGTTTTCTTTGCGACAAATTTGTAGAGCGAATTGAGAAAACGTAAGTGAAACCCTGCATTTTATTTTTGTTGCCATTTATAATTTCTTTATTATAAGTAGACTATGTATTTTTTGTTTGTCTTATAACAATTCCGTTTAGAAATTGTAGTCTAACACAATTTGAAAACTTTATATAAGTTGCGTTGATATTAATTTGATATTTGATTTTTAATTTAAAGATGGAATTGGACTTACATTAGTGGTAAATTGGTATAAACAATTTTATTTTTAATATTAAATTTTAAACTAATATTATCTTACTAATATTATAAATGCGAAAATTTGTCAGTATGGATGTATGTTTGTTACTCTTTCACGGCGAATTCGCTGAACTAATATCGATTAAATTTGGCACAATTATTCCTTATACACTGGAATAACATATAGGCTATAGAAATCTTATTAATTCTACAGGAATAAGATAACATTGAAAAGCGCCATCATAAACCTATCAGGCAACAACAGTCCACGCGAATGAAGTCGCGAGTAAAAGCTAGTAGGAAATAACCGAAAGTATAAGGATAATTTCGTTAGGAATAGATGGAATAAACAAAACTCGTTTATATTTGAACCTCGGCACATTATTTGAAGCTAATTTTAATGTCAGCCTGCAGTCTTAACTGCTTAGTTTAATTGAAACAGCCGTCGTTTATAAATAGTTGCACTTACTCGATACTTGCTTTCAACTTTTGCCAAGTCTGATCTTGCCGCCGATAACGACTCCTACATTTTCAGACAGTTTAATATGGTTGTTCACAATATCAAATACGTTTTGTATGGCGATTGTATTTCACAAAGTAAAGTATTAAAGTTACGGCCTGTTAATATCCCAGACCCCCAAAGGTGGATTGACGACCTCAAAAAGGCACAATATCGTGGGGTGTGGTGGTGTGGATCTATTAAAGAGACCTATGTCCAGCAGTGGACGTCCATCGGTTGAAAAGAAGAAGAATATCCCAGTGCTGGCCATTCGCCACCTCTCTCCATTTTTAAGTATTGAAAGTTAATTCTGCCATTTTTATTATCTATATATTTTATAAATCAAATATATATATTTTATTTTGTAAATCAAATCAAATAAATATATTATGTATACTAATATTATGAACAGGAAAAATTTGTATGTATGTTTGTAATGTTTTCACACAAAAACTACTGGACCGATTTCAAAAATTCTTCTACCATTGGAAAGCTGCATCTTTATTCAGCTATATAGGCTATATTACATTAAAAACCGAAAATACACCGAAAACATATGGTTCCATTATAAAAATGTAATTATACTAGTTTACTGCGCGATATTATACTAGTTTACTTTAAACTAGTTATTATACTAGTTTATTTTATAAATCAAAACATTAAAATCACTTGCCAGTTTTTTTTTTGCAGCTACATTATAAATATGTCGAACATTTTTGTATCATATGGCTATCGATTTATGTTTCTAGGCCTTTTCATTGAGATACCGTGCTTAGTCAACTATATTTACTTTTTGCTGATACATATGTGTGAATTACTTGAATGTATATTCAAGCAATTCACATATGTTCACGTGTGTCTGTTTAATTATTTTTAAAGTAAATTAACCTGCGATTTGGTCCGCGTCAATTTCGAATCTGTTTATCGATATGTTCGGACAATGCGATTGAGCACCCTCAAAAATGCAATATATGTTTTTTCTCTCTCCCCCAAAGAAAGACTTGATATACATTTACATGAGATAATAACTAGACTTAAACTAATATTTCCTGCAATTACAGAAGTTACAATAAAATTATTTTGCTATAATCCGCGTTTGATAAGAGAATTTATGTAATGCTAAGTGTATGAAGCAGGCAAAATCACATACCTTATACATGCAGGTCAAATCACCACACGTATCGCAAGACGCCGCCTACACCAACACTCTATATAAGCACTACGCACACTCACTTCTCTACGATCGTTTCATCCCGAAACCGAAGCATCATCAGGATGATAGGTTCCACGAATAAAATCGTAATGTCACCACCCAATTATCCAGATTTGGATAAACTTTTTTCAAACAATAACATAAATATAAAACGCAACAAACCCAAAATATATTTATGAAATTGGAACTCAAGCTAAAAAGCATATAATGTTTTACGAATAGTTTATAATAATGTATCTAAAAAACATGTACAAAAAATACAAAAACAGTGTACAGTTATGAGTAACAAGCATCTAGTAAATATTTATCGCAATAAATATGAGGAAGGTACGTATAAACTCGCTACTGCATTATTTTGATTGCTTCAACAGTTTGAGTCATTTATCATCGAGCCGTACGCAGCCCATAACAATAACATTCCCCTCGCTAAATGTGTAGAAACAGCGTGTTTGTTATTAATGTAATCAAAGGAAAGCACGAAAGTGAAAACTTTCGAAGCTAAGTTAATTTTACCGAATGAAACTTTCCATTATTTGAATTATCTCAGTGGGCTAAATAGAATTATGTAAAACAAAAGTAATAATGAAATTATTTTGCATTAATTCGCAATGATAATATAGAAAAAATATATAATGCTAAATGTAGAGTGGACAATCCGTTTTCATGCCTGATACATGAAGGATTCGTAAAAACACGTGCACAAACCTCCATCACCGCCACCACAATACACAAGCACTACACACGTTCACTATCAGAAACTCAACGATCGTTTCGCCCCGCAACCGACGCATCATCAGAGATAGATTCCACGACGAAATCGAAAAGCTTTGCGATTTTGTCGCATTTATGTATCATATTATGGATCCGCAAAGTAACAGCATAATTCTATAAATTATTTAGAAATCTCTTAACTTGTAAGAAAAGTTTTAAACTCAGTACCACTGCTGCTCTATCTATTATCTATGCATATAAAAATGAATCTCTATTTCTCTTGGTCATGGCCTTGCATTGAACATAGTAGTGAATGGACAAAACAATTTCCCTAATGCTCTTTTTTGGTTGTAATTATTGTCAGGAGAATGTTTTTATGAAAAATAAATAAGTGTAGTGGAATATTAGAAAATTAAAAAAATCTGTAATCTAGATATTCATCCCTTTAACTAAATAGATAATTTGCCACGGGCATTACAGCAGCGGAGCCAGAATTCATATAAATATTTCTTTATTCAAGTAGACTGTTTAGTATTTTTGAATCGATAAAGTTTTTATAGAGAAGCTACCACTGATTAGGAAGTTTGCTCCTACAAATAACAGGAATATCGTCGCTTACAATAACTGAACAAAAACTATTTAAATAAATTACATATTTATTTTATTAATTCTTTTTGCATACAGAAAAACATAATACATAGATTACAAATAACGATAAACAATTACCTAATATTACTTACAACGCTAAGTTATGATCCTTTGAGAAGGATATCGATATAAAAGTGACAGATATACAAACTGTGCTCTCCTTTGATTACATTAATCCACTGTTTATGTAATTAGATGATAACATTATTCACTGATGCTTATATTTATTTTCCTTTGCAAGATATTAACGTTCATTTCCTACTTACATAAATTATAAGTTAAACGGCTCAAATGGTTAAATTAAGTGCTTGTAAATTGGCGCCAATTTTATTACTATACTCACATCACAGTTCATAGCGAATATTGCAATCTATCTGTATGTTCGTTTATCTTTGTACACAGAAAGACGTCATCTCTACATGAGTCTCAGTACCGTCCATTGCTGACCATTGGCTTCTTCTTCCAAATCATATAATCTTTTGCCGCGTGAACGGTATCTTTTTAAGATTTATTCAAAGTATACACAGTACGTAGAGATTACCAGGATACTTTTTTAAAGTCAGGAAACCCTCCACGGTATAATGTCAATACCGTAAAGTTCGCCTTGGTAGGTGTATCCTTTTGATAACCATAAAAATGGTTAAAGTGCGTTAACCTTAAAAGCTAGACATATGCTGTCGCGGACTTTTATTTAGAACTTTTAGAGTGAACAATTTTGTAATACAGGATTTTTTAATAATACTATTGCCTTTTTTAGTCAGCGCACGCAATGAAAGCTTAAAGTTTTGCCGTTTTCGTACCATTTTTTATTATTGCTCCTCTCCTATTCATCTCAGCGTGATGTTATATAGCCTATAGCCTTCCTCGATAAATGGACTATCTTAGACTGAAAGAATTTTTCAAATCGTTCCAGTAGTACCTGAGATTAGCGCGTTCAAACAAACAAACAAACAAACTCTGCAGCTTTATATATAAGTATAGATACGAATTCTATAGTATCAACACTACATTCTCCAGTGCGCGTTGGCCCCGTCAATACCTTATGCCCCCTACATCAATGGTCTCATTGGAGTCCGCCCCTTGTGCTGCTCTATTAAATGACGATTTTATTAATAATAAAGGTACAATAGACGATTCATTAAAAGCTCATCATTTGATTCATTATGACATTACTCTTCATGACTTTTTTATATTGATATAATTCCTTTAATACTAGTTGTACACGCGACATCGTTTGGGTGACCTCGATTTTATAAATACCCTATTGTGTTTTCATCATCCTCCGTCCCTTATCCTACCCTAAGTGGGGTCGACACAACATGTTATAAACATGTTGTCACATGATTTGGTTACATGTATTACGATCAGCCGCTTGACTGACGTCGACTTAGTTTAGTCATTTTTTACGACACCTCGTCAAGAAAGAGAGTCTCATATATTTATATTTCTTATTTGAACATAAAACATAGACGTATAATTATCTTAGAAAATGTTAAGGTCGATTTACATCAGACGAGCAAATGCTCATTCTATGCCCACTATCAAATTCGGTTATAATTAACAAACATAAAGCATTCTTTACTTGTTCTCTCTTCGTTCGCAAAGATTGATTCTATGGAATATATTTAGGTGTAAACGCTAATTACCATCTTTCGTTTACACAAACGCGAGAAACAATGTTCTTGTTCTAGCTCAATGTTCCTATGGTGTGAATCGGCCTTCACAGACTGCACTTTAATCTAAACTTGATAATTAGTCATCATGATTGACACGAAGTAAAGTTTGCGAACACGTATAACGGTGTTTTCTATTGATAATAATCGGCAGAAATAACTGTATTTCCGACCATCAAGTTGTTAAGCTGAGATCGTTATTATTAAGATTATCGTCGGTCTCATTTAAATAGTCGTTCTTTGAAACAATTTTCTGTTACCGACTCATACATCAGACAGGTTAGGTTAGGTAAGGTTCTTGCAGTCATTCAAATTCGAAATGATTTAACACCTTGTGTCAGTTATTTCTCTTTATTTTAATGTCATATTTTAGGCTGGCTTGCCTACCCTAAGTAGAATATTTTTATGAAAAATTTACTGAGTATTATTTAAATTAAGAACGCGCCATTAATATTTTTCTGCATATGTGTGATTAGATAAAAAAAATATATGAATCGATTCTTCCCACTGATTTATTGTTTATTGTCTATCTTCCCTAACAATTATTTATTATTAATACAAAACACCTCGGTTGATTGCCTCTTCAGGTGACAAGAGGGCTGGCTCCTTTTTCGCACAAAGAATCAGCTTAGCGATTCAGCGCGGAAACGCTGCCAGCATTCTTGGGACGATTCCACGTGAACATGATTTGTATAGTTCTAGAGTGTAAGTAATTTAAGATAGATATAACTTGTACATTTTTGTTGAAAATAAACTTTATTTGACACGAAAAAATATTTCAAAACTAATTCAACTCTCGTTTTGATTAACTTTAACATATACTGTAGTCATAATTACTTTAAGGAACATTGTTTAATTTTGTAACGGAGAAGGGCATTGATCAATGCAACACGGTCAATACTTCTTGAAGATCACCGTTATACTATCTTATCACCGTTATATTATCTTATGTACTATAAATTGTTCCCCATAAAAGTTTATTATAATTATACAGTACAGGCCTGCCTAAGACACCTCTACTGTAGTATAATAACTCTATGATAAATTGTCATCTAAAATAAGTTAATTGGTAAAAAAAAATTGGAAATGTTTTATTCATTTTTCACTGTTAATAGAAGAAATATATGTTTTCACTTAAATTGCACCGTTCAGATTGTCACCAGAGAAAGTAAAAGTGTATAAATTGATAGCAGAATAACTTACTCATTATTTATTGGAATGTTGCGAAGCTTAATAGGACATTGAATATACATCATTGTTGGTCATCACAAATGAAGATTTATGTTAAGATGCCCTTTGGATGTTATCACTTTACGGTTATTTATATTATGGTAATATCAATGGACCTGTTATCATCGACTTTCTTAGCCACGGTTCGACATTATAGATACATACATAATTAAATTATAGATGAGAACATTTGTCTGCTATGCTTTCACGCTTAATCCGAGCAATTAAAGCTTATACGCCGGGGTAACATATATGATAAAAAATCTTGTTTTTTTTTAAATAGGTAAAAACAGATATGGCATTATAAAAGGTACTTAAATGTTTAAGTTGGATACGAAATCGCGAATACCAAAAGTTTGAAAAATAATAATTAAAATTAGTTAATAATCCTGTGCCTTTATAATATTTTCGTAATAAATCATTATCCTAATATACTAAAGCTCGGATTGTTGACCTTAGATCTAACGAAATATTGTACATAGACAGTGTCTATACAAGTGATCTTAAAGGTTGCTGAGGGTTGCTGTTAAAGGGAACAACAACATTGAATTTTGTAGAAATTTCTGCAAAAGACTTATGTCCTGCCGTGGACGTCTATCGGTTACATGTGTACTTAACGTTTACATGTTTTTATATATTATAAAACTATGGAACTAGATTGAATACATAATCGCAGTGTTACTTATTGGTTTTAAAACAAACTTATTACTTTTATCAATAGTTAAATACTATTTAGGTACGAGTAACTTTTTAATCATTTAAAGTAACTTGATAACATTAAAAACAAAGTCGATCAAGATTCAAAAGCCAACTCACTATAAACAACGGCTGACTCTTACCAGTCCATATAACCACCTTCTTTGTTTACGATCGTTATCAGCTTACATTCATCATGACTTATCTTTTTGTTGCAGAAAATCGCTTCAGCGCGCCTTCCACGTCGCCCGGTGTCAGAAGCTCATATAGCGACAAGTTTTGATCAATTTTACAAAAACGATGCCAATAAAGTGATCCGCGTGAAAGCTCTGGATGAGCATATTAAATATTATACTAAAATGCTCAGATAAACATTAAAAGATTTCATTAAAACTTATATTAAAAGTAATGTAGCGTAGTAAAGACTATACAGTAAAAATGGAGAGCAATCGAGATACAAACGATTCGAAAACGAACAAACACTATATCGTTACACCGAACGATAGCCATTCCAGTGATGTAGAAGTAAATTCGACTGATTTAGTTAGTATTAAAGATAAATATGAATGCCAAATCGAAACACGGTGCTGTTTAATCACATGCAAGTTGCATAAGAACGAAGACGTATACGGAAAAGGTCCGATTAGAGGGAGGGTTGACGGTTATGGTTGTACAAGGCGTGCCGCCTATTTGAAATTTAAATGTGTGCGGGATACGGAGGAGTGTGTGGACGCGTTCGGGAGGACAATGGGTGTGCATATGCGTGTGGTAGCCGTGATAGGACTCATGTTAATGTTGCTGACGACAAGCGCAGCTGCGCCGGCGAAGTCTCGGCCGACAAGAAGCACGCATTCAGAGAAAGCGGTAAGTTCCTAAATTAATTTGAATTTATTTATTTTAAAAAGGCTTCAACAAGTTACACATCATACAGAGCTCGAAAGACACAATATACAATTATTAAAAGCTTTTATGCGAAGGTGGAATCTTGCAAATTAAATTTGACCCACTTCGCGGTGTTAGATTGAGCTGAAATTTTACATACTCGTCAAGTCCCTATAATAATATATGATTTTGATAAGCCTGATGCTGTTGCGAGGATTGGCTTCAAACGTGGGTACTCCTCGACGGATAATAGTAGGGGCATCATAATATTTTGAAAAACAAATTAAGTTCAAAAAGCTTTTAAGTTTTTTAACTTGAATTGTTTCAAATAAGCAATACTAAAAGTACAATTAAGCTATCGGATTTTAGATGGCAACAACGTGCGCAAATTGACTACAAATTTTAGGAATGCATTATGTAAACGTAAACAACATGAGAATAAGAAATGAAAAAAAAAACAAATTTATTATAAGGAATATACTTATATAGTATTATTATCTAAAAAAAAATAAGGAAGAAGTGGTTCTTTTATATGCTCTTTTTGGAGTGTAGTTAGGTTTTACTATTATGTACAAGTTTAGAATAACTTAGAAATACATTTTTAGATTCAAATTTAAAAATATTCTTTATTCAAAAAAACTTGTAAACATCGTGTGATTTTGGATCGTCATCTCTACTATATTATTAAGAATCGAAGGAGGGAGAGAAGTATTATATTCGTTAGCTATATATTTTTTTTAGATTATTCTATAATAGTAATTTTTTAAGAGAGGTTGGTTTTTTATTCTTAAATCGCTACTCTTTACTTAGCACTAGTCATTATAAAAAAGTTTCATTATTCTATTATATATTTTATACATTCATTTTCGTATTTACAAGAATGTTAAGAAGAGAGAAAGTAGAATGAAGACTATTCGTATGACGAGCGTATTGTTTGCGTCGTTTGTTGTTTCTAAAAAATAAAACGGCAAGTCTTTTTCGTTGCTATAGTCTCTGAATTTATTAAAGACGCGCATAAAAAAGACTTGTATATTCTTGTATTTTGCATCTAAAGCTAAAAAGGCGACATTATAGGGATGGATTTTGTGTTCATCCAATTTTATCGTCTAGACTCAAGTCACAGTCCTATACCTTGCACAATAACTTTATTAGCTATAAATTTGAACTATTTGAAAAATATTGAAACTGATTTTATCTGAGATGAATTTTTTTAATGCCGTTGATTTAAATTAGAGATTAGATGTTATTTACATTTAAAAAGTAAGGAAATGAGCTATTATCTTTACTATCCAACTTCCTGTTAAATTAAGGAACAAAAAGCATTATCTATTTTAACTCATTATACAACGAAACATCCAAGGGCGTAGAATACCTGGAAGGAGGCGAACATCTTGGCACAAAAAGCCATTTACAATGTTTGAATTTAGCACCATATTTCTTTAGTTGAAATAGTACGCCGTATGGTATCCGGCTGAATAGAATAGTACCACCCTCATTTCTTACCGAGGTGTCGTAAAAGGAGACTAAGGTAAGTCGACCCGCCGTGTAGTATCCGGCTGAGTAAAATAGACCAACCTCATTTCTCACCGAGGTGTCGTAAAAGGTGACTAAGGTAAGTTGACCCACCGTGTGGTATCCGGTTTAGTAGAATAGACCACCCTCTTTCTTACCAAGGTGTCATCGACTGAGGCAAATTGACGTCAGGCAGGCGGCCGGTCGTAAAAACGCAGCCAAATCATATGACAGCATGTTTATACCATGTTACGCCGACCCCACATGGAGTGGGATAAGGGCAAGAAGATGATTTTTTCTTTAGTTAAAATAGCCTTTACGATAACCAAAATCTAGTAGAGGATGGGACGGTGAGAAGAAGACGTTGATGATTTATTAAAACTTATTTTAACTCTAGACAAGCATATAACCGTAATATTAGTTTACATACGTCACAATTATTCAAATTTCGAATCTATTTATTTATAGATGGTGCATGTCAAACATAAAAGTTGTGACATGAATACAAAGCAGGACAATATGCCCGGCCGAGCGAATTGTCTCGTCTCGCCCTTGCCGGAAACTGGCTGCATACATTATAAACGTGCTTCCATTGTGTACTTATCTTCATCCCTATCTGCCCTATCAAAAAAGCAATACGGGTTTATCTAAAATGTCTACGCTTCTACAGACTTGTTCTTGGCTATATAAGTGTGGTTTAGTGAGTAGTTTATATTAGTTTTATCTCAATATTTATCTTCTGTGGTAATAAAGCAATCTTTTACTACTGGGCAAAATCTTTTTCTCTTTGCCTAATAAAAATAAATTTATTCAAAAACACATAGTAAGTTGTATATATTAATACAGCGCATAAGTTTTCTATTAAAACTGACATGCTTAATTTATATTTACAATACATTTGACTAAATTTTGCTTAAAGATAAAAAATAATATTATGACCAAACCATTTTGTTTACACGTTTTTTCTATGAAGAAACTTCTTTATAGAAAAGTTTAAAAAAAAAGGGAATTCGATGTCTGTGAATAAGATATATTCTATTGTAGTAGGTGTTTTGGGGTTAAACTAAAGAAATACTAGATTAAATAATATATTTTGTTAGTAGTAATTGCGACTTTGTTAGCGTCAACTTTCGTGAAAAAATTGAAGTTTGTATCTAATATATGACCTTGGTATAAAAGCTTCAATTGTACCAAATTACATGTATTAATATTGTTCCAGTGGATTAACCACTACAGCGTAACAGACACATAATATATAAAGACTTTCAAATTTATAATAGTATGGATTTATAGGAAAAAATATATATTTTAGTTGTTCTCTTTAAGACCCTCAAATGGGTCTACGAGAAAACTTGATTAACCTTATAGCGATCACAATATATGCAATCATCGAGTCGAGCAAGCGATCATTATCTCCACATAGGGTCCATACAGCCTTGTACGACATGAATACACTGATTTCCCGTTTCGAATGTCCTTTTATCCGGAATGTTGATGTCCCTTAAAAGGTCTCCCTTATTCTGACGGATTAACGGCCATTTTAAGGCGTTCCGAGTGCCACTATTATGGGGACAAAAAGCTAGCGTGTCGTATTAGATTAGTGACAGTGACAGACGGATGGTCCGTTCGCGAGATAAATGAGCTAAGTGACGAGTGGGAGGCTCCATCGTCCTACTCCGTAAGTCGGGAAGACACCATCCATTTATAACGCGGACAGCTACTGAAAAATCCGGCAAATTTAAAACGGAAATGATAAATTGTTTGCTATTCGGCACGTAATTGTTTATGGTTTGGAATTTGGTATTGGTGGTGGAAAAAACTAAGAAGGTAAAAAATGATAATTTTATAGAAATAGAATTGAATCGCTAATATACAATAATTGTATAGTATTTTATATATATATATATATATATATATATATATATATATATATATATATATATATATATATATATATATATATATATATATATATATATATATATATATAAATACTACACAAATATACATAATTTATTATAAATATTATGTATTATGAATAAATTATTAATGAAAATAATTTTATTTTTTCATTATTTTCGTTTTCTGTATGTACCTAGTTTAAATGATTTTTTGTCTACATGAATATGATGGTATTAGTTTTTCAATTAAAAAATATTTTTGTTTATGTATATGTAGCCCGAAAATCATAATTGGGAACCCATCAAAACAGCATTGAAATTTAAAAAAAGCACAGGGTAACATTTTGATTCATGTTAGATTACATAAACCTAGTCAATTAACTTGTTTTATATAAGGTATAAAATATTTTATTATAATATTATACACTTAATACTATATAGTATATACTCTATAAACTACTTACTAAACTAAACTATTTTACAAAACAACCATTTAAAAAAAACTTTAAACAAATTAAAACTGTATATTTACTTAAAGTTTAACAAAAGAAACCTTGCTGATTAATAAAATAATTCCATATCTATTTATGTACTTACGAAAAATATGATTGTATTTCAAGATCACGTCATATATCATCAAAAGTATAGTTCAGGTTAAATCAAAGTTGAACCGAAATAATTATAGTTCATACCCGGCATGACCGCGATGGTTAGCAGCTTCCTGCGCATCTAGGTCGAGTTGTAGCTGTATGAATGATAACAGCTGGCCCGTCGTTACTTCATAGCTCGTGTAATAAAGCCGTTTTTATTGAGTAAAAGTCGTGTGTGGTACTCAATGTGCTAGATTGTAGTTTATATTAATGTTGAATACCTTCTGAGATATCATATGTCGGCTGAGTACCATAGACCACCATAATTTACGACTGGCCCGTTGGCGCAGTGGGTAGTGACCCTGCCTTTAGCTCCGCGGGTCGCGGGTTCGATTCCCGCCGAGGACCAACATTTTTTATAAATGAATTTGTTGGTCTTCGAGCCTGGATGCATATTTCCATTAAATTACATACTTAATGTATTAAAAAATTTTATAAGTTTATATTCACCAGTTGTCTGTCTACCATGACACAAGTATTAAGTTACTTAGTTAGTGTCCTATATATTTATAGTTATTTATAATTTCTTACCGAGGTGTCGTAAAATGCGACTAAGGTAAGCCGATTTACCGTGTGGTATTTGGTTGAGTAGAATAGGCCACCCTCTTTTTACCGAGGTGTCGTGAAATACGACCGAGGTAAGTTGACGTAGGCGGCTGGCCCCACTTAGAGTGGGTTAAGGGCTTTATGACCTTCTGAGATATCATATGTAAGTGACGCGTCTCGATTGTCTTCATCTAGATTTAGAATTTAGAGATAATAATATAAATTTTGGGCTACCTGGAGGAGATCGTTACTTATCGCCGCGCATTTAACGTTTAAATCGTGTGTATTTTTATTTGTTTAAACTTTTATATCATTGCATATTAGGATTATGATTTACAATGAATTATATTCCTTATCTATTCCTCTTTTATTTCTATTCTCTCCCAATTCTTATTCTATTCTATTTTATATTGCTATAAAAATCAGGTACTCTTATTATTAATTTTTATATGCTTTATAAATTAATTTGTGATTCTATAATTTTTGTATAGATAGGGAATAAATATAATATTTTAATGAATTTTTTCCATAGTATTAATTTTCGTTTAAAACGAATGACTGACGTTATCGCCTATTTTTTTTGGAACGACGTAACAAAAAATATAAAATTTATAGCTTTGTACAAATATTAAAAATTGCTTGGCAATTTAGTCAAACGGGAAGTTCTAAATGGGCTTGAAAACCAATAACCTCGATAGCCATTTTGGATGCTGATAGAACGGAACACCAGGGACTGGAATATTTATCGGTTCAGGTGTTATTTTGCAATATTCAACCTAAATTAGCTTTTGAACATTCAACAATTGAAGAACAATATATCTTAGTTAACAGTTCGCACGGATTTTGAATGCGTAAGTTCAAATTCAAATTATTCTTTATTCAAATAAATTTGTAAACAAGTGCTTTTGAATCGTCAACTCTACTGGTTTGGAAAGCTGTTCCTACCGAGAAGAGCCGGCAAAAAACTCGGCGGTTGCTCTTTTAAAAATATAATTCTTAATACTAGTTACATTTCCTCATTCCTGTCTTGAACAGGTTCGAAGAGAGCTATATCCACACATTCTTATCATCCAAATAATCCTTCCTCAACAGTATAAGTAGGCATTCTGTAGCAGCCTCTTTTTAACAGTGTTTTTAAACTGCTGTAATGGCAAAGCTAAAATTGATTGCGGAATTTTATTATAGAATCTTATACTCAAACCTACAAAAGACTTACTTTTGCAAGGCGCAAAGCGGGAGCCGCAAGCTTATGTCGGTTCCTACTTTGTCTATTATATACATCACCTATCGTTTTATAATACTTTATATTTTTATGTACATAAATTAAATTATTTAAAATAAACTGTGGAGTAAATGTAAGAATAAGGATAAGTAAGATTTAAAAAAACGCCAATGTAAAATGGTTTTATTACGTAATGTGATATTTTTAAAGGGCAACAAGTCATTCATGGACTACCCATTACGAAAAATCTTTATTATAATTCTCGAATTTTGGCTCTCAGATGTGTCATCGCCTTGACACAATTCACTTTACCAATGTCACGTAGGATGCAGGAAAGCTATCGAGAATGTTCCAAAAATATAAAAGTAATATTATTTTTTAATTTAAACTATAGTAAGTAGTATTCATAATTTATGTACAGAAACGGGCTTTACTCACGTCTTATTCTATCGGGTTAGCCCGACTAGTTCCAAGCACATCCAGTGCACTTGTTCATGAGCTCTTTACGTGGCGTTTCATGGCGTTTTACATGTCTTATGTCGAGCCCCGATAGTATAAAACGTGTTTAAAGTCATCATCGTAGTTTCTATACATCATCATCATCATCCTGCCCTTATCCCACTCTAAGTGGGGTCTGCACAACATGTATAAATATGTTTTGGCTAGTTATATTACGACCGGTCGCCTGCCTGACATCAACTTACCTTAGTCGCCTTTTACAACACCTCGGCAAGAAATGCGTGTGGTTTGTTCTACTGAGCCGGATACAACACTATTCTATTATGCCTGTTAAAGAAAAATGTATATGATGCTAAAAGTAGAGTTTTCTACCCATGTTCATATCTTTTGCATGCAGGATTCGTAAGCCGCATGTACTATAAACTACCGCTTTTTGTAACATCATCGGAGATTACTACAAAATCGCAAAGTACTAGAGATTTTTTTTAATCGCACATTATGGCCTATTAATATCAGTATCTGGATGACCAAGCCTTGCTCGGTAATTTTGTAAATATATAAAAAAATACAATTGAAAGAAAAGAAAAAAGTGTCGGTGACATGTGGGGCGCGAACCCGGACTTAAAAATTCGTAGTCCGCCCGTAAATCGTTATACATACATAGGCTATCAACATATAGTTTGACAGCTAAAATTTCATTTCACTTTCTATTCAACATTTTAGCATTTTTTTTAGCGTCCGAAACAGGGAGGAAAAACATTTCTCCCCTACATCGATTTTTCTCAACCACATGCTGAATTTCATGAAAATCGTTAGAGCCGTTTCCTAGATTCGGAACCTAAATATATATATAAAAAATAACTCATTTCAATATTAAACATTAATTTTGCATAACGAACTGGCGCGAAGTAACGCCTAATTCTATAAATTAAAAAATTATAGTCCATGACTCACAAAATTGATTCAATCGGTCTTGCTAAAATACCAACATTTTCTTAAAGCTTTACAGAGCAGAATTTTCATTTATATTCGTTAAGCAATTCGAGCGTTATTGCCTTCACTCGGGATTTCATCTCTATTGAAACCTATTTCAAGCTGAATGAAAACTAGCAGTATGTAGCCTTGTTTATTACGTTCCCACTTTTGTATTGTTAAAGCACCCTGTTAACTAAACTTTCAATTTTTGTTGACTGGTTTTTATTAAAAATAAAATTCCGATGTATACTTTTATTTGTTTGAATATATTTTCTTATTATAATACAGAGAATAGGATTAGTTAGCTTTGAGAGTCAAATGGTGAGACCATGCGACAGTTACTAGGGAATGACGGGTTCAAATCCCGGGTAGTAATGTACAATGTATGTGCCAAATACAATACAAAAGTAATGAATATATTATTATGCCAAATACAATACAAAAGTAATGAATATATTATTATGCCAAATACAATACAAAAGTAATGAATATATTATTATGCCAAATTATTGGACAAAATCACAAAAATTGCTGTGCAATTTTGTCTTGGAGTCTATCTCCTGACGATGCTACGGTTACGGATTGAAACACATGTTTAAATTGTAGTGGTGAATGTGTGCAGTGCTTGTGTATTGTTGTGTTATTAGTGGGTAGTGAATGAGTTTTTCACAAATTCTGCATGTATCAGATGGGAACGAAAAGTACACTCTACATTTAGTGTTACAAATTTTTTTTATCACGGATTATAGCAAAATAATATTTTTGTTATATTTGTATATAGTGTTTCCATAGTTGGTATTCCTGTGTGTCATTTACTTATGACATTGTTTTATCAGACTTTCCATACCATGTACTAGCAGTACCTATTAACATTGTAAAGCGTACAGGCAGGTTTCCTTCCGATGACGTCCATGTTCATGACATTTAATGCTGCAAACAAAGGCTTGTCTGGCTCGTTAGTCCACAGTATACCATATTCATGTATTTCATATGCTTTATACCTTATTACAAAGAGCCGCTTTTCGTATGTAATACGCTGTCGTCTCGTATGTGATACGCTGCACTGCCTACTTCATCTGACTACTTAGACGGCCACTTAATTTATATTTCACGTCAAGTGTGAATGCAAGTCTAATAGAAATTTATAAAATTGTAATTTTATTTTTAACTAGTAGAACCCGCAACTATGTTTGCGTCCACTTAAGTATAACAATTATGAAATCTATAGTTTTTTTCATATACCAGATGTAGAAACAGAATTTTATTTGTCCTATATTTTAGCTCGGTAGATAAGCTTGAATTATATCTACTTTCATATTCGTTTATATAATATTAATTAGTTCATCTAAGAATTAGCCGTGAAAGAGTAACAGACAGAATTTCTCATTCATAATATTATTATTGGTGTAAATATAAAATGGTATGATAATATGCTTTATATTATTAGTGAAAGACTCTCCTGTTGACCTCCAAACTTCATTTAATCAATATAAAATTTTATTTATTCCATAATTTGAAATAAAAAACCTAAATATAAATTAAAAAAAGGGCCATATAAGTTATTATAAAAGATAAATCTTTATTTTTATTTATTACATTATTGTACATACATATTATTAGAAAAGAGAAAGAAAAATAAAATAGCACTTGTACAAAGGCGGACTTATCCCTAAAAAGGATCCAGTCCAGTCAACCTTTCATTAACAGAAGGAATCTTTAAGTTTCTTAATACTTAACGTTGATTAGGTGCTCCACGACAGAGAAAATTGTTATATACCTTCATATAATATCTTCCAAGTAAATTTTACTTTATGATATTATATTTTTATAATATGAATTCTTTTGATACTGTAATACGCTACAATACAGGGAGCATGTGGCTCTAATGTTTTGTAAATGACCATAGAAGTGTACTTTGATTTTATAGTTATTAGCTTTTAACGTTTAACAATGCAATTTAACACGGTACAAAAACATTTGAATGTTAATAAAATAGATGAGAGTATAATATATTCCATCTGTTGTAGCGTGTTGTATCATGAAACAAATTGGAGGTTTTCACTGCATTATTTTAAACATTTTATCTTTTAATTCTCCAAAAACATTAAAAAGGAGTTAAAAAAAGTAACGGTCTATTACTATCCCACTGCTGGGCATAGGCCTCCTCTCTCCGTTTTGTAGAGAAGGATTGAAGCTAAGACCTACCACGCTGCTCCAAGGCGTATTGGTAGGTTACACATAATCCCAAAATTTCTAGAGAATTTTCTAAAAGAGTGTGATAAATTGCAGTTATCAATTGGACACATAAGTTTTTGTAGAAAACTCATTGGTGCCTGCCCGGGGTTTGAACCCTAGACCTCCTCGAAAGAGGCGCACGGTATTACCGCTGGGCTATCACAGTAAAAACATTAATGTACTACTAATTTGTGTGTAGATTCGAGTCAAATATCATGCTAATGTTAAACATAGAACAACACGAAGTTGTTATACCAGTTTGAATTATGAAACTATCTACTATCTCTATTTTAATCTGTGCTACAGCAACGATTGATCAAGGAAGAAATCCACAACTCAATTGATAACAAATCACAGTAAATTGTCTGTGCTAGAAAGCTAGAAACACAAGTGCTCCAATTTTTAGAACCTATACAATAATACAAGAGTTATGATAGAATTATTTTGCTATAATCTGCGTTTGTTACGAAAATTTAAGTGTAGGAATCACCGTTCTCATACCTTATATGCTAAACATATATAGATTAGACATTTTAATTAAAACGTAGTTTTTTTTTATGTATATAAAAAAAAACTAAATCAAATTCCTATGCTTGTTACTTCACCTTACATTTGTTAAAAGTTCTTGACATTTCATAACTTAAATAGTTAAAATTCACGCTTTTTAGGTTAAAAAGTTGAAATACCTCGTTGGAATTAATTGCCAAATGAATATAGCCGCGGGATTTCTTACTAATGATGAACTTGTAAGGCTTAATACACCGAATTAAGATTTAACTGTGGTAATTGAGTCCAGTTTAGACATATGCACCTAAATACTTTTTCTACGATACGAATTTTGACTAAAGTAGTAAAACGGGAATTCACTCATTGTTAACGTTTACTGTTGTTTTATAATAAATGTACGGATGAACAAGGTGTTTAACTTCCGGAACCGTTTGATTACCCAACTGATCTATTATAACTTTGTTACTGACAGCGATGTTAACCTTTGTATTCTAATTATATTGTAGCAATTTTTCATTACCTGAAAACAGGGAAAAATGACATTTACAAAAAATAAAAACTAGTTAGATCGATTTATCACCACCGAAACCCACTATATTAAATGTCATGAAATAGCTGGTGGCATTTCCAAAATTCATATTATAAATACTTATAATCTATATGCAAAAGATTAGCTCGTTTTAAAGTATTAGATAAGTAATATTAAGCCATAAGTAATTTCCGTAAAGAAAACGGAAATAAAGAATTAAGTGGCTAAGATGTTGTATGATGATGTGGAGAAATATATAACAATAGTGGTATCCTCGTTCGTGTAATGTATCCAGAATTATATTATTTACTTCATGTCATCGAAAGAAAGTGGTAATTAAACTTATTTATTTATTTAGGTCCTGAATACACACCTAGACAATTAAATTCATCCTCCTGCCCTTAGGATGAATTTTTCCTTATCCCACTATAAGTGGGGTCGGCACAACATGTTACAAACATGTTGTCATATGATTTGGCTACGTATTTTACGACCGGCCGCCTGCCTGACGTCAACTTACCTTAGTCATATTTTACGACTCCTCGGTAAGAAAGAGGGTGGTCTATTTTACTCAACCGGATACCACACGGTGGGTCAACTTACCTTAGTCGCCTTTTACGACACCTCGGTAAGAAATGAGGTTGGTCTATTCTACTCAGCCGGATACCACACGGCGGGTCGACTTACCTTAGTCGCCTTTTACGACACCTCGGTAAGAAATGAGGTTGGTAATATTCTATTCAGCCGGATACCAAACAGCATACCTAGACAATTAAATTATTATATAATTACTCCTGACGGTAAAATTTGCAAATAATCATATCGTTACCGCAATGAACAGAAAGTAACCAAAAAGAAAGAATAACCCTAAAAGAGTTAACTCATAATTTTGTCAAACGAAGGTTTATCGTAGAACCACATTAAGCGGTTCATTTAATCTGAAATAACTAGTTTCACAATTCAAAGTTACATTGTAACATCTGTTTACACCAATCAGAGCGAACTTCAATTATCTGCGCCAAACTTTATGCGGTTGCACGTTAACTCAACCGCAAACCATTCGTATTCTAGTTAAGGCACAGTGCTAAAGCGGCCATAATTGAAATCACTTTTGTCCCCAATTTCAAATTGCGTCCAATTAATTGATCATCCTGTCGTGCGGACCACCAAACTATCATAGTTTATTAAGTGCGCTATCCCTTATTAAAAATAACATAATTGTAATTAACTATATGATATATGTAAGTTATGAAATGACTGAATGTCGAGACCGTGTGACTTAGTGACGGTTTAGGGCTTAAAACCCTGGTCAGGCACCAGTAAATTTTCAACAAAAACTTATGTGCGTTGTAGATATTAACATGATTTTTAGAGTCTGAAACATTTTGAGGAAATCTGCATATCAGATTCCCGGGATTTTTATAAAATACTAATCATCATCCTTCTGCCCTTATCCCACTCTAAGTGGCACGACATGTTAAAAACATTTTGTCACATGACTTATGTATTTTACAATATCGTCACATGACGTGGTTATGTATTTTACTACCGGTCGCCTATCTGACGTAAACTTAGTCTTAGTTAAACTGCGTAACTTTAGTCGTATTTTACGAAAACTTGGTAAGAAAGGGTGATTATGGATTATAATTTGTGAGTATGGATGTATGCTTATTACTCTTTGACGGCGAATCCGCTGAACCAATATCGATGCAATTTGGCTATGGAAACGCTATTAATTCTACAGGAATAAGATGACGTTGAAAAGCGGCATCTATTATCAACCTATGAAGCGACAACGGTTCACGCAAACGAAGTTGCGGGTAAAAGCTAGTATGGTATATAAAGAAGTATGATTTGTTCTTAAGCTATATTGTTGGCTACCCACTACAAGCCAGTAGTTACGAGTATTACTGAGTTGCATAAGAGTTTAGTTGAGCAACAAGTGCGAATGGGCGCGTAATTAGAATCTACGCCGTGCCTATAATCTATAGCCGTATACCATTCACACAAGGTTTGTTGCTTTAGCCGAGATAAGAAGTTATATTTCTTCAAATAATAATTGTTAAAGACAGGCTTATGTCTATACCTTATTTGGTACGGAGAATACGAGATACGTGTATTTAACAGTAATTGAAGTAAATTATGGGTGATCGAATTTTTTTAGTTTCAATTTAAATTTTATTGCCTTTTCTATAGGAGGAAAACATAAACCAGTACCATAACATACCAGTAACGTAGTACCAGTGATTTATCATACATATCTAACAAGTTGCAGAGATCAGTTAGCGATCACTAACTATACTGATAGTTACCTACATATATAACTAATACATATGAGAAAAAATAATATAACTCTGGTCCTTCTAGTGAACATTAGGAAAATAATGTTACATTAGTAATATTATTTTCCTGAATTATTTATTGAATATTACAATTACTCTTAGATAATTCTAAGATTTATTGTAATATCAAATAATATATCTAGTTGTAAAAGAAGACAGACAACTTCTACATCCAACGCGCGCGCAACTTAACTTCCCGCGATACTTGAAAAATTGGCAATTCCTTGAAATTTTAATATAATATTTAAATTCTATGTAAATAATTTTAATTCCAAAATTCTAATCATAATCTAATTTGCAGGCTTGCAACGAAAGGTTTGCGTCCATTGAACAGACAGACGACATACATACATAGGACAGATTGACAGATTGGCTAGGACACGTGTAAATCTTATATAAGCATCTTAATTTTAATTCTTGATTAATCTCTCCAAGATAAATGTACGTTGGCTACAACCAATCTCTTCAAATATGAAGGCAGCAAATATAAAAAATGCATAGAGAGATTTGCGTCTATTATGGGCCGCCAATATAAAATAGTATTACTTGAAGTAGACCCTTAATTATCAAAAGAGGCCTCTTGATTTATAAGATGAAATGAACGTTAAAGTACACTTAAGAATTTCCATTTTAGATAAACACTCTTTAAGTTTATTTTTAGAAATATAAAAATAGATGTATCCTATAAAATATTTGGTTTAAATCGGAAATCGTCATACAATATAAAGTACGTATACCTCAAAAGGATTAAATATAATCATATAATGTTGAGTTTATTCCCAAACGTCTTTCGGGTTAGTATAGATTTTGAAACTGAGTTATACAAGTTCTGAATTTTGTATTACATTGAAGTAGTTCGAATAAATTTACTAGATTCCATCTATCTCTAGAGGTTAACATTTGAATTTTGATATATAAAATTATTTATGATATGTTTATAGTATATACATTTGGTAAAAAAAAAAATAACAATATGATTTGAATTTATATTAAAAATGATCGCCCAACGTGGGGCTCGAACCCACGACCCTGAGATTAAGAGTCTCATGCTCTACCGACTGAGCTAGCCGGGCTTACGCTAGCATGCTAAAAAGTTTCTTATATTTGATATTGTTTCTTATATATGCTTCTTTGAGAAGCTTCGTTATATTTTATATACTCCTAGTTGCTCGAATACGTCTTGCTGTGGCTTTTTTGTTTTGTTTTTAGCTTAGTCAGGTAATTTATTTTTAATTAAGTTTTCATTTATAGTCTTAGAAGACTAAAATTTTAAAAGTTGCTTCGATTGCCACTAATCTTTACAGGATCATCGGCTGGGTCATACTAAACATAGTCTGAAAATTTCATTATAATCGGTCCATTATAATGAAATTTATGTTATTTCGGAGTCTATAACGGACATATAGACAGACATTAATTTTTATATACATATAAGAAGATTATAAACTATTTATATTATAAAATTATTCCCTAGTAAATTTTTATTGCTCATGCCTAAATGTATGCAGTTATATCATTAAACCCATCCAAATTAAGTATAAGAGAGTAGCAATCTACTCTTTTTTTTGTATGTACGTCTGCAATATGTCTGTCTGTTTACCAGTTTCACTTGTCTGATATACATATATACTCGTATTGTGAGCGAATAGACAAGGTGGAGTAACTATCAATCTCAAATACCACATACTGTTTACGGGGACTAACCTTTTATATGCGAACTCATCTTGACTAGTTTCTACCTATCTGCCGATGTGGTATTTACTAAAAAAAAGTATTATTAATAACACACCAGTTGTGAACGTTCGTGGTTAAAAAGACGGCGTTCGCAATGGACTGTACGTGACTTATAAATGTAAAAGCTTACTTGAATTGAGTTTTTTCATCACTTTCACGATTGCGAGTGTTTTTCAGCTTAGTTTAGTAATCTTGACTTACTATTTTTCCTTTATTAATATTAGTCTTTTTGTGAAACTATTCACTAAAAAAATCTAGGCATGTAAAACTGGCTTCAAAAAATATCAAGAACAATTTAAAAATATAGGTCCCAATTTTCTGTTGATTATCGCTCGTGACTTCTCACTACACGTCTTATAGCTTGTTTCATCTCAACTATAGCATCAGCCCTCAAATATTATCGTCATAAACCGTGGTCCAGACTCACAGGAGGCACTCTTAGGATGTCGTTTCCTGTCGAGTTGTAGAGCTTCTACACTCACTTCTCCCTTCAGCATATAGTCAGATTGAAAAAAGGGCCGTAAAAAGGAAACAAAGCGTGTGAACATGTCTCAATTATCAAACCTACAGTGGAAGGAACTTCGTCACTACGCGCGTCTGTATCCAAAACTTGATCCAACAAGGAGTGAAAGCCTTTTGAGATGTTGGTACAAGTGCTTAGATATTAACCGATAAACCGAAAAAAAGATTAAAAACAAAATAATAATATCTATTGATATTTTATCCCTCGGAAATATTGTGCAAAATACTTTTACAGTGGCAAAAACCGTCTGTTGGCGCAGGAGTTTAGTGGACCATAGTCAATAGTCATTGACCTAAATTAACATCGCGGTCCGCTATCAACGCCCTACGCTTTCGTCTCTATGAAATGTATAAAATTATATTTCGTTTAAATAAATTCATATTTTAGAGTTTTTACATAAAATGAATGAATGATAAAAATCATTATAATGTTTTTAAAATCAATTACGATTAAAGAACGGTTTACAAATTATAAGTACGTATTTGCTAAAACAACTATAAGCACTTCATAATCGCATAATAAATCGCATTAATAAGCAGAAGCAGAATATTTATCTTGTACCCTGTCTTAAGTTAGACAATTGAAATTGAAATTTCATGTGAATATTGTAATCCTTACTATCCTTACTAATATTATAAATGGGAAAGTCTGTCTGTCTGTCTGTCTGTCGGTTCCGTTTTCACGGCCAATCCGCTGAACCAATATCGACGAAATTTGGCATAAATATTCCTTATATACCGGGGTAACATATAGGCTATATAAATCCTGTTAATTCAACAGGAATTAAATTCAGGAGGAATTAAATACGATTACATTCAAAACGCCATCTATAATAAACCTATAGAACTAATTTTTATTAACGATGTGTCAAAATCAAGTCAAATCTGTATTTACGAAGTATTTAGATTCCAAGTTTTTCAGCTTACGTCAAAAGAGTATATAAATACTCTTTAAAGAGTCAATCTTTAAAGAGTATTTATATTTTATTTTATTTTATTCGTTTACTGGACAAATTTAACTGAGAAAATTTAACATTGTAATAACAATGGATTATTAATTTAAGTAATACGGGTTATTTAGTAAAATAAATAAACTAATAATATTATAAATGCGAAAGTCTGTTTGTAACGTTTTCATGGTCAATTCGCTGAACCAATATAGATGAAATTTGGCGAAATTAATGTTTATATACCGGGGTAATGTATAAAAATCTTCAAAAAAGTTATTATTATTATTTTTTTAAATATTTTGGTTTTTGTTTATTTCAAAAACCGGAGAAAAATATTTAATAAAATAGAGACCGCCAGAATGATGTATTTAACATCTTTTGGCCCAGACCAGAGTAATAATTAGTGTTGTTAAATAGAAAAATATTTGTTATCTTAGTATCAATTATTATTTTATCTAATATTTATTAATTATGGTTTGAGGTTATGTACATGTACAATTACTAGCTAAATACCATCATAACATATTAAAAAGATAGGATTTGTGGTGAAAATATAACAATAAGCTGTAATCATTTAAGTTCAAGTAAAATTTAATCATATATAATTTTTGCTGTCAAAAACCAGACGTTTCATGAAAACGCATTCTTAAACGGTCTTTAGTTAGTAGTCTATGGCAAGTACGAAATAAATGACTATTAATTGATATGTATTGGGAAGTTTTATTTAATTTAATCCCATAGAAATTAAGCCATACGGCTATTGAAAAAATATTTTATTTCTAAACACCATTTTTAATATTTGAAAAGTCATTATAGTTAATAAAGTAAATTTTAATATATTTTCCGATACCTATTTTAAAATATTATGTTAACAAAAACATAATTTAAATTTAATTTTTCGTATTTTTACTAAAAACGTTGGAATCCAGCGCCGTACGTATAGGTAATTAAAAAAAAAACAATCTGACAGTTCGTTACGTATAAATGTTATTATTAAAAAAGTTTTCTAACACGTTTCCAAAGCTTATAATTTTTATAGAGATATTTAATTCCAGAAAACATTATGAATTTTTCATGTATATAAAGTTTTTGTACTCCTTTTACTGCGCTATTTTAATATATATTTCATGTAAGTACGGGTTATTCACTAAAATTATCATATTAAGCTCTTGATCAAACGATAAATCCCTCTGATTCTTCCCGGATCGATTTGCTTTTTGTGATGGAGATATTTAAAGGTTTGGATGGTGACAGAAACTACTCCTAATTTCAAGACTACAGTCCACGCGAACGAAGTTGCGCGGGTAAAAGCTAGTATTGAATATAAAAAGCAGTACCTGGGTAACCGAGCCTTACTCGGTACTTTTTTTTAAATATTTAAAAATATAAAGCGCCGATGACATGTGAAATTCGAACCCGGGTTTTGGACATTTTTGGTTCGCTTGTTACCCATCGCAACATTACGTTTGATAGCTAAAAAAAATCCTTTGGTTTCAATTCTACGGTGTATGATATTTTTAATGCACAAAAACAGGGATAATACGATTTTTTTTAAATAAAACCTAGTTAGATCGATTTGCTGAATTAACTCATTTAGGTATTAAAGATTAAAGTCTGTTGGTGGCTCAGCATAATCGTTAGCATATCTTATTAGTGTTGTCAAAAACACTAATATGTAGTGGTATGACGCACCATTATCACGTTATTGATCAAATTTCTTTGAAGTAACACATTTCATACTAAATATAAAATGACCTAACACAATTTTACTAATTACATCGGGTACGCTGTAATGATCGATCGCAGACTATGAATAAGGGTGAATTATAATTCTTGAAATTTATAAAATTATATTTGATATATCACTTCATCGAGGATATGACGCTTGTAAGTAAGTAAGTAGCGGCCTGTTACTATCCCACTGCTGAGAATAGGCCTCTTCTCTCCGTTTTTGGAGAGAAGGTTTGGAGCTTAGACCTACCACGCTGCTCCAATGCAAATACATGTATCTCCAGAATTCTCTAGAGATATGCAGGTTTCCTCACGATGTTTTCCTTCACCGAAAAGCGTGTGATAAATTGCAATTATCAATTAGACACAAAAGTTTTAACAGAAAAACTCATTGGTGTCTGCCCGGGTTTGAACCCATGACCTTTTCGAAAGAGTCGCACGGTGTTACCGCTGGGCTACCACAGCTTGTATGACGCTTGTAATACATGTTAAAAGACATCACTACCCTGTAACAATTTAACTGACATGATATCATTGATATCGTTCCTTTATTCCTATCATGATATCATTCCTAGGATACAATGTTTGCTGATGCGTAAAACTACATTGACACAAATTAAAAATGATAGCATTGCAGATTGTAGATTGTGTTGTTAATTGAATAGGAGATACCTTATTCTACTTATTTATCCACTAATGAAAGTCAAACGCTAGACTAAGGTATTTTTAAAGGATTTTCAAGTCACACGATCTCAAACCGATTGCATTTCTACGACCTTTTCAAGGTTATCTGACAACCTACTGTGTACTTTCCGATTTGAGATCCCCACTACAAGACCTTGGCCCCAAAAGTGCTGTTTCTGAAGTCTGTACCTACACCTTTTATCATAAGCGTCCCTTTTGGCTTTCATTCTTCTCCGGATTCACTTGTTTCTAATTTGATGAAGATTTAATTTAAAAGGATATGTTATAGAGTTGCATCGTCACATTATATCCATAAAAACGATTTGATCTAGTATTGGAACTTGAGAATATTAAAAAATCTTTTTAAGATAAAGTTATAATGACGGGGCAAATAATTAATCACTGTGTTACAATCACTGTTTAGTGTGATATATGTTCTGTATTAAATTCTCGGTTGCGGCTAATTTTTATATTTTTGGTCATGTTCAGCTAAAACCTAAGATCGTTCCACCAACCCATAATTTTATTAATATTATTTTAGATTAGACACTGTTAGCATTTTCGGCTAGAATCTTGATAATCTTTTGCATTATAATTATTTTATTCTGTGATAATTAGATTATATAATAATTTTGATTTTCAAATAGAACATAATGATTTGTCATATTATTATTTTATTATGTGATAGATTATATAATAATCTTGATTTTTAATAGATCAGAATTATGAGTGCATATTTCATTGTATGTTCATTTGAATGATTTGACCTTCAAAGCAAGAGTGAATAGTCATCTTAAAAGCAAGCGCGTTCTATCTTGGCTGTGTGATTGTGATTCAAATGTGAGAAAAAAAAGCATTCATAAAGTAGGCGTTACTATGAATCCAGTGACAAATAAGGAACGACACGTTTAGTTGCTCACGTCAGCTACAAATAGCATTACTTTTGTTGTTCTTTGTATTTGTACATACATATTATGGATATGCAATGCGCCTGTAAACAGCGTCTTAACCGGAAACACCGCATCGCCAGATATATATAGAACAAGCACACATTATGTCTGGCTTTGTTATTATTGTTAACTAAAAATTTTATGTATCATAAGTGCTTTACAGTTTAATGTACGATTCTATACAAAGTGGGTTTAGTCTGTATGTTTATTAAAAGATTCGCTCGAGTAAATAAAACTTGGGTATGTTAGGTAATCTTACTTGTTATAGTTATTACTTTGAAGATTGTACTATACAAAATATCTAACAGAAAAACATGTTCATTTATAAATTATACTGGCGCTGTCCGCAGCTTTACCTTTGTGAAAATCAGTTTGTCACAAAGTTTTTACCGCGTCAATACGTTGCTCCTCAACCTTGTCTATCTTACACTGAAATTCTTATCTATATCGGTTAGCCTTTCTGGGCAATGAACTATTTACATAAACCTTCCTCAAGTATCTTTTAGTAAAAATCGCACAAGTCCTTTTAATAAACTTTTGAGAAAAGCGTTTGAATACAGACATACCGCTTTTGGGGACTATGTTTATAATATGTATAGAAGTTTGACGCTTTTAATCATTACGATACAAAATTTAAAAAAATTATAACATTTTTATTAAACAAAGAGATATTTTTAACATAAACAATATACAAAATACGAAAATAAATATTTACCTACGGTTTAAAAATAGGATATTTTTATTTAGTTTAAATGTATGTAACTTTTGGATCGTAATTTAACACATTATTTGTATTTCCCGTTGTTTTACATAGAATCACATTTAGATCAAATAAAACAAAAAAATTGTACGTGGCATGAATTTATAATTACTTAAATAATTGAACAATGTAACAATAACATTAATTGTATCTAATTTATAAATCGTGGTTGTCTCTGAAATCCTATCTCAGTATCGCTTGCAACTCGGATGCGTTTCCCAAGTTAAACTTTTCTGCGGAGATATGTAGATAATTAATTGTACCCTGGTGAAAAAGTTATTTAAAAATAAAATGGCTACTTATATGTACTTAAATATTGCCGATATCATTTGGAGTATGAACGGTTATAAAGCTTAGCTAAGCAACATTTCATACACATAAAATCGCATACTCTCGTAGGAAACTATTTAAAGTATATAATAATAATTAAAAACAAAAAACACGTTCAATCTTACTCACTCACATAAACAAACCCACACACACACACTCTATCTCTCTCTCCTTCGCACACAAACACACACATACACAAACACACACAAGTAGCCACCTACTTGTGTGAATGTGCTGTATGGTAAATCAAAGCAATAGATAATATGATGGAAAAGCGGAGTCTTCTAGCACAAGTAATTTCATGCTTAATAGAAGGCTTCAACCTTACTTCAAGATTGATAAAATAGAAGATTTTTAAAATTTTAATGACACGGACGATTTTAACGACACTTGAGTTTTCCAAAAGAGAAGGAAATAGAAATCAATTAAAATAGCGCAATCCATGGTAGTTCGTTAGTTAGTAGTTTGTAGTTAGTTAGTTAGTTACTATTAGTTCCTTTTAACCAGATAAAATTACAAAACGCACGTTCTTTCTAAGAATAATAAAATAATTAGTATCGGCATACACAGGAACAAAAAAAAACCAATACAAAAATAAACTCTCTCTGACCACCTTGTCAATGCACGACCGCGATTTGTAAACGCTAGTGTCACAGGGCTCTTAATCAAAACAATCAGTATTCCGATCCCGTTGAGCAAACGTGAGGTCCGGGCGAATTTTGAATCTGTTCCGGTGACTCACAAATTCTGTCCGTTTTGTCTGTAGCGGATATACATACAATGTATAATACTTTCAATAATGTTATACAACTGTTCGTAGTATTTGATGTTTATATTTGGTAATACAAGTTTACAAAACTAATGAGAATATTATTTTGCTAAAATCCGCGATAAAAATTTATGGGGGGTAATAGCAAAATAATATTCTCATTAATTTTGTATTATCTACTTCCGTAGAGTAGCGCCTAATTCTATAAATTAATAAAAGTTTTTAAAATTTTTACGTTCTTATCTTACGTTGGTCGTTCAAGTTTTATTTTTAGCCAAAAACGCCTTTAATTATTATCATTTGTAAATAAATTATATTATTATTAATAAAATATATGGGACAACTACACACACCGTCCGTCCCCAAAGTAAGTAACTTAATACTTGTGACAGACAGACAGACAGAGGGTGTTGACAACTGGTAAATCCTATCCTACTAAATTCAAAGAACCATTAAATTGTTGATAGAAAATGTTGGCCTTCGGGAATCGAACTAACGACCGACCGAGTTAAAGGCAATGTCATCGCCAACTGGTCAGTCACTGTATATTTATTTATTCCATCTCCAATCACTTCATGTCATTTTTATTATCGATCATGGACATCACAACAAATACCTGTGACAAAGAAAAGCTGGTCTGAGTCACACTTTTAATTTATGATTAATATAATCTCAAACGACATCTTTATCGATCAAAAAAGGCTGATGTATTGACATTACTGTGCATTAATTATTTACGATGAATGAGTAATTTTAATAACAGTAAATTATTGCAATAAAGTGATACAACGACTTCACATTAAGGAAGTTCATATATTTATAACGGTAGGTATGTAAACATATTGCCATCGATGTTTCTTTTAAAAGCTTTATATTAGTATTACCTTAGTACTTATATTCAAAATCAAATTCAAAATATTCTTTATTCAAATAAACTTGTAAACAAGTGCTTTTGAATCGTCAAGTCTACTGCTGGTTCGAAAAGCTGTTCCTACCGAGAAGAGCCAGCAAGAAACTCGGCGGTTGCTCTTTTAAAAATATAATTCTTTATCTTTATATTTAAATGAGTTAATCTTGTATATATATATATTTTCTGAATCTCGGAAGCGGCTCCAACGATTTTCCTGAAATTCAGCATATAGTAGTTTTTGGGTGAGAAAAATTGATCTAGCTAGGTTTTATGTAAAAAAAATATTGTTTTATCCCAGTTTTTGGCCATTAAAAACACTAACATTTATATTGAATTGAATTTTCGCCATTAACTGTTAAGTCGACGTAGCTTATTCGGGTAATGGGCAGCCTCGAGAAATGTGAATGCCAAGGATCGGTCCCCAACTAAATAATTGTTTTGTCTTTTTTTAAGTTTTTTTTGCAAAAAATTACCGAGCGAAGCTCGGTCGCCCAGATATTACTATTTACGTTAAGTCGTTGTCTTGTACAGGTTCAAAGAGAGCTATATCCACACATTTTTTATCTTCTAAATAATCTTCAAGAGTATAGTAGGCTTTCTGTATCAGCCTCTTTATAACAGTGTTTTTAAACTGCTGTAATGGCAAAGCTGAAATTGATTGCGGAATTTTATTATAGAATCTTATACCAAAACCCACAAACGACTTACGTACTTTTGCAAGGCGCAAAGCAGGAGCCGCAAGCTTATGTCGGTTTCTGCTTTGTCTATTGTATACATCACCTATCGCTATACATAACCAAGTCCTTTGAACGACATTCAATTGTCAAATTCATCAACGTTGAATTAATTTCTTCAATAACAGACTAAAAATATTCAGAAACTTTTTATAGATATACGAAGTCCTGACTAAAAAAAATATACCTGACTATATAATACCTATCCTTCAAGTAGAAATGGTTTCCTATTAGGTACAAGTTTTTGCTATTGAACGTTTCGAATATTCAAGACAGGTCCCTAGGTCTTTTAGCTAGAATTTTGTACAGCGGTCACAATCGAAAGTACTTACCTACAAACTATTATTATAGTACCTGATGAAACTGTGATTGGGTACAAACTTATTCACTTTGTGCAATTGTGTGACACGTTGTGGCTGAGTACCCTTGTAACAGTCGACAGCAGCCTTAAAAGTGCATACTGCATTCTCGTCGACAGTTTTTAATGTTGCTGCCAAGCTTATTGCCACGTATGTCTTTAAAAATTTTATTGTATGTTATTTTATGAGTGAATATAATAACTCTAATTATTACGACGCCTTTTGTTCTAGATCTCTTAGTAAATCATTTATAGAATTAGGCGTTACTTTGCGGAGATCCATAATACAAAAGTAATAATAAAATTATTTTATATTTTTTTTTTATTAAAATAACTTTATTATTACTTTTTTCTTAGTAAATGTTAAATTTAACGTATTTGTCTAATTTTAAACGGTGGTAGGTTAAATTTAACGTTATTTGAATAATTTTAAATGGTTAGAGTGACGGACTTGCGATCGAGAGGACGTGGATTCAAATCTATTTATTATACGACACATGAATGCTTGTGTTAGGAGTGGGTACTCCTAACACAAGCATTTAGCTTAGCTGGAGGGGTTAACAAATTTATTAGTCATTTATGGCCCAAATTGCTAGTCACCTTTAAAATAAAAATAACCACCGTGTGGTAACTGGCCGAGGAGAATAGATCACCCTCATTTCTTACCAAGGTGACTAAAGTAAGTTGAGGTCAGGCAGGTGGCCGGTCGTAAAATACCTTAGCTAAAACATTTAATAACATATTAAAAATATATTAGAGTGGGACAGGCAAGAGAATGATGATTATTTAATTTATATCATAATACAGTTATTATGACGCTCTTTAAGTATATTTTACGCTTTTTGCTACTAAGCTCGACCCTTGAAGTAACGTCGTAAAAATATCAAGGCTAATGTTATATGCAAATATCGGTAAAAAAAAGCCGCAATAGAATAATAAGAGAGTAAATCCTTTCCCAGCAATAGAATAATAATTTAACACTGTTTAATTTTTAACTTAAAACTTTACTTTTTTACATACATATATGCAAAAGAAAACTTTGACACCGCAATACATAGACTATTTTAGTTGCTACCAAAAATTTTATCGTCTTTATACTAAACACTCCCCCAACTCCCTAGTAACCCTGTTAAGTGACTGTTATTATGGACTCTTCAAATTTCATCTTTTATAAAATACTGAAATTAATGCACTCAATTTTAAGAACTTAGAAAATCTTAGTAATTGCTGTATGTTGTATAAGAACCTGCTGTATAAGAAACCGTACGAGTTACATAGTAAGCTCACGATAGCTTTTACATTATTCATTAAGGCCAATGTAATAGCAAGTAACCTTATTTAATATTAATTAGTTAAACTTCTTGCATAATACTCGTATATGGTATGAATTATTAAATTTCTGTTACGAAAGGTTAACAATCTAACGTAGAAATTATATGGAGAAGACACCTTACTATCATGAGAATAATAGATTGATTGTGCCCAGAGTGCGGAGAGGATAAAATCTAAAATCTCAAATCTACACGTAAAAGCTGAGAGCCTATTTACTCAGTGCCAAGATAGAGAAAACGAGGTATGGATGAACTCGAAGTTGTGTCCTTAACCTCTCTTTAATGATATTTATTGGTTTGTAAAATTTAATAGTAGTTTCTAAGCTGACACTGTAGAAACAACTGTGAAAGTCATGTCCCAATATGGAAAAACTAATGGAATGGTTCTTGGTGTGGACTGGCTTCGACAGGCGTCTCTCATCTTAATACAATACAATACAATAAAAAATAAAAGTGATTTATACATTCGCTATCGAATCTAATTGCAAAATTCATGGCGATATAAATAAAACTGTAGACCTTTTTATTTTAATTTAATAAATCAATAAAAAAAGCAACATCGCTTATTCACAAAAAATGGAACATACAGCAAGAGTTTATCATAAAACACCTTTATAAGTTCAGAGAGAGGGCGTGAGGCCTGACTAAGACAGTATGACGAAAATAGCTCGAATGTTGTAAATAGAAGCATACACAGTTTATCTTCGACTATCTCTGTTTTCAGAGATAAAAGAACTCATAGTTGCTTTTTCACTTACCTTTTACATTACAAAAGAATCAACCTTTTATCAAACAGAATGTTTGTTTTATTTTTAGATACATATAACAGACAAATTTTTCAGTTTCTGTTCAGTTTTTATACACGACCAATCAATGTCTGCAACGCTATTATTTTGAGATGTTTAAAAGTTGTTTGTTTTTCGCTGAAAGTAACATTTTAGTGTGAGGCTGTCACTACATTAGACAGAACTGCGATTGATCAGCGATTATAACAAATACGCTGTCAACGAGCCTTATGACTATAATGTCGCTAGCGATTTACGCTTTAATTGGTATTCTCGCTTCTCGTCGTGTCGCATTCGCAGCCTAAAGCTCAACGGGAAATACAATACAAAAGTAATAATAAAATTATTTTGCTATAATCCGCGAAAAAGTAAAATAGAAAATATATATAATGCTAAATGTAAGTGGGCAATCGGTTATCATACCTGATACATGCAGGATTCGTAAAAACACATGCACAAACCTCCACCACCGCCACCACAATACACAAGCACTATATACGTTCACTATCACAATCTCAACAATCGTTTCGCCCCGCAACCGAAGCATCGTCAGGAGATAGCTCTATCTATCTCCTGACGATGCTTCGGTTGCGGGGCGAAACGATTGTTGAGATTGTGATAGTGAACGTATATAGTGCTTGTGTATTGTGGTGGCGGTGGTGGAGGTTTGTGCATGTGTTTTTACAGGTATGATAACCGATTGCCCACTTACATTTAGTATTATATATATTTTCTATTTTACTTTTTCGCGGATTATAGCAAAATAATTTTATTATTACTTTTGTATTATGGATCTCCGCAAAGTAACGCCTAATTCTATAAATTATTTAAAGACGGGAAATACAATACTGAAAAATTTGTAGATTAAAAATATGAACATAAGGAAATGTAGATTGGTCATTAAACAAAGATTAATGGTCTGTTAAATCCCTTATCAATGAATTTCTAAATTTTCTCACCATTATATGACGTTAAAATAAACGTGTACCTAACACATAAAACAGATAATCTGCATTTTTATTACAAATATAAATAAAATACTCGTGAAGCGAGTTTCTACATACGAGGCCGAGCGTAGATTAAGTGTTACGAAAACACCTAGACATCAAAGGTACATATTATTACAAAACAAAAGGTAAATTCCGCATATAAATTCTAATCATAGTCATCAATAAGATGTTTCTGCAATTTTCTCAAGTAGATATCAAAGATCTTCGTTTGATAAAGTTTGAATATCGCACTTTAATTTTACGTTACTAAATTAATTTTCTTGCTAAAACTTTTATCCAAACCTCACAATTTAAGCTTCAATCATTTCAACGCCAACAAATCAAAGTTTTAATACTCTAAACTTTGATTTGATTTACAAACGTTGGATTTAAAGAAAACTATTTTTTTAACTATTATGTAATGAAAGTATCTGTTGCCGCGGCTTCGCGCGTTTGTTTGGAAATCAGTGTGTTACAAAATTTTTCTCGCATCTTAATTCATTCAATTTTCATGTAAGTGTAATATATGGTTTTTACTAAAAGATGCAATTAATAAAAAAGTCTATCTTATCTTATACTATCTTTTAGTAAAAATCATAGAAAAATCCTTTCACTAGTTTTAAGAATATCGATCACATACTTTGTTTTATAATATGTATGGACTAGCAAGGGTCAAAAAAGATGAGAGAAAAAAGAATAGATGAAAGATATGATAAGGATGGAATTGACCACAGAATGGTATTTCAGAAATGGTAAAATTCACTGCAGATACTACCTACAACGGTTAGAAAATATATTTGTCGGTAAATAGCTATTTAACAAAACCCATTTACCTACTTAAAAACAATAATTTAATAAAGATAACATAAATATACATTACAAAATAGTTTTAATAAAATTTGATGTTTTGAAAATAATAATCGATATTAGTAATAGTAGAATGAGGTGCAAAATTAACAGCGACTACAAAAACTACATAATTTTTATTTTCCAGATTTTTAATTTTGGAAACAAAAGACAAATAACTTACAACTCTATTATTAGTTGATTCAGATACTGTTCTTGCCAGTTACTAGTATGTAACCTGCCTTTCCGACATGGCTATAAATACACATGGCAACTTTCGCCGCGAGAGGGCGATTCGATCAGCTGTTTAAAAGCGGAGCAAGGATCAGAGATATAAACACGTGTTAATGGTTCTTTATTAATATTGTCCGAACCGTTTATGTTCTGTCGAGATAGTTTAGAACATAAATTTTATTGGATACCGGTGGTAGTAGGAAATTAGTTTCACAATTATATAAATTTTGTTAAACATTGTTTCCGTTATTATTTATGAGTGAATTTAGCTATCTAAAAAAGGTATTAGATTTATTTTTACGGAGACGTATAAAAAATAAGGATAAACTTTCACAAGAAAAGAGCATAATCGGAATGATTAATGAGTATTGCTAAGAAACTCTTGAGAGGTCGGCTCAGAACGACATTGGACGTAAGATATGTACGGGACTAATCCCGTATGGATTACATAATTTATCCTAAGATATACTATGTAATCCATTTCGATTTCTGACCAATTTTTATAATGGTTATATTGTGAAAATAGACAAAACATTAATTACACAAAAATTTAATGGTTACATAAAATTTCATAATTATTTATTTTTTTAATTTATTAATAATTAATTAACAATGTAACACAACGTACTAGGAACACCTGATTCCGCACTCAAAACTAGATGGCGCCACTCGTCGTTTGCTCCGCGCTATCGAAGTGCTTTCGTAGTAATATAAGACGTCCCCATATATTAAGTTATAAGATCGACATCGCTATCAGATCCTAGGGCTCTAATGTGCATCCTACTGGAACACTACGCCTTAGCGCGTCTGAGACGGTGCATCCTCCGTCCGGCACATCCACACCTGGAATGCCGTGAGGAACCCGTCTTTTGTCCGCGATGTTTTCCGTATTCGTGAATAGCACGCATTCCCACCCCCGACAGTACGTGCGTCGGGTCATCGTATTATAATTGGCGCCCAACGTGGGGCCGAAAAGCGACCTTGAGTACAGTCTGACGACAAACTCGCAGCCAAAAAGCGATCCTGAGTATAATCTGACGACAAACTCTCAGCCGAAACGCGATCCTGAGTACAATCTGACGACGTACTCGCAGCTGAAGAGAGGCCCTGACTTCATCATAAAATCTGACGCACAACTCGACGTCGAAGAGTGATCCTGAATGCAATTCTTGTCCAGGGGGAGGGAGAAGAGAAACATCCGCTGGAGTTAGCTATCGATCCCAAGCATCGCAGTTATAGTGCATCCAAACTGGAACACAACAGTTCAGCGAACTACAAACAGAGCATCTTCTAACACATCCTTACAAGGAATATAGTTAAGGACTCATCCGGGACACTGTTTCTATTAGAAACAAGAATAACACTACATCTGTACGAAAGTGTTTCGCACTTCGTCGTATTACCAACTAGCGACCAACGCGCATTCGAAGAGTGGCTCAAAGAAAATTTTATGAACCGAAGAAATGCTGAGTATTGTGAAGAAACCTAAATCAATAGAACACATTGGCAAACATATCAACTTCAGCGATAAACTGTTTCGAAAGACAATACGCCTATATCTGTTCCACTGCATCGCTTAACGAAATGGTTGAGAGGCATCATACAACCTTATGTCACCATGGCGGCTTCTGCAGTTTTGTCCAGAAGAAGGAACGGAATGAATATCCAACGGAGTTCACTACCAGACCAAGCCAGAACGAAACTGCTCAATACCCTCGATACGAAGTGGCCGAGGCATCCGAGGAAACAATTTTTATCCTGTCCTACTCGTCGGGACGCCTTCGTGGACAGAGGGGGAGTTTGTAACACAACGTACTAGGAACACCTGATTCCGCACTCAAAACTAGATGGCGCCACTCGTCGTTTGCTCCGCGCTATCGAAGTGCTTTCGTAGTAATATAAGACGTCCCCATATATTAAGTTATAAGATCGACATCGCTATCAGATCCTAGGGCTCTAATGTGCATCCTACTGGAACACTACGCCTTAGCGCGTCTGAGACGGTGCATCCTCCGTCCGGCACATCCACACCTGGAATGCCGTGAGGAACCCGTCTTTTGTCCGCGATGTTTTCCGTATTCGTGAATAGCACGCATTCCCACCCCCGACAGTACGTGCGTCGGGTCATCGTATTATAACAATAATTTAATTTATTAATAATAATTTAATATAAGTATAAAATATCATCCCATTCGTTCGATAATAATAATAAGAAAAGTAAACAAAATTAAATGAGTTAAGAAATCCTATTTTCAACAACATATTTGCTATGTCTCAGCTAACAGTTACGAGCTACATGACTCAAAAGCTTATTTTGGATTCAACCGATGAGCTTAGCCATTCCACATTTCTGCTCTTGATTTATTTAATTGATCTTAACACTTTTGTATAATTGTTAATATAAATAAAGATATTTTTAGTTTTGATTTGAAGTTATACAAAATAATTTAAATTCCACCTTTAAATTCTTGTGCTGGAGAAATTTGAATTTCAAAATACAAATTCAAAATATAAATGTATAAAAAATAACGCCATAAACTGCCATCATCAATATTAGTTATTACTATCATCATCTTCCTGCCCTTATTCCACTCCAAGTGGGGTCGGCACAACATGTTATAAACATGCTGCAAAATGATTTGGCTGCGTTTTTACGACCGGCAGGCCTGACGTCAACTTACCTAAGTCGTTTTTACAACACCTCGGTAAGAAGGAGGGTGGTCTATTCTACTAAACCGGATACCACACGGTGGGTCAACTTACCTTAGTCACCTTTTACGACACCTCGGTAAGAAATGAGGGTGGTCTATTTTACTCTGCCGAATACCACACGGCGGGTCGACTTACCATAGTCGCCTTTTACGACACCTCGGTAAGAAATGAGGGTGGTACTATTCTACTTAGCCGGATACCACACGGCTACAATATTAGTTATTACGATATCATAAACAAATATTTAAAGTAGATAATACCTTTCCACCACTCTTTCATATTCAAAACCAGGGGTGCCACCACCCCTAATGCACTTCCCTTGCCATATCTAATTAAAAATGACTAGCGAAGCCGAGTGACGCTACCAACTCCATATGCTCGTATTTACAATAAGCGATTTAAGCGTAACATAAATTTAAAACAAACTGGCATTAATGTTGTTTTTAGTTCACTTTCATGGAAGCATTTTGTAGAGCGTATCTATAAAAGCGATGTTCGGAAAGGTCGACATATTAATAGCTAAGCGCCCCAGGGCTTTAAAAAGCGTCTTTGGTCGCCCCACTTGTAATATATCAAGATATCGGGTTCCGAACGCACTAGCAGAAGCTGGCGTTTATTTTATATATTTAGTCAGTTATCAGACACATCTCGTATTTCACTTGATAGGATCTGAGTCGACCGTTTCTTTAAACTTGAAATATTCTACGCTGGTTCTTTTCATGTGCAAATAAAAGGTTCATAAAACAAAAGTAATAATAAAATTATTTTGCTATTATCCGCGATGAAGTAAAATAGAAAATATATATAATGCTAAATGTAGAGTGGATTGTTGAGTTTGTGATAGTGAACGTATCTAGTGCTTGTGTATTGTGGTGGCGGTGGTGAAGGTTTATCCTGCACGTATCAGGTATGAAAACGGATTATCATTCGGAATGCAACGGATTTTTACTTTATCGCGGATTATAGCAAAATAATTTTATTATTACATTTGTATTATGGACCTCTGCAAAGTAACGCCTAATTCTATAAAAGGTTCATTCTTTAATGTTGACGAACTGCGTATTTAATAGTATATCATAAGTTTTCGCAAGTTTCAATCATCGTTAAACTTGTTTGTATTTTTTTTTTCAAATATAATATATAACTTTTATTCTGCAATTATTAAGATATTATTTGAATAAATAAGGTGTGTTTGTATAAATATAACCTATTAAAGTATTTATATAGATACAAATAGTAACTGAAGTTAATAAATGTAAGTTAATGAAGTATATGTAATAACATTATTTATTTTACACGCAATAAAAACAGTATAAAAGTTGCTATATGAATTTATATTTAAAGACTCTAAAAACAAGTTCTTACATTTTTAGCTCTTTGAACACTAGAAGAGTAGAGCTAAATACCTAATGTGTGTAAGTATTTATATGAATTAACAAACAAATTTCTCGCTTGCATATAATTCGGAAACAGGATTAATTATTTTGTAACATTAACACACGTTAATTATTTTGTAAGATTAATTATTTGGTTTTGTTTAGGAACACTACGTTCTGTCACTCGATAGTATCGACTGTCATAATCCGTTTACGTCATCAGGTTTTCTTTAATATCCATGCGGGCGCTTAGGGTGTTTATTTAACTTATAGACTAAGAAAAACAGGAAAATGATTTATTAACTATATAATTTTTGGCGACTGTTTATAACCCTCTTTGTTATATTTTATATAAGTTTAATGATATATAACTCATCATACTTCTCCTGCCCTTATACTACCTCGGCACAACATGATATAAACATGTTGTCACATGAATTGGCTGCACATTTTACGAACGGCCCCCTGCTTTACGTCAAATTATCTTAGCCGCCTTTTATGACTATTCCATAAGAAAGAGAATAGTCTATTCAACTCAGCCGGATACCACACAGCGTGTCAACTTACCTTAGCAGCCTTTTACGACACCTCGGCGGTCTATTCTACTCGCTACGACACGGCTTATATAACTTTATCATTATATAACAAAATTTATTAAATGTCAATTATTTTTTTGCTTTTTTGTTTTCGTGTTATGCGCTATTTTAGTCGGTATTAGAAGTATGTTAGATTCATTCAATAAAGGACGCACAATACACTGTTACGGGATGGTGCAATCGATTGATGGGGTCAACGGCACAGGATCTGACCTTTTATACTTACAGCTGATCGAATATCCTTACATTATCACAAACATAAAACCCTTATAACATTTCCAGAGTACGGTTCCCGCGTTAAATTAGGTGTGACTAGATCAAACATCCAATATAAATTCAGAGTAAAATAAGCTTGGAGTTTGCTACTACAAGCACGTAAATAAATAATAAAAACCAAATCAAAAGCCTGAAAGATTAATATACTTAATTTCATGAAATTATACAGTATGTTGAAACGATGTCAGCAGTGGTATCCGGCTGAGTAGAATATACCATCCTCATTTTTTACCGAGGTGTCGTAAAAGGCGACTAAGGTAAGTTGACCCAACGTGTGGTATCCGGTTAAGCAGAATAGACCACCCTCTTTCTTACCGGGGTATCATAAAATAACTAGCCACACTATGTAACAACATTTAACAGTTCCGGCCACGATAACGCCGCGTAAAGAGCTCATGAAAAAGAGCCCCGTATGGACTTAAAACTAGTCGTTCTCTTCCGATAGAATAAGACGTGAGTATAGCCGGTTTCTGTACATTAATTATGTAACAACATGTTTAAAACGTGTTGTGCAGACCCATGTGTTGAAACGATGTTTTGTCATATTAACGCGAATTTGTACCGTTTGTACCGTTAGCCGTGTGGTATCCGGCTAAGTAGAATAGTACCACCCTCATTTCTTACCGAGGTGTCGTAAAAGGCGACTAAGGTAAGTCGACCTGCCATGTGGTATCCGGCTGAGTAGAATAGACCACCCTCATTTCTTACCGAGGTATTGTAAAAGGCAACTAAGGTAAGTTGACCCACCGTGTGGTATCCAGTTTAGTAGAATGGACCACCCTCTTTCTTACCGAGGTATCGTAAAATACGACTTAGGTCAGTTGACGTCAGGCAGGCGGCCGGTCGTAAAAACGCAGCCAAATCATGTAACAGCATGTTTATAACATGCTGTGCCGACTCCACTAAAATTGGGATAAGGGCAGGAGGATTTACCGTTTGTACCGTACCCTAATTTTATTCATCGCTTTGCTAAACTTTCAGTTTGTATGCACAGTCGACGTGACCAATCAGTCAGAAAGCAGGGAGAGTGAATCAAACGCAGTGCTTTGGCTGGCCGCCAATGATGCGTAAAATAACCTATTACAGAATCCTTTTGTTGTCAACTAAGCAACTAAGCGAGCCCGCCTCATTTCCCGCGTAGCTTCCGTTGAGACTTACTGTATAAAAGTTACTTAGGCTTTCGAGTTGTTACAGTGGAGATGTCTGGTACCGCTTTTGATGTTTATAAGTTTTACACAAAGCTTTGTCTGATTTAGTATTACCATGGATTTTATATAAATTATAAAATAAATAAATAAATATATGGGACATTTACACACACGGTCGTCCGTCCCCAAAGTATGTAATTTAATGCTTGTGTTATGGTAGACAGACAACTGGTGAATATATACTTATATAATATTCAAATACCTACTTAATAATACAATATTTTACTTATTACTTAATAATAATTAATAATACAAATATACACCCCAACAAATAAATTTATACAAAATATTGGGCGTCGGCGGAAATCCAACCCGCGACCCGCGGAGCTGAAGGCAGGGTCACTTCCCACTGCGCCAACGTGCCAGTCCAAAAATAACCTATTTAAATAATTTATAGAAGTAGGCATTACTATATTGGTATAAGCATTGTCTGTTTGTTTTATGTTATTGTTTACTACAAACGCTAATTGTAGTAAAATACCATTACTTTAGTAAATTAATCTGCCTCAGTTATTATTAATAAATAATATAATAATTTGCATTAAAAAGCTGTCTTCATAAGCTAACTTAATAAATTTTATTTTTAATGAAATAATAACTTTTAAATTGAGTTATTCAATTAGCATTTTTTACATATTATTATTCATTTGTGAATATACCTTACATGTACAATAATATTACAGAATATAATATTACAAACTATCATTCTATTTTACTTCTCTTTTATGCTAAAATACTTAAACTATTATTAATATTTCTTAACTTATTAGTGTATAAAAAAACAAGAATTTCATCGGAAGCTTAACCTTAGTAAATTAATTGACATAAACTTTTAACGTTTAAAATGTAGTGTTTATGTACCGATTAAATATGGCTGGTGATTCACTTTATAAAAGCGCTTAAACCTGTTACATGAATGTGGGTCGATGAAAGTTCATATTTGCTGGTTATGAAACGATCAATGTAAACCTTTCTGTACTTTATTGGTTGTACGTATTTGATTTACTTCAAATGCATTCGTAACTAATAGCTAATATCAAAGTCAATAACAAATATAAACACTAAATCATTATCCTGCAATTACATAGATTCTTTTCTTAAGAGAAGATTCTTTTTATAAAGTTATTATTTTTTATTGGTTTCTCAAGATCATTAGACACTTCTGGAATTTAGACACTTTTAGATATAAAAATATTATTTATTATTAACCGGATAAAATGTGATGTGACTCTATTTTCGTAATATTTTGAATCATTCTTTCAAGTAAATAACAATTAAAATATGAAAATAAATAAATAAATATACGTGACACACACACGGTCGTCCGTCCCTATAGTAAGCAACTTATACTTGTGTTATGGGTGACAAAAAACTGGTAAATACATTCATATATAATTTTAAATACTTTTTTATATGTTAGCCTAGTATACATATAAGATTGAATTGTACCAAATTTTATCAAAATTGCTCCAGTGGATTTTGCGTATAATCGTTAAAAGATAGACAGATAAAAAACAGACATACAATAGTCACCAAAGTTTTTTGTCTGCAAAGGTTGTATAGATTTATTTTTTATTAGTTTTTGTTTTATTATTTTTAGCTTTTTATCATCCGATCATAAAAAAGAAAATGAAGATTAATTATATAATGATATCAATATTAATGAAGCAACAATCATAATGATTGGCAGAGGCATGTTTGTCAAATCAATCGGTCATTGGGCCAACGTCCGGTGAACGTCTTGTTTATTGACTTGACATTATATGAATTAATTGATCCCCATTATAATTTACATCAAACTACATATCGAATGATACAAGTAGTTTAAAATTTGCAAGGTTCAGTTGACATGATATCTTCTGTGACTTGAAACCAATACATATGGATTAAAATAAAATTTTATGTACGTTGAATAAAAATTTAACAAACATTCATTGAAAAACGAAATTTTTCAACAAGAGTTATTCGTATTTTATTAGTGTTAAGTAACAACCAATGACTAACCCACTATTGGGCAAAATACCTCTTTATCTATCTGTTTATACATAATATAAAACAAAGTCCCACAAGTGATCGATATGCTTAATATCTACTAAACGGATTTTTGTACGGTTTTTTCTAAAAAAATAGTATAATTTGTGAGGATAATTGAAGTTAATAGACCATTCTCCGGCATGGTTAAACCGATTTCAATGGGACAATATTTTTGTGGAAAATAGAAAAGGTCATAAAACCTTTGTGAGATGCTGATTACTACGCAGGTGAAGCCGTGGGTATAGCTAGAATGTATATAAAAATGAGTCTTTATTTGGTTGTATTGCATATATTTTTTTGTCTTTTTCGTTATAAGTCTTATCGAAAATACATGAAAATCAGTTTGATGACTTTAAGCAAATGACTCAAAAGCATGATGCTCAAATTTTAGAATGACGAATGCAAATGTTATCACGTATAAATCTTACGGCCATTTATTCGATAACCCTTTTTGCAATCTTAGTCTTTACAAATGCTATAAAAATATATTAAGTTCGCTTGCACAAAGCACAAAAAATTAACAAGGTTTTTAAAACGTTTTTTACCGCATGATATGTTTGACGTATAACGTTGTAAATGGCGTAGCAAATTATACAGATGTAACACTTTGTTAATACGATCAAATAGAGTTGTAAGCTTTGATATTGACAGTGTGACTTCAGTTTTGAAATTAAGCCACTGCATTTTGTTGCATACATCTGGTCCTTGTCAATATTAAACAAATGGACAAATGTTTGATAATCATGACTGTTATAAATGACAAAGCATTAAGATACTTTAAAATCTTTCATTTGCCCGCTGGTGAAGGCCCCTTTCACATTGAATTAAATGAATAAATATTTTGGGGTAATAGTATTAGATTTGTGCCTATTTCTCTGATTGGTAATTACACTTGCTTGTGATCATCCTACCTACTAATTGGAATGATGTTTTTAAATAATGGCGATTAGAGTCCACAGCTACCAACTCTTTCTAAGCTATGTAACTTTATTGAACACTATTAAATATAAAAAAAAAGGGAGACTGAATACGAGCATTTTCCTCAGATTGCCAACCTCCCTTGTAAATTTTACAAGGCGAATAATAGGGACGGTTGTAATTAATTTCACATGTTATATACATATATATGTTTCAGTGAGATATTAGGTAACTTTTAAAAGAATGGAATAATTTTGATATTCTTTCGTTGCACGGTGACTTGGCTGTGTTTTTAGTTAGATTCATCGCAATATGTTTTCTGTTTGGATATCTCAAGTCTTTTTATAATCGTGGAGGTGATTAGAGCACTTCCACTTCGTTGGATATTTTTCGGAGTTTAATTAATATTGAGCTTTAATCTTGTTTATTTAAAAAAATATAAAATTTACAAAAATTGTTATCATTAAATTATAAAAGATTTACACAATGCATGAGATTTAAGAAATTAAATACTTTCTTACATTAATTTTATTTAATTGTACCAGTCAATGTGGAAAGAGCGTAATGCGATCAGAACGTTGCATGACTTGATGGTGGCTCAAGTGCTTTTCATAAAACTGCTTGTTAACAAACCTTACAAAGCTTCATACCTACCCCACCTATCTCAGAAAAAAAAATTGTTTCTGCACCTAGGATGAGCCTTTGCCCTTTGAATCGAATCTCTTGGATTTAGAGAGACCATCGGCACACAGTCAACCATATTTGTATCAATCAACTGTGCAACGGGTAATTGAATCCACAGGATGTGCATATAGCGCTTATTGAGACATCGACGAGCTTTTATAAAATAAATGCCAATCGATTTTCAATTTTATTGCATGCGCTTAAAGTTTAAATACACTTGCGTTTACTATTTATTAAAGTTATTTTTGGAGAGCACTCGTAATGATATGGTTGCAAGGTAATTCATAGTTAACTATTCATACAATTGTGGAAGTTATAACTATGTTAATATTATAAATTAGTATTTGACAATAAAAAATGACAGCACTTATAAATTATTTAAAAAAAATTATAATCTTCTTTGCAATTAAAAGAACGGTTAGATGTAAGAGAACACTACTGGACAAAGTTATTTTATTTAAAGAACAGAACCAGGCATATCACTCCTCCAATACGGATTGGCTGGTTACATTATCAAAGGAAATTTCTACTGATTTCGTCACTATGTATGTATGTATTCTTTTCGTCATTAAGCTCTTGATGAAGTAATTATAGATTTGTTTATTTATTTATTTTATTAAGAAGACAAGCAGTTAAACAATACATAATTATAAGAGAAACAAAACACAAACCAATAGTCTTCACAGGAAAGAAAAAACTTAAAGAACAAATAAAACACACATACAAGTTAAATTACATATTAAATAATAAAAATAAAAGAAAAATAAGTATCAAACTAAACTAACTACTAAGTAAAATTATTTAAAGATATGTATAACATAAATATAAATAATAATTTGTTAGGTCTTAAAAGTTGGTAAACATGTTATTGTTTATTTTTATAATTTGTGGTCGCAAAACAAAGTTCAGTATGTTGGTACTATTTTAAAATACAATGTCAGAAGAAGAAAAAGTGTAAAAGATGGTGGATGCTTTTGTACCGCACCAGCGAATAAGAGTAATTGTCAATAAGTATGCTAATAAAAGTGTAAAATAAAGGGAGTTCTATTACAAATTAAAGAATAAAAGTTTATATAGAAAATTTGAGCCTAGATTTTAACTCAGCCTTATTGTCAAAAATATCCGGTCTGATACATCGGCCTTCACAGTTTCGTAGTCAATACAAAAAACTTTATCCTATCCTCTTGGATCGATTCAACATTTGACATTTTACGTAAGGCGATCCTAATATATTAGTATTTTCTCAATAATATGCTTTATTTATGTGAACATATAAACTATATTCCAGATATCTAAAAATGTACAACAATAAAACGATAAGTGATATTTAAGAGTGCACCAGTTTTAATAATAGCTCGGCGAAGTTTTTACGGTCCCCCATCAAGCCGTCAATCAATGCAGTTCGGTTTAACGGCACTATGAAACGCACGATGCTGAGTACTTATCGTCATAGGGTTGGATGCTTTTCGTAACGATAAATAAAAAAAAATCACCGTATCCTCGACGCGACGACTGAGTGAAACAAGTTAATGACTAAGAACCGGATGAAATCGAAACTAGTCGGTCGTTTTAAAAGTATAATAATTTTCTTTACACGTAAATACTAAATACTCTACTACACTAACTTAAGCGTCGTATGGTATCCGGCAGAGTAGAATAGACCACCCTCATTACTAAGGTGTCGTAAAAGGTGACTACGTTAACTTGAACCGCCGTGTGGAATCCGGCTGGGTAGTATAGACCATCCGCAATTCTTTCCGAGGTGTCGTAAAAGATGACTAAGGTAAGTTGACCCGTGTATGGTATCCGGCTAAGTAGGATAGACCCCCTCATTTCTTACCGAGGTGTCGTAAAAGGCGACGAAGGTAAGTTGACCCGTGTATGGTATCCGGCTAAGTAGGATAGACCCCTTCATTTCTTACCGAGGTGTCATAAAAGGCGACGAAGGTAAGTTGAAGTCAGCCAGGCGGGTGGTCGTAAAATTACTACTACCAAATCAATTAACAACATATTTAAACATGTTGTGCCGACCCCACTTAGAGCGGAATAAGAGCCGGAAAATTAATGACTTTACTATATTTACTTTCTGATGCTGTTTTGTTGAAAATTGATAGTAGAGACTACTGCCTGGAATATATTTACGGAATAGAGAATATAGCAGCATTCCTAAAAGTAATTAATAAATGACAGCGGCAATTGGATCAGTTACAAATTTATTACGTAATTGGCTTTGTTGCTCCATATGTTGAGTACATCGCAATTAGGCGAGGTGGACAATCAGGAAAACTGAAACGATCTCCATTACTAACTACACGTGCAGAATTATTGCATATAGAATTTCCCGAAGTGCATCTTTTAGTTTCCTTGCAACATTTACCTATACTTTAGCTTTGCTTTACCTATACTTTATACACTATTGACTCGAGGCTGATACAAAAAAAGCCTACAATACTGTTAAGGATTATCTAGATAATAAGAATGCGTGGATATAGCTACTGTCTGACCTATACAAGATAGTAATGGTTTAATGTAACTAGTTATAAGTATTATGCTGAAAAGAGTCGCTGAGTTCTTGCTGCCTCTTCTCGGTAGGAACAGCTTTCCGAACCAGCTGTAGAATTAACGATCCAAAAGTACTTGTTTACAAGTTTATTTGAATAAATTAAATTTTGAATTTGAATTTAAATTATCTGTAAACTGCGTAATATACAAAAATACAAATAATCATAAAACGAAGCATATACAATCTAGGGAAATGATTCTCCTGATCACTAAGACGTCACATTCTTTGTTTATCTTCATTCTCATCACAAATCCTCTTCGTTAATAAGTTAAGGTAGATTTTAGATTTCAGGTGTACTATCATATTTTGTGTTTCAACTTTGCAAATAAGAAAATAGTCTTTAGCATCCGTTTTACTATGCGGCCTTAACTATAGTGTGCTGTAGCCTAGAGGTGCAAGAGTTATTTTACTATACCTATTATCGGTTATTTAACGACATTGTGCCGAAAGGCTACAACACTTGAGTGACCGCAATAATGTAAACTAATGGAAATATTACTATACTAATATTACTATCAGTAAATTTCAAACTTCGAACATTCTTTTCGTCTTTTCAATTATGAAGTGAAAAGTGTCGGTCGTGTCGATAAATATGCTATAGACTACAATCTATAAGAAATTAAAATTAGAATAGTCTGATATTATTAAAAATATTATATTTTAATTTACATGCAACTTATTTTTGTTAAAGTAATGTCCAAGGGGAGTGAGATTAAGAATACTGGCCACCTTTTCGCTTGGAATAGATAATCAAACTCTTTCCATTATTTTCCCTCATAGTAGAGATAGTAGGATTGGCAAAACATGTTATAAACATGTCACATGATTTGGCTACATATTTTACGCCCGGCTGCCTGCCTGACGTCAACTTACCTTCTACCTATTCTATTAAACTGGATACCACACGGTGGGCCAACTTACTTTAGTCACCTTTTACCAGACATTAGTTAGAAATGAGGTTGGTCTATTCTACTCATCCGGATACCACACGGCGGGTACGACTTACCGTAGTCGCCTTTTACGACACCTCGGTAAGGAATGAGGGTGGTCTATTCTACTCGGCCGGATACCACACGGCAATTTCTTATATCTCCTAGTATACAGAACAATTACATTTTCTCAAGAATATGCCTGATCAAACAAAAACAATTTAGACAACGTGCTTTATAGAATGGAATATATGATATATAGGATGTTATTACGATATTTCTTTCTAGTTTTATATATTATATAAACGGTATTCCCTACAATGATGGTAATTATTTTTGTTTGAAAGCTTCTAAATTATCAAATTATGCGTACGATAACCCTTGGTCGTAAGAACTTAAGAATTCGTTATTCCTACAAAAGACATTCATCGTGTTGACATAAAGGATTAGTCAGAGCTTGTAAAATATTAAATGTAAGCGTCTTTCTTAATTGTTACTTTATGATCGCGCCCTATCTTTGTAGACTATTTCATGTTGATTAATAAAGGTACATAAAAAGTCATTTTTTATGTGATAGTCGAAAGAGATCGTGTGACTGTTTCCAGGGCGTTCGGATTCAAACTTATAAATTAAAAATTAACAGATTAATTAATTAAAGAGATTAATTTCGATATAAAATCACTAAATACCACCATGTTTTTGTTATAGATGTACATTTCAAAGCAGTCACTTTTGTTAGTAAATCTTTACCATTTTTTTTAGACTAATAGCTCTTTTTAAAGATCAAATAAAGTATCAATCGAAAGACATTGTCCAATAAAGCCTTAAAAAAGATTACTAAAAATTGATACGAATGTATAAGGCCTACGAAGAATGTTTGGCTTAACAAACTAGCGCTTAATAATGATACTGTAAAAGACAATGTATCTAACATCCACGCTATTTTATTATAAACTAGTGGCCTGCCCCTGCTTCGCACGGGTATAAAATATATATCCCATGTCAGTCAGTGTAAAAAAAATGATTACAATTAATCCAGTTGTTTTGATTTATTCATTACTGCCCGTGGCCGTAGCGTTAAATTTGGAGAAAAACAATTTCCTTTCCCTATACCAAGAAGATTTCCTGCTATCTTTGGAATATCTAAATTCATATAGTACATTATTACTTATTATTTTTATATTTTCCCTATGTATTTTATTTTTACAATTAATTACAGAATGTCTTTAAACAAACTCTTGAAAAAGCGACATCGCTGCTAAAGTCGAAGTGTTATAGGGCGAAGCGCGGCCTCCTTACGGCATTTTAAATCTGTAATATCTCCGAAAATGTTCACTTAAATTACATACTGTAAACGGCCATATTGATCGATATTAAATCAACTATTTATTTAAGGTACTTAATTGGATAAGGATTAATGCTGTATCGTATTAGAATTGCTTCAAAAATAAGGCATTATTTTTCGTAAAAAGTAAACGACAAAAAATGCTTTAGTGGGTTATCCATAAGCGATAGACATATACCATCGCGGACTTTTCTGTAGACCTTTTCAATGTGTACAAATACTTAGTACATCATTTTGATAAATCTCGTAGGTTTTAGCCTGCGTTTGCAATGTAAGCGGAAAAAAATGTAATTATTTACAGAAACCTCAAAAATTACATTATTTCTCTACTTTGTATTGAATGTTATTATACGTACAAACCTTCCTCTAGAATCACTCTATCTATTAAAAAAACCGCATCAAAATCGTTTGCGTAGTTTTAAAGTTTTATGCGTACATACGGAAATATGGACTTTGTTTTATAATATGTAGTAGTGATGCGAATGTTTGTATTTTTGTTCGTCTGCATTTTACTCTTAATGTGTGGTTACATTACCTTACCCTTATTATATATATATATATATATATATATATATATATATATATATATATATATATATATATATATATATATATATATGTATATATTATTACACCTTAACATTACCTTAATTTTTTCAACCGACAAAATGTTATCGCTGATTGGTTACTTATGTTCGCGATACTAGTTTTATTGTTAGGGTCTTACAGCATCTGTTTAAAATAGTATATATTTCATATTAATATTATATTATAATATTTCTGTATATATCTTCTTTCTGTATATCGGATATATAAATAATATCCGCCATGTGGTATCCGGCTGAGTAGAATAGACCAAACTCGTTTTTTACAGTGGTGTCGAAAAAGGTGATTAAGGTAATTTTGTCCCCGGTGTGGTATCCGGCTGAGTGGAATATACCACACTTGTTTCTAACCAAGATGTCATAAAAGGCGACTAAGGTAAGTTGACGTTAGGCAGGCGAATGGTCATAAAATCAGTAGCTAAAACATGTAACAATTTATTTAAAACATGTTGTGCCGACCCCACTTAGAGTGGGTTAAAGGCAGGAGAATGACGAACAACCTTGAATAATATAATTAATCACAGATGCTTCTCAGTTACGAACACAATTTCCATGTAAATTTTCATTGATTTGACTACGGCAAATTTCAAAGGAACTTTTAGTCCTGTGGAAGGACGCCACGTGTTGGCGACACACGCAATTTTCACCCACAAATCAGTCAGGGTAACGTGATATCTCAACAACTGTTGTGATTAATTATGTTTACAGTAGGATGCAGTCCAGACGCCACATTTGCAAAGTGACGTGTCCGGACAACCATTGTTCATGACTGTATGGATTAATTATATAATTTAACTGGAATCGCCCATAAACAATACGGCTACTAGATAGTCCTTATCGTCTGCACCATAAGAACGTGAATCTAAAAAGGAACTGCTACTCTATAGCCAAGAGTTTTTCCTGTGGAAGTTTGACGTCTACGTCAATGAATAAAGGATGCATTAGTCTCTGTCATTTAATTCATCGAAAACTCATTTGATTACTAAGTGTACAGTGAGTCTTAAAATATTTTTGAATAAGGATAATATTTACTTAATTTTACATAAAGAATATATTATATAAGCTTTTTTATTCTCTACGTTAGCAAATTGGTAATTAGGTCTTATATGTATAATTTTGCTAGGAAAATATGAAATCAAATGTCAGTTTGGTTAACCTTTATACTTATTTATCTAAGCTCATAAGCTATAACAGCTTGCCTTACATGCGATCTTCTTCGTATGATGGTATTTATCAAAGCCATTAAAGGGCTGAAAATGTCTTTTCTAAGTTTATTTTTTTTTAACAATCCATTTGATTTCAATCGATCAAATTGACCGGCCGTTGGCGCAGTTGGCAGTGACCTTGCCTCCTGGTCCTGGGTTCGATTCCCACCGAGAGCTCATATTTTTTTATTTAGAATTTATTGGCTCTCCGAGTCTAGGTGTATATATCTATTTAAGTTTTTATTTAAAATTATATTTGTATATGTTTGACGCCGTGTGGTATCCGGCTAAATAGAAGAGTACCACCCTCTTTTCTTACCGAGGTGTCGTAAACGGTGACTAAGGTTAGTCGACCCGCCGTGTGGTATCCGGCTAAGTAGAATAGACCCCCATATTTCTTACCGAGGTGTCGTAAAAGGCGACTAAGGTAAGTTGACTCACAGTGTGGTATCCGGTTAAGTAGAATAGATCACCCTCTTTCTTATCGAGGTGTCGTAAAATACGAGTAAGATAAGTTGACTTCAGGCAGGCGGCCGTAAAATACGTAGCCAAATCATGTGACAACATGTTACAAACATTTTGTGCCGACCCCACTTAGAGTGGGATAAGGGCTGGAAGATGATGATATTTGTATATGTTCACCAGTTGTCTGTCACCCATACAAGTATTGAGTAACTCACCTTGGGTCGGACCACCGTGCGTATAAGTGTCCCATATATTTATTTATTTATTTTATTTATAATTTAATGTCCTGTATCATTGAATTCAAAGTGCGTTCTGTGATGAATTTTGCATGAAAATCATTTGCATTGGCGCCCCAGTATGCTGCAATGACAACAGAAAAGTTCAAAAGAATTATGCTCGCTGTAAATTATGCTAAAGTGTCCATTTGTCAGTACTTTAGTGAAAGATTTGCGTGCGGTTTTGACGTTGCAATAAAATTTATTGTGCCCAATAGTAACCGCATTTCAGCCGTGGCCCATAAAGTACACGTGCTAAATGAACAATGAACATTTTGTGAAACTTTTTACGGTAATGCTTCAATAAGTAAATCTGAAATTGATTCATGATGCTTAATTATATACAACAACAATTTTACACTGAAAAAATTACTGACAGATACATTTTTTATTACAGAATGTTTACAAACATAGGTCGTAATAAGCTTAGTGAAATTTTATGTCAAAAAAGAATTAAGGATACGGTTCTTAGACAGATTTTTAATCACATTTTTAATCTGATCACTTAGTGATATTCTGAGAATAGATTGGCTTCTATCGTTCGCTTAGTGACTGAGATTTCTTACTTCTCCAAATACTTGATCTCAAAGTTCTATCTGTAAGGTCAGATAAAACCAATCCGTGAGAAATAAGCGTTTGGAAATAATTCTGACACTATCTCTATTATGAAATCCTAGGGATATGTGTAACCTACCAACCCGCATTGGAGCAGCGTGGTAGGTCTAAGCTCCAACCCTTCTCTCCAAAAATGGAGAGTGGAGGCCTATGCCCAGCAGTGGGATAGTAACAGGCTGTTACTTACTTACTTACTTTATTATGCAGTGACCATATCTTTTTCTAAGTTAACTTTTTAACGAATTTCAATTTAAAACAGTCCCTTGACTCAGATCAAATAACTTCCACCAGTAAAGTATAGGTAAAGGATTAAAAAAAGACTGTATACGAGTATATTCCGGAGATGTACTGGTTTGCTTCATCTACTAATTACAAATAGAATATTATGGTTGTAATTACTGCATAGAAACCGGCTATACTCACGACTCGATGATGATGACTCGAGTGTGACCCTCTCCAGTCATGCCCTGCCAGCTGCTACACGCAGCTCCCGCCGCGATAACGCCGCATAAAGAGCTCATGAATAAGAGCCCCGTATGGGCTTAAAACTAGTCGGGCTCATCCGATAAAATAAGACGTGAGTATAGCCGGTTTCTATACATTAATTATGAATTCCACTTACAATAGTTTAAATTCAAAAATTATGGTTGTAGTCACTTAGTAATAAAACTTAACACTATACATTTAAAATGTGCCGTTGTAACTATTATAGCCAAGTACTGCCACCTGATTTCTTAATATTTAATGTGTTCAGTCTAGTGGTAGGTAGCAGGTGGTCGATTTTGTGAAACAAAACAAATAGATGTATAGTAAGAGCATACCTAAATGGCTTATTATATAAAAGCTGTACACGAAACAAAATTCGTCATGTATCTCTGTATTGAAAATAGTATAGATTGATGGATTAAATACTTCTTATAATACATATTTTTAAAGATGTTAAGCACGAATATCGATAAATCTCCTGATTTTCACTAATGGTTAATCCTTTTCATACGCCGTGTGGTATCCGGCCGAATAGAATAGTACCACCCTCATTTCTTACCGAGGTTTCGTAAAAGGCGACTAAGGTAAGTTGACCCACCGTGTGGTATCCGGTTGAGTAAAATAGACCACTCTCTTTCTTACCGAGGAGTCGTAAAATACGACTAAGGTATGTTGACGTCAGGCAGGCGGCCGGTCGTAAAATACGTAGCCAAATCATATGACAATATGTTTGTAACATGTTGTGCCGACCCCACTTAGAGTGGGATAAGGGCAGGAGGATGATGGTTAATCCTTTTCATATTAAGTGTTAGCCATTCAAACCTCTGTATCCCATAGCATAAAGCCATAACTTGCTGTAAAAAAAATTGCCGCCTTTAAATCGTATTTCAGTGAAGCGGTCCAAAGTATAGACAATTTTGAAACTTGAATTAGTTGTTCCGCCCATAAGATGTCCAATGCATAAATGTACTAAACACAAATATCTAGGCAGAGTGATCTTATCTCTTATTTCACGTCTTCTTCGTCATTTTCGATACCTTTTATGACTGCCCAAGAATAAGCGTCATATATAAAAGACTGCTTTCCGACCACAGGTTGCTGTGGCTCAGTCCGCTTTCGAATTCCCGTAGCAGAAACAGCACTTAAGAGTTAAACAAATCGATCGCCATAAAACTTTACATGAACATGATCGTCCGTTAAATCATTCTTAGGATCGTCTGAAAATTTCATTAAAATCGGTCCAGCCATTTCGGGGTTCATAAAAGACATACAGATAAACATTATTTTTTTTATATTAACATAAAGGGTACTGAAAAGAAGAAGAGAGATAAACTGAATAGACATACATAGTCTATCAAAAGTTATTCACTCAGATAGACTCAGACGAACACACGTCTACCTAGTTAGTAATATATTATTGAATAAATAATTAACAATAGTTTCTGAGAATTTTAAGATTTGTGTTATGTGTAATAAACACAATTAATTTCAGGAAATATAAACTAAAGGAAAATTAATAATGCATTTATATTTATGGAGGATTCTTGCATGTCTGATAACGTTAAGTAATGCAACTACACTGAATATTTAAATGTTACTTTTGTGTACATGGCTGTGATATCACGCGAGACAAATATATAAATAATTGTCAATTTTATGAATTGAGTCCTAATAACGCTAATGAAATTATTTAAAAAAAAAAGTTAAAGTAATGTAGAGCGGACTATTCGTTCTGATACCTAATACATGCAACAATAATATATTGTAAAAACCCATGCACTACCCGCCACCGATAATACATCAATACTCAAGCACTGCACATATTCACCACCACAATCTCAAAAATTGTTTCGCCACCTAACCGAAGCATCGTCAGGACATACACTCCACGACACACACATACATGCTTTGCGATTTTGTCTTGGAGTCTATCTCCTGACGGGGCAAAACAATTGTTGAGATTGTGGTGGTGAATGTGTGCAGTGCTTGTGTCTGCCGTATTATTTTTTTCTGTAATAGTCTGTTATATTAGTAGTCTTTTTCTTTTAATCGTCAACTCATAGACAATCACTGCTGAACAAAGGTCAGTAGGTGGTAGTAACCTGGCATAGCATGCTTCTGTAGTTTATTAAAAAAAAATCTACCACGCCCTGTGCAATTGCTTGTTCTTAAACAAATATATATTCTTGCATACAGTTATATGTATGTTAAAAACCTATAAAATTATATGGTTATCGAATACTTTAAAGTGTATTTAGCTATGTTCAAAAAGCAATTAAAACAAACTCATTGAAGTTAAAACTGCGAAATTATACGGTGGCAAAGCCTCGCGCGTTAGTCAAGTAAATTTCGTTAAATCTGCATAATAAATGCGGGAACATGCGTCATAACTTCGAAGGAAATAAATTAGTACAATCTTATTCGGAAGATAATTTTGCTAACCTCCTGAAAATAAGACCTAAGAAAAAAAATGTTTTAAAAAATACAAGCGAAAAAGTATATTCAAATATAACTAGAAGATCTCAAACCTACATATATAACTTTAAAACAATGATTTAATATATTTTATTTATAATACACAATACACTGCAGTTTAATTTTTATTCTTCAACTTAGCTAATATATGTATTTTTTTTAATAATATACTCGTATCTGCTTATCATCATTTTCCTGCCTTTATCCCACACTAAGTGGGGTTGGCATAACATGTTGTTCTCGCCTATTATTCTTAAACTCTGGCGCTACTCCCTATATATGCAAATCTCTTTTTAGGCTTCTCTCTAGTCACATATTCATCCACATTCATGCCAAACGAGTGTTATACTCGTTTGGCCAGTGATTTTCATCCCTCCTAATTATACACGTATCTGTTTATAAGGGACTGAAAAATGCCGTGTTTAATAATTATCTTCTCGTATATTTTAACATAATAATCTAATAATAAGAAACTTTAAAAATCTGAAATTGACCTTTAAACAACAAAAATACACTAAATAGAAAAAAACAGACTCTATCTTCTATTCGTAAACGTTGAACGGAACGATATTTCAAACGATTAAACTAAAAATATCTAAAAGAAAGCAACATCAGGTGTGCATAAATATTGATAGGAACTTGCTTTCCACACCAACAAAGAGTGAAAATAGATTGTTTAGATCCCTAGGGGAGTGAGTTGGCGAGAAGTGGATACGGCGCTCGCGAAAACGATAGGCGCCGGGACGTCGGTCTGAAGTCTGAGTCACACGACCTCTTTAATCAAAGGACGCCTACAGCACTTCCTTGGAACATCTTTGTTTAAACAAATGTACACCTTATATTTCTCTGTATAAGTTTAAATTCCTAATACTATATTAAGTTATGAAAACTGTGATATAAGCAGCAGATGCCTGTAACAATGATCTAAATATGACACGTATCTCCTTTAAGAAAAAAGTCATTCAGAAATTCATACTCCATATTAATATTGTTTTGCAAATTCACTGTCTATGTGTCAGTTACGTTTTCAAGGCAAATCTGCTGCTGCAATGTAGATGAAGCTTTGTTTATACATACAGTTATAATTTATACATACAGTTATAATAGATTAGCACATGTACCAAAATTTAAAAACTTATGAATAATCGCATACAAATTATTCCGTATATTAATGTCATCATTCTCCTGCCCTTATCCCCTCTCTAAATGAGTTCGGCACAAGCATCTCTATTGCGCACTCTAGTCACTTAACATCTTTATTTTATTACTTTATTCTTTTTCAACGTCTTGTCACAAATCCTTTATTGATGTGTTTAATGTCTGATACAGTAATCGTTATTTTGAGAAGCACAAGTGCGTTTCAACGAACAAGCTTATATCGATATCTTTATCACCGATTTATCTGATTTTTCCTTTCACCGTGTCCAATCATTTATCGTTCAATAATAAACCAGTTCCTGTGCGATGAATAATACGTATTCAATAAAATAACGATGAAATTTATGATGTTATGTTCACTTTGTATCAATTCGTCATATAAATCGTTTAAATCAACACAATAATATCTGAATAATTTATACCTTAATTTATCTGAGGAAAGATTATTAAGCTTACATAATTAGTACTACTTCATCTTACCACGAGTTTATTCCACGAGACTTATATATTCCTTGAAAAGTAAAGGAAAGTACTAGACTTTTCTTTTAAAGGTTTTCGCTTTTTGGTAAATCTTTTCATAAATTACTCACTCTTAGATTAACCAGTCGTTTTCGTAAATTTGAACTCAATTTTATTATTAGATGGTTTAAATAAATGCGACAATATCTTGACTAACTAAACGAAATAAATTATTAGATACACTAATAATTTAAACTTGAAGTGACAGTGTTTGTTACAATATTATTACTATTACTAAAATAGGTATATTATTTTATTTAATTCTATATTTAATTTCGCGCCTTTTTTCTGTCACGGTCACAAAGGGGTATTTGTACTAATTTTATTTACCAAACAAGGACGTCACAAAATGCATCGCTGCATGGGGCATTCATATTGCTTTTCAAGTCACTGAACTTTTCGTTAACCCGAATTGGCTTGTCTGTCCGTCTGTGTATGTCCACAATGATTAATCACGCTTGCTAACAGAAAGGGACGCTAATAATGCCCAAGGACCACTTCAATTTATAACAATTCCCTCGCAAAGTCCAGATAATTAATTGCTTAGATAAATGCTGTTCGTGGACTAGACATAAGCCAGTAAACTGTAATCTTCGTTAATCTTTAGTGTAAGTTACCATTGGAGGTAAATCTAAATGAAACTGTTGTGAACTTGTTTAATATGAGATGCAGATAACATCTACAGCAGACAAACGTGTCATTGAAATGGCAACACTTCGGATTAGTTTTAATGTCGGTGCAATGTTTCAGGGACAAAAATAGACATCAGATAAATGTAACAAACAAAACTAGCTAATTTGACTTTATTTCGTTGAATCTCGTGTGGGTTTTTTAATAAAGATGTTAATCAAAAATTTTCTTCCAATACATTTTTTTCCTTTACTTTATTTCCTTTTGGTAGGTCTGTTTTTTTAACTTGTGTTCGAAACCATTATTGTACGTTTTCAAAACCGATGAGATGATAGCCAAAGAGAACACGATCGGACACGGAAGTAGAGGTTTAGAAGTAATATCGTGTCATTGTATATGCGAGACACATACGCCAGAAAATTAAGAACTTGTCTTCGCAACAGACGATGCGATATCAACATAGAAAAAACACGTAAAATATGTTCGCACACAAAGATTAACATAGAAAGTAACACATAAAATATTTTCCTCTTATTAATCTGTAATCGTATTATAATGTAGGTACGTTTAAATCTAACGCATTCGAATAGCAGTTTTCCTATATGAAATGACCTTGCCGTCGAATTACGATATGCAAAGGCGTCGGTCATTGACTCATTTTATATTTGTTTATACCTACAGTTTTAGTAGACGCGAACTGTTCCGCGACCTATTTAATAAAAAAAGTTTCAATTTATTGAATATCGAATTGATTGGTACCTATGCTAAGTATGACTACTTGTATGAATACTTGTATGTAATAAGTATGAATACTTGTTGAATTACGAAAAATTCAAAAGTAACTAAATAAAAAAAGTATGTGGTAGGCTGATATTAGTATAAAGCGCATATAATATTCCCATAGTTATAACAATTAAATGAAAATATATTAAATATATTATTAAAAAAAAAAAAAGTGTGTTTCATTTGTATTCTAATCAGTTACAAATCTAATGCAATGAAAGACTTATAAACAAAATTACAATAATGTAAATATATGAAATATGGAACAAGAATAATAGTTGATATATTAGTCCTCCTGTCGAAACGTTCAAAGCTTTGTTGGGTAAAGTAAAATCTCGCCGCTTCCAAACCGAACCATCCATATTTGGTACACCTCCACTACGCCACAGAATGCAATGATTAATAGCCTACAATGCAAACGTGGTTGCACTGCCAGACGGTGTATAATATTTTTATGATAAGTACTCTTTATTTGTATTCATTCATATTAATATTGCATTAACACACAGTAACTTTGATACAAAGCGTTCATAAATTACAAATGTGCGACTGACACTGTCATAACAAAAGCCAATAATTCCAAAGGATTATTTTGCTTCCTTTTTATATTACTTAGTTTTCTCATAATAGTTTTTATGCCAATAGAAGCATAAAAGTAAAAGAACAGGAAAAGTAAACGATGCAAATAATTTTTTTTATCAAAATTACAGCAAATATTCTCAAATTGTTCAGAATTGTTGCAAAACCAAATGATTCTGGATGTTATGCGGATTGCGTTAGTATAAAAACATATGGAACGAAATAGTACATATGTAATACGAAAGTAAGTAGATATAAGATTTTAAGCATGAGGTACAGAAAACAAAGAAGAAGAGAAGATAAGTAATATTCTAAAAATGACGATTCAATAAATAGAAAGTTAGTGGATTATGATAGTGGATTGTCTGAACAACAAAAGCTACTAGTTATCACCTAAAGTTCTTCCAGTTATCCAGGATAAGTAGTTAAAGTGAAATATAATTAATACACAATCACATTCAGGCCAGACACCGAAAAAATATATAACAGGAATCATGTCTATATTTTGTCTAGCCGAGATTAAAATAGAACCATTTATATTATGAACCACTCAATCTTGTATCAGTAAACTACGAAACTATTTTTTCAGCTCGAGCGTTCGAGACTAATAACATTTCTAAACATTTCTAAGAACATTTCATGTTCAGTAATTCGAAGTGAAATGATGCGGTGCTAATTTAAATGTGTTTTTCTCGACGTCTGTAACGATCTGGTCTTTACTATCTTGAAAACTGTAAAAATATTTACTAAGAGCTTGATTCAGAGTAATATACTCACAAGTTGTTCTAGTATGTGAAGTTGTGTTATTTTTATACCTTATTTATTGTTTATTTATTATGAACATATTACATTTTATATTTCGAATACCTAATAATTAACGTCAGTAAAAATACGGCTATAAATCTTCTAAATTTTTCTCGTCAAATACCTAAACTTTTATGCTTCGCTAATTGATATTTGCGCTTTACGGAAGTCCATATACTGGGGAGAATTCGCGGTAAATTTAACATACGGGTAGCAAAACATATTGCCTGATAGTAAATCTAACCTTCATATCTCTTTCTCCAATCATCATATATCATAAATGTCTTCGAAAATTGATGCTACAACATATTTCAATTTAGACTTTAATCATAACTCACGTCCAATAATTTTAGTTCGTCGAATTTTATTCTGCCTTAATTCGTACAAACCAAACAACAACATAAATATATGTTTGTGATTGTGCCCAGACAATTCTATTACACGCAATTGGATTAGGTTTTATTTGAATCCGTTATTACATTTGACCTTTCAATATCAATTTAAAGAAAACATCTTGTTTGCATGCGCCATGAATTTTTCAATTCGTATTTCATAACTTTAAACTATTAAAGTGATTATTGAGTCTTGTGTAGTTATGGATTTGTAGTTAAAGAGTCATAAGAAAGTCGATTATTAACTATCAGTGTTCTTAGTGCGAGTTTTTCTAACCAAATCGATCGCGTTAGTGTAACTCCAATTTGCATAACGCTGCAACAGCGACATCTAGAGACCGATGTTCCAGCGCCATACAAATCGGGTTTACTCTAACACGATGGAGTAGCTTAAAAAAACTCCCACTAAGCACACAGAAGAATGAACGTTAAAACACTGCTACTAATTTTATAATACGTTTACGTCTATATTTTTATCACATCACGCAAAAACAGGTGGACTTATTTGGATGAAATTTAGCTCATAGCTATTAAGATATACCCTTTAACACCTTACTAAAATCAAAACTGATGATGTCACGTGCATATCAGTAACAAAAATTACGTGTAAAAATTATTCCTATCAAGTAAAAACATGAAAGCTTTATTTATCCCTAGCTACGGGATTTTACTGGAGAATTTCTGAGATCCCAGGTGTTAATCAACTGAAAACTCAATGGCAGTCACCTATAGTGATTCAGAGTGCAACAGTCGACGCGACTGAAAACTGAAGGTTCAATGACTGAACGTTGTTTGCACTCGGACACGTGGTTTCAAGTGCCAAGAATTTCGTCACACTGTTACGTGAGCCGATTCATGCGTAAACCTCTAACTATAAACGTATAAAAGCTCTTGAGATACAGTAATAAGCAAGCTTCTCACGAGACATCAAAGCTTAAACAACGAATATTTTACGGAGCTTCCTTTATATTAGCCGATGTCCATTCCATAAGACCCGATAAGCTTCCTCGTAAGATTTACGATGTGCTTTAAAACAAATTGTACGGACAATACGAGTATGCTGAATTTTATTATAAACTAACTGTCTGGAAACCCGTTGCTGTGGCTCAGTTAGTAAGCTCAGTTTTAAACTGTAAAAGATGCTCCGATCGCCATCAAACTTTACAGTAATATCTATCATTATAAGGATAGTCTGAAAATTTTATTAAAATCAGTCCAGCCGTTTTGGTATAAAGGTCATACAGACAAACATTCATTTTTATATATAAAATTTATTCTTCGATGTATAACACAAATGCTTGAAACAAATAATGATTGCCAATTATAACATAGGAAAGCTCCTAGCAAGACATGGTATCAGGTCACCATCAGCTCTTTTGCAATTTTAGACTTTAAAGTTTTTAACTCTTAAATTATTTACAATTTATATTTGTATTTATTATTGTTTATAAACAACATAATACCAAAAAGCATATGAAAATTATAAGGAAATCAAGTTTCTATTTATAATGTGATTTGAACAAAATAATTATTTTTTTTTTTTTTTATATTTTACCTACATTTGCTTTATCTATTATCAATCAAGACAAGTATTTATTGAACTGAACAGATCGATTATAATATAACTTCAGACTGGAATTGTTAGAGTGCCGAAAATAATTTTAACTCTTTATAAAATACTTTAATATGCTGTTAATCGAGAAGACTTCGAGTATCACACATCGGGCCTTCCTTGCAACTTCGGTTGTAAATCAAGAGAACCTAAATCCGCGAAGTCTTTTTCAGCAAGACAAATAAGCAATTATTATCGCGAAACCTTAAACTTTTCTTACTGATTGACTAATAAAAATATTCTTCCCACAATTTCAAAATAAAAGTAGGTTCAAAGTTGAACGTTAACAACCATATTTTATGTTCTTTTGACGACAACTCCTTTGTATCTCGTACAGATACAAACGTGCCCATGCAATTAATGTGAAGACCAAGTGCTAACTTGTTTATAAAAGCTCTATTCAAAAGTCCTATATATCGCGATTGGAAACGCCAAAGAAATTCCTTATTATTTTTACAACTGGATATTTATAAGTAAAATCCTTTTTCAAATAGGCTTTTTTGTGCCGTTAACCCTATCATAGGACTAGGACATCCCCTAGATGATGTTCTGGGCTTCTTCTATAAACAGAAATATTTGCCTAACCATTTACATTCATACTCTCCATTGAACAATTTTAATAAACAAATTTTCGACTTTTAGAAGATATTTATATATTTTACTTTTAAAATAATACAAAATTATATACATTAAAACCCTTTATAAAAAGAGTTGTATCTACTTTAATAACCATGACGATATTGTAGTTTTTTCAACATTCCTTTCAGCAAAAGATTCGGACAGGAAAATTCATACAGGATATAACGAAGCCTGATTTGAAAGCCGTCTCAGGGGAAATCAAGACATGAAAAGAAATACAGATATAAAAATATTTGAAACTATTCACGAAAATATTAAAATAAATTTGTATGAACAATTGCTACGTATATAAATTGTAATAAGGTAACCAGAATACATCAGTGATAACGCATATGCACTCTATAACAACCTAATTTGAATTAAAGCCTCTTGGGAAATTACGTCGGGGTATAAAATTGCATTCAAATTTTGTGGATTACATTAAATTTCGTCATTCATTTTATAATACCGAAATGCGGTGGAATAGCTAGAACATAGAATAAATAGACCTGAATGGCAATTCAGATCCTACATTGTATTTTCATGTAGTTTTCCATGTTGTCCTTGTTAATGGGATTTAACAAAAAGAAATAGTCTACAGTCGACCCCTAAAATTGTATTCCCTCTGTTATCCCACATACCTATATATGTATGTATATTGAGATGATCACTTAAAGAACTAATCTGTAGCATACAAAGCATTTAAGATGTTGCGTGCCACAGACGTTTGAGACATGATCCAGGAGTTAATTTATTAAATGGTAGCGTAATTCCATACTTCACAACATAAATAACGCACCGTTTAACGCAATTCTTTGTGTTAAGGCAGCGCAAACAATCGACAACAAAACCCAAATTTCTAGATCAGTATAATCGTCATATACGATATAAAGTATGATATTAATATTTACATTTTTAATACAAATAACTTTCAATAAGTATTATAACTTAAATTGAAAAGAAATATAATTTTATTAGTATTTGCTGATAAAAGTATTGAATTATAACAATCACAATGTTAAAGAGAGAACATATGATATGCATATTAAAGGAGTGGCACCAGAAATGACAAATGATAGAGGAGAATGAAAGAAGAAGACATATTGTGCCGACCCCACTTAGAGTGGGATAAGGGTAAGAGAATGATGATAATGATGATGAAAGAGAGAACAAGCTATCTAGCTACCTACAAGCAAAGGCAAATAAGAACAATCAATACTTAAAACGTATATTAACGCATTTACAAGAAGGTTATTTATCATTTACAAGAAAGGTTATTTTTTATTCAAGAGATACATACATCGGAATAATTTTATTCATAGATTCTAAAATATTAACATTTAAAATAATTATATTTTCTATTTTTTTTTTTACTTTATTTAACTTATTTGTAAAATGACAGTAAATATTTAAGATATACGTAGACTTTTTCTGACATTATAAAAAACTTACATTTGAATCCTTTTTCAATCGATAACTATAAAATTGACAATCAATAATATCATCATTTGGAATAGTAAATTAAATTGAATTCAATTTTTGTACCAAAGGTACAATATGTCTTTACAGATGTATCTTTAGTCTGCGCAATTACATCCATGTCTGGAGTTGACTAGTCTCGTTTGCCATAAGCGTCATAACGAGAACCGCAGCTGGCTGCGTTGATTCACTTTTTACCGTCATTGGCGTAGAATAATATAGGAAAAATAAACGTAGTAAATTAAAAAGGAAATATGTCATTGTAAAGGTGAAATCATAGACTTCCTTTAACGCTAAACAAATTGACAATAAATAAGTTAATGTGCCTGAAACTTTATTTTATTTGATTTACTCATTACGCTGGAGTCGAGTTTCAATTTACGTCATATTAATGATACTTTTTTGCACACAAAAGCTTTGAAAAATACCCGAAAGCAACTACTGTTATGCGGCAAACCTAAAACATTTTAAAAGCAAAAATGTTGTAGCATATTTTAAAGCTTAGCACGGTTCATCAGAATTCGTCTACAGAATAAATCGTTATTTTTTTACAATTTAATAGCCGAAGTCTTCTTATAGCGATGGACTTTGAAACAGATTATCTACAATCTCTCTTATATTAGTTATATTTTAATCCAGTATATTCTGACTTTCAGTAGATACAGGAATATATATTTCGATCGCGTAAAAGATGAATTTAATTAAGAAGTTTTGTGCGATTATACTTTGATTACTTAGGTAAGAGACTTAGGTAAGGTAGAAAAGCGCCAGTGTTTATTTATATTTTTTCCTTCCGATAAAATATTGCCTAGGGTGAAGGTCACCGTTATCTAGCAGTAATTACGTGTTGAAATACATAATTGCGGTTTTCGGTACGTCAATGCAATCCGTGACTTCCTAAGAAGAAGCAGTTCAAAGTACAGTATAGGTGTATTTATTGTGGTTAGTCTTACTTACAAATAAAATCTAAGAAAAAGATTTAAAAAATAAAATTAATATAAAATAAGAAATTGCGAAAGTCTATTGATGCGCTTTTATGATTATTAAACTGGAGAATTGATTTGATTGATTGAATGGATTAATGAATTTTGGTGTAATCTAAGCGTATATACCCAACCTACATATAGGATAAAAATCAAGTTTTCCTTCAGGAACAGGATAATTTATCGAATAATAACGAAAATATTAATCGAATTGAACATAATTTTCATTATTCAAACCGACTTATGAATCCTTTTAGTTCAACCCTGCTGTTATATAATATTTTTTTTAACAAACAGAAGCTCTAGCAAGAATATTATTTTGATAGTTCTATTATATACAATTATATACGAGTTATTATAGTTCCTTCTCATAACTAGTTAAATGTTTGTGACAAACGTTGAACTTTATCTAAAGTAATAAATAAAACATCATTTCCCTAAAAATTAGCATTCATTTTATATTTGCACGATATATATGTATGTTTATGTTCTTCTTGCTTACATTTGTTGATTGTTGATGTTAATATTGAGCATACGATATGTTTTTCTAAAATATTTAAGCCTTACGAATGCACAAACTTTATTAAACTCACAATTTATCTTTCAATAGATAAAGCAATATTTTTCGCTTTTGCAGTTTTCTTCAAAGCATCTTTTTAAATTAAACTAAGGCACGTAGGAATGTTATTTTTAGATATCCAATAGATATAAGCAATATAGTTTCATAAAATTACCATTTGAAAGAGAAAGGTTCATCTGGATCTTTGGAAATGGTATCAGATAAACACTATTTGATATGCGAGTATATATTTTTATGCGCAAACAAACATCGCCCTAAAACTTGATTACTCAGAACGTATATGCTTAATAATATTAATGCAAATATAATAAACGAACACGAAATTTTCTATATATTGCGGGTTCTAGTCCTGTCAAGTGCCGAAATATCAATTAAAGAAGCACAAAAGTTTGGGTATTAGAAACCAAAAATTCAGCACATTTATAGACATATTCTTACTAATGGCAATATTCGACTAGCCCGTTGGGGTAAATGAAAGTGGTACATCAATCAGTTCGGAGGGTCGCGGATTCCCGCCGAAGGCTAACATTTTCTAAATAAAATTTGTTGGTTCTTCAAGTTGCGTGATTTTTTTATATTCAAGTATGTATTTAAAATTATAGAAGTAGCATGTTTACCAGTTGTCAGTTACCCATAACACGAGTATTAAATTACTTACTTTGGAACGGACGACCGTATGTATAATAGTCCTATATATAGCCATTATTTTTTTATAACTAAAGTCCTATAGCAACAAAAATAAAGGCAACACTTAATTGCCTGCATATTTTACTTTCTTATAGAATTCTTAAAATATAAAGAAACATTCACCATAGATTTATAGATCACTAGATACGTTTTCAATAGGATTCTCACGCTCAAGAAATTATGTATGCGCACGACGACGTATTCCAGAGCCGTACCGTGTCCAGCTTAGCAATGCACTTTCATTGTGAGACTTAAATGGTATCTATTGGTTTTAATTAATAACTTATAACATCATACTGTTGTCTTTACCCACTCTAAGTAGGGTCGGCACAAGATGTTGTCACATGATTTGGCTATGTTCTACCTGACTACTAACGTCAACTAAAGGTAAGAAAGAGGGTAGTCTTGGGAGGTGACTTGGACAACATAACAAAATATGTTTGACTTTTACTCTAAAGACATGACGCTGTTGTTAAGTCGCTCTTAATTCTTCATGGTTAAAAATGTAATTACCGCACCTACAACTATGGTCTAATAGTAGATGTCAACTTTATTACATTATTATAACTATGGATGACGTATGTTTGATACTCTACAATCATCATCCTCCTGCCCTTATCCCACTCTAAGTGGGGTCGGCACAACATGTTACAAACATGTTGTCATATGATTTGGCTACGTATTTTACGACCGGCCGCCTACCTGACGTCAACATACCTTAGTCGTAATTTACGACTCCTCGGTAAGAAAGAGGGTGGTCTATTTTACTCAACCGGATACCACACGGTGGGTCAACTTACCTTAGTCGCCTTCTACGACACCTCGGTAAGTAATGATGGTGGTCTATTCTACTCAGCCGGATACCACACGGCGGGCCGACTTACCTTAGTCGCCTTTTACGATACCACACGGAGTTCTACGGCACTCTACAATGCAATCTCGAAATAACAAAGACCATACTTCAGATGAGATTGTGTTACAAACGTAACTTAATTTAACTTCAGAGCTTATTACATATTGTTGCGAAAGCCATTATATCTGCGTTCAGAACTCTTCTTCGCAATATGCGCTATATAGCACACTATGTTGTTTGTTTTCAATTTACTGTATTTGCTCTGAAGACGAGTACATATTTTTCTTTTGTTATTTATAGATACTGTAAATTTACAGATGTCACTATAAAAGAATTTGTACTGCAGGATATGAAAAGTAAGGGTCCCGTCTCTTCTTAAAAAAAATGTAACAAATTAACAAGAATAAAGTTACATGTTCTATATATTTTATACATGGAACATGTAACTTTATTCTTAGGATGGGCAAAAATACGCAACATTTTGTTCTAAAGTAGATGGCAGGTTACAACTATTCTCTCTTGTTCTTCAAATAATGAACGTTAATTCCTAAACATTGATTATCAGACAAGTGTACTGCACTGTACGATCTTGTACTGTTTAAATACAGTGGTTACGTTTTGCCAGATCTCAGTAAATCCCTAGGAATGTGTGGTAGCTAAAACCAAGGCATACTAGATTCATCAAGTTACTTGACTTTATCATAAAGCGCATATCACTAGGCACATAAGTTTAATTAGAAAACAAATGAAAGAATTATTTTGCTATGATCCGCGAAATAAGAAAATATATGTAATGCTAAATGTAGAGTGTGTACTAGAGAGTAGAGTTGAGATTGTGGTGGTGAATGTGTGCAGTGAAAGTAACGCCTAACTCTATAAATTATTTAAAAAGAGACTTCCCGTTAAACCCGTGAAACCTTAGCTTACCAAGATTTCACGGGTTTCACGAGCTCTGAACTTTACACCTTCTCCGTTGTATTATAAAAAAATTATAAACGCGATTCACCTCAATATCAACTTGTACAATTACGTAACGGTAGCTTTGTAATCCACACTAATACCACGGTAAATCGTGCCTCCTACACAATATTCGCTAAACATAAGGTTTTCAGTGAAAATGCAATTAAGTGCACAAGCCGGGCGTCAAAATGTATGTTTAAAAGCCTTTGACGCCGTTCTCTGAAACCGATTACAATCTCAGTGATATCGCCTGGCAATGGTTTTGGGTGCGACGGAGCAGTTGGCATCTAATTAGCATTTGTGAATTATTCTTTTGGGTACAATGTAAAACTGTTTACGATATGAATAAATAATTTTTTTATTAATAATTATTTTTAAAAGACAAATTTGAAAGAATACATCTATAAGGTTATATTCAATATATATTCTAAAAAATCATAGTACTATTATAAACGCAAAGTCTGTTTGTCACGCGCATTTTAACCGATTTTTCACGTTTAAATCGATAGACTAAATAATGATTACACCGTATGTAAATACTGTTTTAGTAACATTACCTTTAAAACAATTTTGCATGCGATTATACAATTTCAAAGAGCCAGTCTATTTTCAATACCCGTTTGCTGGAATTTCAATTTTCATTGACTAAAAACAATAAGAACAAATTAAATCGACCTATTCAGGTAATATTTTGACGGTGGATACTGCGTTTTAGGAAGGAAAGTTTTATGGGGTGTGATTATGTATAACAACTCATTCGAATTACAAATATCACTATCGTAAACGAAATATATCTATTTAAATTTGTTAAAAACTAAAGTAAATAACACATTAGGCACTATAACAAACGTACACATTGTTTAGAATATTTATTCGACCAAGTAAATAAATAACAACAGATATATCTTTTTCGCAGTACTGGTTTTTATTTATCTTTACTTTTATTCATCAGACGTTATCACTCTCTTAATTAAAAGCCATCGTAAACCGTAATATGGCAAGTTGCCAAAGGTGAGACAAAGCAGCAGTACCCACTCATTAAATTTGTGACGATATTGACTGCATCCCAGTTCTTACACAGAAAGATAAAACCACACGACGAGCACGAGATCCAGTAGTAGTAGTAGTTTTTCTAATAATTGCTTAATAATAAAAGAATATAAGTAATTGCACTAGTAGTTGAGCATCTACTAGTAGTTGACCGTTTTGTATGATATTTTAAATATTAAGCGTTTTGTTTGTTGTAGCTAATTGTAAATTGATTCGAACTTATATTGGATTTCAGATTTCTACGCGAAAATGATTTATCTCTCTCCCTATTTTTTATTTTTTTATTTTATTTTATATATAATCTACAGCTATTTACATAAAATATATATATATAAAAAATTTAATCTATTAATATTCTATTTTGAAGGAGTATATATTGTAATACAGTTGATATAAGAATTGTAATGAAATTTTGGTATTATAAAGAAATCATCATCCTTCTGCCCTTATCCTACTCTAAGTGGTGTCGGCACAACATGTTTTTAAAATGTTGTCACATGATTTGGCTATGTATTTTATGACCTGCCGCCTGCCTGACGTCAATTTACCTTAATCACCTTTTGCGACACCTCGGTAAGAAAGAGGGTGATCTACTCTCAGCCGGATACCATACGACGGGTCAACTTACCTTAGTCGCCTTTTACGAGAACTCGGTAAGAAATGAGGATGGTCTATTGTACTCAGCCGAATACACACGGCTATTATATAAAAAAAATTAATATTTAATATCTAAAATGCAATGATGTCAAAAGATATTTAATGTGTACAGGAAAAAGATTTGTGGTTTCTACAGAACGGCATTGATTTCCAATGAATCGCCGCCAATAGTTCGTGCACGTCAAAGTCACCGGAACACGCGCGTTCCAACGACAAAGTAATTTCATTTAATTTCATGTGTCACTCGCAGATTTGAAATGCAAATCCGCCCCTAAGTGTCCCCCGAAATTCAAACAGATTACTATTGTCTCTCTGGCATGGCTTGATGAAACTGATATGCTTTTGTTCACCAAAAATAACTCAACTCAAAAGGAAGACTATTCTTGACGCACATCGCAATTATAAGGTTGCATTATTCGCCTTACAAATGATGATTTATTTGAGAATAAATATAATGGTTCTGAGAAAGGCTAAATTTGATCGCTATGTTAGTCGTACCCAGTAATTCCGCATGGGATTTTAATTTGAGAGTTAACTCGCTTTCTGCCACTCTTTTATTGAAACCAATGTTATTTTTAGAAAATCATTTATAAAAGGCGAATGAAAGGACAGTTTAGAAATCATAAATTTATAAAAGTGGTCAATGGTTATCAATGGTTTTTTTAACAGCAAAAATGTACAAGTTATATCTATCTTAAATTACTTACACGTATATTTGTATAGTCCTAGACTACACAAATTGTGCCCACGCGGAATGGTACCAAAAATGCTGGCAGTGTTTGCGCGCTGAATCGCAAAGCTGATTCTTTGTGCGAAAAAGGAGCCAGCCCTCGTGTCACTCAATTGCACTTATTATTTCAATTATATGTAGATTCAGCCTATCTGACTGAAGTAGTCTGGAATAATTATGTGTTTGGAAGTTTTCTGCCCTACCATAGAATTTTAAATCTGTTAGTCGTCAGAATTCACTCCAAGTAAGGGTATTTCAGAACAGAGTATTTATTGTATTAGATTTTCCATTTTGGGCAAGTTATTAATTTTTATTGCGTTACTCTATCTTGCGTTGTTATTACTCTAAGAAAAAGTATAGTTATACAAAAGGAACATTTAGCGAGATTATATTAGTAGTATCTACTACTATAAATTGCATAACAGAGATATGGCTTACCGAATCGATAAATAAAAATCCTACTTAATATTACAAATGCGAAAGTTTGTGAGTATGGGTGTATGTTTGTTATTCTTTCACGGTGAATCCACTGACGCAATTTCGAAGACATTTGGCACTAATTATTTCTTGTATACCGGGGGTCACATATAGCCTATAAAAATCCTGGTTATTATGCAGGAATCGGATGACATTAAAAAGCGCCATTTATTATCAACCTATCACGTGACAACAGACGACGCTAACTAAGTTGCGGGTAAAAGTTAGTACATCTATAAAATCACCGCTAAACCGTAATAATGCAATATTATTACATTTGAAACGGCATAGCAGACAACGAGCAACAAATATACTCAGTCCTTTCGTTGCTTACAATGCTAATATGTTATATTAATAACTCATAAGGCTTCCTCTGTGTTATCGCTAATCTTTAAGATCAAAGAAGCACTAGCGGTATAGCAAAAATATTTACATACTACACATACGTAATTGGATAATAATAAAAAAATGTATTGTTCCAAACAATACATTTTTTTAATTCTTAGTTATTTGTAGTATAAAGGGATTCTTCTGAATAACCACTCGTAAAGCAATCCACAGAACTAAAACTACATTTTAGCTCAGTAAAAGTTTTATTTCTAAAAAGAGCCGCGCTTAATTGCATATATTGCTTGCACGACGGCGAGCCTACTTGTAAATATGTATATCATGTATATTTGCTTTGAGCTAAAAAGTCATTCGTTTCCATTTACCCTGTGGAAGATTATACTAATATCAACAAAAACTAATTTATTTCCTTCTCATCTCATGTTACAAAATTCATTCGCACATGAAAAAATAATATGTGACAATACACAAATTTAAAGTTTTGCAAGACATTTGTTAAATAATATATAAATATGCATACATTTTATGTACAGATCTATCGATACATAAGTTAATCTTTATTATGTCAGCGATGTAAGAATAAAATAAATCGTTTGTACAAGTTAGTGAAGATCGTATTGTCAGAGGAAATGTAGGTATTAACTGAAACAAATGACTCCCACATCACTCAACTCATTAATGTCATTAACTGTCGAACAGATGTTCCTAGCAGATGATGGATTGACCTATTAACCGTTATAAAGCCAACTACAATAAAACACAAATTGGGCATCAATTCATACTGCTATAAACATAATAACATCACCCATCGAGCTGTTGGATATAAGTAGCACTTGATTATATGGCGCATAGATCTCTTGAATACATCTAGATACAGCAGTGAACGTCGCTCGAGCGAAAGAAAGATAACAAAAGTCGTATATTTCTTCAAATAGTATCTATTCTAATATTACAAATTAAAACTCAATCATATGAGTAGAACTAGTATTAAATATCGCAAATATATATTTAAATATAATAACTCTGCAAGTTATACAAAAGGTTGAGTAATTTCGTGGTACAGATAAAATTCAGCTGTAGAGATATGTTGTTTCGATAGTGTACTTAACGGCTACCGGTTTTTTTATTCAATTCTTTTTATACATATAATAAGAAAAGACAAAGAAAAAGTAAAAAAAGCACATCTATAAAGGGGGACGTATCCCTAAAAAGCATCTCTTTCAGTCAACCTTTGAGTAACAGAAGGAAAAGGACAAGAAGAAAGAGAATAAGGGTAATATAGAGAATAAGAAAACCTAAATGTAACTTTTTAATCTATTAATGATTTTGGTTTTTTTTTCTTATTAAACCATTGTAATGTGTGAACAGAATAATTTTGCATGCATGCTTAAGTTGCTAAATATAAAAGAAATTGAAAATTAAATAAGCAAAAAAATTAAATAGCATTTAGAATATTTTTATGCATTTCTAAACATAGTACGATTATATTTTGGAGTGCTGAAATATCAGTAGTCATGGCAACAATTAAACTTTTTATGTCCATTAAACGCCCATTATTAAAGTAAGTCAGGTCAACGGACCTGTGGATTCCATAGAGAATCACAATAACTCATGCAAATTAACCCAATGAACCCATAAAACAATACCATGTCAATAATTAGGTTAAAACCGTTATTTATCGTTGGAATCAGAGCCTTGTTAATTGATTGCCATTTATTTCAAATTTACGGCCAATACCACTGCCTTTCAATCTATTAAAATTGCTTTAGACCTAAATAAGTAGACATTTGTATGATTTCATATTATTTCCAATCGCCAACTATTAATTGATTTCTATAACAATATTTACATGATTGTTTGTTAATTTAGGATATTAATTCGTGTATTCAGATTTCATAGTTGTTGAAAGTATAAATTAAATTATTTTCAAAAGGTTTGTAAAATTTTTTATAAGGTAAGATTGGTCTCTTAGTTATTTTTGGGTGCGGTAGTAAACATTGAGCATAGAGACTGAATATACTGAATATATTATTGATAGCAAAATTGGAGTTTCTTACATAATTATTAAGATTGTTAAATGACTACTAGATCGTCTCCGATCAGCATAAACTTGTTACATTTACATCTACCGCTTTGTAACTAATCGCATTGTTGCGTGTTTTCTTCAAATATCTGTAAGCACCTATTTACCGACTGCTGTTCTATAAAACGCTCCTACAGAATCTAGGACACTAAGCACCTGAACTAACAGTCGCGTGATCCTTCCTATTTGTCGTTTAATGTCCTTGAATTAATTGATGAGGCTTATTACTTGGACTGCTTCTTTTAATTCCGTGTTCGATGGGTCAGAGATATCACGGATGACCTATTTAAGTAAATGTTTGGATTGTGATGTCCATTCATTATAATGTAGGTGGCATTAACCTCGTTTTGTTAATGTAATCGTGTTTTTGTTAAATCCCATTCTTCAGAATCAAATTAATAATACAGTCTTTAGGTACTCTACTACACTTTATTAAAATGACTTTGAGCTCTAACTAAAGCTATAAATAATCTGAGTATTAATAATCAGGGACAGAAAGACTACGGCTAACTTAAATCTCTCGCAATCGCCATTGTCGATAATAAAATGCATAACATACGAGTATTATAAAAAGGCTGCGAATGAAATCGTGTGGGTGTAAGTCTAAAAATAGTCATGGTCTGATCACAGGATAAGTTTTGCAGTTTCAAGTGTGCCAAGGTAGATTATATATTGGCTCTGTTTAAAAAAAAAAACCATACGACCGTGTTATATTCCGGCAAAGTTTAATGGACCACTCTCATTTCTTACCGAGGTGTCATAATCGGAGACTAAGGTATTTGCTGTGTGGTATCCGGCTGAGTTGAATAGACTACTATCATTTCTTACCGAGGTGTCATAAAAGACGACTAAGGTAACTGCTGTATGGTATCCGGCTGAGTAAAATAGACCATTCATTTCTTACCGAAATGTCGTAAAAGGCGGTTAAGGTAAGTTAAAGCTAAATCATGAAACAACATGTTTATAACATACGACACTGGATAACCGGTATCGACACTGGATGTGACATGCAACGTCAGTCAGTAAAACAACATTATTTTTTGTAATAAAATATATTTATGCCGGCTAGAGAACAATGATAAGTGTTCCGCTGCTATTGTCACAGAACAGACAACGAAGTGGATATTTTTACACAAAAGCGCTTTAATTCAGTTACTATTGTCAGTGTAAGTTAAATAACAAGCTCTATTGTAGCGTTTCATTTGCTTGATAGTTTAAAAATGTATTATGACAATATTGTCTACATAAAAATTAAATTAAATCTTTTGTTATGTTGATTGCTAAACTGTGATGGTAAGACCTTGTAGCTCTTTTTAAGGGGTGACGGGTTCAAACTCTGGAAAGGCACCAATGAGTTTTTCTGTTAATACTTATGTGTTTAATTGATAATTGTAATTAATCACACACTTTCGGTGAAGGAAAACATCATAAGGAAACCAACCAACCAACCAACTGTTTTCTAAAAAACGGAGACTTGTGATAGTAATAGGCAGTTACTTTACTTTTATATACCTGTTCTGTTGTGTTTCATCATAAAATCTATTAAAACAAAGTATGACCTGTCTGTTTGTACAACTGCAGCCATGGTCGAGATTACCGTATTTTTATACCGTCATCATTTATCACTTATCAGATGATATCATAGTTAACAAGTTCCAGTGGTTGAATAATAAACCTATTTTACATTATCTAGATTACATAGCCTAATATAATGCTACGTATTAAAAATATATAACATATATTTTGCATTCTAATTAGTAGAGATGGTTTGACTGGCCCGTTTGCGCAATTGGTAGTAACCCTGCCATCGGCTTGTAACAGTCTCAGCCCTACATTCGTGTTTTAAAAATAAATAATTATTAAAATTTCTATACATACTTCAGTAAAATATATAAATAAATGTTTGTTTGCCACGTAGTAATGTCTGTCGCATCTATAATTGATGCTCCATTTATAAAACAACAAATTCAGAAAAGTCAAATTTTCGTCAAATTGACCGAACGTCGCGACAGGCGCCGTACTATGATATGGAGAGAGCGGGCGGAACACGGAGACCATAAGTGATCTGTTTGGTCGCTTATGAAATGTTGTTACAGGCTTCACTGGTCGCGGGTTCGATTACCGCCGATGGCGTTCATTTTCTAACAACAATTTATTGGTTTATCGAGGCCGGGTGTATATATTTAAGTATGTATTTAAAATTATAAATGTACATTATTTAGATCTATCTAGGTTTTATTAAAAAAAAATCGTTTTATTCGTTTTTGGGCATTCAAAATACTACAATTTACATTGAATATATATAACGCTATTTTGCCGTAAATTATCAAGTCAGCGTAGCTTATTCGGGGAATGGGTGGTCGCGAGAAATAAAAATACCTAGGATGGAGCCCCACCTACTCAATTATTTTTTCTTTTTTTTTTAATTTTGTATAAATATACCGTGCAAGGTTCGGTCAACCAGGTACTTATAATTAATTGTGAATTTTCTATTTATTGCAGAGAAGTTACCTCGAAATGTTTGGCTACATAAGTAAAGGGAAGCCTGAAGTTGGCAACTTACTGATGGAAGACGTCGCGCAGTCATACGAAGATGACTTCAGGATCGCCATCAAAACTTTACAAGTATGTTAAATTATCTCAGTAACGCGTTAATATCATAGTAAGTTAATAAGTAAGTTAGTAGCGGCCTGTTACTCTCCCACTGCTGGGAACAGGCCTCTTATCTCCGATCTTGGAGAGAAGGATTGGAGCTAAGACCTACCACGCTGCTCCAATGCGGATTGGTAGGTTTCACATCTCTCCAGAATTCTCTAGAGATATGCACGTTTCATTACCATGTTTTCCTTCACCGAAAAGAGTGTGATAAATTGCAATTATCAATAAGACACATAAGTTTTAACAGAAAAACTTATTGTTGTCTCCTCAAAGGGTCGCGTGGTGTTACCGCTGGGCTATCACAACTAAGACAATAATAATTATATAAATAATAATAATTATATAAATAAACGTAGTAAAAACGACAGATAAGTATAGTTTTGAATTTTTTTAAGCATCAATAGTCATCAACCAATATCCGCCGCTACCTGCGATGTCGTTCGCGAAGACTCGCGAATGTGTTGTCTAAAGATGCATCCAAATTTGAACTATATTGCTTTCCTATTTTTGAAAGAAAAACGGTATATTTCATCCGATAAATAAGCTTCTGTGCTATCGCAGGACATTACTCATGATTACGGACCTTGGTCCGCAATCACCATGTCTATTAGTGAAAACCGATTTGTCAGCTGTTAAGCGGTTTTTGAGTTAATTACAGATAGACGGACACGGTGGTGTACTTAGTTTTATTGTACATAAGGATTTTCGAATGTATACTAATGATATACATTGGAATAAATAAATAATTATATACAATGGATACATTAATGCAATGAACAGAAGTAAATAGAAATTTTTGCTCTATATATACTTTGTGTAACAAAATAAATAAATAAATAAATATATGGGACACTTACACACGCGGTCGTCCGTCCCCAAAGTAAGTAACTTAATTCTTGTGTTATGGTAGACAGACAACTGGTGAATATATACTTATATATTTTTTAAATACATCCTTAAATACAAATATACACCCAGGCTCAAAGACCAACAGATTCATTTATAGAAAATGTTGGCCCTCAGCGGGAATCGAACCCGCGACCCGCAGAGCTGAAGGCAGGTTCACTACCCACTGCTCCAACGGGCCAGTGAGTAGTATTGGATACAAAAAATTGTACATTTGTATCCAATACTACTCAGAAAACATATGTATGCAACATGCCCGTCTGTAAGTTTGTTGAAGTAATGAATTGTTTTTACAGCATTTTTTCCCTTGATGTCAACACTACAAAGTACTGAAAAGATTATTTTGCTATAATTCACGATAAAATTGCGTTTTATTGCGGATTATAGTAAAATAATATTTTTACTACTTTTGTATAATAGACATCCGCAAAATAACGCCTAATTCTAAAGATTATAAATGATTTCAATACTCCAATTTAGCGGCTTTTAATTAAATTAAAGCGATAAAATTTATGAAATAAATGTCCTGCAAATGGGATAAGGTTCCAGGAATAGCGAGCGTAGTCCATATAATATGGATACATTTAATAGATAATATCGCATATGATATGCCAATACACGAGGACAGCAATGCGCTCATGGAACTGCGCCCATTAGTCTGATTACTTCATCATAATTATATGTAAAAGTTCATATGCGAATCAATCTCCAGACGGACGCATTCAAGTTAATACTAAGCTTATAAGAATATACAGAAGTATTTATTTTGTGAAAGATTATTATAATGTATGATAATGTGGGGAAATCAATTTATCTTCAAAGAAATGATGGACATTTATAACTTTCCAAACCACACTACAACAGCTTGACAAATTTTAGTTTTACCGCATATATCGCTATTACATAATTTTCTACGCACGCCGTATCCGGCTGAATAGAATAGTACCACCCTCATTTCTTACCGAGGTGTCGTATAAGGCGACTAAGGTAAGTCAACCCGTCGTGTGGTATGCGGTTAGGTAGAATAGACCACCCTCTTTCTTACCGAGGTATCCTAAAATACGACTAGGGTGAGTTGATGTCAGGCAGTCGGCCGGTCTTAAAATACGTAGCCAAATCATGCGACAACATGTTATAGCATGTTGTGCCGACCCCACTTAGAGTGGAATAAGGGCAGGAAGATAATGACATATTTTTCTATGCATTTTAATTCATCATGGAACAGATAATCTTCATTATTGATTTAACGGATTGTTACTTCTTTTTATTTCTTATTACCTATATTCTATATTTATTAACACTCCATCTAACTTCTTACACTATCTCAGCACTGCCTTATTTTCAGGAATTCGGTGGTATTCCTGTAACAGGTGTTTTAGACCACGCCACCAAAGAACTGATGAAAAAGAAAAGATGTGGAAGACCGGACAGGGAGCCCGGGGACGATGAAAATGGCCGAAGACGTAAGCGGTTTGCTGTCCAGGGCGAAAAGTGGAAACATACAAATTTAACATGGAGGTAAGTATTTCATAGCAATTTTTTTAATTTTACTCGATATAGGTCATACAATGTAGTATTAACTTTTTTAATTGTTTTCTGTGCAACGCCATCTATCGGCAGTTATTATTACTATTAAGAACGTTTTCATATCATAATCTAGATGGTGCTAGTTACATATGAGCGCCATCTACAAAGAGTATAATATCTTCCTACTGCCCACTAGATGTCTATAGTTGACTTTTATATTTAAATTATACGTTATGAATTTTGAACTATATATCATATTTATAATAAATTAGTAATGATAAAAGTTTATATATCATATATTATATCGATGGATGTAATTTATGTATTTTATTACCTATTCATTAAAAAAAAAATATGTTTTATAAAATATTTTTTTTTACACAAACAGCGATAACTCGATTTTGGTACTTTTAATTTTGTGCAATATTTTTCCGAGCTATAGCCTTCGCTTCCTGAGTGAGGGACTGTATTTATAATATTAATATGATTACTTTAGGTCTATACTATATAAGAACAGCGATAATATTTTTCAATAATAATTTTAGTACTCCTTGCAAACGAATTATCTATTAAGCTATAGGCTTTATATTTCCAACAGCACAGTAATACTTTAGGGTCGATAAAATTGATGACAAATAATAGTTAAATCACGAAGATCGTAAAAGTTACGATGCTTTCCGCGTGGCTTAATTAAAAGAATATGTCCATCCGACGCCGCTGAGTGTAGGTGCCTATTTCGAGCTACAAATAAACAAGAAAAGGTTTCTCCGGAACATTTTATTTCACGACATACTTCAAAAGCAATGATGCAGTTATTTAAGCGTAGTAACAACAAAAATTTTACTCGAAGTAAGATGTTGCTTTTTGATCCTTTTCAAACATTTTGTACTAAGATTTTATTGTTTTTAACAATTCGGTGGGAATAATGTTTCTGAGTAACATTTTTCATACGCCTGTTTTATTTATTTATATGCACAATATGTTCAGAACGGATATTATTTATTCTACTAGAACAGTAGTCCACTGTTGTTTTACTTAGAACCTAGATATTTTATTCAACGACAACAACGTATCCAGTCCTTATAGTATCTATTTCAAATAGATACAACTGCAGAACATGCGGCTAATTTGGAAAGTTCACAATCACCTGCAGCGATCGCGGCTTCAGCACAATTTCCTGGCGAATTAATGGTCTGTCAATATTGTAGTCCTCCATTACTGCTTGTTGTGCAAACCGACAATAAAACGAGCAATGCCATCTCTTGGCGGGTTTATGAGAGTTCGGCGCCGGTGGGGGTAACCATACACAAGGCGAAATTAAAAAGAGAATTTGATTCAATTGTTGTTCTATTTGTTTCATGACTTTTGATGGTGTTAATAAATGAAATCCTTTAATTTTATAAACTTAGAGTTAATTTGTTTGTTAATTTTTGAAATAAAGTTAGAAATAAATTTTCTGTAATCATACTTTATAATTAAAATAATAAACTTAAGTATAGAAAGCGTGTACATATTGTTATGTTATTAATTGATTTCTGCCTCTATTGAAAAAAATATTGTAGTAAATTCCAATCCAGATGTATAAATTTTGAAATACTCAACGTGCGTAAATGTTAAAAGATGTTCTATTATACCGTATTGCGTAACAAGCAATAAACCTCCTCATAATCTTCAAATGCAAATCAGAGTAAATATATCCGGCTTTATGCCAAAACATATTAAACAAGCTATCCGTATTCTGTACCGTTCCATGACAATTATTCGCGACACTGAACAATATGAAATGTAAACAAGCCTTATGTTCGAGACACCCAATAGCGATAGTTATTACATCGAAATAATGGTATTGTTTTTGCAATGGCTCTGACAGGAGGATGACGGCTACATTCAACCACCCGCTGTGCGCAGCGCTGTCATCGCCACTCGGACAACACTAGAAAATAATCAGGGAGATAATATGCGTAAAATATACATAATGTAGTCAACTTGCTTATTTAATACAATGTTTAGAAAAGAACATCGGAAACTTGAGTATTACAATATTTACATCTTTTTTTTTTATTCGACTATCGTGACTGTGCCCAGCCCAGACTGTGACTAGCCCAGCGGTGTGAATCTCTAGAGACAATCATGGGTTCAAACCCGGGTAGACATCAATGAGTTTTTCTATTAAACTTATGTGTTTAATTGATAATTGTAATTTATCGCACGCTTTTCGGCGAAGGAAAAAGTCGTGAGGAAACCTGCATATCTCTAAAGAATCCTAAAGATATATGAAACATACCAATCCACATTGGAGCAGCGTGGTAGATCTTAGCTCCAATCCTTCTCTCCAAAAACGGAGAGAGGAGGCCTATGCCGAGCAGTGGCATAGTAACAGGCCGTTACTTATTTGAGAAAAGTACATCGGAAACTTGAGAGTAACTCTCAAGTTTCCGATGTCTACATATATATAATATCTACATTTTTTTCTAAATCGACTATCGTGACTGTGTCGTGTGGTATCCGGCTGAGTAGAATAGATCACCCTTATTTTTAACCGAAGTGTTGTAAAAGGCGACTAAGATAAGTCGACTCGCCGTGTGGTATCCGGCTGAGTAGAATAGACCACACATATTTTTAACTGAAGTATCGTAAAAGGCGACTTAGGTATGTTGGACAGCCGTATGGTATCTGGCTGAGAAGAATAGTCCATCCTCATTTCTTACCGAGGTTTCGTAAAAGGCGACTAAGGTAAGTTGGCCCACAGCGTGGTATCCGGTTGAGTAGAATAGACCAGCCTTTCTTACAGAGGTGTCCTAAAATACTACGACTAACGTCGTAACGACTTTGACCTCAGGCAGGCGATCGGTCGTAAAATACGTAGCCCAATTATGTGACATGTTTATAACATGTTGTTTCGATCCCACTTAGAGTGGGATAAGAGCAGGCGGATGATGATAACTCACATAATCGAAATCTATGTAAAGACAAAATAATTGTTAATTTTAAAATGTCATAGAATAGGGGTTGCAAAATATTTCCAGACTAGTACCGCAACTTTGTTGCCTTCGACTTCACTGTAAATACCATCAGCTATGTTTTTCCTACTCTCGAACAAAAAAGGAATTTTAATTCCATCGATTAGACTTTATTTAAGTTTTCCAAATTTCATCAAAATTACTCCATTGGAGTTGGCGTGAAAGAATCATAGACAGTCAAACAGAAAACTTTCGTATTTATAATTATTATGGCTATTTATATTTTATATAAAAAAATATAGACCTCACCATTATGAACTGGTGAGGTCTTTTAAAAGATTCTGACTAACAGACATGACATGCGTTCAGTAAACTTAACTCTTTACTTGTTACTCGTAACACCATTTAGGCTTTCTAATTATGAAAAAAACACCCTAGATGAGAAACATACAAAAAGATTTTGTATTCTATAATAATAATAGAAAAATAAATCGCAATATACCTATATGAAAAATAAAACATTGACATGGCCGAATCCGGCATGCGGCGGAAGTATGCATCTCTCATCGAGAGTTATATATTTGTGCCGTTCGCATGTGAGACCCTGGGGCCTTGGAGTCAAAGTGCGCAAATTTTCTCGGTTAATTGCCTCTTCAGGTGACAAAAGGGCTGGCTCCTTTTTCGCACAAAGAATCAGTTTAGCGATTCAACGCGGAAACGCTGCCAGCATTCTGGGGACCATTTCACGTGGGCATCATGCCCACGTATTGTATAGTCCTGGTGTGTAAGTAATCTAAGATAGGTATAACTTGTACATTTATTTTGTAAATAAAAAATAATAATAAAAACTGTGTAAACATTGAAAAATCAAAATACAAACTACGTTCACTATTTGTGCTACCACCCCTAACCTTCAGTCGATAGCAACACGAACGAGGTTGACATTTCAATATTGAAGGCATTTCACAACATCCATCTCTTTATAGTGACTATCGTACGTGATAAGCGGCTTATTATGCGTCAATTGAACTTCTAACAGGCTTTTATTCTTTCACTTATATGTAGTAGTCAGAAAATAATAATAATAGTTAAGTCAATTTTATTCGGTTAAGGCTTATAGCTATACGTCAGCAACGTACCCATAATTTTATGTAATATTTTCGTTACTCTTATCCCATTATAGGTGGGGTCAGCACAATATGTCTTCTTCTTCCATTCTTCTCTATCATTCGTCAACTCTGGTGCCACACCTTTTATATGCATATCATTCTCTACAAAATTCATCTATTTTTTCCACTCTTAGGTGGTGTCAATTTACTTTAATTTTCAATTTTTGATATTTACTCACCAAAACTGCTTTAAATTTCTCACTTTGCAGTTTAGCTGGCAAAGATCTCTGTCAAAGGGATATTCTCTGTATCAGGTATGAACACGGATCCTCCGCTCTACATTTAGCATTATATGTATTTTTTATTTATTTTACCACGTATTATAGCAGAATAAATGTATTATTAGTTTTGTACAACATTAGTTCAAACATATAAAAAAGGAAGTATTTAGTTTTTTGGTATGGACTTATTTGAGGGCCTAAAGGGTGCTAAATACATACAAGCTAACTTTTAAGTCAATTCTTATTATGTACATTTTTACGTCGATATTGAAGATCACAAAGACGAGTCCATTATAAATGTATTGCCTATACTTCACTATCAGTGATCGTGTGATCGTATATAATCGGCGCGATCATTGTGCAAGTGTATAAACGATAGTTCGTATTATCATACGATATATACAATCATTCCTATCACCCAGCGATTCCTTTTGATTCGTGTCCGAAACTAAAATTCCCGGGTTTTAGGCGATCATAGACGATGGTTGGCGAGTACAGCCGAGTCGTGCTCGCACTTAATGGATTGTAATCGCCGATTATGAAGATGAGCCATACATTAATAATACGATTAAAATATGTAGTTGGAAAACGCTTACAGTGGAAATTTTAAGTTGTTTATATAATATGATTGTGTATTTGAAACAAATTTTTACTAGCCCGGATAGCTCAGTCGGTAGAGCATTGGACTTTTAATCCAAGGGTCCAGGGTTCAAGTCCCTGTTCGGGCGACCGTTTTTTTTTCTTTTTATATTATAAAGTAATTTAAGTTTTTAATTTTATAAATAATTTATCCTATTTTATCGATATTATTTAATATTTCTAAAGATTGATAATAGTCCATGTATTTATTCGTTTCTGTTACAAAGGATATTTGTTAAGCTTTTTGACTCTTACTATATTGAAAAACTTTTATACTGAAACAGGCGATATTTAATCATGTAACTTAAAGAAATAATATCTTTTGATAATGTAAACCCTTGCAAAATTTGAATTATGAATATAATATGTAAACTTCTTACTCTAACGCAAATAAGTAAACATTATTTGGCTATAAGAATTTCATAATATTATTATTTTCATCGAATCGTTGCAATTTCTAAACCTAAAAACAATTCATAATAATTGCAAAACTGTTGTAATTGTATGGCTATAATAATTATTAACTAGTTGATTATGTACCCAAATATTCATAAGCAAAAAATATTTCGAAATTTTACCAAGGCTTTGTCGTATTGATTCGTTGATTAGGGAGAAGCCTTATCAAGTCCGTCTAGATGAGTATGACGTCATCACCACTTCAAACGTTCGAAGTGGCTTGAAATTTTGCATTTGTAAGGCTTCTTTGCGATCAAGCAGAAAGTTTGTACAGGGGTCAGAATTTATGTCGCAACTGTAACTATGGTGAAATTTTTCTTGCTGTGACGTAGAAAATTATTTCAACATCGCGAAATAAAATAAGCGTTATGTAACTTATAAGAAAGTCAGGTTCAAAAGGTTTTAAAATACCAATTATCAAAATTTCATTCAACAGCAGCATCAGGTCATGGTTATCACAAACAAACATTGTCATCGGGACTAGACCAGTATTTAAAATTTCAGCTCAATCCGACACGGACACTTAACTTGCAAGATTTCACCTTCATACATACACTGCAAGCAAGCTAAAGCTTTTCAAAAAATCATAAACAAGTGCCCCATTGCGTATTTCTGTTCGCGATAATTTCAAAAACTTCTCATCTTCATTGAAATTTTCTCCAATAGAAGAGTGATTCGTAATTTCTTTAAGTTTACGTAAATTGCGTAAAATATGACGATATTGAAAATATCAGAAAAAGTCAATCTGCCGGGGAGCTTTCATCGAAAACGATATCTGATATCTCTTTGAAATATACGGTTGGAGTATTGTTCTTTTACAGGTCTAAAAAAAATTGCGATGGTGGACCTTTCTAAGAATAAACCTACATACTATAAATATTCTAACTTCTAAGAACACAGTCCCATTGAACACACACTATGGTGTGTGTTCAATGGGACCGCATTATAATATGTTATAATGCGGTAATTGGATATCTATTTAGACGTAAAAATAAAAAGTAAAGTAGAGGCCTTTTACTGCTGGCCATAGGTCTCCTCTCTCCGTTTTTAGAGAGAAGGATTGGAGCTCGTAGACGTATCTAGTATTAATCCTAATCAACTTAAATAAATATAATAAATAAATATATGGGACACTTACACACACGGTCGTCCGTCCCCAAAGTCAGTAACTTAATACTTGTTTTATGGGTGACAGACAACTGGTGAATATATACTTATATATTTTTTTTCATACATACTTAAATACAAATATACACCCAGGCTCAAAAACCAACAAATTCATTAATAGAAAATATTAGCCCTCGGCGGGAATCGAACCCGCGACCCGCGGAGCTGGAGACAGGGTCACTACCCACTGCTCCAACGGGCCACAATTACTTAAATACGTTAGTTACCTTAAGCATTTCATGCTTAATATTATGAACTCTTAAACCATAAAATTTAAATCAATACCTCAAGAGTTATCGCAAAATCGCGCTAGAAAATTAGTGCGGGTGTCACTCAGAGCATTTGTTCTACTACCTGGGTTATAACGGTACTGGTCCACTAGTGTTATAAGCAAACAACGAATATGGGATTGGAAGTTAGATAGAACTAGCGGCGCTTGCGGCTTCGCTTGCGTAAAATGTATTTAATTGAAATTTGGAATATAAAAGTAGTTATCGTCAGTTAACCATAAGAGATAGAGGCATATTTGTATGGACTTTTTGAAATCGTATGCAACGTCTGTATAATAAACGCTCAACGCTGTGCTGGTAATACAAATATCGATGTTTTTTGTGGAAGAATCAGCCATTTCCGTAATATTCTAAAAAAGGAACTGTCAATATAATAATGGATATCTTTAATTTTATTTTATTTTCGTTGTATTTCTTCTTTACATATTTACTTTTAATAGTTTTTTTTGTGAAATCCGTTCGACTAGCTTTTATTTAATACTGCATATCTTGGAGTGTTATCATGTTAAGCTCAACAATTAATTGTTCATTAATTAATTAAAGCTAATTGATCTCAAATAAATTAAAAAAAAGTATTTTTGTAGATCTACAATTCTCTAGTACATTACTTGAGTGTATCTGTTCGATTACGCGGCGGACGCGAATAAAGCTACCCCTGCAGGCGACTTTTTTACAACTGCGTGACTTCTTCTGCACAATTTATATAAAGCGGTAATGTATTATTAGCTTAAGCGTTCCGGAAGAATGGCACTACTTTTTAGTAAAAACCGTACAAAAATCCGTTCAGTTGAGAAAATCGATCACATACAGATAGACAGCTTTTGGGGGATTTGTTTTATAATAAGTATAGATTACTTTGGTTTAATCCGCGTTTGCGTAACCCTAAGTGTAGTAAGCATGCAACGTTAATATACCTTATAAATATGGGACTAGCCACCACACGTATCACAAAACGCCGCCACCAACAACACACCACACAAGCACTACACACACTCACTATGACAATCACTACGGTTGTTTTGCCCCGTAACCGCAGCATCATCAAGAGGATAGGCTCCACGACAAAATCGTTATGTAATCTGGAATTCGTGCCCAGACCGTACTCGTGTAAATTCGGACGGCGGGTTATTTGTAAAATCGTATCAAGCAGACTTTTCTATTTATAATAGTAGTATGGATTTTCAATTGATCAGTATGCTTTACAGTCAAGTAAAGCATAGTGAGCAAATCTGGCATATATTTGGAAAGACTGGACAGGACTAGAATACTTACTGGAATATTTATTACGTGCTAATCCAAATTGGGTAATCCAAATTGAAGCTGTGGTAGCCCAGCGGTAACACCGTGCGACTCTTTCGAGGAGGTCACGGGTTCAAACCCGGGCAGACACCAATGAGTTTTTCTGTTAAAAACTTATGTGTCTAATTTATAATTGTAATTTATCACACGCTTTTCGGTGAAGGAAAACATCGTGAGGAAACCTGCATATTTCTAGAGAATTCTGGAGATATGTGTAACCTACCAATCCGCATTGGAGCAGCGTGGTAGGTCTTAGCTCGAATCCTTCTCTCCAAAAATAGAGAAAGGAGGCCTATGCCCAGTAGTGGGATGGTAACAGGCTGCTACTACTACTAACTAATCCAAATTGGAGCAGCATGTCGGTGTTAGCTCTGTTTTTTTCTCTAAAAACAGGAAGAGACCCAAAAGCGGATAGTCAACGCTACTTTACTTACTTTATGAAGGGAATTATTATGAGAAAAAATGTCTTGAGAAAAGATATGATAGAGAATATGCTATACCTGCCATTCAGTACTGGAACCGAGTTGTTCTAAACTTTAATTCTTTTCTCTTAGAGAGAAGATGACTTTTCCTAGCACTGGCCATAGTAGAGGGCACTACTAAACATTTGAAGTCATGAACAATGTCGAAGATTCGAGGCCCCGCCATTAAATTTCAATCGTGTAGATCAATAAAGCAAATACGGAGTAAACATAAATAATATATCTTCAGATAAACACGTATGGGTGAAAGCACATCGCCTTACCCTTAAGTTTTACATACAAACTAGATTGATACAACTATCTATGTGCAAATTTATTCATTGAGAACCGAATAGACGAACTCGAAAAGGAATTATTTTTATACAGATATTTGAACATTAAGTTCTTGGCCGTGTGGAATACGGCTGAGTGGAATAGACCACTCTCATTTCTTACCTAGGTGTCGTAAAAGGCGACTAAAGTAAGACGACGCGCCGTATGGTATCCGGAAAGTAGAGTAGACCACCCTCTTTCTTACTGAGATGTCGTAAAAGGCGACTAAGGTAAGTTGACCCACCGTGTGGTATCCGGTGGAGGAGAACAGACCACCTTCTTTCTTACCGAGGTGTCGTAAAATACGACTACGGTAAGTTGACGTGAGGCAGGCGGCCGGTCGTAAAAACGCAGCCAAATCATTTAACAACATGTTTATAATATGTTGTGCCGACCCCACTTAAAGTGGGATAAGGGCAGGAGGATGATGATAATGTTTAGAAAAGTAAGCTGTGATAGCCCAGCGGTGCGACCGTGTGAATCTCTAGAGACGATCATGGGTTTAAACCCGGGTCACCAATGAGTGTTTTTATTCACACGTATGTGTCTAATTGATAATTGTAATTTATCACAAGCTTTTCGGTGAAGAAAAACATCGTGAGGAAACCTGCATATCTCTAAAGAATCCTAAAAAGCCGGTCGTAAAATACGTAGCCAAATCATGTGACACCATGTTTATATCATGTTATGCCGACCCCACTTAGTGTGGGATAAGGGCAGGAAGATAATGATTTGAACATTAAGTTCTAGGAATAAACTTGTTTGATATTAAGTAGCAACAGTGTAATGGTAACAGTGACTGTTAAATACACACTAATGAGAATCTATATAAGTATTATATACAGTATTAAAAGTTTTAGATAATGATAAAGGCTATTTTTTGGTAATAAAGGAATTTAGTATCGCCCGCGACAAAGTCAAGACCAGAAGCTCGTTAGTGATACTTCGTAGACTTTTTAAAAGGTTTTATCCATAAATTATATTAAAGCCAACACTGACTATAATGTACCCGTTTGTAGAAGTTAACATGTTTCAGTCTATATACCAAAAATGCCAACATTTCTCCAAATCAATTTTACAAGTGCCAGGAATAGGCAATATAGGCATGTTTTGAAAACTATTTATTGTTTCAAATTATAAAAATAATTTTATATGTTTTAAACAAAAGCTACTTGCTCGGGTTTTGAGTCTGGGAACACTATTTAAGATTAGAGCCAGCCAGGGTTAACATTTCGTATGCCACTGCGCCTGTAAAACGAAGTTATTAGCTATTATGAATGAAGAATGTACTATTAACCTAAACCTTCCCTAAAAATTGCACTTTTAGTAAAAACCGCACAAAAATCCGTTTAGTACATTTTGTGAAAATCGATCACATATTGTGTGTATAGAGCTTTGAAATAATATAATAGTTTAGTATAGTATAGTATAGTATATACTTTAACGGAAGTAACACCTTACAAGTATATCAAATTGTCTGAGTGTGTGACATTGTTTATCTATGACAGTGTTTACAATTGATCATTATTTGACTAACAAGTAATGATGATCAGTATTAGCTGGATCCATGCTGGCCTACAAGATAGCAAGGAGAAAAGACTTTTTCCTCCTGCCCTTATCTCACTCTAAGTGTAGTCGGCACAATATGTTCTAAACATGTTGTCACATTATTTGGCTGTGTATTTTACGATCGACCGCCTGTCTGACGTCAACTCACCGTAGTCGTATTTTACGTCACCTCGGTAAGAAAGAAGGTGGTCTATTCTACTCAATCGGATACTACACGGTGGGTCAACTTTCCTTAGTCGCCTTTTACGACACCTCGGTAAGAAATGAGGGTGGTCTATACTATTCAGACGGATACCACACGGCGTAAGAAAGCGACTAATCTTTAGGCCATGGCGGATCCATGGCCTAAAGATTTGTCACTTGGATATTGGACATTTAAAATGATGCACATTCCGTTTTCCCCATAAATTTATATTAAATATAAACCACAAAATTATTTATTTTATCATTGTTAACTATAATTGCGTCGCATACAGTCATGATTCTAACTCGGAAAATTTATAATTTTCTAAACTTTGGATCTTGAGGACGTTAGCGAGAAGTTGAAGCTTTTGCATTTAGATCATCGTCCTTATGCCACTCTAGGTGGCGTCGGCACAACATGTTAATAAACATGTTGTCACATGATTCGGTTTGGTATTTTAGGACCGGCCTACCTGACGTCAACCTACCTTAGCCGTCTTTTACGACACCTCGGTAAGAAATGAGGGTGGTCGATTCTACTCAGCCGGATACCACACAGTGGGTCAACCTACCTTAGCCGTCTTTTACGACACCTCAGTAAGAAAAAGGGTGGTCTTTTCTATTCAGCCGGATACCACACAGTGGGTCAACATACCTAAGTCGCCTTTTACGATCGGTAAGAAATGAGGGTGATTTATTCTACTCAGCCAGATACCACACGGCGGTAGCCGTTGCATTCACATGATGTTACAAAAATAAGAATATCGTCAAGAATTTTGTCACGCTCGCTCAAGGAGTCGCTCGACAAACTTTGGACACTATACATAGCGGCTGTCGATATATCGTAACCGTTTCTACATGGCATTGTAATGGATCGATAAATGGCTCCACGACACAACTTTGCAAGTAGCAGTCACGACCTAACCTCACTAAAACTATACTACAGAAAATTTCATAGATTTTTTATTTTAAATTTATTTAGTATTGAACCAGTGAACTGTTAATTAAGTCTCGCGATACTGCACTACACCGGTCTATTCCATGTTTTCCCATAGTAATCCTTTTTTTTAATTTAAGACCTCACCCAGCGAATAAGGCACATATTTTACTATCTGTAATGAGCTTACTTGCTAAGTCAATTTGTAAAAAGTTAAATAAAATTTCCAAATTAAACTAAGCAACAATAAATGGTTAACCCGCCGTGTGGTATCCGGTTGAATAAAATAGATCACCCTCTTTTTACCAAGGTGTCGTAAAATATGGCTAACGCAAGTTGACGTCAGGCAGTCGGCCGATCGAAGAATACGTATCCAAAGCGTACGACATGTTGTATTTGTAACATGCTGTGCCGACCCCACTTAGAGTGGGATAAGGGCAGGAGGATGATGAACAATAAATGTTGAACATTACTCGTATCGTTTTTTATGTAATTTTATTTAATGATACTAAAGTATAGTCATTCAATACTTGCGGTATAGAATGTAGTTTAAAAATATAGTTTTTTTTTTGTATATAGCTAATTTGCTTTGAAATAATATAAAAAAGATGTTTGTAGAATATTAATGTTATACAAAAAAGCTACTAAATAAATAATATATGTAATATTTGACATGTAAATTTTCTGAAGTTATCATTGTAATAAACGAACTTTAAGAGTATCAGGACCTTAACTTTCAATCTGTAACTTTCCAAGAAAACAAAATAATCTTTTATTTATTTATTTTTCATAAATCATTGTACAATTTATAGAATGTAGAACTTTTTTTTTTAAATTCCGTGCAAATCAATTTTCCTTCATCGCGTAATATAGAGGAAACATTTTTGAGCAAGAAACAACTTTTAGTAGTTGAAAGGGGACTAAGTTATAACATTTAATTAAATTCCACTAGAAAATTATATTTTCACGATTATGTATACTTCCATTAGTTATAAAACTACGTTTTCCAGCCAAGTATATTCCAATTAAGGAGAAGCTCGAGTCCGCAGGCCTGAACGAAGCGATCACTCACTTGCACTTTTAATTAATTTATTTATCGAGTCGCGAATCGACGGCGCAACTCGCGCCGCCGCCTCGCCCCTCGACGAAGTATAAAACCAGTGGAGGAGCGGCGACGTCCGTCAGTTTTCTCAGGGACGCCTCGGGAGGCGGCGCCCTCAAAATGTGTCGGGAGGACGAGGGTTACTTTTCATGATGTACAAGTAGAAATGTAAAGAGGGTTCGAGGGGTTGAGTTTAGGGCTCGGTTAGACGGTTGGCGATCGTGGGCGACTTTGAGGTGAGTGTGCACGCGCGCTAGCGGGTGGGCGAGTCGATAGGGCCGTAGCCGCCCGCCCACGCTGCACTACAGCTGTTTTATTTGATAACGTGTCATTCCGTTGCCTCCACATATTCCAGTGTTCAAACTTTCATTTCACCTTCAATTTAATTGTAACAACGTTTTTTACAATCATTTTTGTAGTTTCCGACACTTATCATAATTTCCTGTAATTTAAACAAACATATAACTGTTTTAGTTTACTTCTGTTTCATTTACTACTACACTTATTTATAACATAGTATTAATGAACAAAAATATAAATGAATAAAACTCTTAAATCTCCTTTTTTTAATAGTATAACTTATTATATGACCCAACTATGACACTATCTAATCAAACCAGTCAGCTAAACATAAAAAATGTTACGTCCAGCGAAGCGACTAACGGCGATAACATTCATAAAACATACCCTACGGACACCAATTGTGGATAGGTTTCCCCATAAATCTCGCATATTTCTGGATAACTCACTTGGTTGGCGGCCAAGTTGAGGCACCCTCTAATTAATCTCACAAACTCACTCTTAATTTGCCTAATTCACCCAAGCTCACTCCTGCGAACTAAATCGCACAATTTAATGGGATATTTGAATGATGCCTATTGTCTCCAAATGCCTTCTGTCTCGACAATTCGTTGTTTCCTTGACGACTATATTCGGAAAATGCCGATAATTTTCACTAAGAACAATACCAGCATGGTTCTAAAAAAGAACCAGTTAAAGTTGTAATTAACGAACATTTAAAGCACCAAATCGTTTTAACTTATGATGTCTTAATTAAAAAAGCATACGAAGAAGTAATTAAAAAATAATTGTCTCAATGGGTGCGATTAACGTATAGTGATGATCAAAACTTTCATTTTGATCACTTAACGTATTCTTTGAATATTTCCCTCTTCAAGCAAAGACTTTCTATTAGCATTTTGTTTTACTTTCACAAATAAAAAAGCTTTAATCCTCACGTTTAATTTAGCAAAAGCGTTCATAGTACCAAACAATCAGAATAGATAGTTGAAGAAGGTTCTCATGGCTAACAATAAAAGTCCAACGAGTGTGTACTCAACCGCAGACTCGAGTATTTAGAGCATAAATTTTAGATACAAAAACCTACAACACGTTTGAAGCACATTGTATATTATATACCAGAAAAACACATTGCAAAATTTTGCGCTATAGTCGTGACACTGCTTACGAATTACACGTTTCGCATTAAATTCACAACTAATTCAGAAGTTCAATCAATCTCTATTCGAGCTGAAAATTTCGAAACTTCGTGAAGAAAACTTCGAGAACCGCTTACGTTATATATGATATAAACCGAACATTGTAGTTCTAAGAATTAAAATAAATGGAAGAAGGGTAACTTTTTGTGTTTCGTTTACAAAAACGGGTTATTTATTTCTGTTACGTGTATATACCGATTATAACAATTTATTTATTTCGCAACTTCAAATTGAAAACAGTAATGTGATCTTGGAAAAAATAGTTTCGCTGTAAAAATACGATGACATTTCCTAAAAACGAATAGTTTTTAAAATAACATTATCATCCTCCTGCCATTATCCCAATCTAGGTGGGGTCGGCACAATATAAACACGTTGTCCCATGATGCGAATAGGTATTTTACTATCGGCCGCCTGCTGACATCAACTTACCTTAATCACGACACCTCTTTAAAAAAGGAGGTTGGTCTTTTCTACTCAGCCGGATACCACGCGGCAGGTCGACTTACCTTAGTCGCCTTTTACGACACCTCTGTAAGAAATGAGGGTGGTACTATTCTTTTCAGCCGGATACCACACAAACTTGGGCTAAAACTAAAATCAATAAGATCGTTGTAGTCGCACTGATTTTATCTTAATGATAAGATTAGTACGGAGAACTGATGGACGTTGGGGCCTTAAGGAGAAAGGCGACCCCTCACTAGAAAACGAGGCGTCGGTAGACCCCTACGAGGTGTATTGGCACATTAAAATTGTTGCGAGCAGCAGCTGGGTTAAAACAGAAGAGGATCGTGTGGTATCGAGATCCCATGAAGAGACCTATCTCCAGCAGTGTATCGGCTGAGAAGAAGATTCTATAGTACAAAAAAAGGAAAGCAAATTAACTGTATTCTGTGTCATAGTAAAAATCGTAGGGAAACTTTAGCTAACTCGAAGGATAAAAGTGTTTTGTTTTATTAATAAAGAAAATTTGTACAGTAGTAGTAAGTTAATCAGTAAGAAATTTCGTAAGTGTTTCTACTATAACCTCATTATAAAAAAAAAAATGTCTTTGAATCAGCTCCCTTCAACCTACTTGAGGTTATCGTAATAATTTAGTTTATTTAGTAGCAATTCTACCAATACTCTATTTTCTGACAGTAAGTTAAATTCATTACTGGAAATCTCGTAGAAGCATTTCTACTAAAACAACGTCATTATAAAAAATAAAGGTCTTTGAATCAAACTGCTCCATTCAACCTACTTGAGGTTATCGTAATAACGTAGTTAACTTAGTAGCAATGCTACTAATACTCTATTTTCCATACGGAGTCAAATTTCCGACTTACATATATTTCCCTTAACATGGCTCCGCCTATAGGTATTGCCATCAGAGAATCAGTTCTTTACCTCAATACATTTCTGTTTTTCCATCGCTTACCCCTTACGGTCCCAATATATCTATATTACGGATCCGTATGTCGTCACTGTAAGATTCTCTACAATTATATCTGATATTGTTCCACGATTCATCTAAGTTACATAATTATCATGCCCTTATACCACTTTAATTGGGGTCGGCACAAAATGTTATAAACATGTTGGAACATGATTTGGCTTACTATATTGGCGGCCGGTCGTATTTTACGCCTATATGCCTGACGTCAACTTACCTTAGTCGTCTTTTGCACACTACAAGGGTGGTCTACTCAGCCGGATACCACACGGCATCATCTAAGTAATCACATTTCACGTAAATATAATATAACTCGTCATACATTTCTAATTAGTGAGCTTCGAATGAAAACTGAACTAGGTAGATAGGCATGATTCATTTTGATTTTAGTTTAGCAATCAAATTTGCTATTTTACTAGGATACGCCTATACTGCACACAAATAGCTGCGAGGTAGTCAGTCATAATTTATTTTCATTTCAGTTCAGCAATCCAATTTATTATTTCACACCAAGTTATAAGCGCACAATTGTCTGCTGTATAAAATTTATTTTAGTACAAATATTTTATGGGAAATGAAGAGAAAGAAGATATTTCTTATACTTTATAGTTTATGTATAGAAACTGGCTATACTCACGTCATATACTATCGGGTTAACCCGACTAGTTTTACTATCGCGTACGTCGAGTAAAGAGCTCTCGAATAAGTGCCCCGGATGGGTTTGAAACTAGTCGGGCTAACCCGATAGAATAAGACGTAGGTATAGCCAGTTTCTATACATGAATTATGAAATCTATTGACGAATTTTACCGAATTTCAAAAAGTTGAACGTAGCACTTGTAGCTGAGTAAAATTCATTTTATTATACAGTAACCTGTGAATTCTGAATTTACCTAATCTTAAGCTCACAAAATTCACAATAAGTTTTTGAGGCTGGAAGCTTATCCGGAATAATATGATAATATTCTCTTTCTGTACTGAATTTCGGGAATATTTTTTAAGAATGAAAAATGTGCTATGTCCATCTTGGGATTTCAAAGCACCGGAAAATTTTAAATGAGGTCTTTTCTCATCAGTGAAACAACATTGTTTAAAATTGTTTAAAATATATATTTAGCATTCATCTTATTATGTATCGTATTACGCTGAGATAAAATGATGATATCTTCCAATATTAGATTCTTGGAGTTGTGATTGGAAAATTTTTCGTTAGAATTATAAGGTTGTATATATGATTATCTATTCATCATCCTCCTGCCCTTATCCTGCTCTTAGTACCGGCACAAGATATTGTAAACATGTTGTCACATGATTTAGCTACGTTTTTACCGGCCGCCTGCCTGACGTCAACCTACCTTAGTCACCTTTTACGAGACCTCGGTAAGAAATGAGGGTGTTCTATTTTACTCAGCCGGATATCACACGGCATAAATATCATCTATTCTTTAATTAAATTATGCTTGGATGCAAAGAATATTACGTCTGAGAAAAAAATATTAGTAAAATAGATTTATTACATGCAAATCATGCCAACCCAATTTCAGTCAAACATTTACGGTTCTCAAGAAGTTTCAGAGTTGCAATTAAATTAGGCTGTAGAAATCCCTCCCTTTAATTGTGAAAGCTGTTTTCTTTCTTATCGCTATTTTATTACGCCGACAATACGCAAGTGTCCACCCATTAAATTATTTGTGCGACTCGAAACTGGCACTTTAAGATAATTATTTATTTTTACTATCTCAAAGAGTCGAAAAAAATGAGTAACTCTGTAAATTTTAATACATTTGCATTCGGGTTGTGCTTGTAAGCATATTTTTATATGAAACATAATAAGTTACTTTTGGTGTTATTTAAAAACAAGTTTATTAACCTCATAAAAAATTTGCAAGTGTCTACAGTCGACACTACATATTATTAAACAATGTCCGCTTCCGTATATGTCTGCTTATTTGAGATAAGCACAAAACTACTGAAAGGATTTTCATGTAATTTTTCCACTATATCACCTGTCAAAACAGATACTGACGGACAGATTATATCAATCATGCTTTAAACATCAAAGAAATTTTCAATCCGTTTCATACACCAGTATTTTATGATACCCAGATAAAGTTAATTTACATTTATTATAAGTAAATGTTACTTAAATTTTAATACGCCTTGTGGTATCCGGCTGAATAGAATAGTACCACCCTCTTTTCTTACCGAGGTGTCGTAAAAGGCGACTAAGGTAGGTCGACCCGCCGTGTGGAATCCGGCTGAATAGAATTGACCAACCTCATTTCTTACCGAGGTTTCGTAAAAGGCGACTAAGGTAAGTTGACACACCGTGTGGCATCCGGTTTAATAAAATAGACCACCCTCTCTCTTACTGAGGTGTCGTAAAATACGACTTAGGTAAGTTGACGTCAGGCAGGCGGCCGGTCGTAAAAACGCAGCCAAATCATGTTACAACATGTTCATAACATGTTGTGCCGACCCCACTTAGGGTGGTATAAGGGCAGGAGGATGATGTTACGTAAACGTAACACTGAGCAAAATCACAACAATAATGCTTTTGATAATGTTGTACGTACAGTACAAGCTCATTCACAGGAAAAGCTTATTCATTAGAACTTATAACATGACCTTTATAAATAATTAATTAAAAAGTAATTAATAGATTACAAGATGTCGAGTTGTTTTTTATTATATATTTTTATCTGGCAACACTTATATAAGCCCAGTTATAGTATAGACAACTCGTGGATGTAAGGAACTCTAAACTGCCTAAAGATATTTATACCGAGTTTGTATTTTTTGACGTTATATGTTACGTAAAGAAATAAGTTCTTACGGTATTTTTTATAATATACACTAAAAATTCCTTAGATATAATTAGATCATCCTTATCCTTAGATATATCCTTAGATACATCCTGATTATAAACAACGTTTCCCGAGTCAGCTAGTGTAATTTAAGATTGTAATGTCCTATTAGGTATAATAATCATCCTTTTTTTATACATATATTTAGAAAAGAGAAAGAAAAATTAAAAAAAACACATGTATAAAGGCGGACTTATCCCTAAAAGGGATCTCTTCCAGTCAACCATTGAGTAATAGAAGGAAAAGGACAAGAATTGAAGAAGAAAGAGAGTACGGGTCATATAGACAAAAAGAAAAAGTTTATATAAACTTTCACATCTTATAGTAATTTTAATTATAAAACAAAGGCCCTTAAAGACAAAATTGCAACTGACGTTGATAAGCACAATTTATCCATTAATTAAGTTCATTTCAATAAACCCTGTCTGATTCTCTGTTAATTGCCAGGCACAATGAAGTGAAAAATCGGGTGCAACTGAACTCCGACTGAAATGCAAATTTGTATTCGACAACAAAGAAATTGAATAAATAAAATTTGATGAAACAACGAAACTATCAATTTGCCTCGAAACTGTGTTTGAATAATATAACCGTTCTAAGTCTTTTTTGACTGCTGGTTTGATAAAAAATCACAGTCATACAACCTGCTTTCAACTACACGTCGACCTAAGATGTGGTCCGGCCTCACAAGAGGCTATCTCAAGATGACGTTTCCCGAAGCTAGTAGAGCATCTGCGCTACTATTCTCCACATTTTGCACCCTCAACGATGCATCTACATTCATCGTTTCCGCCTGACAGTACCAACAGCAATTTTGTGAGTTCGGACAGATGTTTTCTAATTTGCGATATAAACTACTAGCTTTTACCCCCGACTTCGTTCTTGTGGACTATTGTCGTGTGATAGGTCGATAATAGATGGCGCTTTTCAATGGCATCCTATTCCTGTAAAATTAACAGGATTTCTATAGCCCATATGTATTTCGGTGTATAAGGAATAATTTTTCCAAATTTCATCGATATCGGTTCAGCGGATTTGCCGTGAAAGAGTAACAAACATACATTCATAGTCACAAACTTCCGCATTTATGATATTAATAGGATAGGATAGGATAAGATACTTATTGCCTATGTAATTTATTCGTTTGAATTAATGTATTAAGTATACTTCTCTCTGTTTCCCTCTCTCTCTCCCTCTTTATCTCTCCAACTAATGGACGTTTACTGTTCGACATAGATCTTTCATGGGATATCCGTGTAATACGATATTGCTCCACGCGAATCCAGTAGCTCCCCGCAAACGTCTGTCCACCTAGAGATATAAAATATAAATATATACATTGTGTTTCCGTTTACACTAATAACAAATTTAGTCAAATTATGAGTATTTTTTTAACAAAGCTTGCCTTTAAATATAATAAATGTTAAAAATCTCCAACAAAATGTTTCAATATTTGAAACCGCACTGTCCTCTCGAGTTCACGAATATAATAGTACATTTCAGCTAATCGGTAAACAACATATATCTTTATTAAATTACTCATCAAACCTTTTCCATTATAAAATTGTTTACCCACGAAACGTCCGGCCGCTTTTAATTGTTCTATTTAAATACTCGAATGAATGATTAAGCCTTTGACTCCTGGATCGGATTTCTCTCGCACTCTACACTCGCGGTGATTAAAAACGCATTTATGTTCGATTAATTATTGGATCAACGGACCACTTCACTTCATATTACTCCAGCCGAGTTTTATAAAATACAAGTTCATCCGACAGACATTGTCCTGTGTTATGTATTTACCTAAGAGAGTTTTCTTAAATTTCCATTAAATTTATATTGTTTATTCTTTCATAAAAACCTTCATATATATCGTGTCGTCTGTAACCTGAAGAAGTAGTTATTTCACAATATAGAACCTAGTTCTTTAAGTTACAGACTTCACTTGACTTTGACACTTCTCGTTTAAAAAACCTTAATACTTATTCTGACATCTATCAAAAACTTACAGAACATAGAAGTAAATTAGAGTCTTTAAGCATAAAGAACTTTAAAGCCCAAAAGCGAGACTATTAGTCGAGATATAAACTATCTTTTAAGTTGGGTTATATTATGATTAAATAGAACTTCATTGAAATGGGTTAATTGGTTTTAAGGATTAGCGTAAACGTACATTGTGACACTAATTTATTATATATAAAACAAGCATTTTATAAAATAATAATTTTCCTGTTTAATGTCGATTTTTTTGTAGAAATGTTTGTATCTGAAAGTTCTATTTGGATGGTCATTATAATTAAATGCTTCAGTGCTCCTTAATGTAATATATTTCTCTGAAATACCCTTAAAGCATTGTATTGTTCTTCACTCTTTGTCCCAACCATACGTCATAGTCCACTTTCGGACTAAAGTCCCTCAACGTTCCGTAAAAAGCAGCATTATATTATTTTCAGTTATACGGAAATAGTCTAAAATTCTATTCACTAATTTCCACAATTCTTTAGCTGACAACAATATTGAATGAATTGAATTGAATACAAACAATAATAACAAATGTAAACTGTTTAAAGCTATAGTTATAACTCCAATAATCATAGAAAAAATAGAGGACTTTATTTAAAAAAGAATACGTAATAGAAGAAGAAGAAGAAGAAGAAAGAATACGTAATAGTATCTAAATGTTCATGTAAAACAATTTCCAAATTTTACCAAATTCACGCACATCTTTTATTCTTTTTCATTTATTTTCACTTTTATGTTATTACGCTTCGAAGCAATCATGCCTGATGGAGATCGAGAATGCAATTTAAGGTGCCTAAGGTACTAATAGGAGCTTATTTATTCATTATTGTTTTAAATATACCAATAAAAGCCGGGAGAGTATTCCACAGCTATATAGTTTAAATTAAAGAGTTATGTATTCCCAATTTACTGACTCAACGCTTTCCCTAAAACATATCCTAATAATGCTTATTTAAAATATAAAAAAATGGACATGGAAGAATGTGTAATCACCGTAATTCCATTATCAAACAATCGCAACTTTTACACTTCAAAACGATGTTAGTATTAACATTATTACTGAGTAGTATCAAAATTATTATTGTCGTTATTTTTTAATTCATAAAATTCGACTTTCAGTTCCATTGTTCAGTATTGCAACGTACATCTCAGGAGCGATGTTAACATTAACATCGGCAACCCTATCTCGCTTTGTGACATTTCAAGCGCCATTTTTATTTTGACATAATTCCGTTTTCAATTTCTAGCAAACGTCGTTGGCGAGATTGGCGCGTAAAACTCGCGTAAACATTCGAGCGGTTGTGGCACGGTTACTCGCGACTGTAACCGGTTTATGCCATTGCAGAGTGTAAAGAGATAAGGTTCTTTATGTGTGTAATCATTTTGTGTTACGACGGACTTTGTCGCTCGTGAGTGTTATTAAGGCTGCTACGTCCCGATGTGCGTTTATGCTGTGATTATTAAAATGAAGATAAAATATAAATACATCGTGTACGCCTGTATCGCTAATGTTAAGGCATAAAATTTCGATTATCGATACGATTGAAACGTATAAGATATTAAAATCGATTTTGAGAATGTATATTACAATCATTAAGGTCGTGTTCTTAGGTAGAATTAACAGGATTTCTATAGACTATGTTATTCCAGTGTATAAAAAATAGTTGTGCCAAATTTTATAAATGTTGGTTCAGCATACTCAAAAACTTTCGCATTTATAATATTAGTAGAATAGGATAACTCTATAATCTCATTAAAGCACTTTATGCATATGCATCTTGCCGGTCCACCAATGTTTGATCAGTTTGTTTTATACTATTCGTAAATCCATTATGTTATATATATATATATATATATATATATATATATATATATATATATATATATATATATATATATATATATATATATATATATATATATATATATATATATATATATATATATATATATATATATATATATAATTACATCAAGTCTTATATGGCTACGACTTTTTGATTTAACTGTTAATACAAACACCAAGCCCCTTGTTATAACTTTAATTATAACTAAAATTTCGGCATAATATATCGGTTCACTTGCTTGCATCGAGTGTGATTAAAAATTTAAGCAGTCGCGCTAATATGAATGACAACGGGTCGACCTACTCGACATTCATTTCCCTCGGCGCACCTCTCTTATAATAACTTACACGTAACATTGCCTTAAGATACAAATATATACGTATTCTGGGACGATGGGGCCATATAAACTGCTGAAGGTACAAAATATAATTGAATTTTTTCAACCAAATAAATAATTCCAACTCAAACCTAGTCTCGTGATACCCACTTTTTGCCATTGCATAATAGTTGTGGGTAAGCGAGCGAGCATATAGCAGCAGTGAGTTTGTTGAATAGCTTAAAAATTAGATGCGAACAAATTTTGGCATTTCAATTGAGCTCGAAATGCTTTTATACATATCTGATGAAGGTGCAGGCTTTGGCGCCCTATAATCCTGATTCGACCCTTGAATACAAGCGAACAAGCGGGTGGCCGAGGTTGTAGAGTGGCCCTTCAATCAGCCCTTCCTTGCGGGCATGCGCGGGGGACGAAGAAAGCGGCTCGGCGCAGGGGGAGGGGTGGCCATGAGGACCTTTGACTCAGACTCTTTGACACTGGCGCACTCTTCAAGTAATGATTCATTCTACTGATGACTGACGCGGCTAATGCCACTGTTTTTCTCTATAGTATTTGGTTACAGATCAACTATGCGGTCTTTGTAGGCTTATGCTAGTCTTTTGATCGCGCTAAAATTTTACTATCGAGTTTTTTGATGACTGCACCATAAAACGTTCGTTCTTTTCTTTTATATATCTATGTTATTTCATATTAAATGTTGTGAACTGAATGTTGAAAATAAATTTTAAATGTAAAATTAAATAATTTATAGAATTAGGCGTTACTTTGCGGAGATCCATAATACAAAAGTAATAATAAAATTATTTTGCTATAATCCGCGATGAAGTAAAATAGAAAATATATATAATGCTTAATGCAGAGTGGACAATCGGTTATCATACCTGATACATGCAGGAGTCGTAAAAAACACATGCACACACCTCCACCACCGCCACCGTGATACACAAGCACTATATACGTTCACTATCACAAACTCAACAATCGTTTCGCCCCGCAACCGAAGCATCGTCAGGAGATAGACTCCACGACCAAAATCGCAAAGCGAAGCAATATCCAAATAAGTTTAGTTATATACTAATCGGTTCAACCCCACCCTTTATTTTATTTGCGAACAAGTGTAACAAGCTTGAACTAGAAACATTTATCTGCTCGTTAATGAGGGTGCCATTGTTATGTTTAATAATCTCAAGGTTTTCCAATAGGCTGAGCTTCAGTCCTTTATTGGAACACGTGTGCAATACTTCGAAACTATGGTCATTAGGGACTTTATGACCGCTTTCTATCAGATGTTTGGCGAAATGTGAATTTTGTGGTTTATTATTCCTGAAGGCAGCCATATGTTCTTTAAAACGGGTTTCAAAATTACGACCAGTCTGACCCACATATGTATCATTGCATTCAGGACATTTTATTTTATAAACACCACACTTTTTCGCGCTTGGTAATTTATCTTTATTATTGCACAGAATCTTTTTTAAAGAGTTATTACTTTTAAAACCTAATTTGATATTTGATTTGGATTTAAATATAGCTGAAATTCGTTCTGACAATGCTCCAAAATAGGTCAGACTGGCTTTGCACTTATTATCTTTGTAATGTGGCACCGCGTACAAGTGTTTTGCCAATTGCAACTTCTGTTTATTTTTTAATATGTTATGTACTAATTGCTTATCATAGCCATTAGAATGCGCCATCTGGTTGATTATTTGAAGCTCTTTGTTAAAATTCTTCTCGCAAAGAGGGACTGATAAGAGTCTATGTATATGACTGTGAAAGGCGGCAAGTTTGTGTTGCCAGGGGTGAAAAGAAGAAGCAGGTATGATCGTATCCGTGTAGGTTGGTTTGCGAAAGATCTCAAACATATGTTCATTATTGGACCGTGTAATAGTAAGGTCAAGAAAATTAAGCGAGTTATTCTGCTCTGATTCTAATTTGAAACTGTACTTACAAAACACTTGTACGCGGTGCCACATTACAAAGATAATAAGTGCAAAGCCAGTCTGACCTATTTTGGAGCATTGTCAGAACGAATTTCAGCTATATTTAAATCCAAATCAAATATCAAATTAGGTTTTAAAAGTAATAACTCTTTAAAAAAGATTCTGTGCAATAATAAAGATAAATTACCAAGCGCGAAAAAGTGTGGTGTTTATAAAATAAAATGTCCTGAATGCAATGATACATATGTGGGTCAGACTGGTCGTAATTTTGAAACCCGTTTTAAAGAACATATGGCTGCCTTCAGGAATAATAAACCACAAAATTCACATTTCGCCAAACATCTGATAGAAAGCGGTCATAAAGTCCCTAATGACCATAGTTTCGAAGTATTGCACACGTGTTCCAATAAAGGACTGAAGCTCAGCCTATTGGAAAACCTTGAGATTATTAAACATAACAATGGCACCCTCATTAACGAGCAGATAAATGTTTCTAGTTCAAGCTTGTTACACTTGTTCGCAAATAAAATAAAGGGTGGGGTTGAACCGATTAGTATATAACTAAACTTATTTGGATATTGCTTCGCTTTGCGATTTTGGTCGTGGAGTCTATCTCCTGACGATGCTTCGGTTGCGGGGCGAAACGATTGTTGAGTTTGTGATAGTGAACGTATATAGTGCTTGTGTATCACGGTGGCGGTGGTGGAGGTGTGTGCATGTGTTTTTTACGACTCCTGCATGTATCAGGTATGATAACCGATTGTCCACTCTGCATTAAGCATTATATATATTTTCTATTTTACTTCATCGCGGATTATAGCAAAATAATTTTATTATTACTTTTGTAAAATTAAAATAAATATAGCTCGATATATAGTCCTGCTTTTAAAAAAAACTTTAAATATATAGTCAAGAAAAGTATATAAAGTTCTAAAAGCTATTTCCAAAATCAATACGAAAATTTTTTTGATATCTTATTGCCTTTGTTTAAAACAATTAAACACAAAAAATGCCTTTAAATAATTGAAATTTAAATATAATTTTCAAGCTATATTAAAATCCTTTCAGTAGAATATGGGATAGAAATGTCAGGGTGTACGCGCGACCGCACGGCGACAAAGCTGCTTTTGTAATCGCGATCCGCCAATTATGCAAGACAATGGCGATCCTTCCAATCCACAACTTAATTCTGTAATCAATATAAGGACTTTATCAACTGATCTATTTTAATATAATTTCTTATTTCCTGTGGGCTCATATAGAACTATTTTATATCTTGCGCGATGATATGATAATTAATATTCTTCGGGGAAAATAAAAACAAATACCTAGAATTTTATTTCTTAAAGTTTATTTCTTCCTTAATAATTGTGTCCAAAGTCTATGATTTTGAAAAAGTCTGAAATACACTGAATATTATGGGTCTTATATATCTTGTAAGTTTCTTCTCAAGTAGGAAAAAAATTGTAATAATTTCGATTTCTTTTATTTCTCGTTTATTTAAGTTGCTAAATTTCCGCAAAATACAAAACGTTTAAATATTTTTAAATTCATTTATTTGGTCTATCTTAAAGTTGACATTCGCATTTCGAATACTAATATATAAACTATAAACATATAACTAATTCGAATATTAATATAAAACGGTATTTGTTAACAGTTACGATATTTATTAATAGTTAATAGAAATATAGTTGCTAATTAAAACGTTATTTTTCATTTTTCCACTCGAAAACGCATCGTCGGTAGAATCCCCACTAGAAAAGGTCAAATGATTAAACAAGAAATAATAATAATATTTCTTATTTTTATAACATCATTTTAATATCCATAACAAACAATAAGATAAGATATCTGCTTAATTTGGAATAAGATATCTTATTAGAGGAATATAAGAGAATTCAGACAAATCCCTTTTGTATTTCATTTTATTATTTATATAATATACTTTCACACATTTTTGTAGTATTTTATATTAGTATTTTGCACTAGTGAGTTTTCTTTTAAAATTTATACGTCTAATTGATAGTTACAATTTATTACATTCTTTTCGGTGAAGGAAAACTTTGTATTATCGTTATAGTATTTCACCTCATTTCTTTCTTAAGTATTAAAAATATTGAGTGAAAATAATATATAAATAGTTAAATGTTTAATGTTAAGATTAACTCTTACAGTTAAATGATAAAACTTGGGAAACGAAATCGCTGTTGATATCCGTCTTGCCATACATCCTTCATGAAAATAGCCAAGATGATATGCGGTGGATGTTTCATTCGCAGCAATAGCTCCTTATTCTACACACAAAGCTTGACTGCATCGCTGCATATCAAAGTATGAAATAACATTTCCTTAATACATCTCGAATGACGCTGGAGTTTATGTAAATTTAACACACGCTCGGAATATTTCGGTTGATATAAAATTTTGTACAATGATAATGCCTTCTAAGAATTCGCACTTTTATGATACAGTTCAGATATTTTGAAACACAAGAATTATTCATCCATTATTTTAACTTTATTTAATACTAGCTGTGCACGCGGCTCCGCCTTCTTAGAAATAAGTGTGTCAAAATATTTTTTTTTTTTAAATCCCAAACACGCGGGAATTAAACCGTAATATACAACTAACTTAAATATTTCTCAATAATTGCCCTATCTTTTAGTAAAAATGGTACAACAATCTGTGGAAAAGATTTTGAAAAATCGATCACATACAGACATCGATCACATACGACAGATAAACTATTCCCCCTGACTTCGTAATAACTTCAATGTTAAAATACTCTCATTCATGTATAATTTGTTTTTCGCCTTTTATCCGAAAAAAAAAATTTCTTTTTCTTTTTCCTATATATTAGTCCGGTATAATTTAATATTACCAAATTTTATCAAAATAACTCCTGCGCTATTTTACCTACAAAAATTACTCAATACTATTAAGTAAGAATAAAAATCCTTAATAAAAACTTTACTTAATATTGTTAACCTCTAATGAACTTTAGCGGTAAAAGTATTAATTTCACCATTAATTTTGACTAATTGCGCACAAATTTAGTCAGATATTAACACTTTAAATTGTATTTATGTTTGTTTTTTGTCGAGAGATTTCCGCCTCTGCCTCTAATTGGAATTAACTGTGTATTATGATATATGGATATGAAAACAAATAGGGTAGCGCAATTTGTTTAATTTTGATAAATTTCTTTGTGCCAAATTATATTTTAATTACAATGATGTAATGTTATTATATGAAATTTACCACTGATTCCAAATAAAATGTTCAAATCCCTTCACAGCTTTACATAATGGTATAAGAAAACTATAAACACTGGCTAAATACAATTATGAAAAAACAGTTTCTTAATACATATGTTACTTATATTACAGTCTTAAGAAGTTTATTTCTAAAAACTAGTATAGTTTTTTTTTATGAACTTGCTTAAATAACTACAAGCTCTACGTAACTTTATAACTCTATTCGTTTATTGTTATTATATTGTTTAAATAATTATATATAAAAACTACATTATTCCAAATCAGTGCGTAAGAGATAAATTAAAGAGTAAGAGACAATAGAACCAAAAATAATGATAACAAAATAACTGAATTCAATTAATCTTCCTCACTACTGTAACAAGATAATGATAAGGCCTAATACTTAACAGGAATTATTTCTACGCTAAAAGATTTAGAAAGTAAATTGTAAGTTTTTTTATCAAGTCTATATTTATGTGGTCACTTCAAGTACAATTATTTTAGAAAGATTTCAATTGCCTACAAAGAAGCAGTATGGTCACGTATGCAAAGTTCTATGCTTCTCTAAATTTATTATACCTATACTTTTCTATACCTATATTTTTCTAATCAAAAATACAATTTAACGCCAAATATTTTTTATACCAAGATTATTTATATTACGGATCATTAATATTTTTATTTTAAATAATTTGTACCAATTTTTATAAAAATTACTTATTGTTTTGTTACAGGTACGTATATATAGTCAATTTTTAGATTCTTCTAGACAGACTCCTCAACATAGGTAAGTAGAATAGAGATAAATCAAAAACAAAAACATTTAGAATAGAGATAAATCAAAGGTAAGTCAATTCTTCTTTTAGTAAAAAAACATCATTAGACTCATCATCATCACTCTTTCTACATTAATATATCATATATCCAATTAAATATTCATACATATACACTTTCCGGTACATTAAGTTTATATGACGATATTCATTAATAGCCGATATTGATTAGGGTATCATTATAAAGGATAAATTACTGTATAAAACAATGCTAGTGTAAGCGTCACGCATATGCCTTTAGCTGATTACCTTAAAACCCTATCATCGTAAGCTATAGTGCTTAAATTGGCCAAATTGAGTCCCTTAGCCCCAGTACATTAAAGAATTAACCTTACACAACCGCAGGTCAAGTGCTTTTGAATATCGATGAACTTTACTCGGCTACTTTCTTTTAGCGATCGACAGTGAATATTGTTAGGATGCGGTTCAAAGTTACCATTTTAATAAAAAATGGATTCAGAATGTTATTTGCAACAGGTAATTTAATTTGTTTTGATATTTCAAACGAAATTTATTTCCATTTTTCTTTAAACACAAATTATGTTGTCGTAGCTTTTAATTGCTCAAAACCTGACTCACTAATAAGATTAAATCAAACAAACGCAAAATAAATAACTATATATCAAATCAAATAAAAAAAATCAAAGAAAAGTCTAATATTCCACCAGTGAATATACAATAGTTTAAGCCTTCTTGTATGCTGAACAAACCGGCATCTGCTACATTATACATTCGAACATTTTTAACGGAACTGGGAACAGATCCAAATAACGTGGCCATTGCTTTCCAGTAAATTGGACGATTGATATTTGGACTACAATCGGAAGCATGTATCCGATCCGGTTGGTAAGGAAATCTTTTACGACCCACACGTCCGCCGGACATTTCCGAACTTACTTTACAAGGAGGCCCCGATATTTGATAAATGGTTATTCCATATTCTATTCTATTACACACACATTTAAACGAAATCTCTTTTACATTTTTTTTCCACAAATACCCGGATTAATTATCTCTAGGTATTAAAGTCGAACTTACTGAATCCTAACATCCTACTCGCTAACTTCGGAAAAATATTACTATCTAAAGTACATGTAGCTCCCAAAACGTAGGTTATTTATATGATTTAATACAATTTAATTTACAATTATCCGATCTAAGAGGAATTTCTACGTTTTTAGAAAACCATAGTATTCTTGAAAAGTAAATTAATTATAAAATTATTTTTCATATATGACTAAAAGTTGAGTTCTACAGGTAAAAGACATTGCTCATAAGTAGTCCATGTCTTAAGAGAGATTTTGTCATTAATCACCTGCGAAACATAACTTTCGTTAAGGTACTTACGAAATAGTTGAGAGCCGTTGAAAGGTGACCTAATCCTACTTTGTAATCTCTCGATATATGAGGGTAGATATTATATAAATAAGAATATAATAAGAATCACGTCCGCAATAAGACGGAGATAGTATTCTTCGCACGTTTGAAGGCTTATATTACTTACTCTAACTCGGCCCATCATTTGAAGATCTCTGTATTTAGTGCCAACAAAACAATATCGATTTAAAGTGGGAATTTAGTGTTATAAACTATTTAAATATTTAGTTTTCGCTTATCATATGATGATTCGCTTATCATATGATATGTGATGGCCTAGCGGTGCGACCGTGTGAATCTCTAGAGACGATCATGGGTTCAAACCCGGGCAGATACCAATGAGTTTTTCTAATAAAACTTATGTGTCTAATTGATAATTGCAATTTATCACACGCTTTTCGGTGAAGGAAAACATCGTGAGGAAACCTGCATATCTCTAGAGAATCCTAGGGATATGTGTAACCTACCAATCCGCATTGGAGCAGCGTGGTAGGTCTTAGCTCCAACCCTTCTCTCCAAAAATGGAAAGAGGAGGCCTATGCCCAGCAGTGGGATAGTAACAGGCCGTTACTTACTTACTACTTACTTATCATATGAATATACGAACACTAGGTGGACTCTAGAAAATTTATTTAATCCCTTATTTGAAATAGAAGAATCCTAAAAATATCTATGATTTTCACGCCATTGATATCGATTCGCTATCGGATCACTTAAAAGGGTGCGAAGTTCTCCAAGATAACTTTGCACCAAAAGTAACATGAACCCTTAGCCGATAGTAACAACTTTTTTATTATACCCGACATTGAATAAAGTGATTCTATCAAATATTCTTACTCCTGTATTTTTAAAATCGAATATCCTTTAAGGACACTTCAAGATTCCTTGCGACAAAAAGTTAGGATGAAAAATTCTTGGCACTGGAAATTTATAAGTTGCTCAGTTAGGAAAAATTTATATTCTGTTTCAATAATTTAAATTTAATATTTTATGTGACTTTTGCAATTATTAAATATATATAATATTGTTATTTTGAAAAAACAATTGTTTTACATGTAATCTAGTGGATTACTTATATAATTAAATAATCATACGTATTAATATTGTCTAATAATATTTAATTTCAACATGAAATTTATGAATTATAACGCAATAATAATAACTTTTAAGTAATCTCTAAAAAATCTTTTACTTATTTAAGGCTCGGATTACAAAGGTTACATAAAGTGTGGTTGGTACCTTTTTTGGATTAAATAAAAAAATAATTTTGTCATTTAGTATATTTATTTCAATAAATAAATAATTTTCACAGTTAAATAAAGTTTTTATAAATAGAATACAATTTAAGACTGACATTTTGTGTCAACAATACTAAAGTGCTACGAAGCAGCATAGCACCATTGTCGCGTTACAAAATGTAGTTCTGAGACTACTACAGAGACGACATTTTGTTTACTGCTGATTCATTTTATAACCATTCATTTTATTTTTATACACCAAAAGACCTGATAACTAAGTTATAATGAAAATAAAAACAGCAAACCCTTACAAGAAATAATTATTACTCATGATATCCATGATTATACAGAAATTATTTTATGTAATCATTTTTCTAATGAGCTGAGGAATGATATGAATTATTTTTTATAGCCGTATGCATGGTTCTTCATGTCGTTCCACGGAGTCTTAGGCAGAAGCTTTTAATGATTATAAAATATCATAACTTGATAGAATCATATGACAAATGTGATTTAAATCACGAATAAATATTAAAACTTGATTAAATTGACAAGAAAGAATGTTTCTACAAGAAATTTTTTTTACTATTCTTGGAAGCAAAAACCAATTTGAAACTGACAAGTATTAATTTTCCCAACAGTCGTTGGGAACGGCGCAACGAACTATTATTGCTGCAAAATATACAAGCTAAAAGCGTCAACATTCCTTACAATATTTACTTACAATGTTAACAATAGGTTTTATTCAGTATTTTTCAATTTACCAACAAACATCTCGCAACAAAAGTTGTTAAAATAAAACTCAATTTAAAGCTGACATTTGTATGTCATTACTGTACACGCTACGAGACGGCGTAGCACTATTGTCGCCATACAATACATTAATACAACAACTGTAATAACATTTTATCGTTACATGTATACACTATTACAATCAAAACTATATAAATGCAATGTAATAGAGTTCTGTCACGTGTGCTCGCATTGATGAAAGATAAATCAAAAAATCTGGTCAGCATTGCAATTATATTAAGCTTATCTAAGAATTAAGCCTATTTAAGAAAACTATTACAGGAAGGCTGATAGAAAAATCCTACTATACTATTGGGATTAAATAAATGATAAAAATACGTGATGTAATCTGAATTTAAAAAGCTCCAGTACTTCAAAAAGTTTACTATTATGTCAATACATTTTTTTAATGCTCACTTTTAAATACATGTTAAGTGTTAAAGTTATGGATTTTAGAGTTTAAGCATTTATACAAAAAAAATTAAAATAATTGATGATGCCACTTTCCTCAGTTTATTAGTTTTAATTAAATTTATTAAAATTGGTTTAGTGTGTTGTGTGGAGCCTTACAAATATTATTGTATTTTTTAGTTTCGTACTTGTTTCTAAGGTCTTATAGCAAACCTTTATATCTTCAAAATGTAAGAGCTTTAAAACTAAAGGAGATATTCTTAGAATTTTAATAAAAAAATTGTACGTTTTAGTAGAAAAATCACGTTTTTCATTATCTAATTTTATTATACTTTATCGAAAAAAATTTATTTTGTTTATCCACTTCTTACTAAATATTTCTTTGCCTTTTTTAGTAAAATGACTAGCAACATTGTAATTCACTAGAGCTCTCATACATCAAAAACTTGTTTCTTATTCGATTATTTATTCACACAAAGCTGTATAAATGTTTACTAGATCATGTTCCACAGACGTACATGCGGGCGAAGTTGGAGTGCAATAATTCGGAGTTTATTTGCGTTGTGGCCATTAGCGTGTTAATTATTCAGTTGTGCAAACTGCTCGCTGTGCCCACTAATATTACCTCTTTATACAATTTACTATTACATCTTTCAAAGTAGAAAATTCTAGTAAATAAAAATATATTTTTTTGAGGTTAATATTTGAAATAATTCTTTTCAACTGTTTTAAAATTCAGAGGTTCTTAGTCACTTAATTTGGTCAACTGTGTTCTTATTTTCATTTTATTGGCATCAAATAGCTTTTTAATTTAACGCTTTGACAAAGTTAACTCAAATTGTACTTAATTTACTTAATTATTCTAGTCCATCTTAACGCTTCTACGTTTAATTGTATAAAATAACTTACTCGAAGTGAACTTAGTGTTTAAGATTACTTAACAACATATTATTCACAATATAAATGGTATGTGTTGTAGTATATAAAGAGATTTCCTTTTTTGATGCTATAAACATGTTGTCACATGATTTGGCTACGTATTTTACGACTGGCCGCCTGCCTGACATCAACTTACCTAAGTCGCCTTTTACAACACCTCGGTGAGAAATGAGGATGGTCTATTTTATGGTGGTATATTTTCTTTTCCTATAATGTTATTCGACTCTTCAACTGCTTTCGATGCCATGCGATCTTATGACACTTTGTTCTAACTAATCCCAGACTTTTGAATTTTCCCATAATTTTCTTGTGCAAAATCGTTCAGCTACATATCATTTCTCACTCCTACTTCGCAAAAAAACATATAATACGAAAGGTCCTATTTAAAAAATCGTTAAATTTTAATTTTGATTAAGTACGTAAGGAAAATTGTCATTAATTTTGATCTAAAACTTGCAAAACTTCCTAAACTATTTCTCTAAAACTGTCATTCAAAATGCCTGCCTCGCCGACGAAGTTGCAATACAATTATTTCACTGCGTTGTACCATCGCGAGTCTGTCGTGTTTCCTGTTTAAGGCGTGTTTAACTTCATTAAGCATAATACACGCTCGAAACATACTCGTTTAAGTCCAATCTAAGTTTGCATGTGAATAAATTATCATGCAGTCGGCAGAGTTGGGTGCACCGCGCGACGCGATAGAAATTTCTGAGAGCAAGTTGCAATGTTTGCGATAGTTGAATGAGTATTTAAGCCTTCAGTGACTGAATATAATTTTGGAATTATTGTGGTTAGAGAACATGGGATGGAGCACATCGAATTTATTAAAACATAAGAAAATAACTACCAGGGTGACGAGAATTGCTCGGTAATTTTTTTTACAAGATAAAAAGACATAAAATAAAAGAAAAAATAATCAGGCAGGTCGGGCTCGATCTTAGGTATTTTCGCTTCTCTAGAGCACACTTTCCCTAAATGAGCTACCATGACTTTACAACTAACAGCAAAAATAGTCTTTTGTATTCAATATAAATTTTAGCATTTTTTAGTGTTCGAAAACATTTTTTAAAATGATACCTATGAAATCAATTTTTCCTTCCCTAACATGCTGAAAATTCATGCAGGAAATTTGCTGGAAAATATTGTTATATGATAAATAAATATTTTAACGAGACATCAATATTTGCTCAGAAAGTCAGTCGTAAACTTTGAAGTAATGGATGAGGACTGCCCAAAACCGTTATTAATGTAAGAACATGGGCAATACGCCTATAAATTGACAGTTTTAGTGGGTATTTTACAGAAATAATTTGTAAGCACATCAGCCTAACTACATTTGAAGTTGTCGGCCAGCTAAAAGGTCATTACAGTCTATAGACAAAGAGCAAACGGTAGAGTGTTTGTTATATCCGGTATATTATAATACAATATACGTACTAAAAAAACTTTTATTATAAGTAAAATAACAATTTTACTTTATTATTATACATCAAGGCTTATTTATCATTTGTAAAATAATAAAGCAAAGTTTATATAAAAAAAAACTATAACAAAATATGTGAATATTACTTTTAGATTCAATTAACTTGTAAATTAACTTGTTTAAAATGCTACGAACTTTCTAAACTTTTAGTATTTAATTCAAACTTTCTTTTTCTACTGCAGCAAAATAATTTATCCGCTTATAACTTTCAAAGTATTGTAGATCAGTCATCATTCTACTGCCCTTATCCCACTCTTAGTGAGGTCGGCACAACATGTTATATACATGTTGTCACATGATTTGGCTACGTATTTTACGGCCGGCCGCCTGGTTGTCGTCAAATTAACTTAGTCGTATTTTACGGAACCTCGGTGAGAAATAGGGTGGTCTATTCTACTCAACTGGATACCATACGGTAAGTCAACTTACCTTAGTCGCCTTATACGACACCTCAGTAAGAAAAGTGGGTGGTCTATTCTACCCATCCGGATACGTAATAGCAATAAATAATTTCACATAGACTTACCTTGTATGTACCGTGTGGTATCCACATGGTAAGTCAACTTACCTTAGTCGCCTTTTACGATACCTGGGTATCTATTCTACTCAACCGGATATCACACGGCGGAAAGTATTGTAGATCAGTATAAAAGGCAATATTTAACAGTAATGTTTTACAAATATATGGCACGTTTGTTTATCATGTAAATGTTTCATTAGGTTGCCTCTCGGTCTATGAGGGAATATGAATTATTCGTAGGTAGCGGACATGCGACGGCAATGGGGTGGAATTATTGTGGCAACGATACCGGTCCCACAATCCCAAAACAGTTGAAGTTCAATCTAATTTTCACGCTTGAATAAAATAAATGTACTAATTGCCTATGAAACAAACTTAAATTGGCTTTTACTGGATATAACTACTTCGGAAAGGACGAATTGGATATGATGTTTATTCCATATAATAATATAGATATATGTTAACGAGAAGCGACTAACATATATTTACAAGATATTTTGAATTTTTACTTTTATTTTGTATTTATTTTTAGTACATGAAAATATATTGGTTAAAAGAACACTAATTGTATCTTTTCTTTCTTTACAATTTCCATAGAATTAAAAAATTAACTAATTGCTGTACTTAAAGATACGTTTAACACTTAGAAGAAATTATTGAGGAAATTTTAAATATTCGCAATTCATCATGAACGGCGAGGGATACATCCTGATAGTGTATAATATGTATATTTATTCATTACGTAACAATGCCTCCTTCTTTATATAATAAATAGTGCATGGGTGACCCTTGCTCGATAATTTTTAAAATGATGTAAAAAAAAATTAAAAAGAAAAATGAAAAAATAATAGTGCAGGTGGGGCGCGATCCTAGGTATTTTCACCTCTCTAGACCGCCCGTTCCCCAAATGAACTACCATGGCATTACGTTTGACAGCGAAAAATTGTGATTGTATTCAACATAAATCAAAAAAAAATTTAGAGCCCGACAGCAGGGATAAAACGACATTTTTTTTTAAATAAAACTTATCTAGATCGATTTTTCTCCCCCAAAACCCCCTACACGCTGAATTTCAGGAAAATCGTTGGAGCCGTTTCCGAAATTCAATTCAAAATTCAAAATATTCTTTATTCAAATAAACTTGTAAACAAGTGCTTTTGAATCGTCAACTATATACATAAAAGATTAACTCATTTAAATATTAAAGATAAAGCAAAGCATTTAACTTCATAAATTAAAAATGTCCATATTTAAGAATGCTAATGTCATTTCTAAACCACGAGAGCAATTAAAACGCAAACAGGCGTGACATCAAACTTGCATGCGATAGGTAACGTGTAATGTTCCATATCCGCAGTGTGTATATGATAGTTAGTCATACAGGTCATCAATTTAAATTATACTATTGAACCAAGTTGCATGTTTACATTAAATAATATATCGCTACATCTGTACACACTTTCAGAAGATATGATCTTATACTGAGAGAAATTATTAGTGATTGTATTCTAGCAATTATAACTAATGAATAATTTTTTTACGTAGAATAGATAAATCCAATAATAATAAGAAGTCTAAATTAGCAAGGATTTATATTAATTGATTTAATCTGGACTCATAGTTATTCGGTAGATTGACATCAGAACATAACCTATGAAAATAAATTTAAGAAAATATGCGGAAGCAGTGTGTATCCAGCTGAGTAGACTAGACCACCCTCACTTCTTAACGAGGTGTCATAAAAGGCGATTAATGTAAGTCGATCCGCCGTGTGGTATCTATATGTAACAGGTCGATTTGATTTGTTATATATAAATAGGTAATGGGTAGAATGGCATGTGAAGTTGGAGGCACGAGAAAATAGCTAGAATGTCTCATAAAGTTGGCATAGTCATCGGATAAGGGGCGTACTAAAGAAGTGAAAATACTTCGGATTTTTTTTGATTTCTTAAAAAAAATTACCTAGTTAGGCTCTACTACCCAGGCACTCATAGCTAAATATATATCCCTGAGATATTTTAGTGTATGCATTGCTAAACACAATTAGTTAATAAAGCGATTCGCTAATATGAATCAATTGGAGCGTGTTAGAGACAATAATCAGGTCATAGGCAGGCTATTAGTGACGGTAATTCAGTTGACCGGTCGTGACTATCACTGATAACTTAATAGATAAGCTGCAATTCTATTGATGATACAATTATATTAAGCCGAATGATTGAATTCTGATGAATATATTAAGTTCTGTATTAAATATTATCTCTCATTATCATCCTCCTGCCCTTATCCCACTCTAAGTGGGGTCGGCACAACATGTTACACACATGCTGTCACATGATTTGGCTGCGTTTTTACGACCGGCCGCCTGCCTGACGTCAACTTACCTTAGTCGCCTTTTACGACACCACGGTAAGAAAGATGGTGGTCTATTTAATAAACCGGATACTACACGGTGGGTCAACTTAACTCAGTCGCTTTTAAGACACCTCAGTAAGAAATGAGGGTGATACTTTTCTATTCAGTAGGATACCACACTGCGTTAAATAATATCTGTCTTAAGATTATATTTAATAATATTTAAAATATTAGAATAGGAATTGAATTTTTAACATGTAATGTTCATTGAGAATATTTTTAACACAGTAGTTACTATATTTTTTATATAAGTTTCGCATTTAAATATATACTCTTTATATATATGCATGGATTTATGGATTACGGATTTATTTCAGAAACTTTATATTTATAATAAATCTGTTTCCGTGAAAATGTGAAAAATTTTTTGCTTGTCCCTCTTTTTCCCTCGAGACGGATCTTATACTATCCAATCCCACGATGATGATTTATTTATGAATGCAATCGAAACGATGACCAATGCCATATACTTTTATACCAAAAATCATATCGATATCAATCAAACAAACTCACAACCGGTAAAAATATTATAAATGCGAAAATATATCTGTCTATCCGTCTGTCTACTACGATCAGAGTAATATAGATGAAGTTAAGAAAAATAAACCTTATATACAGGGCTAACAAATAAGATTAAAAAATTCAAAAACACATAATTACATAATTTACATAATTACAAAAACAAATAATTGAGGGTATTTTAACACTAAAGTGGACGTAAACAAAGTCGCGGATGCTTCTAGTTTTAATATTTATAAATAATATTGATTATATTAGACCAAATTGAACAAACGCAAATGGACTTTACAAAATCAAGTATTTCCTTACGGTTAGGTTAAAGCAACGATGAATATGCATGAAGGTATACTGAGAACGGCGCGCTAAGAATCCGCACTGGAATCTAGCAAAATACTCCATGAAAGCCTTCAGAACATGAATATAATAGCACGACTATTGTCCTGTAGCAAAGCGCTCGCCTCGCTTAATACCAAAGGTTTCAGTACATTATCATTCATAAGTTGTTAATAGACACCGTATGTACTATATATTAACTGGTTAATAAGGAATTGTGTTAATAAATTAAGACCTTAATACAAATTTATTAATTCTAAGTCTCATAATATAAATATACGCTCTGAACGCTTTTAAAAGCTGTGATGGGTGAATAATGAATGCCCATATGAGCAAAAAACCTTTCGAACCTCAAAATATTTATAATTCGTAATGTGCTCTTCAACTTTTAAGCAACACATTGAACAGATATTAAAAAAGGATCTCTATCCTCGTACAATCCGAGTAGTTTTGAAACCAATACTTATTACGAGAAAGTAGTTTCTATACATAAAAAATATTTCTTATAAAAAATTCATCTGCTTACCTTCGACAACCAGAATGGGCTTCAACATACAATAAGACTTTCGAGATGTAGAAACTAGTTATTTTTAATTATTTTTAGGTAAAATGAACTTAAAAAAGATTTTTTTAAAAACTATTACTTATCTGCAATTTCACACAATTTCGATTGTATTAATGTTGCAAAAATACGTCAGTTCATACAAATATATGATACGCAACTTATTTTCCGTAAATTTATATCAATTATAGCAAGTCGTCAGTGACGCCTAAATTTGATCTAAAATATGAATCTAACAATTTGCAATCTGTGCATAACATATCATTATCGACAGAGACTCTTCGCGGCAATGTTTTATATTCAATATCCTAAAACTATGTCGACGTATCTTAATCTATTTACTTAGTCCCATATATGATAAATTTATACTACGATTCCTTACGAATGCTCGGTTTGACTTTAAAGAATAAAGGGTATTTGTGCGGAATATTTCACATTTTTCCTGCGGCATTCCCTCCTTTATTGTTAAGCTTTGCAGTATTCAGGCCCAACACGGGCTAGTTATTAATGTTAAAATAAATTTATCATTCTTTGGAAGTTATTTGGAACTACTAAAAATCAAGTCAATCAAGGAAATTATTATCAACTATTTCCAAAGATAGATCTGTAATAAAATTATTGTACCGCAATTCATCGGTAGAGACTACATAGTGGAGGGATCGCGTCATGAACTGACTGACTTTAAAAGGGATGTTCAATTTAAAAAAAAGTGTCATTACTTTACCTTTTTTTAGATGTTACTATCATAGACACATAAGTTTTAACAGAAAAAATTATTGAGGTTTGACCCCTCCCTCGAATCCCTCGAAAGTGTCGTTAATGATAAGTACCTGGATGACCGAGCCTTGCTCGGTAATTTTTAAAAGATATAAAAAATATTTAAAAAAAAAACGCCGATGACATGTGGGATTTGAACCCGGGTGTTGAACATTTTCGGTCCGCCTGTTACCCATCGGCTATTGCAACATTACGTTTGACAGTTATAAAAATCCTTTGCTTTCATTTCTACATTTTACCATATTTTTAATGCCCAAAAACAGGGATAAAACGATTTTTCGAAATAAAACCTAACAAGATCGATTTTTCTTCCCCAAAACCCCCTACATGCTGTATTTCAGGAAAATCGTTGGAGCCGTTTCCGGGATTCCGAAAATATACATATTTATATATATTCATACAAGATTAACTCATTTAAATATTAAAGATTAAAAAAAAACGATTAGTCCTTTAATGGAAACAATAATGGCCATACGATAAACCCTGAACACAACAACGAAAACCAGCCATTTAGGGAGCCCCATTAAACGGAATATTGGATATTGAAATAGGTATACAATGTTCTAAGCCAATTAGTTGGTCATTTTTGCAATGGCACGGTCGCATTCATCGGTACTGGCTAAGCTGGTTTAAGCCAGTTACACCCGGTACGAATCTAATTAAAGGACACCGTGTTCGTTCCAAATGCTGACAGTTGCCATTTACTACGTTTTTTCCTTTACGTAACCGTTTCAAAAGCCGCTTTAATTGGTTTGTTTGTCAAAAAAGGTTTCAGTGAAACTTCTGTATGAAAAATTGTTGAGTAAATCACTGATACACGTGACTAACGTTTTAAAAAGAGTTAACATTTCATAAATCTAGCGCGATAGTTACACTAACGGGCGCAGGGATTGGTCGGTACCAAACTAAAAATGGTTTATTTAATGAACAAACTGAGTGGTCCCAGCTATCCATTCTTAAAGTTCGCTGAATTTTTATAAGTTTAAAAGTTTAATTTCATATTAATAGTAAGTAAGTGTAAGTGATTTTAATTTAAGTTGCTTAAACCCCAAATAAAGAGCATAATCGAATGACATATATTTTAATTAACGTCTGGTGTTAAAGCTTTATGGTAAAAATTTGATGAAATATCTATCTACTTGCAGCCACCGTATTCTTTCTTAATTTATACAATTGTTCCGTCCTTTACCAATTTGTTTGTTGTATATTACGTTGTATATTAATGAATAGAGTACTGAAATATACGCTCAGAAAAATCCATTCTCTAACAATTTAAAATGTAAGATAAAAACGTCCCGAATTTTTGTCAGTAACGACAATACTCAAATCAAATTAATATTTATATGTTACATGATTTATATTAGACCTTATATCACAAATAAGAAATTCACTTGTTTTCTCTCTCTCGTCAACCAAATGTATGTCTTTGGACATGTGTTTCTTAACTGATTTTCACTTCTTGTGCTATTTTAATCCAGCGTGAAGCATTTTTTGAACAATTTGTGCCGATCCCCACTTCAACTTTACAACTCACATCAGTCACACTGATTTCTTCAAAGATCGCCTCCTTTCCAATTTTATCAAGCAAAGACACGCAGAATAGTATAATAGCTTTTTCTTTCATCCACTAAGCAACTCCGTGACATTTTATAAAAATAAAAAATTTGAATATAGTTGAATAAAAATGTTCACATTAAGACTAAGAACCTTTTTATAAGAATACCAAGAAACCTTTCAATGCAAATAAAGATACTCGCGTTCGCTCGTAACATTCGAACAGTGAAGTTACTCCAGAGCACGCCTCAGTCAACGACGTTAAGTAAAAGAGTTTCGTGAGCTGTTTAATTTAGTAGAAAGCATTGAAATATTCGTGTATAATCTGAATAACATGCCGATATGAACAACGGGGGAACACGGAACGGTAGGGTGTATTTTATCCGATATTAAACGTTTAGGGAACGAATATTTTATGAATTACGCAAGGCCTTTTACAATATTCAATAAGATAATAGGTAGATTGAGTTCGAATTGTTTTCGAACGAGACTTTGTAAGTATTTTGGAACTGACAAATATATTTCATACTTTGTAGAAAAGACATTTTCTAATCCACGCTGTAGCCGTAAATCTGCATTAGTTAATAGCAAACTTATTTATCTGTAGTACAGTATAATCACGTCGCTCTATGAAATGTACATGAAAATATAACAAAATTTAAATAAATAAAGTTTCATATTAATACAAATCAAATAAGATTCAAACAGAATTAATTTAGATTAAAACACAAATCCTTCAATCAGACTTAAAAGATTTCTCTCTAGAACATTACATGACCTAAACGTAATACATCCACTCAAATACGTCTACCCAAAGTAATACATTCGATGAGAAGGGCTCCATTTGTTCAGGCCCTTTGTAATGTAATTTTTAGCCTCTCTATTCTCTTTCCCAAAAACTTGAGGCTTATTGATATATTGGATGTCAAGTGCGGTAGTTGTTTTCGATGTTCCAAACTTTGACCCCTCTTCAAAAACTAAGTTAGGTCGCATTATTGCATTGTACGTACTCAAACCTTATATGAAAGGATTAATAAGAAAACTTTATCCGTTTCCGACTGAGCAAGTTATGTAAAGATTCGTATAAATTCTTATATGTAGCTTCGTATATAGCTTAGATTGAGAATAATTATATTATAAAAAAATATAGATCTATGGTAATTAGCCCTCTTTAAAGTGCTGTTTTGTAATTCTAGTCGAATCCGTCTTTCATCAAAATCAAAAACGAATTATTATTTTATTTCTGAGGGAATTGATTTATAATTATTTAATTTGGTACTTCTATGACAATTTAATGAAATTTTTATGATTATTTATCAATAATTTATAATTTTTTTAAAATATTATTTTATTTATTAAATATATCTATTTAAGAAATAAAATAACATCAGAGAGATGTTTAATCGTACAGTATACAAAAATAATCATATGATATCAGCCGTAATATGGTAATAAAGTGAATCATGTTATTTTTTGCCAGTTACTTTAATATCCACGATCTAAAAAATGATTCCCAAGTGAACTGATTTGCAAACAGGATCGTCCCACTGGGATCTTTGCGGTATCTGACCGCAGAATTTGACACCAACATCTAGACTAGTGTCAGTATCTTTTCCCATTGACATTAATACTCTGTTTAGAATTACATATATTGACTAGTTAATTAGAAACCGTGAAGGCCGTGTTATTAGTGAAACGCATACATTTTACTAACAGGTCAGGGATAAATCAACCTGAGATCATAAATTTTATTATAAATTACGTAGTTATTATTTACAATGTAACACAAGGTGTGTAGTCTGTTATTTTCTTATAATTATTCCGGATTACCGGATGCAAATTCTATATCTTAATGTCAAATAGGAAAAACCAATCCACTAAACTGCTGAATAATTCTCATATGTAAATTTTGCATTTAAGCGAGCTGACTCTGGTGGTTTACGTTCACTGATGTGACCAAGATGAGATATTAACTCATGAATGCACTTGGATAAATAACTAATATTATTTTAGTAGCGTAGAATAATTTGTCTTCAATTAAAACTAAATTTCAGCTATGAATCTATTATTTATACAGAATAAATTCTATGTACAAACACAGCCACACATACAAAGCAGTGATAATAAACTCATTTAATTTTAATATCAACTATGCTTGCGGCTTCGCCTGCGTGCAAATCAATATAATCAAATTTTGAACGTAAAAGTAATTATTGTGAGTTAGGTAACCATCAGAGATAGAGACATACTGTTGCTGACTTTTTGTAGATTTTTTGTAGATATACAATTCTTTAATATATTACTTCAGTTCAACTCTGCTGTTTTACGCCGCGCACGCGATTAAAGTTTCCAACAGGCGAGTTTTTTTTACAACCACGAGACATCTTGAATACAATTTACATAAAGCTGTACATAAACCTATTAAGATAAACCTTCCACAAGAATTGAACTGCCTTTTAGTAAAAACCGTACAATGATCCGTTGTTTTGAGAAAATCGATCACATACAGACGGACAGCTTTTGGGGACTTTGTTTTATAATAAGTATAGATATATGACCATATCCACGATAATTTTATGTAACTAGCAGAGAAACAAAACCATGACAAATAATCGAAGAGTTGATGGTCGATGAGATGAATTTCATCACATGCCTCAAAGCCAAACCACTCAACTAGTGAAAAATCCTCTTGCTTTTATTTCTAGACGAGCTGACACTCGATCGCTTACGCCGGTGTCACTCCGCTGACTTGATTTATGCGACCAATATGGCGGCGCCTGTCATTCCGACACTGATATCGAACCGTTCATATTATTAATGTCTATGTTCGACTGCTTTACTCCCGTCAAATTTATTTTACACCTCAAAAATAATTAATGATGAAGCTAAAATTGCAGTATTTCGTACATACTACAACATTTAGTACTTTATTTAGCTGGATTTTGTAAAAATTGTAAAATACTGCAATTCTTTGAACGCGAGTTTCGATTAACGTCGTCTATATAAAAAGCTACTCTCTGATACTATAATAAATGAAGAGACGGTACTTACATAAGCAATATAAATGGCATATGCCATTCAACAAAGCATTATACGAATTTCAGACATGTTTTTGATTTTATTATAATTTTTCACGTAACCTTCTTTTATATCTAAACTAATATATAAAGCGAAAGAGTTTATTTATTTCATTGTTTGAACGCGCTAATCTCAGGAGCTACTGGTTCAATTTGGGAAATTAATTGAGTGTAAGATAGTCCATTTATCGCAGGCTATATATCGGCTATATAACATCTTCCTAAGATGAATAGGAGAGAGCAGCAATAAAAAAATATTACTAAAACGGCAAAATTTAAAGCTTTCCTTACTTGCGCTGAGTATACGGTGAAAGTTATTAAAAAAATCATGTATTACACAAGTATTCCCCTCTAAAAGTAAAATAAAAGTTCGCGACAGCATATGTCTTTTAAAGTTAACCCACTTTAGCCATTTTTGTGGTTATCAAAATACTATATTACGGTTTTAATGTTTCCACGCGGGCGGAGCCGCTGGCAATTGCTAGTAATAATATATATCGAAAAATAATTTGTTTTCATTCATCAATAGAAACTTTTTCTTAACCTTTTCGCAGATTGATAGATTAATTTATCATGGTTGAAAAGAGAGTGAAAAATTCGTACAGCGTATCTTTTTTAGTTCGGTAATACGAAAAAATAAATAATCTGATTATTATAAAACTTTCAATTTTATTCGCAGCATCCTTCATCGTTTTTGATAACCTCACGGTATTAAAAGGTAAAAGTTCATGCCTGTAAGCTTGGAAGTAGGAAGTAAACTTAATTTTTTGTATTTTTTTGCGTAATTACTATCAATTTTATATAATAAAAATTTAACCATATTGAGAAAAGGAATTTCTTAGTCATATGTTATTTATCACTGTACATAACAAAGCCTGATCAGGTATCACCTTGTATCCTTCAAAGTGATAAATAAACAATAATACTACGGGTATAGTTTGTTTGCGAATGTCTGAAAGCTGTCATTGGAACGTACCCTAGATTGTGTCACTTGCAACTGCAGCTAAATTAACCGATTGCCCGATGAAAGCCTGCAAATTACCAGTGCACTGACAGGTTTACATCACCTACGTGCATATGTATTAGTAGTATAATGTATCGCAAATAAACTGTCTGAATATCTCTATGAATGTCTATACCTATTCTTCTATTAATATAGTTATCGATCAGTTTGAACCAGATAAAACTATGTCTTGCTGTAAATCAAATTAAAACAAGCTTTTTTAGCGAATTAAGAGATTGGTGCCGATTATTTATATGTTGACTATGCTTTTTCCATTTTAATCTGATGTTCAAATCTAACAAAAGATCTAACAAATGTTCGCGTTCAGTGATTATGAGGATACACGGATAGAATTTATACTGATACAGATTACAACTTTTTAATATATGAGTTACCGTTTCAAGTAATCAGTTCATGCTTAACTTGATTATCTTTTACTCTTATTAATTTAAACTAATATATATATACTATACTTACTATATACTATACTTACTACAAAGTAAAAACTAACTACGGAACTATCTTGATGCGACCATACATATGTCTGCGCTTTTCTCCGTCACCCATCTTAAAATTCGAAACCTGAGTGAGTGATAGATGAGAAACTAATATTTTTTTTAATTAACTTTATTTTAAATCTTATTATTTGCTATAATAATATTAACTTTAGGGCACATTTTACGTACAACAGAACTATAGAACAGTATCTTACATATTTTTCATAATACAACAGAATTTATAAAGAAAATAATATATTTTTAACTTGCATAGAGTTTTTTCCAATAAGGATACAAAGGAAAGTATCAAGTAGGTGGTTCGAAGGACACCTCGTGGCTCTCCAGCCTGCTAAGTAGGTCGAATAATGTGACGGGCTGTGGAGTGCACTCGGGACCCTCTTTCGAGCACCTCTCACGCATTCTCCTCACTAAAATCGCTCGATTTGACATGATTTTAAAATGCCGATAATAAAATATATACTACATTACCCGAGTTGATGTTCTGATTTTATAAAAAGTTAGCATATTTTGTGATTATGTTACTTAGTAGTTAATATCTACGGTTAGTACTACGTTTTTCGAGATTAAAAATTTGGTTCTGAGATTATAATTCATTTTTGACTGGCCCGTTGGCGCAGTCGGTAGTCACCGTGCCATCAGCTCCGCGAGTCGCGGGTTTGATTCCCGCCGAGGGCCAACATTTTCTGTAAATGAATTTTTTGGTCTTCGAGCCTGGGTCTATATTTGTTTTTAGTATGTATTTAAAAAATATATAAGTATTAGGTAAAAAAATATAAGTATTGAGTTACTTACTTTGTGAACAGACGACCGTGTGTGTAAGTGTCCCATACATTTATTTAACTTATTTATTTATCATCCCTACGCTGTACTATCTCATTAAACTCCATCTATTATTTTTTCTAATAATGGAAATAATAATTTTATTCAAATTATTTAAGTTTACATGTCTGATAAAATTCTTTAATTTGACTTCAACGTCTTAAAGACATAGTGATATCAAAACTGTCCCTTTTGCAAATCTTCATCAATCAATTTCATTTAATAACATAATATGCTCAAATTTTGACATGTTTCTATGCTTAAAGCACCTTGGTCGAAAGCGGTATTCAGACATCAAAATGAATTATGTAGCATAAACTCGGGGTTCTGGAAACTAATTGATTTGGGATATCCAGAGAGGCGTTTGAGTGACAGCCTCTATGTATTAGAATGCGTATACTGCTTACTTTATTTAATCAAAACATTTTGGACATACCATATCTATTATTAAATTGGCTACATTCTACATTATTAAATTGGCCTTTATAACAAAACATTAACAGATACAGCGTCATAAAAAAACAATGTGACCCTAACAAGAAAATAAGAAATTTCATTTCATTTTTTTAACAGAATTTTGACTCTATATATGTATACACTCCATAGCAGATAAATGATTCATCTACATTACAATAATTGTTGCCAGACTTCAAATTAAATAAAAAATAAATACATATCTATTACACCACCGTAAAGTATACATATCATTCTCCGGCCCTTATCCCACTTTAAGTGGGGTCGGCACAAATGTTTCATCTTCCGTTCTCTTCCATCATTCGTCAAATTTAACGCTACTCCTTTTGTATGCATATTCATATGCAATTCATATTCATTTTTAAAACTTTTTTATTTATGTATTTATACTTTATTGCACATTCTAACAATAAAATAGAATTAAGCAAAAAGAGAAACAAAATAGAGATTTCTAACATTTAAGGCGTGCAAAGGCGGCCTTTTTGCTATGAGTAATCTCTTACAGGCAACCTTTATTGAGAAGTCATTCGTAGGAGCGAACTATAATAGTGATACATACGTATAAATTTTCGTCATAAAACTGTAATATTAATGCTCATGTGTAATTTCAGAAATGAGACCCATCCTACGAAAACATGATATGTCACAGTGTACACCCTCGTAAAGGCGTTAGGCTGTCACGCAGAGTCGATGCGCGCATCCCTCACTCGCCGTGACGGACCGACTGAATTGAGAAATTGAAACCCGTAATCACAAAAACTTGTTAGAATAAAAATTCTGTCCAATGTTTCTTATTATACTCGCTTATTTGATGATAAAAATTATTGACTTACTCTGTCAGTAAGTTAATAATTTTCAAGTGTCTCAAAATAAGTAAATTTAAGGCGAAGATTAGTTATTTTCACATAAATTACTCATATATAACATTTACTACAAACGTTACTGATCTGAGTCGATTTTTCTAAATCAGTTACTCAAATTTGAATTTAGATTGTTGTCTTCGATAGCTGCAACATCCATTGAAGAGAGATCTACTTTTAAAAACTATACAATAAAATCATATACCCTTAAAATCATATGAACTTATGTCCAAAAGTCTTAGTCCATCAGTCAGAAATGCAATACAAATATTACGATTTGTCACACATTTTCATATCACGATCGTGCTCATTTAAATATATTGACCTAGCTATCCCAGCGGTTTTGTCCGCGTGGAAATCCCCAATTAAAATATAAATATAAAAGTAGTTATTATGAATTAAACACAAGAGCTAGAGAATGTTGTCATTGACTTTTTTTTAGTATTTTTGTAGACTCACAATTCTTTAGTACATTACCTTAATCTATCTCTGCTGGTTTACACGGCGTATGCGTCTAAAGCACCCAGCAGGAGAATTTTTTACAACCGCGCGATCTATTCAAAACATTTTACATAAAATTGGTAATGTACTAAACCTTCAGGAAAAATTTCACTATCTTTTAGTAAAAACCGTAGGAAATTCTATTCATTAGATTTTGAGAAAATCTATCACGTACAGACAGACATTGAGAGATTTTTTCGAGGCTTTATTTTATATTAAGTTTAGATTTTAGTTGTTAATAGTTAAATGCGCGTGTAGACTTAAGAATTTTAAACAAAAAAAATTCTGTATAAACTTAAATAATATTTTAAACGCCGTGTGGTATCCGGCTGAATAGAATAGTACCACCCTCATTTCTTACAGAGGTGTCGTAAAATACGACAGAGGTAAGACGTCAGGCAGGCGGCCGGTCGTAAAAACGCAGCCAAATCATGTGACACCATGATTGTAACATGTTGTGCCGACCCCACTTAGAGTGGGATAAGGGCAGGAAGATGATGACACTTAAATAATATTTTAAAGTTTTAGAAAAGCGATTAGTTTTTTTTACTAGGTTCATGTCATTCTAACGATAAATACATTTTTTGCGCGAGGCAAATACGTTGGAAGCTTTCGTCTTTTTCATTGTTCAGCAAATAAGCCTAGTGGGTGGACAAAGGCGGCATGTCGTCGCGACAAGCACGTAAGGGCTCGCTTCCGCCGCGCCAGCACACTCAGGCAGCGGTCGGAGGCTCTAGGTAGCTCGAGTCTCGCTTCGTCGAGTGCCTGTCGAGCCGAGCGCTGACGAAGCCCGACGAATAGATGACATTTTTTGCGCTATGCAGCTTTAAAATAAGACGATGCGGATTATGCGGATTCTATTACTAAATTAATACCGCAACGTGTATTCAATATTATTATGGACAAAATAGAAAACATATTTACAGTTTCGTAATTTCACTATGCTTTTTTAAGATATATCGTTATAGATGGAAGTATTTAAGAAATAAGTGGAGACACACCGGTAAGAAATAAGGTTGGTCTATTCCACTCAGCCGGATACCACACGGCGGGTCGACTTACCTTAGTTGCCTTTTACGACACCTCAGTAAGAAATGAGGGTGGTACTATTCTATTCAGCCGGATATCACACCTTAAATATTTTATTGTAATATGAATGTATTTTATTTCCAAATGTGCTGGCAGCTTTTCTGCATTCCTTGCGTGAAAAAAAGCCAACCTCTTGTTAGTTGAAGAGAAAAATAGCCAAGGTTAGAACGCATAAAAATTTATTACATATTGTCTCTATCTCTATATTCAGAGCAGCTATGCAGCAGAGGAGGGCGTTTAGTCAATAGCCGGATTCTTTTTCTTATAATGCTAAAAGAAATGCCTAGATCGGACATAGGCCACTTGAGAGATTTTGTATCAAATTTGTATACATAAGCTGAACCAATGCTCCCGAAGTTTTTGTATGATACATTCCTCCAGGGTGTAGGATTTGGGCAACTTATTTTCCTGCTAAATAAAGTCTAAAGAAAATTTGATTGTAAAATTTTAGAACGTTTCAATAAGCCTTTTTATACTATGCAAGGAATGCCAGATGAGCAACACTTGAAATTCTCCTCACGCCTTTGCGTTTGTGCATTGTACATGTACATGTTTAACCAGTAAAATTATCTTTATAATTAGCGAAATGTGCAACTCGGTTGATTTTGGAAAGTTAATTTTAAAAAATACGCTTAACGAGAAAATATCTCTTTTGATCCTAAAAAATCACGCCGAAAATTCTAAACTGGGTTACATTGACAATGCAGTCTGAACAAAAATGTAGCGCACGATCACACAAAGTTTAAAAATACAAATAAAACTGACAACATATTTAACAAAGTTAGAGGCTTCGTTGGAATTTTATTTTCAATTCCAAATGAATGACTGTAGGCGAGGCGACAATCTAGCTAAACAAAAAAGTTGTATGCGACGTTTGTAATTAGACGCCACTGTGCCTGGGCGATGGGCGGTGGCGGGCGGTCGAGAGCATGTGTATAAAATGTCTACACTTTACACATTTTATATGTGCTTGTTATTGGACAAAAAAAATATATCGTCGTGAAATAAAATTTTCATTTTGTATGAAACTATCTGCACGATTTATAAAGTATTTCATACAAAACAAAATAACTGACATATAACAAAACCAACACTCTTTATTACGAAATAGAGTGACTTAGTAGAGTTACTTTTACATTGAATCATATGGAAAGACTAAGGCATTTTTTTACATTTATGACGTAATGATCATCCAAATCTACACGTATAAAAATGTAAGTATTTATGTGTGTATGTAAAATGTAAGTATGTATGTAAAGAATGTGTGTATGTGATCGATTTTCTCAAAATCCACTGAACAGACTTTTGCATGGTTTTCTGAAAGATAGTGCTAGTTTTGAGAAACGTTTTAGTTCATAGTACATTACAATTTTATGTCAATTGACTGAAATATAACGTGCGAAAAACTTTGGGACAAACTGATTTTCACATGGGCGTAGCCGCTAGCACAGCTAGTTTATAATATATTTTCACTTTTCTCAAATATTAAAGTGCTAGTGTTTGCGACCTCGTTCTCTGCAACTTATGACGAAATAAAAAAGGTTGACCTATTTCATTTAGGCTATAATAATATAGTATAGTAGAAGTTTTAAGTGCATGTGTACTGCACTATTAAATAAAATTTAATGAATATTTGTAACTCGTTTAGGTATGACAACAGACTTACAGACTTTGAATGAATATAAATAATTGAGTATGAATTTCAATAATTGAGATCATAAAGAAATTTATATTATCCATCAATAATAATATATTATGAAACCACGAAATCAGAATTTTATTGGAGAATACAATGGAAAAAATACATTTGATGCTTAACAATTTTACACAACACTACTACCTTTTTTATGAAAATGTTTAAATTTATTCAATATTCTATTTGGCAAATAATACATACAATCCAACCTTTAAAGTCACAACGTACACTTTACAATATAACCGCATACAGCAAACATAATACATATAATAATGGACACTTAGACAATTACCTGTATTCTACCTTAGCGCGCTCCGTATGCTGGTAGAAAATAACTCAATTAAGTTTTACATGAACTTCGTAGGATGCAAAGCACTAACACGAAAATTAACCAATGTACTAAATAATAACTAATCTACCTTAATGCTTATCGAAAAAAATGCAATACACCGAATATACAGTCAATATTTGGTTATTTTTATTTTTAATATCCTTAAGGCAAAGCGCTGTACCAATAAGAATGAAATTTCGTAGAATTGAAGCTTATATACTCGGCTAACAGATAGGATTTTAAAAAAAACCCTGTTTTTCTTTTGGGGATAGGAAGATACAATATAATACTTAAGGTATTATACCAAACTACATAGTTACCACTATTAATATAAATCTAAAGTAAAAGTACTTTTTAAATTTATAAGTTATTAATTTATTATTATCCTTGTGAAAGTCGTGATAATGTTCTACTTTGGAAATGTTAAAAGGAAAACTATAACATAAGAGTATAAGCAGTTAATTTTCTACGTATGACTTTTGTAGAAAACTTTGTATAGACCGATCGGGGTATAATGTCAAGCTGCGCACAACGGGGTGTCCGGCGCACCCAGCTAATGGAAGGGAAGTCGTCGCCAGGGGGCTAGTGCCACCGTAGTTATCGAGGCTAAGAACTTTCGAATAAAATAACATTTAGCCAACCATAGTTCATAGTTTTGGAGAATTCAAACAGATTTTAAGAAAACTTTTGATGATTAATATCGAAAATTGCAGATTAGAATTACTTGTTATAAATTTACTAAGTTACGTACTTAACATAAGTAAGTTATTTTAACAAGCAGAAATTATAATAAACTACATTCTCTTTCTGCATTATTTTAGTATAAAATGTGAGTAATTAAATTAAAATTGGTATATGTATCGGTCTAAAGTACTAAACAAAGATTAAATAGGTAACGTTAAAATATCTTAACTCTTAATTTTACAAGCAACACATTTATTTAAGTAGTTGCTACTCCATCCAAATAAAAAAACTTTTGATCGTTTCGTGGTAGAGCGTTCTAAGATCTACATTTACATCGACAATCGGGCATATAATTGCACATGCACAAGGAATTATGCATTTTACAAATCACAAGATAAAGCATAAATTTCTTTGTCCACTTTTTTATTTAATTCTTTCACAAAACCGTATCAGAGCCACTTAAAACTTTTGAGTGAATAACAAATCTCCACCAAAAAGTCTATTTAACAAAGTAAGGCTGTTAAATTGTTTGACACGAGACAGAGAAGGTCTTTAAAAAGTTGGTGGAACACAAAGCGCATAAAAGGACGAGGTAGTGGCTTTTGTAACTTAACTCTTTAATAATATGACGCACGAAATGAAAATAGGATTATTTGCCTCCGGTTACTTAGCTGCAAACGCGATTTGCACGATGTGAAAGAGAGCTTTTACTTAAAAGAATTATAAAAAATACAGGGAAAATTTTTGTCTTAAGGATCCGAGGGAGACGTAAAGAAGCTCTTGTGTGCATGTACTTTGTGTCTGCAGCTTAACCTTAAGTTATACTAGATATCTTAAATAATATATTAAGCATCCATGACTAAATTTACTTGAATCACAGTATTCCATAGTAATGTTATAAATGTAAAAGTGTATTTATTTAATTGTTTTAATAGTAAATATCTGGGTGACCGAGCTTCGCTCGGGAATTTTTTACAGAAAAAATTAAAAAACTTAATATAACAGAAAAAACAATTATTTAGTTGGGGATCGATCCTTGGCATTCACATTTCTCGAGGCTGCCCATTACCCGAAAAGGCTACGCCAACTTGACAGTTAATGGCGAAAATTCAATTCAATATAAATGTTAGTGTTTTTTAATGCCCACAAACAGGGATAAAACAATATTTTTTTAACATAAAACCTAGCTAGATCAATTTTTCTCCCCCAAAACCTCCTACATGCTGAATTTCAGGAAAATCGTTGGAGCCGTTTCCGAGATTCGGAAAATATATATATATACAAGATTAACTCATTTAAATATTAAGATAATATATAGCTTCATATCAAAATAAATTAATATATGTACAGAATATATGAATCGAAATCAATCAATTTTTTTATTTTATTTAAAGAATATTTCTTTTTTACATTTATAAAACAAAAGTAATCAAATGTTGGTAAGCTCACAGCTTTTATTGATTAAATTTCTTATACAAGAACCATGCACAAATTAAACTCAGCGTCTATTTTCTTAGAAAAGACAAAAACCAGCAGTATATTTAATTACTAACGCAGTTGACAAATCCATTTAGCAGCGAGCCGGAATTATCTTTCGTTGTCTACAACTGAGACCAATCAATTAGTCACCAGTCGCCAGGGGTTGATTACTCCTGATGTACATTTAAAAACCTCACAACGGGTGTACTATTTATGCCGAACATCGCAATTTTGGAATTAAAAGGTTGATCGATACGCTGGTTTCCTTTTGATTACCGTTTTTCACAGTTAAATATTTTGGCGCACAGTTATTTATACATAGTAAATAAACCAACTTTTCTAGGGGTTTCATTTTACTTGATGCATACTACATACTTGATGCATATTACATACATACTTTGTTGCATACTACAAGCTTTAACCTCAACTTGGTTTGCGTTATAACTCAGGTATCACTACTGCTAACACCTTCTGTTACATACAGTTCCATAAAGACATTTACATAAAGAAAAACTAGGTTTTTGAACCCGGTAGCTAAACTTCATTGATCCTAATTTTCATAAATAGTGCTCCAGCAGATAACCCGTAAAATCATAACAGACAGACTTTTGCATTTATAATATTATTGGTATGTATAATTATTAATTAAAAAATATATAATAAAGACTACGAATTGATACAGACCTTCAATTCACCAATTTTGTACTGAAAATATCCAATAGTATGCAATAAAATTTTATAGAAAATATTAAATGATATTCAATCATATGAAAAAATTTCTTTCATAGTTTTTTAATCTTTTCCTCACAATGTTTTCTTTCAGATAATCGTACATTAATCTATAGATATTAAATAATACAAATTTGAATACTAAATATATAATTAATATACATCCAAACTTGTATAAATCCAAAGGTATGTTTTAAATCCGATTGCCGTTTACCGCTCTACATTAATTACGTTGTCTATGAAAAACAAGGTTTTAATTAAATTCTAAATCTTATAAGTAGTACCCGTATTTCAACATTTACATTCTGAGGATAGTCCACTTTTATTATTTTTCCTGCGGTTAGGTTGGCGAGCAAAAAGGTTTCTTCATTCAGTGTATTAATGTTTGTAAAAAGAAAATCTTTTGCTGTTTTTAAATTTTAAAATATTTTTACATATGTTTATTGTTTATACAATAAGAATAATAATGGCATAGAAGGATAATTCTAAACAAAATAATAAGGATACTACTTAGAAAACTAGAGGCATAGCAGATTAAATTTCCGACACCTGTTAGCCGACACCTTTAATAGCTGATGAAATAGACAAACATAACTAAAAACATTAACTTAAGCCTAATTAACACATAGAATTTAATTGACGACTTTAGTATGGCATCAGTTTTGTCATACATCCATAGCTTTAGACATTCGATTATGGTTTAGTTAAACAATCGTTTATATGAATATTTGAAATAAAATTTTGGAATTATTAAATAACATGACCATCTTATAATATAGCTTCTGAGAACACAACAGATATTATGGATGACTTCACCATCTCATAATGTAACATCTCATGATGTTACATTATGAGATGGTGAAGTCTGATGAAATCTCTAAAGAGAGACATAACAGTCCGTGGCTAGATTTAATCCCAAAATCTTTCACAACTATACACCCTTAACAAAATAACATTTTAAACTGTCACAATTAATGTATATTTCTATAATACACATCATTTAATACCAAGCTATATTCAATAAACTTATCCGTCACAGTTAACAAATAAAGTTTCATTATACAGCGCGCCTAATATCCCTTATCTCGGCAGCTGTTTTGAATAACGATCCCAAAGTGTAACTCCATAGCGGTGGTTCTTTGATGTCTCTTAATTATAAAAGTTTTCTCTGAAGCAAAAACCTTTTAATAATCTCGCGAGTCAGAACACGAACGACCGCAAACAATATGACTTACCGAAATACATCTGTTTGTAAATAAAATATAATCTCAACTAAAATTGTAGCATACAAAAAAATAATCAAGACCTAGTTTACTTTTAAAAGGTTAATATAACTTACTACTTACTTACTTACTTGCTGTATTTTTCCGTCTATTTGCCTTTTCGCGATAAAGTCCAAACTACTGAACAGAATTTCATGCAGTTTTCATTAATATAAGAAGATTTGAGTATGAATATGTAAAGGTTTTGAGTATTTTCGTTTCAATATGATATTAGTTACTATTAGTCTCGAAAATTTTCGTAAAAGTCAAGACGCGTAGATACTTTTAAATTCTTTATTTATTTCGTTACTTGGGTCTATCGTATTATCGGTCTTAATAATATAATTTTATAATCAATCTTATTAAAAAAAAATTAAGCTAAATTTTAAAATAAACTAATATAGATACCAAAGAAGCGTATAACATTTGTTTTAAATTATTATGTGGCCATTGCGGCCATTCGTGAAATATTTAAAGTATTTAAAATATTTTAAATCTTCTATACATATGCAAATCGAGAATTAAAATAACAGGAATCCACAGCAAGCTTATACGTTGTCTAAAAAAATACAACCATACTCATATACATAAACTGGTCAAGTGTGATGTGAGACCCTGTCATAAATTATTCAAAACAAAATTTGGCTTACCATACATAGTCGTACACCTCTCCACAGCTATCAAAGTCTTATGCTGACGAATGCTTAAAGAAAACAACATCTGCATATGCGATCACAATAACTTGAATCAAATATTTGCTTAATATATTCTCTCCTCTTAATCTCAGCAACTTCTGAGCTATTAACTAGCTTATCCTTAACTTACTTTAACAATTGTAAATCGTAACGTTATCATATTATTACAATATCATAACAATGTAGATATTCCTTTATAAAATTTGGCAATGTAGTTTATTACACCCTAAGTTAATATCAATTTCCTTTGCTACTGTATAAATCAATGTACTGCTCCGAATTCACCTCACGTTAGCTACTTGTACCTTGTCTAAATAAACTTAGGGATACGGCGAAATGGAAATTTATATTGTTTCCAAACAACTATTTTATATTCACATCGTCTTTTAGATCATGTTGCGTCAACTGCCTAAAGTTAATTTGTCAAGTTCACATCTTTTATCTTCATTGAAATAGTTGTAAGATTTCTTTCCAATTTCAATTTAGTTTTTAGTTACTGGGTGATGACTGACAGCCATACAACTGGGCATCCAGTAAATGTCGATTTAAACCGTCGTCCGGCGATATTTCCCAAAATGTGAAGTGATTTTGCGTCCTCCTTCCCGCATTTCGTCCCGTCAACGATGCTACTTCGCTCGCTCGTCCTGTGAAATGTTATCTAACAGCATATTAAGTTTGAAAAAAATAGTTGTTAACATTTCATGTACAATTTAAAGCAATTTCTCACTAATTCTATTTATATGTACATTTATTAAACTATAATATTTAAATATAGAAAACATTTTTAAAGTACTATATAGAATATCTAAAATTAAAAAAAAATTAGTTTGGAAATTTAGTTCTCACCCAGGGATAAAGTGCAGTTACGAAAAAACTTCTTCAAGATCTTACAACGTAATACATTCTTACGCACATGAATAAATTATTAAGTAACCCTGGTATACCTTTCTGTAAAGAGAATACCTTTGCCTAGGTTAGAATATCATCATCAACAATATTCCTTCAGTAAATTACTTTAAAGTTTCATTTGTTTTGTACTACTGGTTAAATAATTATCACAAATAATCAATATATGTTAACAATTACATACAAATATGCGTAATGGTGTTAAAAGAAACACATCGCGCATTACGTATACAGTACATTACGTATAAAAAAAATAGATTTTCTTTTTTAATTAATCAATGTTATATATAAAATTATATATATATATATATATATATATATATATATATATATATATATATAACATTGATTAATTAAAAAAGAAAATCTATTTTTTTTATTACGTTGATTGTATTCAAACGTTCATAATGCATTTTAATCTTAAGTTAATTTATGACGGTAAAGCTTTCTGTATCGGTCGTTGTAATGTATCTATATTTCACAACTCTGTAAGAAATGGTATGTGATAAATGATGTAGCCACTAAGTACGACAACAAGAGCCGGGTGTATCGATCAACGGCTAAAACCAGCACGCCGTCATCTATTAAACATAAAAGGCTAGTCACATAAACTGGGACATAAGAAACTAACTTAATAATATCACCGTGTTTTATAGATAGTATAGTATAGTAAATTTCTGTTATCTCGTTGAGGCCTCCTCTCCTTTATAGTAAGACAAATTTTTACTCATAGCCACTACGGACTTTGGACCAGCAAAAGCGAATTAACTTGTTACAAGGTCCAAGTAATTCTATGTTAAAATTGTAAAGGAAGTTTTCTTATAAGGTTTTCCTTTACTATAAATTGCACGACGAGCTGTAAATTTTTCAATTTATAAAGAACCCCGCTGAGTGGTATCCGGCTGAGTAGAATAGACCACCCTCATTTTTACCGGGGTGTCGTAAGAGGCGACTAAGGTAAGTCGACCCGCCTTGTAGTATCCGGTTGAGTAGAATAAACAACGCAAATACGTAGCCAAATCATGTGACAACATGTTTAAACCATGTGGTGCTGACCCCACATAGAGTGGAATAAGGGTAGGAGGGTGTAACAGACCCTTGGGTCACACACTCTCACCATCACAATTTTATGTTATAAATGTTATTTTATATATTTATAAACATTCTATATTTTTAGACTAATTATGCTATATCAAAACTAATAAAACTTAGAAATGCCTTACTTAGAAATAAAACTTTATAAAATCCCATGAAGTTAAAACAAAAGTAATAATAAAATTATTTTGCTATAATGCGCGATGAAGTATAATAGAAAATATAATACGCTAAATGTAGACTGGACAATCCGTTTTCATACCTGATACATGCAGGATTCGTAAACACACATGCACAAACCTCCACCACCGCCACCACAATACACAACTTTACGATTTTGTCGTGAAATCTCCTGATGATGCTTCGGTTGCGGGGCGACACGATTGTTCAGTTTGTGATAGTGAACGTAAGTAGTGCTTGTGTGGCGGTGGTGGTGGTTTGCGCATGTTTTTTTTGCGAATCCTGCAAGTATCAGGGACGAAAACGGATACATTTAATATTATATATATTTTCTATTTCCCTTCAGCAAAATAATTTTATTATTACTTTTGTATTATGGATCTCCGCAAAGTAACGCCTAATTCTATAAATTATACCATCAAGTTCTTCAGTGTTCTTTTGTTAACAAAAATGTTGCATTAGGTCAATGTACCAACATTCCATGTAGGCTTTGTATAGGTGCGCTCGGCAGTCTGACGGACGTCACTGTGCTTGTTTTAGCTACTGATCGATACGCCCGGCCTAACGTCCTACTTAATGTAGCCACACCATTCTATTTTCCTGTGGCCTCTATTTAAATATCGCTATGAATATATGATACGAAACAACATCTTTCTTATCCCACTCTAAGTGGGGTGGGCACAACATGTCATAAACATGTTGTCACATGATTTGACTACGTATTTTACGACCGGCCGCCTGCCTGGCATCAACTAACCTTAGTCGTATTTTACGACACCTTGATAAGAAAGAGGGTGGCCTATTCTACTTGAACGGATACCACACGATGAGCCAACTTACCTTAGTCGCCTTTTACGACACCTCGGTAAGACATGAGGGTGAGGTCTTTTCTACTCAGCCGGTTACCACGTGGCGGGTCGACTTACCTTAGTCGCCTTTTACGACACCTCGGTAAGAAGTACGGCCGAAGGTACATGAGGGTGGTCTATTTCACTCAGCCGGTTACCACACGGCGAAGTTAGAGTACATTTAGCATTATATAAAAACAAGGTTTCGTTACTAAATATGACAGTTTCATCATTTAAAAACCGAAACAAATTAAACTTAAAGAACTTACACGATTTGCTGAGAATGAATCAAAGAAAGTAGTGATAGGCTTTTTAACGTATTTTTGATTAGGAAGATCAAAAATACCATGACTACAGAGAGCAGTGTGTTTGGACTTGTTTTAGTTAAAATATTTATTTCAATCAATATCAAGATTTTGGACGGTGTTGAACAGATAATAAATAAAAAAGTGACTATCGCATAGTATTTGTATACATTCCAAAAACAGCCCCAAGAAACTTTCCCCTCAGCCGTAGCTCAAATTTTTTAATTTGTCTACTGAAATATTAAGTATTTTTAGATACATAATGTTTGCCTGAAAAGTGATTAACGATTAGTTTCAATAAAAGATTTAAATTTGTAATAACTAATACAAAAAAATATAAATAATGTGAAATATATTTTAGAATTACGAGTACTTAATTTTGTATATCTTAAGACTATTAAATAAACATCAAACCGACAACCACATAGTTTTCTCCACTTCGCTAGATAAAATAATGGAAAATACTCGCAGAAAACCTCCTATCGTCTCGAATTACTAATTGATGTGAAATTTGTTTAGCGAAAGGAATTTCTTCATTATTGCCGATGTGATGAATCATCCAAGACAAACGTTCCGACGTGAAGTAAATCAAACGAACTTTCGAATGCCTTCAATATATTTATTTTACATTACGTTTCAGTCGAGTTCTATCATTATCTTATATTTATTGAATAATTTGTTAATTATTATTTGATGTAGGTATTTAATTTATAAATCTTACATTGTATTTTAGTAATACTTCGTTTTATTCCCTCCTGCCCTTATCCCACTCTAAGTGGGGTCAGCACAACATGTTAGAAACATGATTTGGCTATATTATTTACGACCGGCCGCCTGTTTGACGAAATTTACCCTAGTCGTATTTTACGACACCTCGGTAAGAAATGAGGGTGGTACTATTCTATTCAGCCGGATACCACATGGTGTTTTAGTAATTCTTCAATATACTTACATTATTTAGAATCTTTTTAAGTTATGTTTATATAAGAAATGTAACCACCTGTTTGGCAATAAAAAACGTTTTAAATTTTGAATTCTTCAATATTAAAATCAAATGATATCATTAAAATTCTTTATATTAAAGATATAAGTGCTAGTAAATTATACTAATAGCTTAAGAATTCACGTTCTGTTTCTTTAAATCGACGTTTGATGTTCAACATTAAAGATTCCGTGTTGTCATGAATGTTCCTATGCACTTAGGTCATCCATTAAGACCGCTGCAGCACTGACGGAAAGCGACCGTAAAACCTTTATAACATCCTTCCAGTACTTGTAAAGCGTTTTGAGAGTCCTCCCCTTTTTATGCGACCGTGGTATAACTGCGAGATTTCGTGTCTCGTAAAGATTAGAGAATAGAACGGGCTCGTTAAACTATGCGCCTGACATTTTTATTACATAAAGGAAAGGATTAATAAAACGTTTTGATATAGATAGTGTACTCGTACCGCCGTGTGGTATCCGACTGAGTAGAATAGACCAACCTCATTTGTTACCGAGGTGTTGTAAAAAGTGACTAAGGTAAGTCGACCCGCCGTGTGGTATCCAGCTGAATAGAATAGTACCACCCTCAATTCTTACCAAGGTGTCGTAAAAGGCGACTAAGGTAAGTTGACCCACCGTGTGGTATCCGGTTTAGTAGAATAAACCACCCTCTTTCTTACCGAGGTGTTCTAAAATACGACTAAGATAAGTTGACGTCAGGCAGGCGGCCGGTCGTAAAAACGCAGCCAAATCATGTGACAGCGTGTTTATAACATGTTGTGCCGACCCCACTTAGAGTGGGATAAGTGCAGGAGGATGATGATAGATAGATAGTGTACTCGTAGATAAAAAAACAACCGTACTACATTTGTATATGTGTAGTTATTACATATTTTTCTATTATACATACAAATACAATTTAATTGACCAGCTGCTAACCAACTTAAACATCAATCGATCTTAAGTTATTGAAGTAAATCGAATTGACATTGAATTCAACTTAAGTAATCTTTAAATAATTTGATTAATAACAATTACTTTTCAATCATTTTTATGTGACCCTTAATCAGAATTTTTCGTAAGTTGCGATACTTATTCAAGATTAAAAACGAATACAGTTTAACGGTAATATCCCAATGACAACTGATAATTAATCAACTACAATATTGGATGTTAAAAAAGTTTTTCATGCAATCAGCATAATCGAAATCGTAGATAAAAGAACAGCTTTTACAGTTCTACTTTAAATCGTTATTTACACTCTCAAAAATATCAGTTTGGTCTATATAAATTAAGATAAGATAAGATAAGAAATTCTTTATTACACACAACATTACATAGAAATAAAACAAATAATTAAAAATAAAATGTGTAAGGGCGGCCTTATCACTGTAAGTGATCTCTAACAGGAAACCCATATGCCTAAGGACATCCTTATAATGATAGTACATTGTTGGTGGTTGAGTAATTAATTAATATCATCTAGATTTCAAATATATAAAAAGATATATTCTAATAAAAAAATTACGTAAACCAAAATATTTTATAGTATAAACTTGTACCATGAATAAAACGAATTAGGTGTTATTAGTTCGTGATTTAGTATTGGCAGATAAGTTTAATCATAGTGCCGTTAAATTTTACTGTCTGGTGCATACGTTTTATAGCGGTTTGGGACGACATTGTCAACAGATCTTGCGCTCTTTACGGCTGCTGAAACGTTACTTTAACGGTTTTATAGTTTTCGTCGTTTCGACGTCGGTCACGGCTCCTTAATAGCTCGCGCTAAGTGCCCGCTCGGGGCTTCGCTGCCCTCAAATACCCTTGTATGTTTTTCTCGTGCTTGCTAGATTTCCATCTTTACGATATAATTTAACTTTTTTATCTGTACGACGCTTGTGACATCTCTGAATATTCTAATCTTAATTTCTTCTTATAAATATATGTTAAAATACTTTCTAAAGTGGCAACGAACGGCGTTCTTTTTTTCGCCTGATTTTGTGTCTAATAGAGAGACATATTTTTCATAAAAACATACATGCTATTTCTTTATGAAATAGTTAATATTTTCTTACCGAGGTATTGTAAAAGGCGGCTAAGGTAGTTGACGTCAGTCAGGCGGCCAGCCGTAAAATACGTAGCCAAATCATGTGACAATATGCCTATGACATTTTGTGCCGACCCCGCTTAGAATTGGATAAAGGCAAGAGGATGATGATTATAGTATCTAAAAGACAATAAATTTTGTGTTTTAGAAACACAATTTTTTATCGTTGCATTTTTTGGGATTCATTACAGCAAGTGTTAAAATATAGTAAGAAAAAATCAAGTAAATATAACTGAGTAATCCTTAAAAGTTACCGGGCAGTATACTAAATGTAACTACTGCTTTTATAAATTAATTTCGTACCATATGGTAGCTAAAAGGCTTCTTTAATTAATTCAACAACAGACGCGACGCACGCGACTGTGACATCACTAAAACGTCACTTCAGCTGCACTCTCTCGTTATTAATTTCTGTTTTGCAATTAATAATACTAGACTCATTAATTAATATGTGAACTTTAAGCAAAAACTAATTATTAATACTATTATACCTTAACACTAATATAAATATATCGCATTCTTGAGATATTTTTTCTTGTTATGTTCTACGTTTCGGAAAAATTGAGATCAGGTATTTTTAATAAATTTATTTAATGAATTAGGAATCTAATTTATGAATTAGGCGTTACTTTGCGGAGATCCATAATACAAAAGTAATAATAAAACTATTTTGCTATAATCCGCGATAATTATTATTTCCGCGGATTTAAACAAAATAATTTTATTATTACTTTTGTATCGGGTGTGTTTATTACACTGGTATTACGAATATTTTTCATAGTTAAATCTTTATTTTACACATAATAATTTCGTTCTAATTTAACAATTTATTGTCTATCAAAGCAATTTTAATTAGATTATAATTTTTAAATTTTATTTTTACCAAGAACTTTTATAAAACTGGCTGTATAATTATAATTTAAGTATAATTTTGTTTTTTGCACATCATGCATCATTTACATCACTGAAATGTTATGTTATTAGTTTATTAACTTAAGCTTTTTTATAACACAAATAAATAGCAATATAACGTTATACATATATCTCTAATTAATTCAAACCACAAATATACACCGCAACTTCACCACATCAATGGTCATATCATAATCATGCATTAATTAATTGATATACGATAAACTTTCATTAATCATTTGCCAAGTGGCGTGACAACTGATTGCTTGTGGCTTTGATGATGGCAGACTCCTTAAGTAAACTAAAGTTTTAAAAGAAGTATAAAAAAACCTGAATTAACTAATTCCATACCAAAGTAAAATCCTTTTACTATCCCGCTGTAGAACAAAAGCTTCGACTCACCACCCTGCTCGATTGTGTAATGGAAGATTGAACCACGGAGGTCTTTAGAGATATGAAAGTTCACTGCCGATGTATTCCTTACGTTTCAGCTCATTATATATCCTCCTGCCCTTATCCCACTCTAAGTGGGGTCGGCACATCATGTTACAAACATGTTGTAACATGATTTGGCTGCGATTTGGATTTCAACTTACCTTAGTCGTATTTTACGACATCTCGGTAAGAAGGAGGGTGGTCTATTCTACTAAACCGGACACCACACGGTGGGTCAACTTACCTTAGTCGCCTTTTACGACACCTTGGTAAGAATTGAGGGTGGCCTGTTATACTCAGTCGGATACCACACGGCGGGTTGACTTACCTTAGTCGCCTTTTACAACACCTCGGTATGAAATGAGGGTGGTACTATTCTACTTAGCCGGATACCACACGGCTATTACTTTTCAGCTCATTATAAAATTAAAATTATCCACTTAGCAAATAAGTTATATAACAATCAGGTGCTTTCTCGGGGTTTCACAAAAATAAGTGCTCTAACTATATGTTTTAGTAACTGTTAACGACGCCACCAAGATGACTCTCATTTACATTGTCGCCCAGAGTCTTGTGATATACCCAATGAAAGGTCGACTATAGCTTAGTCGCTACATACGGTATTTTGCGTCAGCTTGATTAAAGCATGTTTCCTTCAGATGCAAGGCGTCGCGGCGCGCCTTTGAACGGCTATTTGAAAGGATTCCCTGCCAACTAACCAAGGAATATGTCAAGTTTCCAAAGAAATTATAGCCTGTATGCGCTTATTTACTACTCCGGATTACGCGTTTCATGAAAGGCAACGACATTAATGGCGAAATACTGAAAGAAAATGTCTGAGAGATGTTTTAAAATTGCTATAGAAAAGTTTAAAAGCTATTAAAAATTTTATGCCAACTTTTCCGTAAATAATATTACAAATGAAAATATCGTTTTTGCAATCCCCATTGTCAACAGAAACTTGTTTTTTTTTCTAAAACCGTAAGTACTTTCTTACAGATATCTTGCCAAGAACAACAATTATTAACATTTCCATTATATTAGAACAAGCAGACTATATTTGCATCAAGTTAAGTATTAAAATATCCTCAATCATGTACTTTACTTTTTTCGTGTTCCTGAATGAAAAACATTTTTTTTCTATATGACATATAAGATATATAAAACTTAGACATGCCAAGAGTTAGCCGTGAAAGCTTAGCAGACGCAAACTTTCACATTTATAATTTAATTATGGATGTGCTCAAAATTATTTAAGCCTTGTGATATCCGGCTGAGTAGAATAGACCACCCTCATTTCTTACCGAGGTTTTATGAAAGGCGACTGAGGTCAGTTGACCCGCCGTGTGGTAGGCGGCTGAGTAGAATAGACCACCCTCTTTCTTACTGAGGCGTTGTAAAAGGCGGCTAAGGTAAGTTGACCCGCCGTGTGGTATCCGGCTGAGTAGAATAGACCACCCTCTTTCTTACCGAGCTGTCGCAAAATGTGTGTCACATGTGGCAATGTGTTTATAACATGTTGTCGACCCCGCTTAGAGTGGGATAAGAGCAGGAGAATGATGATGATGTGATAATAATTATTTATCATTATGCAGTAACTTGTGATGCAGAGTGTCTGGGCGCCGACGTGTCGCCCTACTTGTTGCGCGACGCCATTGAGTTCTTTATTTGCGCGACATAATATCGACTCTCTGTTTTTACTACTCTATGAGATTATCCGGTTTTTAACGTACAGGAATTAATTATATGTACCTCACTTTATATCAGATCATTTAATCGATGATATTTCATAAAAAAAATATACTTTTATATGCATTTCATCTATACCAATGGTTTAGCAAACCAGTTTCAGTTCAGTTAACCAAATAGTTTTACTTTTATTAAAATTGGACCAGCCGTTTCGGAGTCTATCAAAGATATATTCAATTATTTAATTTATGCATTACAGAGATGTTGAAATTTCTTATAAAACAACAGTACAGCATAGTGGTGAACAAAAATGTATCCTGTCAAATATTATTAGGAATATGATGAAAAAAATAACGTAAACACACTTATACTATATAAGATAACACATAAATATATGTTAATTTTTACATAGTTTGTAGTGATGCTTACTAATGACGCTTTACGTCAATTGTAATTTGATAAACTGTTAAATATGTCAAGACATTGAAACATTGAAAGTTTAAAATGACTAGTAGTATTATTTTATAAAATCGTTTCTTCACAACAATTAGTAACAAGATTTCATTCACAATGCGTTTTACGGTGAAGGAAACCTGCATATGTGTAGAGAATTCCTTAAATATGTGTTACTTGCTAATTTACAATGGTAAATTTAGAAAGTCGAACTATCTGGCAAGCAATGAAATTATAACATCGCGTTGTAACTTTGTATATTGCAATATTTCATAACCACCACAATGTTATTCTTACTATTTTCTATTCTATTATTAAAATACTTAGAAAAGATTTCCAAAAATATATAAAAACAATTCTTAAACACTTTATTACTCTTAATTACTTTAATAACAATTATTTTAAGTCAGAACAGAATGCCGCCAAAATGAATTCCTCTTCCATTTTTAAATCTCCTCTTAAGTTGAGATTACAATATTGAGACTAATGCCAATATTTATGCTTCCTAATACACTACTAAACTTAACAAAATAATCTTATTATGCACATGTTAAAATTGCTAACACTATTTTCAAACTTATGTCAATATGTTGTAGTTGTTGTAAACATGCTATAGTTATTTAAAAATTATTGATATGAGCCAGACGATAATACGTAGTCGTCGCCTATTCCTGTCTCAAATGCCGACCATATTGAAAATACTGAAATAAGCAAAAGACGTGTAATTTACGCCTTTGCTCATCACGACCAGATTGAAATTCCACCCCGCACGGCACGGCCGGCTGGCTGGCGCCTCACTTGTTGCTTGAAACGTCATAACTACCCTTACGTGATCATATTATTTGATAGTGTTACCTCGTTTATCTGTATATTAAACTTCGGACTGGGTGATAATATATCGCTTTATCTTATCGTTGATAATGGGGCCAATATATTTTGATATTATAAACGCCGACCGATCTTTGCTCGGAATATTTTTAACATATACGTAGATACTAATTAAATGCGTTGATATCGGGCTCTCAATAATAGTGGTTCTCATAAAAGATGGAACTTAAAAAAGGTGAAAAATAATTCTTTAAATAATTAATAATAAAAAGAAGCCTGATTTCGTCACATCCCGATTTATCATCTGAGCTATTATAACCTTGTACGAAAATGATGGCCAACTTTCATATTCCAATGATATTGTAGCATTATTTCATTACGTAAAAAACAGAGATAAAACGATGTTTTTGACGTGAAAAATGAAATCAAGCTAAATCGTTTTATAGCCTCCGAAAACTCCTGCATACTAAATTTCATGAAACTCGTTGAAGCCATTTTCGAAATTCAGTTGTCCTTAAATCGTCCAACTATCTGCGTAGCAAAAAAATATCGATCCATTGTTCTGTTTGAATAACCATAAACTAACAATGAAAATGATTTCAGTATTACTTACTTTTATATTATTTATATCCACAAAGCTACGCCTAATTCCATAAATTATTTGAAAATCTTTAAAATTTGTAATATTGGTTTAAATACTGTTGAATTTAAGTATTATGTTAATACATACCTACATATTAGGACATATATGTACGCGAATGTTGCATTGTACGATAAGACGTGGAATTTACCGAATGACGATTCGCAAATTACCATGTTTATTGTACATTTAGAATGAATCTGTTCTGAAAAAACATTCTATAATATGTGTTTAGTAATGGTTTTTGAGTTGCAGAAAATTTTTGAGCCGAAAGAAAAATGTAGGCTTATATTTTTTTAATGTCGGTGCTTTATGAAGGCATTTTGGCATGTCGTCGTTCAAGGGAGGCCAAGTTATTGTTCATTGTCACCAATTTAGCGATAAAATATAGTATGCTTTATAGTCACTATTAGGGTGGGGCATTTAAATTTAATTTACTACTGCAAAGAAAAAATAAATTTCTCGCATTTTTCTAATTCATCTTTTGTTCGAGCTTCATGACCATCACACCATTATTTTTACTATATATGAATATAGTTACTATTGTATATAAGTAGAAAGCCTTAAGTCAAGCGGACTCAATGATTCACTTCATGAATGGCTTATATATTATTTACATATTTTTGTTTTTATACATAAATGATCTTTAGTACTTTAGTTCGCTATTACTTTTCATAGAAATTTGTAAGTAACTTAATACTGGTGACAGATAACTGATGAATATATACTTATATATTTTTTTAATATACATCCGAAAAAACTCATTTACTAACCAAAATCTCTTTACATATTACGAACACAATTGAAACAAAATTAAAAGGCAGTAGGTATATGTTTTAACCTAAAATGGTCGAAAGGGTTTTCTCAAAGAGCACCAAACACGCAAAACAATTATATTTTACGTAAATATAACTCATTGCTAATAGTACAGTAACATAAACAACTCTGTGTAAAACAAAGACAACTTTCATAAACACAAATGTATTTAGATAATCTTTCCATTAATATAGCTAGTCGTTTAATAACGTAGCATTGTTATTGTTATTCCTCACGACTAAATTCTACAAACTTCGAGCTCTACAGAGCTACGAGGTACTCGTAGCTACGAAGTAACTATATTCTCACTAACTTTATACCGTTTAAGCAAGACATTTGAGATATTATGATTGTAATAAATTAATTTAAATTATTTAAAACTTATTTGCCTGCGGAGTAATCTTTGGATTTAAAGTAACAATTACCATCAGTCTTCTTTGTTGTTATATAAACATTTCGAAGATTTATTTTGTATAAACCAACTACTTAGATTTTATTCTTAGGTTACTTTAACCTAGGTTTGCATTCGAACCTAAAAACATCAACAACTAAGCTTGTATTTGTTTGTATTTATGGACACAGACTTATTTGTTATTTGAAGCTATTTTATAATAACCTAAATAGGAGATTAAAAAGCCTATATAGATAGAATTAAGTACATAAAAATTACCTTTATATATAATAACTATCAAAATAGAAATTACAATACGAAATTAATAGAGAATGAAGTCCGTATGCATAAAACTTCACTGTTGGTGAACTTGTCTTTTAAAACTTATTTGTAAATATCCAATTAATGTTCCAATGTAGAGCAAATATAATGAAGAGAAAAAGGGAAGATTGTAGACATGGTCCCTTCAAAGTTGTGAAGAAAAAGTTAAAATATTTAATACATAATAATATTGTAGTTCACGCTCAGTTACTAACTTTATCTCAACTAACAAACTATTTCTAAAAAAATGCTCTCACTATTTAAGTAGCTCTCTAACTACCACATTGTTTAAAAAAAATTACACTATAACTACGAATGTATATCACAGCAACATCAAAATTAAATTGACATAAACAGAAAATAAACGATGTTACAAACATGAGTAAATAATATGACATCAGAATTTTCATGACAAGTATATAAATATACGAGTATGTGCATGACAATCCAAATGCCAGCATAAAGGTTGCTGGGCGCTGTTATGGCCGTCCACTTCCGCTTTATTAAATTTCTTCGCAAACATACTTTTATAGACGGCCACTGATCTTTGTGAGGCATTGTCTTCACGTCTGTATCGCACGCAAATAGCGGAATGGGGACGTTTTATTATTTTTATTGACATCTGCTATAAAATATAATGCAATGTCTGAGAAGGCTCAGTTTATTTGAGAAGGGGCAACCTTACCCTTTGTTCTTAAAATGTAATGTAAAAATTCCTATTCGTATTCGCATATATTTAACGTTTTCATTTACACAGAGGGTACATATGGAGAAATAAACAAGCCCACACATAAAAATTTGATTAATAATAAATACTATGTTATCTGAAATCATTCAGATATCATATAGACAAGACATCAGATATGATGTCTTGAAAAAATCTTTTTTCGTTGGCCTTGATCAAAATTATTTACTCATAATTTGTATATGTGTAAAACACATATTAAAAATCATATTACTATGATGATACACGCTGATGTCTAAAACTGGTGAACAGATTTTAACACAATTTTGATGTGTGTATGGTAAGTTAAATTCTTTAGGCTTTATAGGTTACTTGTTGGACCCAATATGTTAAATGTTTCTGAGATATAAACATTACGAGAAAACTTAACGCAGAAGGCAGACTTTACCTCTGCCCGGACACCCTCTAGTTCACCAATTTGAAATAACATTGTAATACTAATTTGTAACTTAGTGATTAATTTAATTTTTTTTTCAGTTATATTTCAGTTCATTAATATTAGTAACATTCGATAACCTGATAACACATCAGAACCCAAATATTATTTTTAGTATAGCTATAGCTATAGATTTGTTGCGGGACAATTTACGGCGAACATACTTGGTTAATGTGTCTTTCTTTAATTTTTTATCTTGAAATAAATTTAATAAAAAAACATTATTTTTCTAAAGAAATATTGTGTCTACAAGTGAACAATTATAGTTATTTCAGGGCATGCGTCAACTCTGCAAAGAGCAAACAGTGTTCTTGAGTTGGCAGTGTTGCGCCCGTCGACTTATGGCTTCCTAATGAAGTTGTCACAGGGTGGGGTGTGGGTAGTGATGACGTATCCGTGTCGCAAGCCACGCCATCAATACACAGCTGAAGCCTTATATGTATTTCTAGAGATTCTGACTATAAAATTTCCAATTTTTAAACTAATTGGTTCAATCATGTAAAGCTACCATAGAGTTTTCTAGAGGGCATTATAGTTTTAGGCATCTTTTTTTGCATTTGCCGTAGCTGCAATTCCTTTAGTAACATTCCGAGAATGTCGACAGGGTAGGACAAAAACGTTGTCACCTAAATATTAGGCCTCCTTTTAACAAGCGATTGATTTATTGAATAATAAAATTCTTTGTTTTTATATTTATAGAATTTTATAGCTGAAATAAAATTCTTGTTTAAATTATGACCTCCCAGAATACTGATATGAATTATCCCGCCAGAACATGCACGTGTATTCTGAGATTGCATATATATTTGTAATTTGAAAATTTGTTTTCAACCATAAATTGTAAATTGAATGTTTATCTTCTAAAACGAACGTCAGATGGTTTAAATCTACTATTGAATACTAACTATATCTTTTCTCAGTCGACTCTCCTAAAATGTTATTTAACTTTAAAAAGTCGCCTATATGAGATGCTTATGAAATAGGAGAGATTCCTTCTTTTAAGTACCATAATAGTAAATGAAGTCAATGGACTTAATTAATATTGGTAAAAAATAATCTTTACCACTGTCACCAGTAGATTGCACCGATAAGGTAAGCAGCTTATCTTCATCAAAACTGACACCATTCTTATTGGTTTTCATATTACTTACAATTACTTTGTTAAATATCGGTTATCTGCTAACATAAAAAAGATATAGTTTCACATAGTTTTGAAGCTATTTGAAAATATACAAAAAGATCGAAATGACGCATGCTAGTGGAGTTGTGCCATAGAAGAGAATTCAAGCTAAAGGTATTTGCGATGCATAATCACTTTTCGCGCGATTTTCCCCGATAGTTAGAGCATAAGTGTAGTGAGTTTAGGGTTGAAACTTTTAAATTATTAATTTAGTAAATATAATATCAAGCAATTTCCTTTATTGAAGTTGAAACTAGTATATGTTATAATAAATTATTCATATGTAAACAAAACGTCATCTACGCAGACAATTTCCTCATTTATTACACACTAAATATGATAGTTGCGTTCTTTTTACTATATGTTTTATATCATGATTTAATCTTATTACTTCCTATCCTATCCTCCTATCCTATCCTATCATCCTATCCTATTCCTATCCTAAGGCGACTAAGGTAAGTTGACCCACCGTGTGGTATCCGGTATAGTAAAATAGACCACCCTCTTTCTTACCGAGGTATCGTAAAATACGACTAACGTAAGTTGACGTCAGGCAGACGACCGGTCGTAAAATCGGAGCCATATCATGTGACAGTATGTTTATAACATGTTGTGCCGACCCCAATTAGAGTGGGATAAGGGCAGGAAGATGATAGTTTAAATTAAAAAATAACTTACTTCTTTATTATTATATTGTATGGTGATGATAATATTGCGGGAGGAACGTTTCAAAATTTACATTAACATGATAATTAATATGCTTTAAACAAAATTTAAAGCTCTCAAAACATAATTGCTGTGGTAGCCCTGTCCATGCCAGCACTCAGGCAGCTGGAGGTTCGTCTCGAACAAATTGCCGTGATGCCCCGCCATATTAAGTTAACGTCCACCCAACCCCCCTCGTTCTTTGCCAAGTTACTCCACTATTCCATTTATAATTTGCTTTTGTTGACAATAAAGATCATTAACTTTGATAAGTGAGTTATATTGTTTTACTTTTATGGGGGCATTTTATCTTTTTTTAAATAATATACAGCATATGTCACATAAAGCATTGCAATTAAAAATGATTTTAAGTGTAATGCTATCCTTTAATCCTTAAAATAACCGTATACAGGTAGGAAGGGAATTTAATTTCACTAGTTTATTTTAATAATAGCCTTGGTAAAAAGGCGTGTGGTATCCGGCAGAAAAGAATAGTACCACCTTCATTTCTTACCAAGTGTCATAAAAGGCTACTAAGGTAAGTCGACCCGCCGTGTCATATCCGGCTGAGTAGAATATACCACCCTCATTTCTTATTGAGGTGTCGTAAAAGGCGACTAAGGTAAGTCGACCCTTCGTGTGGTATCCGGCTGAGTAGAATAGACCACCCTCTTTTTTACCGAGGTGTCGGAAAGGCGACTAAGGTAAGTTGAACCACCGTGTGATATCCAGTTGAGTAAATAGACCACCCTCATTTCTTACCGAGGTGTCGTCAAATACGACTAAGGTAAATTGACGTCAGGCAGGCGTCGGGTCATCAAATACGTAGCCTAATCGTGTGACATGTTTGAAACATGTTGTTTTGACCGCACTTATAGGTGGGGTAAAGGCTGGAGGATGATAATAATTATTATTTGTTGTCAACACTGTACATTTTTCAATCCCAGGTAAGGGTGTATAAATGCTAACGTGCAGGGAAAGCGAGGGGGCGTGAGGAAAGTTCGTAGCGGAGGGAACGGGAGAACAATGGCCACCATGACATTTAGCATGGAAGCGATTGTCACGGTACGTTAAAGTCGCCAGCCGCCGAGCGTACAACCGCCCTTCATTCAAATAGGAATCGTCAGTTCTTTTCTTTTATGCGATCTTTATACTTTTTTATCTTTGCCGCAGACGTTCCTTACTAGAGTTTTCTAATTACTTAACTACCTTGGACGTATTTTTTTCAAAGTAATTTTAAAAATAACAACCCCAAAAATTTTATGCTAAATGCCAGGTATACGTTACAAAGTAACTCATTATATATTAAAATATTATTTTAATATTTATTATATCTTTGATATAACATAACCCATAGATTCATATAACGATAAAAAATTTTGAACAATTTTTTAATATTTTATTTGTATTATAATGAAACTAAGCTGTGATGGCCTAGCGGTGCGACCGTGTGAATCTCTAGAGACGATCATGGGTTCAAACCCGGGCAGACACCAATGAGTTTTTCTGTTAAAAACTTATGTGTCTAATTGATAATTGCAATTTATCACACGCTTTTCGGTGAAGGAAAACATCGTGAGGAAACCTGCATATCTTTAGAGAATCCTAGGGATATGTGTAACCTACCAATCCGCATTGGAGCAGCGTGGTAGGTCTAAGCTCCAACCCTTCTCTCCAAAAATGGAGAGAGGAGGCCAGCAGTGGGATAGTAACAGGCCGTTACTTACTATAATGAAACTAATTCATCTATATCTGTACCAATATTTGATACTCTATTTATTAAATCTAAGAATTTCTTAAATCTAAAAACTAGAGAACTTCTTAAATGTAATCTTATCGTATCATTAAAATAAATGATGCTTTATCCCTGTTTAGGCCACTCAAAAAACTAAATTTCCTGTCATTTGTAAAGTTGTGATAACATAATGGGGAACGGGTGGACTATAAAAGTTAAAACACCCGGAATAAACTCGACGGGATATACTTATAAAAACAGAATATACTTTATACTAAAAATTAGCGAGCAATGCTTGGTCACCCTGTTGGGGTAAACGTGTTCTGGGGTGGAGACCGCGAATCGGGAAACGTAGTATAAGACACCCTGAGACTCGATATTTATGTAAGACGAGTGACGATATATGTAAGACAGCGGGCAGGGGTTAGAAGCAAAATGCCCAGTATCGGGCTAAGTGGCGAAAAATTGGAGAGGCCTATGTCCAGCAGTTGACTAAAGTGGGCTGATAATGATGCTTGGTCACCCAGGCACTTATATTTATACGTATACGCTTACCAACGGTATAACCTATTGCCTACAGAATGCAGGAAAAAACAAACAATACTTGATAAAGCTAACGGAATATATAAATCAGTTTACCACAATTTTATTTTATAATATCAAACCAAAGTGGCTATTTTTGTAAACACAAATACGGCTAGTTTCGACATGTCCTCGCTGAGTCATGAAAGCTTTGTTCACAAGCCGGCACACACCTGCGTCGCTTTGATAGTAAGCAGGCTACGTTGCAACCCGAATTTGAACATAGAAACGATATTTGAATCCTCAATAATAAGGTATATATATTTAGTTTGTATGTGAAACCGGGTCTAAACGGTCTTATAAATCATTTTAATCATCAACCTCCTGCCCTTATCCCACTCTAAGTGGGGTCGGCACAACATATAAACATGCTGTCACATGACTTGGCTGCGTTTTTACGACCGGCCGCCTGCCTGACGTCAACTTACCTCTGTCGTATTTTACGACACCTCGGTAAGAAAGTGTGTGGTCTATTCTACTAAACCAGATACCACACGGTGGGTCAACTTACCTTAGTCGCCTTTTACGACACCTCAGTAAGAAATGAGGTTGGTCTATTCTACTCAGCCGGATACCACACGGCGGGTTGACTTACCTTAGTCACCTTTTACGACACCTCGGTAAGAAAAGAAATGAGGGCGGTACTATTCTATTCAGCCGGATACCAAACGGCGTTCTTATAAATCATTTTAATATCGTTTCATAATTAATTAATTAAGGATCCTTAACATTTTGATTTGTACGAAATTTTTGTACTGGTAGTTTTCCTCTTGGAATAACACAGAATTTTCGTTTCAGTAAAACCCAGTCACAGATTAAATAACTGTTTTTGTCAATAGCTAAGTCCTATTGGTATTTTTATATAAACTTTTGCGCAGGGGATGCATACTAACGAATAAAGTAATTAACAAATTAAATTATTTTACGTTTTGGTCATCAATACTTGTACACGCTTCAATTTACGAATAATTTTATATCTATAACTACTTTTAAGTGAACTGTAATTACATCATCACATCGTGTTGATCTCGTGAAGTGATGCTTTATTTTATATATTACTTTATGTTGTAATCAAGAATAACATAACGTCTTGTATCTTATAAGATACTGTTTTAAATTTTTCTTTATTTGTTTAAAAACATATAATCGATTACAAGAAATAGTCATCTTCATTCTGCTGCTCATATCCCACTCTAAGTGGGTGTTGGCATAACATGTCATATACGTTGTAAGATGATTTGGCTAAGTATTTTACGACTGGCCGCCTTTCTGACGTCAACTTACCTTAGTCCCCTTTTACGACACCTCGCTAAAAAATGAAGATGGTCTATTATACTCAGCCAGACACCACACGGCGGGATTAAAAGAAACAGTATTTTGGTAAAAGACTTAAATCGACAAGAACATTTAAATCTGGTATAATTTCAGCGCTCCTCGTTTACATATTACCATAACTCCCGGCCTGATGTTGCTGACAAGCATTCACTGAGATAATCGCTTGTATTGTTCACGAAACCGTAATCCTTTTAAAGCAGCATTATCTGCTGTAATCGTGATATAAACGAACTTTATTAAATTTGTCCGTTAACTTCGTAAACGATAAACCATTTTAGTATTTTTTTAAATCCCAAAATGCATATATTATCAGTTGTATTCGTATAGTGACCTAAAAACATGTAAAATAATATATATATTTTATTCATCCGATATCTCTTGAATCTTGATATGTAACGCTGTACTCGCAAGTAATTTAAAGATGACATTAAATTCTTATACGAATGTAATACTTTATACAAATATACCTAATACTTAATATTATATATGTAATTATGTGACATCATGAAGGTTTTTCAATAATCACCACGCTTGACATATGGGTTGTTGATCGTAGTGCTGACCATATTGCAACGACAGTGCTGCTACCAACTGTCGTTCAGTAGGATTTGGGTCAGCTACAGAATCATAATACTGGCATAAGTCTGTTGCTAGAGATTCGTTGGTTACTTACAGAGTGCACTGTGAGTAGGTGAGGTTGTCAATTGAGGACACCGAATAAGACGAGCTTCCTCCATACACCTCACGGTGTTGACATCAAGATACCTATGTCCAGCGTGGACGTCCATCTGCTGAGGCAGAACAAGATGTATATAATGTAGACAAATATAATATAATACTAGTTTGTTATACTTTCATGAGTAATCCGCTGGAACAGTATTGTACATTACTTTATTACATTGTTTATATACTGAGGCAACATATAAGATGTGAAATTTCCCATTTTTTCTTTTGGGATCAGGAAAAAGCGCAATCATTATTCGACTGTATTTTAATACTAAAGTTGCAGTTATAGCTAGTACGATAAATATGTATCAATACAAAATATATAAAACACTTTTGAAATATAAAAAATAACTTGAAACTTAAGCATAATACATATATCTCCAAACATATTTAAAATACTTTATACACATTGCTTATAGTGCCTTAAAATATTACTAATGCTGTAAATATAGCTATTAACGGATTTTTATATCCTCCCCTTTTGGTGCCAAGGGGGAAGCTGTTATGTAGGCATTTTTATTTTATGCGGTGACACTCTGAAAGGAAATAGGGAAATTGGATTGATACTACTTTTAAAGGCGTTTTTTACGCCCAGTTCAATATTGGGTCTTACGCCTTTTATGTTTTACGACAATTATTATTTTTATATCGCGCGTAACTTATGAGCCACAATCGAATATTTATACGGTATAAATAAATTATATTAATGTATGTACGTAGGGAGATGTAACATTTACTGTTACAAATCTGTAACGAGATCTATCGTTTTATGAGACACCATACAATACTCATTTATCTTTAATATTTAAATGAGTTAATCTTGTATGTATATATATAAATATATTTTCTGAATCTCGGAAACGTCTCTAACGTTTTTCCTGAAATTCAGCATGTAGGGGGTTTTGTGGGGAAAAAATCGATCTAGCTAGAATTTATTTGAAATTAAAAACGTTTTATCCCTGTTTTTGTTCATTAAAAATATTGTATAATGTAGAATTGAAAGCAAATGATTTTTTTAGCTGTCAAACGTAATGCTGCGATAGCCGATGGGTAACAGGTGGACTGAAAATGTTCGAAAGCCCGTTTCTAATTCCACATGTCATCGGCGCCTTCTTTCTTTTTTTATTATTTTTTTTTATATTTTTATTTATACCTTTAAAAAAAATACCGAGTAAGGCTCGGTCACACAGGTACTTACTTTTAAATGTGCATCACATGAGTCATATTATATTAAAAGATAGAATGACTAAATGTCACTAGTTATAATAATGATATTCTGAAAAGAGCCCACGCCGAGTTTTTTGCTTAGTCTTCTTGAGAGGAACAGCTTTCCAAACCAGCAGTAGAGTTGACGGGTTAAAAGCACTAGTTTCAAGTTTCCTTGAATAAAGAATATTTTGACATTCAAATTTTAAAAAGTTGTTTGTGGCTTTTAATATCAAGAAGATGTTTTTCAGATTAATTTTACAACTTAAACACAAACTTTCAGTCCCTAAAACTTTCATAAGTTCGTATAAGTTTTAAGCATAATATTCGACAAAAACATGGGTAAAACCAAAATATGGAGTTATATTAGGTTTTAATGGTTTATGAGCAAATTGTGTGAGAATAAAACGTATTAACAAACTCGTGTAACAGTTGGTAGGACTGTGCAAAAGTTGGCAACACTGGACGGCCCGCGGCGATACCAACTTCTGTCCTATATTGCTTGGGATGTTTCCTACAACCGATGTTCCTGTTTCGCATTTTCAATACTTGAAAAGTGCATTTTAATATCACATTTATATTTGTCTAAGATAAATTCTGTCCTGTATCGTTAAGTTTTATCATCCATACTTATATTTTTAATACAGGATTATGTATGTATTCGTACGTATACACCGAAGCAAAATATAGGATATAAAAATATGTTTTTCTATCGAGAAAAAAAATATAGTACATTGTTGTAATTTTAACACTAAAATCGTCGAGAAAAAAGTCCACAATTATTTTAAAAAAATTTGGAAGAAAACTTTTTGTACAATTTTTGTCATTTTTTTCATGGCCATAAAACAGTAACTTTGTTGCCAGATCTGGGCCAACTTAAGTTTTCAACCAACAGGCTATAACGAAGAATATACCAACATGCACCACACTAAATTTCAGGCACAAATTAATACGTTATTAGCATATTTCATTATTTTTAAATGGAAACACTTTCCGTATATATTCACATATAAATAAATATACTATATATTTATTTATATGTGAATATACACATGGTATTTCGCTTCCAAAGTAACTAACTAAATAATTGTGACGTGGGTGGTAGATCATATTTTTAAATAAATATTTTTAAATATATATACCGAGATTCAAAGAACCAGAAAGTTTTTATTAGAAAATGTTTGCCTTTGGTACGAAAATCGAACCCGCGACTCCCTAAGCTGAAAACAGGGTCACTGCTATTTTTAAAAAAACCTAAACTGATATATAAAACAATAAACAAACAAAATAACCGATAGTGTTATTATCAAATCTACCACACATATTGTGCGATAACGATCCTTCACCAGCTGACATTCCAACACCAAATTTCCAAAGGGATTATTCCCAAGCTTTTTTTGTTCGGCCAAACGAGCTTCAGGAAATAAAACAAAACAACTGTCATCAGCGTCAACTCCATCGTTCTATTGTATTGATTTTGAGTATTCACATCAAAATTGAAGTATTTATTGTCCAGTAGTCCGACATCGATTTACTAATACTACACAATATGATAGCTGTGTTAACCAAACGTTGAGACCGTTTGCCTAAACGCAACGGGTTCGATCTCTAGGCAAGTACCAAAAATTTTGTCCGATAAAACTCGTAAGGAAACCTGCACATATCTGGAGAATTCCTTGGATATGTGTATCTGCATTAAGTAGGTTATCAAGAGAATAAAATGGAATTTGCGAATCTATCGATATGTTCAGCGATACATTTATCAAGTTGGAAAAAAATATTCTTAAGCTCCAGACATTGGAGCTTACACTTAGTTTAGTTGTTGCTTGTTGCTTGTTACATTTAGTTTAGTTTATTTTAGTTAAGTGTTGCCCTTACATATAATAATGTGCATGCTGTGGCACCTAATGGCAGTGCCTTTGTGGCGTATTTAGTTTATTCTAATGTTTTAATGTAACTGCCACAGGTTGTTCCGAATAAATAAAATAAAAAATTAAAATTTATAGCCTTCCATCTGCAAGAGACCAATGTGGTTTGTCTTAGTTCTAATCCTTCTTTTCAAAAATGGGGAGAGGAGGCCTATGCCTAACAGTGGGACAGAAACAGGCCATTACTTTATTTACAGTATAATATTTAAAAGAATTTAAGCATTAAGTACTTAAATTGTTTTTGTTTTAATCTGTGTAAACGATCGTTATGTTGAAACAAGGTTGTACTTCAATTTCAACTTATTAAAAAATTAAAATTAAAATATTATGTAGATTTAATATTAATACTGTGTACATCAATGTATACGAGCTACATAAGTATAAAGTATTTTTAAGATCTTCTTGAAATTAAATGAAGTAATTTTAGAGCAATGTCTAAACTGATTATTATTAACGCCATCCCCAAGTCATCATAAAACTGAAAACTTTTTTCAAACCAAAACAACACTTAATACAAACAATGTAATGAAACTACTCATAAAATAAAATCTCTTCAGACAGTTGCGAACAAAAATTAAAAAGGAAAGTTTAATCACACCGAGCAGTTTTTAACTGGTATAGCGAAGTTTAAAATCTAGAATTCCCAGCGCAAACTTAACAAGAGGTTGGCTTGATAAATGATGCGCCCCTGCAATGAGTCTCCATCGCAGCGCAATATAGAGATAAACGGGATTCCTTGTATTTTTGATCTCTTTATACAATCAAGGCTTTTTATAATTAAATTCCTTTTTTGTACATACTAACTATTATAATTAGTAATTTAGAAGTAAGTTAAATTGTTTGAACCCATAATCTTTAATATATAAATTAGTTAATCTTATGTACAAATTTTTTTTTAATGTCGTTTTATCCCTGTTTTCATGGCTCTAATTTATTTTTGAAATTTACGTTTAATAAAATCAAAATTTTTCGCTGTCAAACGTAAAGTCATTGTGGTTCATTTGAGAAACGGACGGTCTAAAGAGATGAAAATACCTAGGATCGAAAGGCCTGGCTATGAATCCCCTACTCTCTAAGTATAATAACTCATCAATCCATCCAAAAACCCCATCATCCATCAAAAAATAAAAATATTGTATAAGAATATAATCAATAAACATAAAATATAATTAATCAGATAATTTTAACCAACCACAAAGCGAACCAGTAAATTTAAACCAGTGCAAAGTGTTTTTAAAGGATATAATGAGGTTTTAAAGTGGGGAATGCCTGGTACAGACCCAACAAGAGGTTAGCTTGATAAATGACTCGCGGCTGCAATGAATCTCCATCATAGCGCAATACAGAAATAATTGCAATTCCTCGCCTTTATAGGATCCGATTATTTGAGTTTTAGAAGTAATCGTTTCTTATTTAATAAACAAATATTTCCACTTAGATTTTCTTGAAATACAAAGAAAAATTCCAAAACAGTCTTAAACATTATTTTTTTATATTAAGTCGTTATCATTTTTTTTTAATATTCTTAGAAAATATTAATAAATATAATAGTTACTTTAATTTTAATTAGAAATATAACGAGGTCAAAATATTTTTCATTAATTGATGCAAACCATCTCGGAGTTTTTTTCATTATGCTATGTGACTGTTATGAAGCCCATAGACAACCAAATTTTGTATGCATTTGCGCTACTGGCACCAATATTAGGTATATCATAATGTTTGATTTCTAAGTAATAGGTATATCAAAATTACGGTTGTATATTGTCGGTTCAATAGCAAATAAAAATTCATATCACCAAAGATGCAAATGTTTACCGATTAATTCATATTTATATTGCTATATTTTACAACTATGGAGTTATAAATATTTTCGACTACGTGATTCTAACAGATATCAACGCACAAAACGTATACGTTACAAAATTCATGGCGCAACATTACATTTTGTAGTGATTTATCCTTGGATTTTCCGTTCTTTACGCTTGCATGTATGGCAAAAAGTGTCGTTGATACAACTAACAACGTTATTGTATTCGAACTTTGAACCCGGCGATGATAAATGCGCGGGTGGAAGCAGTCTGCGGATGCTTGCATGCTGCTTATCACGAAACACGCTTATGCACGGGAATTTATTTAGAATTGTAACTTAAAATCCTTCGAAAATTCACCGACGTTGTGTGACTGAATGTTATCTATTTCCATTCTTGTATCGAAGCATAACTTACGTCATCGTACGACTATAAAGAAAATAGAACTTCGGCTTTCGATTTAAGTCGTTTTGTTATAGAAGTTAGTCTGCGATAGTTAGTTATTTTAAATATGGTATTAGATTATAGCTTCAATACATATAACATTATATTGAACCCACTTGAAAAGTATGTTGAAATCTGTTAATTACGTTTGTTTCTAATAGGAAATTTACTTTAGTTTACGGGATAGTTCTTTATAAATAAAATATTTTCAATAGAACACCTTTAAAATCATCCACGTTTTTTTAACGCCTCAGTTTATTGCTATTTCAGATAATAAAAGGGCTTTTATGTTTTTCACATAATTATAACATACTTTAATTGAAATAAATAACAAATCGCTTAAAATAACAATTCGTCGTATGAAGTATAAAACTATTTATAGCAATAGTAACAAGGTTTTCAAATAAAAAAAAATGAAGCCACATATTACTTAAATCTTTAAATATTTCTTACATATGTTCAGCTTAATTTTTAAAGGCAAATCATGTTTATAACATGTTGTGCCGACCCTACTTGGAGTGGGATAAGGGCAGAAGGATGATGAGCTTTTCAACGCAAGAAATAACTGCAACATCTCGTCCAGAATGAAGTCATTTTAAATATATAGGGACATAATGAAATAAAAACTACGTTAGGTAATGAGTTTGTTCAACTTATGTACATATTTACAGTGCCTATTGACCGTTAGAGGTGTAGACTCAAACAAAACCCCTCTACCACCACATGTCCTAAACGAGATTGCTCACGCACGTCACTCTTCAATTACGTTTTAGTGTCCCCAATATTCCCATATAATAGCTGTCTTATTAAACTTTACGCAAACACAAGGCAAATAATTAAAGCATAATAAAATCGTTTTTTTTTAATATAGTGTGTCTAGCTCCTGAAAAATTTCAGCAAATGAGAATTATTTAATAGTTACCATACATGCCAAACAAGTGGGAAAAAAACATAAGTGAAATTAAGTTTTTTTTTGCTATTTTAAGTGGATCTCGGTTGCGGTGTTTTGTTCCACTGGCGATTTGTTCCACCAAACGCCGAACTTGTGGCCAAACTCGCTACAGGTTAGGGGTAACGGCATCCACTATTGGATACGTCCACCCGCCACCGTAGTGAAATTATGTTCGGTTACATATTCAAAAACCAAAAGTAAGTATTTAAAAACTTTGCGGTTTTGTTGTGCTGTCTATCATCTCCTGATCATGGGGGCTGAGATTGCAGTAGTGAATTTGTGCTGTGAAGGTGGGTATTCTCAGTGCATGCGTTTTAGCATAACGTAGGAACACGGATAGTAAATTCTCCTTTTAGAATTACACAGATTTTTTTTCTAACGCGGATTATAAAAAAAACTGTTATTATTATTATAATATACCTCTAATAGATACAAATCTAAAAAATTGCCAATTATTTTTCAGGTGACTAGTAAAAGAATCGTATAATTTACCCGTCTTGAACCTGTATTAACAAGAAACCTTAACTTTCTTGTTAATTAAAACTTGTTGCAGAGACTGTGACAAGAAAAATATTATTTAAAATTGCTTAAAGAAAGCTATCAATAATTAAGTATTTCTAGTCTTTATTTCATTTTTTAATACAATATTCCTTTAAATTCTTTAAAAAGTGTAATTTATTCCTTCACGTATTTTCACTTAATTTTTTCTTCTCAGTGGTACAGTCATTTTTTTTCATTTCATATGTCATATGATAAAATCATGAAAATATAGAAGTCACAACTTCAATCATATAGATGCGATTGTAAAAGCAAGCCAGTTGCTGTCATTGCAGTTGCAAAGAATTCAAGTACGATCCTCTTTGTCATGCTCGTAACGAGAAATGAAAACAGAAAATTGAAATGACTCTCACAAGTTCCTTTTTATGTCCTCTTTTCAATTATCTCTATGATGCAGTAGTACGATTACTTTTCCCAGAAGCAATACATCCAGGGTTAAGTCAATAAAAAAGGAAACTTATCATGTACATAAAAATTGAACAAAGTTTTTATTCTGACTATTTAACTACTTACATTCGATTGAGCATCAATTGTTTGACGCTGTACAGAATTCAACTTTAATGATAAAAATGGCGTTAATAAAATTATAATTTTATGCCGTTCATTGTTGCCTAACCTGCGATAATCATTTGATATTTGATGTCCCTACCAAGCCACAGCACCCTCATATACATAATGAGGAAAGGAAAATTGGAATGGAAGTTTCCTCGTTTGTGTCAGTACCTAATTTCTACTCCAAAACAAAGTATAAACCGTTTTATTAAAGTAGTTACACGGATCGCTTAAATTGTTATGTCTTCTGAAACGTGTTGATCTTCACAATAAAGGTTGTATTGCACCGCAAATATTGAGTCCAGAACACAATGTGCGCGACTCATTTCATCAGTGCTAATCCACAATCGCCGTTCTTTATAGACTCAATTGCCTTGTAAAAGGCTAGCAACGCTTACTTGGTTCTCGGCTTTTGCGCTATCTAATGTAGCAGACAACGTTAAAAATGTCCGGATATAAAACTCAATTGGCGGTGGCGCGTTCTAATCAGAGATTTTTTATAGCCACAATTTTTTATTGTGCTGGTTCACTGTGAAATATAATAAAGACCAACCTACGGAAAATTATTTAATCGTAATACATATCACTGTAGCGACATTCGTCCTTCAAATAAAACATGAAAAGTGAAAAAAAAATTAAGTCACTGTCAAAGGATCACAATTTTTATTTCTGCGTTAAAGACATCGTTATTATTGCCAGATTTTTGGTTTTCTCGTATCCTATAATATCAGTTTTCGTTATATAACAATAGGGGATTATATGGAAACGGTAGAATAATAACATAAACGTACAACTGAATCTCTAATCCCGAACTAGTTTCAAAAAGCACGCGCCATCAGACATCAGTTGAGCCTGCACTGGAAAATTTATAATCTACGTTCATTTCAGAAGATCACTATCACTATTAAGTATTAATGCTTTTCAATTATTCTATATTATATAGCTGTATATAAGATATAAAAAATTTCAGTGAATGCACATGGCATTGGCGAGATAACATTTATTATATCTATTAATGTCATCTCAAACGAAATGAACGAATCAACCAATTCAACTGTAAATATGAACGAGCTGCGCTATGGAATTAATATTTTGATTGGATTAATCTATTAACACAATATTCCACTGCACAAAGCTCTACATCGATGTCGGTTGCACGTGTAAAATACGAGTATACTCGGAGTAATAGAGTTGTGACTGAATTTCAGACTGTCGGTAACGGCAATAACTTTCAACGCTTTCAATATATCATAATGACGTATGCATAAACATTTTGTGTACTAAATCATTGCTTTCTATATAAGCGTGTATAAAAAAGCAGCGATACTTGTACAGCTGCGCAAAAAGGTTTAGGCACTAAATGTGCATGACATGAAAGTGATTTTACGGTAATACCGGAGCTCTGGGTAGTGGATATTTGGACATCTACCGGTCAAAGTTAATTTCGTTTTTATAACACCACAAACCCGAATGATCTGTTTACTAGCGGGTCAGTAATAAAAAAGGGGCCGCGGTGGCCATTACAAGTCGCGCCGCCCGACGTCGCCCCCTATCGGGTTACATGTGAAATGGAGCGCAGGGGGCGGCAACAGATAACGACCAATATAGCTGATGCTGACTATCAACCAATTATATGTACCACGGAAACTCCAACCATTCCATTTCTTCTTGATAAAGAGCTATCATAAATAAAGACGCGTTTGAATGACGCTAACACCTAGAAAATGGTTGAGACAAAATAATTGCAAATATCTTAAGTAACTTCACTCAGAGCAAGAGTTTTGTGTCTAAAGATATATCTGTATAAGATCCTAATTTCTATACATTACATACACATTTACAAAATAGTGTTAATGTATTTTGTTACTCCTTCCAGACATGCTATCACTGCTATCACAAAAGACTTATTGATCAAGCAAAAAAGAAGTCGTCTGTGGGGACTCTTCCAAGACTGAATTTTCTTTTTGAACTTAAAGCCACAATGTTTCTTAAACTTGAACACATGGTTCTTGAACTATATGCCCTTGCTTTTTTTCGAAATTATCTATAGTGTAACAATTTTTTTAAACCAACCTTATTATTTTTATAGCTTAATTTTTTTGTTTTATTATGTTAAAGGTATGCACGGTAATACATGCATTATCGCTATTAACTAAATAATAAGTGAACGTCACGTCTAGAATCTAACTAATTTAAGCTGTCAGTCCAAATAGAGCCTAACATAAACTATATTATATCTGTTTGAGGTACATATTTTATCATATCAAAGCTTTCATCATCTATCATTTTTCGACATGTTTACGGACCCTGTATTTATTGACTATCGTATTGAGCGATCGTATTCATTATTCTGATTATGGCAACTCTATTGTACGGTCTCTTTCTTACAATATATGATTCCTACTTTGGCAAGTAAAGTTTTTGTGGTGAACCAATTTAAATGATGAACACTGACAAATTTTTCCCGGAATGATACAAAAAGTATTTATCATATTTTTTTTATTTTAATTGAATTAAATATATTTCAGACTAAAATCGTTTGAGTGCATTTTACTGATAGGTATAATTATGGAAACTGCTAAAAGTGCTGCTAATAAAATAAAAAAATAAAATCACGATTTAGTAGCTATAAGTTTCGAAAGTAAGAAAATTTTTAATTCGAATATTAAAATTACAGCAAAGCCAAATAAAAATATTTTTAATATATATTTAGTGTTGAAATACACACTCAAGACACCAAAATAAATATGTAATCAAAATGTTATCGAAATCTAACGGACTAATCCTTCGGGAGTGGATCTAAACCCGTGCATGCCAATAGGCCTCGTGTTGTCGCGATGCCGCTGACACATCCATTATGGCGACATTTTCCCGCCCTTTTTCCTGTCACTTTTGACAGGTTTCGAAGCGACTTCTCTTACCCAATGTTTTTCGGCATGCGATATGGATATCGGCCGGCATAAAATATGTATTTTAAAACCGTTTGCAAAAAATATTGCAGAGTATTAGTTTTGTTAGTTTATTTATAATATAAACGAAATATGGCATAAAAAGCGCAAATATGTTTATTAAGGCTTTATATTCACGTCAGCTTTATTAATTGCATATATATTATTTTTGTCAAATAGTATTTCTTCAATTAAATAGACCATTTTATTGTAAATACACAAATTTATTATACTATACCTAATATAATAGTAATATAATATAGGAAAACTTCAACAAAATTTCAAAGTATAATTTAGGCGAACAAAGTGTAACGAGAATGTTACTCATATAGAAATATAAGATTAATTACAAGGGTTTAATATTAGATGTAAAAACCATATTTAAAACATAGCTCAAGCCTTCATTTGAATTTTCCAAAAAACTCAGTACTACTAATATTCATTAATATAAAAAATCTCTATACTAAAGAGTTAAATCAACCAAGAGTACTAAAGGACTAATAATTTCACTTGCAGCCCTATTTATATAGTGTATTTATTAACTACACTCCGTCATCACGTCTGATACAAAATATATCTGCAATTTTTAATTACGCATCCTACACGTCAACGCTGTCCCCAATAGCAACGGACAATAAAGGGCAATAAAGTTTTTTCCACACCCAATATTACCGAGGAACTTGATTAATTAAGCAATTAACGCCATCTATTGGATCTTACTCTTGTCTCTGACCGCAATCACTCACGATCCGTCGCATAGAATGGCTTTACGTTCTTTACCGCACAAAGACTTTCGCGGTTATTTATAGTGCAAGGAATAGTATATTAGCTATTTTCAAAGACTTTTACAATACTTCCCTCGCTGATTGTTGTTGTTTTGTATAAACTTTAAAAAGTTAAACTTGCATTCTTCAATCCTTTACCGTGTTATTATTGGAAATCAATTAATTCTTCATTTGGTGTACGTATCGCAATAATTTTCTCAAATTTGTCCTACATTATAGTACAAACTTAGCATACTTAATCGTGCTAGAAAACAGTAAAGTATGATATAGTTATGACACAATAACTAGTAATATAAGTCTTTAGATCAGTGCGACGGTTCTTAGCAAGTATGAACGCAGCCTAACATACATTTAATTGCTTTTTGGTATAATTAGGCTGGATTCATACTATGATGCCGTTCTCGGTACGATCTCGCTTCGTTCTCGGTCCGGTCAAATCTCACTGTGTCTACACTACTCGATGCCGTTCTCGGTTCGATCTCGATTCATGGTCGACATACGATGTTTAAAAAAAGAATCATATTAATTTTATTCGCCAGAAAATGGAATTCAATTTTTCTATTGAAGAATTAGCAACAATAGCATTTTGGATAAACAAGATATAAATTAAAAAAAAATTATAACAAAAAGAAAAGAAAAAAAGGGGACAAGAAAATATGGGTTTTAGTAAAAGTAAAAGTTTATTACCGAGAAAAGAGGAAGACGAATATTATACTTTATTTCGTCATTTGGTAAATAATGAAGAATAATGTTCATTATATTGATTTAGGATTGTATTCAGGAATATTTGAAATGATTTTTAAAATAATTGAGCGCAAATTTTAAAAAGAAACACCTCTTTTTGTCAGGTTACTAATGGTTTGGATAAGGTAAGTAATAAAATATCATATTTTATAAAATTTGTATATTTAAATTATAACAACCATTTACATGCATGAATATTACATAATATGTATATAGCGGTGATGGTGTTGGTTGATAATGCATTTTCCTGTTGAGGTCCTGTTTGTTTTCTGTTCATATTTTTTTGTTTATTCCAGAGGTACATTACTAGCGAAAGTATTGACGGAATAAATTTCTAATTAAGCTCCTTCATTGACATCAATTTATCTTATCATAGTCGTTGGTTCATGTGTCTCTTCAATATCCATATCAAGAATATTGTAATTGTTAACTTCATCATCGGCAATAATGGATATTCGTAGTCTATTACAGTTATGTACTCATTAATAAATTACATTTGGTCGTGATATCGCCATTTGCAAACTTTGTAAGCTGCTTGGCCACTTTTGGCCACTTTTTAATTTAGAGAGGTATTTTCGATATTGAGCTCTTAGTCGCTCTCATCGATTCCTTGCTCCTATAATAGAAATATAACGTTTATAAATAAGGATATGTAACAACATGCATTCTGCATAATATTATTAGAAATTCTGGAATTCGATGAATTTCGAGGGTAATTTGTATTACATTAATAATAATCACGTGCAAAATCTAAAAAGACAAAGAGGAAATGCATAGGCCTATAGGCATAAGTGAAATAAAAATCAACTCTCCTGAAGTATCAGTGCCATGGCAAGAAAAACTTGCGATATAATTACAATAAAGCAATTAAATGAATATCACTTTGTTACGTTTGTGTTTTATTCACCAGGTAATCCTATTGCGTCTTCAATCTCGTTCCATATTTTCCTTTTGTAAATAATTTCACTGTAGTAGTGTGACTGCAAATCATACAGGCTGCGTCTACTTTTCACAAATTCAATATGTCTTTCATCTGCAAATAATAAATATTCAATTTATTTTTTATTTTTTGTAAAACAGTCGACCATTTATTTATTAATTTAACTCTATGCACTTTTCTCAAAAAAAAGGCACATAGAAAGACTGGTAAAATAATTATAGCAGAATTATTCTTTATCTATAACAAATGTTATAAACCACATAAGAAATAGTTAACTTTTTCTGAACTCTACGATTTATTACCAGACATATCAGCATCTTCCTGCCCTTATCCCACTCTAAGTGGGGTTGGCACAACATGTTATAAACTTGTTGTCACATGATATGGCTACGTATTTTACGACCGGCCGCCTGCCTGACGTCAACTTATCTTAGTAGTATTTTACGACACCTCGATAAGAAAAAGGGTGGTCTATTCTACTCAGCCGGATACCACACGGCGGGTCGACTTACCTTAGTCGCCTTTTACGACACCTCGGTAAGAAATGAGGGTGGTCTATTCTACTCAGCCGGATACCACACGGTGTGTCAACTTACCTTAGTCGCCTTTTACGACACCTCGGTAAGAAATGAGGGTGGTCTATTCTACTCAGCCGGATACCACACGGCGGGTCGACTTACCTTAGTCGCCTTTTACGACACCTCGGTAAGAAATGAGGGTGGTCTATTCTACTCAGCCGGATACCACACGGCGGATTTATTACCAGACATAATTATTTAATTAATTTTATTTAACATAAATGCTAAACACATGCGGCGCGACTGATGAAAGACTGCAGTTGAAACAAAAGAAGCGAGTTCAGGTCGAGACAGGTCCGATCTCACTTCAGTCAAATTTTCTTGTCGACGAACCGACGCTCGACCGATATCGGATCGGTACTGGCCCGATACTATAGTGTGAATACTCTGATTCTTTTTTATTTAAGAATATTTTACCGGACCGAGAGCGGAGCGAGATCGAACCGAGAACGGCATCATAGTCTGAATCATGCCAAAAGTTCAATTCAGACTATGATGCCGTTCTCGGTTCGTTCTCGCTTTGTAGTTGACATAAGACGTTTTGGAAAATCACTACATATTATAAAACAAAGTCCATATTTCCGTATGTACGCATAAAACTTTAAAACTACGCAACATTTTGATGCGGTTTTTTTTAATAGATAGAGTGATTCCAGAGGAAGGTTTGTACGTATAATAACATTCAATACGAAGTAGAGAAATACTGTAATTTTTGAGGTTTCTGTAAATAATTACATTTTTTTCCGCTTACATTGCAAACGCAGGCTAAACCCTACGAGATTTATCAAAATGATGTACTAAGTATTTGCACACCTTAAAAAGGTCTACAGAAAAGTCCGCGATGGTATATATCTATCTCTTATGGATAACCCACAATAGCAGTTTTTTTTATTTACTTTTTACGAAAAATGATGCCTTATGTTCAAAGCAATTTTTATACAATACAGCATTAATCCTTATCCAATTGAGTACCTTAAATAAATTGTTTATTTAATATAGATCAATATTGCCCTTTACAGCATGTAATTTAAGTGAACATTTTCGGAGATATTACAGATTTAAAATCCCGCGAGGAGGCCGCGCTTAGACCTATAAGCACTTCAACTTTAGCAGCGATGTCGCTCTTTCAAGAGTTTGTTTAAAGACATTCTGTAATTAATTGTAAAAATAAAATAGATAGGGAAAATATAAAAGTAAATAAGTAATAATGTACTATATGAATTTAGATATTCCAAAGATAGCAGGAAATCTTCTTGGTATAGGGAAAGGAAATTGTTTTTCTCCAAATTTAACGCTACGGCCACGGGCAGTATTGAATAAATCAAAACAACTGGATCAATTTTAATCATTTTTTTTACACTGACTGACATGGGATATGTATTTTATACCCGTGCGAAGCAGGGGCAGGCCGCTAGTAACTATATAAATTTAATTCAACAGCATTTAGTATTTCAATATAAAAATCAGAAAAGAAAAGCAAGAAAAAATAAAAAGAAAAGAATAACCGAATAATAAAAAAGGCTAAAAGAAAATTAAAAGAAAAGTCAAGAAAAATCAAAAGAATAGCACAAAAAGAAAAAGAATGACAGAAAAGAAGATTCAAAAGAATAGAAGAAAAGGAATAAGAAAGAAAGAAAAGCTGATAAAAAATTATAATAATACAATCACTTATAACAAATTTTATAAAGTACATGATAAATACTTACCTAATTCAGATTCCCACTATTTATTACCTTTAACTTAATTTGGTTTAATTAAAACACACTAGCGGCACGACTGATGAAAGTCTGGAGTTAAAACAGAAGCGTGTTCATATTGTCGATGTCGGTACAACGCCGAGACCGGTTCGATCTCGCTCCAGTCAAAATATTCTTTTTGACGAACCGGTGCTGGAGCGATATCGGACCGGGACCGGAGCGATACGATAGTGTGAACACTCTGACTGTTTGTTGTTTAACAATATTTTACCGGACCGAGAACGGAGCGAGATCGTACCGAGAACGGCATCATAGTCTGAATCCAGCCTTAATGTACAAGTTAAAAATTTATGCAAATATGTACTCTTTAAACATATTAACATTCGCCAAAACACTCTAATTTAAGAATCGGGGAATTGTTCATTATAATTTATTCAGGAGCTTAAATTTTGTAGATGTAATTTGATGTATATTTTTTTATTACAGGTAAGCGCAAAAATAAGGGTACATTTATTGATGGGTAAGTTTACAATAAAGACTATATATATACTAAAATACTTTTTTATACCTACGAATTCGTCAGCATGGACAGACATATTATAATGCAGTCTATGCCACTCCTTAGGTCTTAGGGTATCTCTTCCCAAAAATTACATACATTTGTTATTTGTACGAACGTGAAAATTCGACAGTATATAAACATTTCGTTATACTATAATATGCCATATTTGTAGCTACGTTAAAAGTTTTGAAAATTGATTCTGGGCTGTAACCCGTGAAATAATTTATGTGATCACGCATTTTCTTCAAAAAAAAATGCTATAAAACATTTAGGCACACTACAACGAATTCTGTAATAAAAATCCTTCTTAATTTTAAGCCGATGCTGATTCACTGACCCCAATTTTTTATAGTTATTATAATTTAATTAAATATTTATTAATTACAATTTTATCTTTATTGATCAATTCCTAAAACCCAGTAAAAAACGTACGATATCGCAAAACTATTAATGTTGCCAATAAAACGTAGTTTAATGAATCTAAAATACCTAGCGGTTGTTACAACGACCACGTAACAGAGTTTTCAATATAAATGCATCCGCAGAGATAATGAGGGAAGACCAGGCACTTGAACAGATGTGCGTGGTTTATCTCTAAACGGATATGTAAAGTACAGCTTATAATAGGTATGTAATGTAATATTATCATGGTTTTTATCACTGCCGCCCCGTTCGACGATGTTATGACCGCCCGCCCGCCGCCCGCCGAGCTGTGCACTCGAGAGCACGTTATGGATACAGACGTGCCGAAGTTCTTTCGCTCATAACACGTCCGCACTCGGCACACCACGGTCGCAAACTCTAAAAAAATTTCAAATCAAAAATTAACTGTACATCTCGTGTCGATAAATCGGGCGCGTTTATTATTTTACGCTCGATATTTTTATTAGTATACCGAGTCCCAAAAACAATTGTAGTCGAACAAAGCGAACATTAATTTTTTTGTAGTTTCTCCTTCTCTTTATTGGTTTTGTGCGTTGGTGAAACACTTAGTGGAACTACAAAATGGTGAGTTGGCCAAAATATATGTATATTTTAAATCACAAAATATGTTTTCAAATAATGTATAGAAGTACTACTTTGCAATATACCAAAGTACAAAAATAATAATAGAATTGTTTTTTTGTATAATACGCGTTTTTGTAATTTCGCCTTAGTTATTCTTTTCAACATAGTAATTTTATTTACACTGGAAATATAAATTGAAAATAAACGTCAATAGACTCCCGCGTGAGCCATCAGTCGTTTCTCATACCCATTGTGAAGCAATCAACATTCATTAGTCCATTTATAGAGTCACAACAGGCATCCAATAAAAATCACCATAAATACTAACTGTTTCTATTATCAGTTAACCCCGTTTGAATCCACTTATGTGACCACATAAAAGTTATTGATTTTGATGGTAAAATTAGTAAACTTAAAAGGGCTTTTTATTTTCTAAAATCACAAATTAAATGATTAACATATATTAATAACAACATGTTAATATGAAATGAATGGTCTTTATTTGATATTTTCAAGAACTCCACATAAGAAACTAAATATATTCTAACTATAATATATTTTCCTGTTGAAAATTTCGGAATCTTAAAGCTTTAAACTAGATTTAAACTAGATTACTTTATTTCGATATTTACACCATTAAATTGATATATGAAGTTAACGATTCTAACAAATGGTTAATTGTTTTATCTAACTGATAATTGGTTTTTCATTTCATTTTTCTCTTTTCTGTCGAAAAACAATTTCAGGATATTGATTAGGCAGCTTCCCTTTGGCGAGATAACGGGCGATAAGATAGTTTATCTCGTCAAGGCCCGCCCCTTGCCGCTGTCACTCCGATACCAGAAAAACTTAACAAGCTGCCCACTTAATGAAGATGTCCCTAACACTCGTTGATATCATATTTTTTACCTCAGTTTTTGCTAAAATTAATCTCTACACTTTATAAATTTCAAACTGAACTACGGCTTTTTCTGTTTGGTGTTTGGTAGTGAGATATGGGAGCTTTACTGCTTCACAAATTTTGAAGGTTGAAAATTAATATTTACCAATTTTCCATTGAAACAACAAACATATTAGGATATAAACAATTATCTTTATATCCATATAACTGTAATGCAGTTCTTTCGTGAGTGTTATTTTTTTATCCCCATCTTATTTATTACACTACTTATTTCAATATGATTATAATAAAATCGGCGAACTTATATTTGTAATAAAAGAAATTTAAAAATAATTTTTACTTCTAAATTTGAAATAATAATATATATAATAATAATTATAATAATTATTGTAAACTAGCAATAAACTGTATACAAAAAGTCTGTTAATCAGTAAATTACCAAATCAAATATTCTACAAACTTTTAACAAGCACGCGGCAAACTATTAAGTAACACTGTTGCAGCCAATATTAATTTCCGTAACAGATACTATCACCCCTTCAACAATTTGTTTTTCTAGATAAGTTTTCTATTTTAATTAAAGACAAGTAAAAACTTTGCTTAAGACATTCAACAACTGTATATATACCTATGTTTTTAATAAAGAGCATGTATCCTTTAAAGAATCTCTTTTTTATATAAGAAGAGAACTTTAGGTTAATGTACAGAATTTTGAGCTAAAGTAAGCCTTATAACCTCCACCTATTTTTGGCTAAGAATGTCAACCAGCGGAATGCGCAGTGCGTACCTATTTTATTAGGTCACTTTCATAGTTTCATGGCATTACGAAAGCGTTCTAAGTATTTGTTTTATAAACAGCCTTTGTGTTATTCCTTGGGCACGTAATGAGATTACTCACATCACTAGGAAATGTTAGTCTAAGATGCTTAGTCAAATCGATTACTTACTATAGCAATTGTTTAAGAATAAAACTTCTGTGTGCTTTAACCTCTATATTATAATATTTCAAGCACCCGTAATAATAAATGTGACCATTACTTGAAAAGGCAGGGACAAGAAATTGTACATTTACAAAGATAATGTTATAGAATTAACCACAGACAACATTAACTTAAAAACATTGTCTTCATTGCTACTACTAACACCTAATATTAGTCTGACGAGGTTTAAAATTGATAGAAAATTATTCAAAGGCCCGTTTGTTTTTTCACGCATTCACGCAGTTTTTTCTTAGAATATTTTTTATTCAGCATTTCTAACGCTGCAACATGTCCTGTATAGTAACAATTCTTCATGGAACGTGAAATTTTAACAATGATTAAAATATCACAGGTAGAGATCATTAGAGTAACCCAATGGTAACTTATCTAAGAAGCATTTATTATAAGTTAAATCTTATGCTTATGTTATAACATCTTATAGCATAAGCATAATGTTGAAAAATGCATATAACAACTCTATGCTTATTTCAATCAATTTTATTTTCACTATATATGACACGTCACCGCTCATTCTGCTATTACTCATTGGTTTATTAAAAAACTAGGTGGTTATTTTAATAGTTAGGTGGTAATTTTGGTCAAAAGACTTCATTAAATAAAGTAACAAAACAGGACCGTTAACGCAAATAGTAACGTCATTAAAGCCAACTAATTTTTAATTAAATTTTTAGCAATGGTCTCCTAACAGATTTCGTCAGTCATACCCCAAGGAGTACGGAAAGTCGAAACTTTCCAGTCTGCCATAACAAGTTAACAGCAAATATGTTTGATTAATTAAGAACAGACATACGAAAAGCAAACTCCCTAATTATTTATAGTGGTCCCTCAAAACTCCTTTCCTATTAGAAAGTTACCTCCGCGATCAATTTGTGTCATATTACTTCGTCACTTGATATTAGTCACCTCGGGGAATCTTAACAAAGAAACGGTGTTATGTCTATTAGTCACAAACAAGGCACAATATGAAACTATAATATATATCTAGAGATATTATTGTCATATAGAAAAACAAAACTTGCTAATGGCTCTTTTGTTTCCCAGAAATGCTTTGTTTTCTACAAATACTTATAAAAATGTTCTATCTTTAAACTACATCAGAATTGATATGAGTCTTTAACAAAACCTCGTTATTTATAAATACAGTAAAAATTTGAAAATAGAAAATGGTTGTTTAATAACGAATGCAATGCCGAGACAGAAAATATCTAATCTTTAAATAAATTTATTTAATTTTTCATGTTATTTAACATATATCACATCCTGACGTATTTAACAAACATTAAAATTATGTCAGAGTTTTGTTTTTAGTGTCTTTCTTCTAGATGCTACTTGTTTGATTGTCGTAGTGACAACATTGATTCATTGAATAAACATATTTTTATACAAATTTATGTACATTTTGTATAATTCTGTTTACGAGTATATAATATAAAGAAACAAAAAAAAGAGAGGTTTTGAAATAATACGAGGTTCTCAGTTAGCAGTTCTTTACTGTGCTTGTTTACTTCCTTACTATGTTTTACACCCAATTGCCACCTTAATAAGGTTGATGAAATATAAGTACTAGACAAATAAATACTTCATACTTATAAAATCAAAAGCAAAAAACATTTAGTCGCTGAACCTGAACTCACTTCGCGTGATGCGATAACTCTTGTTGTGTTAATTTATAACGCTCCCATTTTTCAACATATCGCTGTAACATTCATCACGAACCAGATGTCAAACTAAATACATCCCTCCTATTTCATATAACATTAAAAACTTTTTATTAATTTTAAACATTTTAATTCAACGAACTTTTATCACTGATTTACCTTCATAATTATGAAACAAGTATATTATTGTTAGATTTCTTTTCATTTTAGATGGCCACTTATTTTATGTTATAAATATACATATACTATATATGTATATATATATATATATATATATATATATATATATATATATATATATACACACACATTTCATATATACATATATATATACATAGTATCAACATTTTAAGTGTTATATTTATATCAAGATAAATGCTTTGCAGGTTTAATGCTAATTCAGGAAACCACTTTGCATTCGCATTATTGTTAGTAATGTATTCATGTTTTAAAAAGGATTGTTTGATAAAGACGCAGAGGTTTTTTTGAATAAACCTATATTGTTAAAAAATAAGGCTAGAAACACGTCCCCCATTAGCATTGTGTCTTTCTACTTCTAAATTTTAAGTTTTAATCAAAATTGATAAGATTTAATGACTAAGTATGGTAGAAACGCCATATTACATAAAATATCAAGGAGGCAAGCGACGCTCTGAATATGATCCTGGCATAAATTGATTGAAAGCGACATTTGATATAAAATCGGGTTGTGATTGATGCGAAACCGTTCGTGCTCACTAAGTGTTCTCTGCCGTGATGCCGCCTATATTTAGGAACATACTCGTCACTAGCAAAGTTTTTTATTCATATAATAATTTCTATCCTTCTATGATAATTTATTTGTAAAGGCAGGATGTATTTTAAATAAAATGATGAATCGATGATAATAACAGCAATATAACCATTTATATCAGATCAACTTAATGACCGTTAACAGTCAAAGATTCAAAAAGATCTTATAATCACTACATGCAAATTATTATTTAAATACTTTAGTTAACCTTAAAGGTTTCAAATTATGTATTTTACACCATGTAATTAAAATGTATATCTTAGAAGCTATTGCAAATTTAAAAGTAACGGTTAGATATTAGAAGTTAGGCTAAGACTAAATATTAGAAGAGGGGCGAAAGTCGAAAACAAAGACAGACAGCAAGGCATGGCCAGTCTATAATATACTATTACAAATACAACAAGATTTGATACAAAATCAAGTTTTCATTAATGGGAACCTTTATTCCTTAAGTGCTTCGTAATTGCAACGGTATATACAAACAAGATCTAAATGAATTGAGAATTATAGGATATTTCGTTTTACATATTTTTTCCAACTAACTTCAATACAGCTTGACTTTATATTTTTATTATTATTCTGAAATAAATAATTATTTAATTTAAAATATTATTAAAAGGCCCTGACTTGTTACATTAAAAGTGATGCAGTTTGTTTATAATGCCTTAAAAGGCATCCTGATATAAATATCGTACGAAAGAAGATAGAGCTAGAAGAAGCAATATGATCTGAGTACAAATTGATTGAAAATCTCATCGTGATTGATGCGGTTTGCCTCGAGTCTGCTAAGTGCTCGGTCGCTGCGTCGTGTATCATATAATTTGGTTCTTACGTACTCGTATCATCGAATGTGTTCTTTATATACTTGTAACTATACACTATATTTTGTAATTTATGTACCATTCACTCTGTAATATGTTAATTTTTTATTTAATTATTTATTTATTTAATCTAATATTATAAAAACGAAAATCTGTCTGTCTGTCTGTCTGTTACGTGTATGACATTAACGATGTGTCAAAATCAAGTCAAATCTGTATTTTCAGAAGTAGATACGAAGTCAAAAGAGTTATCTTTAGAAAGGCAATATATTTTTTGTTTCTGTTTATTTGATAAATTTAACTGAACTATTACAATGGATAATTAATATAAGTAATACGGGTTATTTATTAAAATAAATAAACTAAGAGTATTATAAATATGAACGCTGAACCAATATAGATGAAATTTCGCACAATTAATGTTTATGTTTTTGTGATGGAGATATTTGTAGAGTTGGAGAGTGACAGAATCTACTGGTAATTTCAAGACTACAGTCCACGAGAACGAAGTTGCGGGTAAAAGCTAGTATTAAAATATATTGACTAATTTGCCCTGTAACCGAAACATCAACAAATCAAAGCTTTTACCGTGGCGTTACGTAGATTTCTCTAAACACGTATTCCAGCAACATAATTCATTATTATTTAATCTAAAGTCACTTTATTGATGTATTATATACATAAAAAAATTACACAATATACTATATTACAAAAATAAACAAAAATATAAGCAATATATTCCAAGTATAAATTGATTCAGAGCGGCGTTTGATATAAAATCATGTATTTTGATGGATGTGACCGCCTCGTTCATGTTAAGTGCTTTGTCGTCACATCTAAAACATCTATGGTAGGTATATATTTTAAAAAAAATATATTGTGCCATATTGTGCTTTGTGACATTGTTTTTATAAAATTTTAATAAAGATCCATATGTTTTTTCAAGTCCAAGTATGCCATACGACGATGTATACCATCAACTTTTATTTATTTATAAATTCAAATTCAAAATATTATTTATTCAAGTAGACCGTTTGGAGTACTTTTGAATTGTCATTTAAAGAAACTACCACCGATACAGAATCTTGCTTCTACCGAAAAGAACCATAAATAAATTGGCGGAAAATCTTAAAAAAAAAAATTATACAATTGGATTAGGTAAGGTAATCTAAGAAAAAAAAATTATAAAAAAATTTATGAATATATAAATATCTTTAATTCTTCCATTACCAATAAATGAAAGTTTAAATTACTTTAAAATTAAAATACTTTAACATAAAGAACGCAATTTGTTCCGTGCTGGAAAAGACTTTTTTATTCACAATATTCCCTCCTCAATGGAACTGAATTTATAGCCTTTACTATGACATATATTTTATTCAACATCAATAAAATACAATTAAATAAAGAAAAATAATTTGTTTTTCTTTTATATAATACAAAATAATAATATCCAAATCCAAACGTATAAGCTTTATATAAATGATCATATTTGTCAAAGAAAAAATCAAACTATTTGTTTAGGAAATGTTAAAATTGTAAAACGAAAATAAAAGAACTTTTTAAACGTAAGCGAGGTTAATACAATCGTAAAATCCGCTATAAAGTTTCCTTATTTTCATTATTATAAACAACAACCCTAAGTATTTGTAAACTCCCATTGTATTCATAAACTGTTTACGAAGCTTACGGTCTGATATGTAGAATAATATTTAAGCCTATGGTTACTCGAAAGGGCCACAAGTTACGGATTAATTCTTGTTGTGATACCGTTAACTTTAGCGATAATCGAAATTGGTAACTTTGTACATTATTTATTACAATCTACGTTACAAGATACAACCCTATAACTTGGTTATAAGGTTGAGTAAATCGTCGGTCTCAGGTTATAATATTATAATTTTTTACTGAAAATATTATAATTTTTTACTGAAAATATTATAATTTTTCACTGAAACACATTATAAATTCTTGAATAACACTCTCAAAATAATTTCTAAACAAATTGTTTATTTGCTTTCTTTTACGAATTATTTCTTTTTCTTATTTTCATCATCATCAGCACCCTCCTGCCCTTATCCCACTCTAAGTGGAACGGTATAACATGTTCTATACATTTTAATGTGGTTACGTTTTTTACGACCGGCCGCCTGCTTGACGTCAACTTACCTTAGTCATACTTTACGACAACTCGGTATAGAAATGGGTAAACTAAATTTGAAATAATTTTACCGTGCAAATATTCTCATTTCATACTTTACACAAATATTATAAATAGACGAAATATATAAATAAAATATTTAAACAAATTACATTCATTAACCAAAATAAGAAACAAGCAATCTCAGTCACCTCCTGATTTAGTGTACATGATGAATAAATATACGTTTTCATATTCATAGCCTGTAGTAAGAAAATACGTAGCTCCTTAAAAATAATAGGGGGACAAAGCACTCAAGTTTCCTTCAAGGCGCTTCGCTGAAAGTGACAGTATGTCTTCAAAGTTTACTTAATTTTGCAACCGCGAGGTTTTTTTAGGTCACCCGTTTGCAAAGGGTGAGAAGCTGCGAACAAATTGCTTCACTGCTACGCTTAATTTATTTTATAAATGCCTTTAAGTTTTCCACAGAACACTTTAACTACCGAGAATTTTTATATTCTCAGTACGTTCTTTAACATTTATCTAATAGATAAAATTATGTCCCAAACTCGTGTATTAATTAGTAAATTCTTCTTTCTTTGTTACTTTATTTTAATTTAACGTTCACAATTGAACAAAGAATTTTTTTAAATGGTCTTTAGAAGGGTTTTTTACAAGGTTTTTTTAAAAGGTCTCGAAAATATTTATAGCAATTTGTATGTTACAAAGCAGCAACTGTAACTGTGAAATATACTTATCTTAATAAAATGCGATAAAAAATTAACTACCAAAAAAGTCGGCAAAGCATATATTGACAAAATTATTTAATATTCGGAAACAAAAATCATATAACTTCGCATTATGATATTAAACCGCCGTGTAGTATCCTGCTGAGTATAATAGATCACCCTCATTTCTTACTGAGGTGTCGTAAAAGGCGGCTAAGGTAAGTTGACGTCGGGTAGGCGGCCGATTGTAAAACAACTACCCAAATCATCTAACAACATGTTTGAAACGTGCAAACCCCACTTAGAGTGAGATACGGGCAGGAATAGTGATCGTATTATTATATTAATAACTGCAACATACTAATGCAACAAAACACTAATTTAGTAAAACAATGAAGTGTCTTTCTGTTGATTTGATATGCAAATAGCAAATGTGAAGCAGTATATACAATTACTATCGTATAATATCGTAAAAACAATTGGTGAATCAATACGGTAGATTGTTCCTTATGTACATTATCTACATCATATTACTTATGTATTTGTATTGTCATATATACTGTCATAATTTATGATGTATGTTTAACATGATAATCTTTTTCAGAGATATTTTATCATCCATCTCATCGCCTAATCCTTCATGTACATACATAATCTGGGAGCCGTACCAGAATCTGAAATACATCCATATTACGATAGTGGTTTCGTTGCAGATCCATCCATCACACACTGGATTCATAACAGTCGCCTCTCTGCAAATGTCCCGTGGACGTTTATAACAGATGCGTTGTGCTATATTACATAACTATACAAGCAAACGTGATTGTCATATGAAACACGAGCAGTAAGATCTCTATCTATATATTTCAATAATTTCAACACTAAAACCTATTAATATAAAATAACCTTGAAGTTGACCCGCCGTGTGGTATCCGACTGAGTAGAAAAGATCATTTGTTACTGAGCTGTCGTAAAAGGTGACTAAGGTAAGTTGATCCGCCATGTGGTATCCAGCCGAGTAGGATAGACCACCTTCATTTCTTACTGAGGTGTCGTAAAAGATCACTAAGTTAGACGTTAAGACGTTAGGCAGGCGGCCAGTCGTAAAATACCTAATACCACCTAACAATATTTTTAAAACATGTTGTGCTGACCGTGGGGTCAGCACGTTAGAGTGGGATAAGGATAAATATCAATTTTTATTCAAAATTTATATTTTACAACGATTTCAATAAAGTACTTAAAATGCATGTCAAATGCGTATATTTGCAATGCAGAACGTAGCTATTCAAGATTGATTATTTTTCGTATATAGACACTAAAGAAAAAGAAAGTTTCGTAATTTTTAACAAACAAGTTAAAGAGATAAGCGTAGAATGGCAGTCCATATCTGAAACGAACATTACGTGATCCTGCCGTAAACTCATCCTTTAGAAGCCACACCCTGCAGAGGGTAAACGATGACGTGATTCGAACGCGATATATCGTCGTACAGGGTAATATTGTGTCGCGGACGAACTGATAGCTCGGGCCTTTTAGCAAAAAATAAGGTCACCCGTTTACACGAGAGCAAAGCCTTTAAGTGACATATACTAGATAAATGTTTTTGCAGCTTAGAGATAAGGGGTGGAAGATAATTTCAAAAGTTCACATTTTAACAATATTAATTAATTATTACCGACATAAAATATATAAGTATATATATTCACCAGTTGTCTGTCACCCATAACACAAGTATTAAGTTACTTACTTTGGGGACGGACGACCGTGTGTGTAAGTGTCCCATATATTTAATTATTTATTTATTTATTTATGGAAAACTACGGTGAGACCGTGCGACTATTTCGAGGGGTTCACGGGTTCGAATACCGGGCAGGCAGATTTTTTTGTTAAAAATATATGTCTAAATATCAACACATTTACAATGAAGAACATGCTTTTTGGTGAATGAAAACATCGTGAGGAGAATTCTTTGGATATGTGCAACTACCAATCTCTCCCTTTTGTCTAATAATGGAGAGACGAGATGACCTTTTAATCTACTTAATAATTAACAGTTTAATCTTATTATAATTTTAATTAACTTATTACATTGTTTAGTGATAATTTCAACTGAATTTAAACTCATGGTTCAATCGTCAAATTTAAAAAGCTACGTCAATCGAATACACAATAACAAAAAAAAAAATTGAAAATCTTCAACGCCACAAATGTAATTATCGCTGGTATTGACGAAGTTGTGTTTTGAATTCTGGGACAGTCCCCAGTTTCATTATTCAGCAGTGTAGAGGACGACCAGCCAAACTTAGATTGGAGCCGGCGACGCGGGCGCGTGCTTAAACTCTGTCACCGCTCGCCTGGACAAAGATTTATAGCAACTTTACGTTGCATATAGACTACTTCTTTATTTTTTAATATATGCAACGTGGTATCAAGTAAAAACGTGCCACGACTTCATCCTACAAATTATAAGTGATTGTGGACAATGTACAATTACTTCACGATAAACCTTAGTGATTTTTTAATTTTAATTAATTCTAATAAACACTATTTTAAATTTTGAATTCTATCATATAAAATTAAATATAAATAAATAAATATATGGGACACTTACACACACGGTCGTCAGTCCCCAAAGTAAGTAATTTTAATACTTGTGTTATGGGTGAAAGACATCTGGTGAATATATACATATATAATTTTTCAATACATACATAAATACAAATATACACCCAGGCTCGAAGAGCCAACAAATTCTTTTTATAGAAAATGTTGGGCCTCGGCGGAAATCGAACCCGTGACGCGGCGCTGAAGGCAAGATCACTGCACACTGCGCTAACGGGCCAGTCAATATAATATGACAATAATAAGGATTAAATAATTGTTACTTTATCAAACTAGAAAAAAGGAAATATAAAAAGAAAAAGTTACAATGGACTGTAAAATAAATAGAGGTATATTGATTTAATACGTTCGAAATTAAGGCTAATATTAAATAAATAAAGTTTGAACAGTAGACTACAATAATTTTGTTATAGACATTCAGGCGCTATCAAATGTTCACCAAAAGCAATTTTAATTATTTAAAAACTAGCACTATTTAAATTAAACTATACTTATACCTAACCTACCTTGGGTTCTAATTGTTTTTAATAAGTAATATTTATTTACGGGCTTTTCGCTGTAAGTAAGAAATATACCATAGCACAAAGGATGTTATATTAAAAATCATTATCTATTATTTATTATAAGATACGTCGATTGGGTTTGAAAATATTATTATGACATCTTTACTTAAATTAAAATATTAAAACAATCATTATATCTATTGTTTATTATGAGATTCATCGGTTGGATGTGAAAATATTCTTATGATATCACTTCTTACATTAAAATATTAAAACTCATATATTCTAATTATTATTATTATATGTTTATGATAACACACCCACACACATTAAACACAGTATGTTTTTTCCCCCTCATTAAATAGATCACGGGAAGCCTAGTCGTGTCGGAAGTTTGTAGGCGGCTTCCGTCGACGCGTGCGCATATCGACACCCAACACTCGCCACAGAGTATTTATTACATTACATGTCACGTGATATGGTGTACAAGTTCGCTGGAACTAGAAATCAGCCGCAAACTGAGTTCAGTAATCGACACGTCGGCATATACCTAGTGTTCAATAATACTGTATTGTTCCATTTATTTAGAAAATTGTTCTATTGAATTCATTTAAAAATTAACATACACCTGCTTTTATATACACTATCTATAAATAAATATTGTAACATTTACACTTTTGGTTATTTATAATATTGAACGCATGTCTGATGAAATTATACAATAATGCAATTTAATTCATTTATAGAAATAGGGGTTACTTTGCGGAGTTTATACAAAATTTATCTTACTATTGTTTTGCTCTAATCTGCATTGTTTAAGAATGTTAATGTAATGCTGTGTAAGAAGCAGAAATCGTTCACGTACCCTATACAAGCAGATTTGTTAGCGCACGTGTCACAATACATGCCACCGACAACACACTCCACTAGCACTTACACACGTTCACTACGACAATCTCTACGATCGTTTCGCCCCGTAACCGAAGCAGAAGATAGGCTTCACGTAAACATCACAATGTATTTCTTAACAAACGTGAATTATAGCAAAATAATTCTGTCATTACTTTTGTGCCATTTGTTGAATCGATCTTATAGTCTATGTTGTATTATCAAAGGTGAAAATAGTCGATTGTATTTCAATTATTCATAGCATAATAATGATAGTTATTATCTATAACTTTTTACTTTCATCAAAGTGTGTATTATTGCTCTAAGTTACTTCAATGTTATATAAAACTTGCCGTAACTTATTTTGTTGCTTATCACAAACGTAATTTTTCTATACAATTTAATAATGTTTATTACACGTTCACAAAATCTGGTAATACCGTAATATGTAATTACGTTTCAAATATCTTATACATTGGTAAACGCTACACTAATTGCGGCGATATTAAAATAAGCTCACAGCAATAACCGTTTAAAAACAAACTGAGAAACCTCACAGTTGCTTTAATTACTACCGACTTCACCAAATTACGAGAAATTTCGCGCCCTATACCCACCACATCACAATAAGGAAATGGAGGAAGCCTATGAAATAGCAAATTAAATTTATTGTAATGTTAGGGCAATGACAGACGAAAGATTTTTTGGAGACATAAAAAAATGGTAGACTGCTAGCTATTTTTAATGTCATTGAGATATTTAATTCACTTCTTACCCACAGAGTGTGTTATATTTTGTATGTCCTCTCACATTAGAACGAAGTGACACTATTTTTTTTCTGTGAAGATACTTGAAGAGATATGAATAAAGGTTTATGTTAAGTATAAGAGATGTACTTATGCGTAAAACATTTAACAAAATTGAAAAATAATTGGATGATAAAAAAATCTGGATCTGAAAATCCTTTCAGTTTCATACAGGACTGCGGTTTAATAATGTAAAATTGAAAATGTTTAAGAGTTTGATTCTGGTTCTTCTCGGTAAGAGCAACATTCCGAACCAGTTGTAGCTTCATTAATCATTATGATCCTTGACGATTCAAAAGTGCATGAAAGAGCTTATTTGAAATAAGATTATTTTGATTTGATTTGATTTGATTTGGCGAGTTATTTAGGCTTCTATTTATCTCTATACAGTTTACACAGAATATAAAAAAAAAGTTAAATATTTTATTTTCAAATTCTAAAGTTTAATGTATATACAATAAAATATGTAAAATTCATTTGTCGTTCGTCTGTAATAGCTCTTAATGTTGGCGAATTCAGCTGGTTCGTATTCATCCAGACACCCAACCACACCCCTGGCTATAAGGCTCGACTATAAATAATATTTAATGTTCTAAGAACGTTTTTATGAGAGTTCGATTAGACAAATAAGTGCTTCAATTAATTTCACGGCAATAAAGACAACAAAGTTGTTCTACATTACAATATTGTGAAAGATATGTTTTTGTCATTGACGAAATAAAACGTTGTTATTATATTGAGACAAATCATTATTACTAAAAAAAACTCTTAGAGATTTTAGCCATGTACATTTAAATAATGAAATTTGACTGTTAGATTTGACTTTATAATTCAGTCAGAGAAAAACTGCATTCTTATTCTTACTCATTCAGTCTGCTTTGCATGTGTTAAAATATTTTAAACTAATATCAGTTAATTAACATATACAATTAACTATTTATTATAACAAAATGATTATAAGACTTGTTGTGAATAATTAACATATACAATTAACTATTAATTATAGCAAAATGATAAGAATTGTTGTTAATAATTAACATATACAATTAACTATTTATTATAACCAAATGATAATAAGAATTGTTGTAAATAATTATCATATACAATTAACTATTTATTATAACCAAATGATAATAAGAATTGTTGTAAATAATTATCATATACAATTAACTATTTATTATAACAAAATGATAATAAGAATTGTGAATATTTACCATATACAATTAACTATTTACGCCGTGTGGTATCCGGCTGAATAGAATAGTACCACCCTCATTTCTTACCGAGGTGTCGTAAAAGGCGACTAAGGTAAGTCGACCCGCCGTGTGGTATCCGGCTGCATAGAATAGTACCACCCTCATTTCTTACCGAGGTGTCGTAAAAGGCGACTAAGGTAAGTTGACCCACCGTGTGGTATCCGGTTTAGTAGAATAGACCACCCTCTCTTACCGAGGTGTCGTAAAATACGACTAAGGTAAGTTGATGTCAGGCAGGCGGCCGGTCGTAAAAACGCAGCCAAATCATATGACAACATGTTTATAACATGTTGTGCCGACCCCACTTGGAGTGGGATAAGGGCAGGAGGATGATGATGATACAATTAACTATTTATTATAACCAAATGATAATAAAAATTGTTGTGAATCATCTTTATATATTTTGAAACTCGTTCGGAGCCGTTATCGTGAGTTCATTATACAACGCCATCGCTACTAGAACAATCGCTGATTAGTTTAGTTAATATTTTATTTAATGTTGTATTCTTTAGCGTTTATACTAATGTTGATAACATTCTAATCTTTCTTTACTACACATCGGTAATAATGTAACACATAGCATGCTTTGGTTACCTGTAAATTTAAAAACAGTTAGCTTTAAGTAACGTGAAATCTATATTATAAATATTGTTACTGTTTCTTATGTTGGTGATCCAAATAAATAAATAAATAATCCTAATTTATTGCAGTCAAAAAGTGTATTTACATTTTTTTAAATGAAATAATGCGGCAAAGTTCACAGAAGCTGAGAGAAGAGAAAGAAAGCTCATTTCCGGTTACTCACTCAACCTGGGTGTGATGTGTGCATTTGATGCTCAGCCCATCACAACCTCCTTGAGTGAGCGATCGTGGATGAGTTGCCTACAACCTCAAGAAGAAGACCCCAGTGTATTTCCTGTTAGCATGTATGTCCTGTATAACATAATGTACTTAAACTATAAATACATTAAGTTTATTATTTTTCATAATATATATAATATTAGAAAAATTTAAATGTATAAGTGCCTGTAGCAAAGATATTATTATAATGTAATTGTAAGAGACAATGAAAATATTTTTTAATTTTTTTGTATTATTCATTCCATCTTTTTAATATATAATATGAATGTTTGTCTCCGTATTTTATACACTCTGAAATGGTTGGACCGATTTTAATGAAATTTTCAGACAATCTTTAAAATGACCCAGCGATGATTCAGGATGATTAGGTGACGATCGGAACATTTTTTTTCAATTGTTGAGTTTCGTTTCGAGAAGAATTCGAAATCAGACTAAGAACAGCAACGCGTGGCTGGACAGCTAGTTGTATTGTATTATTTGTATATTTAATATGAAATTGAAATTTTAATTATTTTATAAATGAAAACGCACTGTGCATACCTTTTAATGAGAATATTAAATTTAAAATAGGTAAAACAATATCCAAGCGTTAGTTCTTGTAACCAGACCATATCAAGTAACTCTTGAAAATCATTGAACAAAAAATTCCATTTAACTACTAGGCTAGTTTACGCGCAGAAATATTGATAGGAAACTATTGGGCAGACACAGTAAAAATAGACCAACTAACGTACAGAAAACAGGCGCGATTCTGTACTGATTTATTCGTTATTGGCTACCGATTCGGCAGCTTACGATATCCAGTGTTAGTAGTAACGCACCTATGATGTGATTAGTCATATGTTATGAAATATAAATAATATATTAGCTTTGTAAATGTGGAGTGACTCAAGTGAACATATGTTCACATATATAAATAGAATGAAACAACATAAAGCTGGAACTCGAGTTCTGTATAAATAATTCTCGTGCTTCTTTATTTTCATAACTTTGTGAAAAAACCTTGATTTACGTGAAACTTTTGTACATAGTTTGCGTATATTTATATTTTCTAAGTTAATTGTCTTCCATACCACAGTATAAAGTTAGGTTTTTTGGGGACAGACGACCGTCTGTGTAATTGTACCATATTTATATATATTTGTATGTACAAAAAAGGTGATTCCTGAATTACAGTCTCGTACAATTTATAACGTTCTCCAAATCTAAGAAAAACACATAAAATTACGTTACATTCGCTTCAATATAAATCCAAGTACATCAACATCCGCAAACATACTGTTTCCGTCGAATAGATAAGCTTTCAATTCCGATCCAGTTCCCGTCGCTCGAGACGGAAATTAAACACCTTACATCCTAGTATAAAAATTCATTTTTAATATCCAACTGATAAAATTACATTGCAAAGGAAATTTATAGTGCTGTCTAATGTGAATAAGTTAGTAGCTTCTACCTACTTTTTACCCTCTTTGAATTACAAAGCTAAATTGTTACACAACGTAAGTGAAAGCTTGCCCTCCTCTGTTTCTCTAATATTATTATAATATTAACAATATTACCTGCATATACCGCAGTATACAGAATAGGTAAAAAGACTTTGGCAACCGATTAATGACGACATAATCTATGTTTTATCATACGACTCAAATAAAATCAGTGTCGAACTCATTTGAAAGATATATTTTAAGAAATAATTGTGTGACAACATGTTTATGATATGTTGTGCCGACCCCACTTAGAGTGGGATAAGGACAGAAGGATGTAACTAACTAAAGTAACTTTTATAAATAATTCTGTATTAATAAATAAATCTAGATATTTAAAACAAATAACTAAATACATAACCAAAGCCTGCTTGGATAATACATATATACACAATCATCAAATGAACAATACTTAAGACGGCATTATCTACGTCTTACACCTGGCCGCATTGATTTGCATTCGCTGTGAACTCGATAGGCGTGCAGTGTTACACACTAAGTCGGTGATTGTGTTAGTGCCATTTAGATTCGGCTGATTAGGTTCACTGGGCTATTAGATCTACTAGTGATGTATTGAATTATATGTATGACTCAGTTTTATGTTTCTGGTTCGGTTTAGGTATGTATTGATATGTATAGACTCACCCGTTGGCGCAGTGGGCACTGAAGTCGCCTTCAGCGTCATGGGTTGCGGGTTCGATTCCCGCCGAGCAGCAACATTTTCTATAAAAATTCGTTGATCTTCGAGCCTGGGTGTGTATATGTATTTAAGTATGTATTTAAAACTATGTATGTAAGTATTCACCAGTTATCTGTCACCCATAACACAAGTATTAAGTTACTTACTTTGGGGACGGACGACCGTGTGTGTGTCGGTTATATTTATTTATTTATTATTTATATATTAGTTTCTTAATTGAAATTGTATATTTATCTTATTTACAAACTTTTTTTGAGGAATAAATATTTCCTAAAGGTATTTGTTATTGCTTCATAAGAACAATATTTGCTGTAGAAAATTATCCAAATCGCGATACAGTTTGGTTCTTCATATTTAAAAATATTTTTTTGTGTCCATCTGTCCTTTCAGGTTTTTTGTCTACTAACATACGCTGCCTGCAACGTTTTGATTTCTATCGATACCGCGAGATACAGTGCTGGGTCGTTATTCTATCACCTTAAGAACCCAACATCTTCATGTTCTTTGAACTATGAACCCACGTATATTATTATTAGGTAGCTGCTTTAGTTTCACAATTCGTTGAACTATATAGTTTAACCCAATTCGTAAATTCCAAATAACACGAATAAAAGTACTATAAAAAATAGTAGCTCTTTTCACGTGTTACTTTTGTAAAATATAGCATATTACAACTAGGAATGTGAAAAATAGTCATGTAATCGTAAATTTATACCTATAATAATAATGATATTATTTCAAATGCAGTTATCTAAGTATCCTATTTAAAATTCCTTCGCATTTAGTGTTTTTGTGTATACCCATCCTTACAACCAATGTGTATTATTAAACTGCTGTTACAATATTATTAATATACTAAATACAGATTTACTCTTGTAACATAAAACACGCATATCTTAGGGCGTATACATGTCGTAATTGCATATCTAATCCATGTTGGCAACTCGCATATTCGTAGCAGTTGCCAACAAGAATACGCAGCTTAACAGACAGAAACCATCGCGTGCTACGCGCGTTGTAGCTGTCAGTAATTAAATCGAGAGGCGGTGGCGACATTTGCGGCGCCTTAAATACGCAAAAGCTAGCTAATTAAGATACCTAAGAGAACTAGATGCGTTTAAAAATATTTCTATTTCTAATATTTAATTAATATTAATTCTAGTCTTTCTACTTTAGAATTATTAAAAAAAATGTTTAGTAAATTTTTCAATCAAATATTTTATAAAAATAAAATTCATCGTTTTACAATAGTAATATAACATAATATATGTAATATATAATTTATTACTTAGTCGTAATCAAAACTCTTGCACGTCGAATAAGGTAAACTACTTGAATTAAAAAAATATATACCTAATTTAGACATTTATATTATAGTATAACAACCTTTGAAATCGAACATATATCCCGTTTATGCATCATGTAATGCAGATTTAGTTCTAGTTATTCTAAGTATGTCTAAAATATATCTGTTTTAAATATATTGAAATCTTCCGTTCACTCTGAGACTATAATTAATCCAAAGCCACGCCAAACAACAATTACTCAAGAGTAACTCCATTGACCTAAACGACTTGCTTGTCTTTAATTTAAATTATACCTATTTGAATCAGCAATTGTGTTTAGTTTAATAAATGCTACTAATAAAGTATAAGTTAGCACAGCTGTAGTTTGATGGCATGCCGTGTGGTATCCGGCTGAATAGAATAAATAGGACCACCCTCATTTCTTACCGAGGTGTCGTAAAATACGACTAAGGTAAGTTGAAGTCAGGCAGGCGGCCGGCCGTAAAATACGTAGTCAAATCATGTGACAACATGTTGGGACGACCCCACTTAGAGTGGGATAAGGACAGTAAAATGATGAATTGTAATTTCGTGACGTTGACTACTATAATAGGCAGTACAGTCCATTTTTTTAAATTGGAAAGAATGAACATTTTGTAAAAATCTTTTTTTACGATGTACATGTATATTTCTACTTTATTGCCTTAAATTTTATAAGTGTTTTGATATACATTGATATAAGTTAGATCTGATATAAGTTTTATTAAGAACTACGTTAGAAGAACGTGGTTATTAATAAATCTTTACACTAATTGAAGACTTTGACTTGGTCTTGGGCAAATGCCACATTTGCCCGTAACTAAGTTAACCAACAAACAAAACATACAAAGTTAATAGGCATAGCTGTAAAATGTCAATTATACTGATTAAATGTGGTTACAATTTGCTTAAACGTTATCCGTTAGAATTACTTACAGTAAGTTTTGTGGTCTTAAGTTAATTTTGCTATAAACATTGTGGGGCATATATTAATGCAATAGAAAAGAAAAGGTGTTTCCATTGGCAACACAAAAAAATACCACTGTATAATTCAGAGAAATTTTATATGGTTATATTTATTTACCAAAATAATGTGTAAAGCGTATAGTATTCCAATTTTAAAAAAGTTTTCGTAAGTAAAATGCATTTGCAATAAAATTTTATGTAAACCTTATTTTTGCAAATGAATTCTGTACACAAATCGTATATGTTCACACTTGAAAAATAGATAACAATGGTTTCGTCTGACACAAGCGCGTGTACCATTCAATTTGAATTTGCATGCAGTTTGCCAGTGGACAATCGAACTTTGTAACGCGACGCCATTGGTCACTAATTAGTCAACTTGTTTAGGTAGTGTTGAACAGGATTAGTTAAAGGTGAAAAGTGATTAATTGTTTAACTTTGCAGACATTTCTTAGCGCAACAAACTGTCCCTACAGTAATAAATATAATTATAGATATGGCTATACAACGTGATCGAGAAACTTCATAGACATAAAATGATTGGAGGATTTATCGGATACGCTAACGGGTTAATGAACTAAATATGTATAAATTTATCAATATACTGTAAGAATCATTAGTAAAACTTATAAAATAGTTATTTTCCTTATTGTTATTAGTTTACAGATGAAACGTCAAGTGCGACAAAAATAGTGAATTTATTTTCCACATAGAGAGTTTAGAGCTAGTAGCAATTGTGTTTGGTTGAGTGCGAACATCTGCATAGGGTTGAGTTGTTTACCAAAGAGCGGTCTCAAGACAATTTGTTTGAAAGGTGTCGCGCAATCCACTCCGATCGCCACGGATAACCATCTACAAACTTAGTATAAATCAATACAGACAACTCTTAGATAGATATCTTCTGTGATCTTAGACCGATTACATTTAGATGTTTAAATTTAACACTCTAAAGAATCGATCAACTTGAAACACTTTATGATTAATTCTTTAACATAATTATACACACAATTATTTTTATGTAAAGAAAACTACCAATACTTAACATTTGTTATATAATTGAATTGATTGAATTATTTCTTTTTTCCTAATTGAACTGCAGTATACATCTAAACTTGCATAATTATTTTGCATTTTATACAATTTAAGACTCAAAACTGTTTTAAAGACTTTGGAATATTCTCATATATTGGAATATTCTCACGTCTAATAGTGTCGGATTTTCCCTACCAGTTTTGAACTCATCCTGGGCCTTTAATCATGAGCCCGATACACGTGATTATCCGTATGTGGTGACAATGGGTCCAAGGCAAATGTATCTTTTCTGAAGAGAAATCCGACTCAATTCCAACTGAACAAACAGCTTGCAAGCCGAACAAAGGGTATTATTAATAGCTATTATTATCGATAATAACTAAACGCATTCATAGTTCACAATAAGTAAGTGCTCGTCATGTGCATTGTGTAATAGTGTATTTATTTTTTTTAATAAAAAGAAAATATTTTCTTAACTAAATAATTTATAGAATTAGGCGTTGCATTGCGGAGATCCATTATACAAAAGTAAAAATAAAATTTAGTTCGCTATAATCCCCGATTAAGTAAATACAAAATATATGTAATGCTAAATATAGAGTGGACTATCGGTTTTCATACCTAATACATGCAGAATTGGTAAAAAACATGCGCCACCACAATACTGAATCACTACACACGTCCACTATCACAAACTAAACAATCATTCCGCCCCGCGACCGAAGCATCATCAGGAGATAGGCTCCTCGACAAAATCGCAAAGTAATTAAAACGTTCAAATTGTCTTAAGTAATTAAAACGTACACGAAAGTAAATGATATGTAACAAATTAATTCACGTTGAAATAATTAAGAGAAATGTGAAATAAAACAAAATTACATTAAATCGCGGGTTATCTACGTTCTTACTCTTATTATTTTGGTGACGAAGCGAGAGGAGTTCGAAATTTACTTAATTATGTTATAAAGATACCAATCTGAACAAAGTGGGATCGCTTGAAGTTGAGCACCGATTTGATAAACGATCGTGATCATGTCATCACGTCTTAAAATCATTATTTATTTGTCTGCTTAATAACTTAAAATATTCGTAGAGAAACTTGTTAGTCTTTAATATGTTTCTTAAATTTAATCATTATTCTCCTGCCCTTATCCCACTATTAGGGTCGGCTTGTAGGAATCATGTTGATACATGATTTAGTTAGGTATTTTACGACCAGCCACTTGCGCGACGACTTCAACTAACCTTAGTAGCCATTTACAACACCCCGGAAGGAAATGAGGGTGGTCTATTTTACAGCCGGATACCACACGGCGGGTCAACTTACCTTATTCGCCTTTTACGACACCTCGGTAACAAATAAGGGTGGTCTATTCTACTCATCCGGCTACCACACAGATTAAACATATTAAGTTAAATCTTCGAATTCACTACTAGTTTTTTTCTTATGTATTAGATTTATATGATTTTAGTGCTCAATAATGAACATAATAATTGAGTATTAAATAAAATACTACATTTTTTACAAACTCCGGGTAAGCACGAACAATTCTTTCTGTTAAAATTTGTCTCATTTATAATCGCAATTTATCACACGTTTTTAGGTAAAGGAAAACATCGTAAGGCAAACTGCATATATGTATCTAGATAATTTCGAGGACGTGTAACCTACTAATAGAACAGCTAGGTAGGTCTTAGCTTCAACCTTTCTCTCCAAAAACGGAGAGAGGCAGCTTATGCCCAGCAGTGGGATAGTAACAGGCTATTACTTTATTTTTTTCACAGATTATAATATTAACAGTAGCCGTGTGGTATCCGGCTGAGTAGAATAGACCACCCTCATTTCTTACCGAGGTGTTGTAAAGGGCGACTGACGTAAGTTGACCCACCGTGTGGTATCCGGTTTCGTAGAATAGAATAGACTCTTTCTTACCGAGGTGTCATAAAATACGACTAAGGTAAGTTGACGTCAGGCAGGCGGCTGGTCGTAAAAATGCAGCCAAATCATGTGACAGCATGTTTATAACATGTTGTACCGGCCCCACTTAAAGTGGGATAAGGGCAGAAGGATGAGATTACAATATTAACAGATGTTGACTTTTCCCTAATAAATGATCAACCCAGCAATTAAAACTTCATCGGTTCCTATGTCCCAATCTTGTTAGGGTGTCCCTACCTCGTACGATAGAGTGTCAGTAATTTATTTCCAATCACTGGTTGAAATTGCTTTTTAATGCAGAACTTAAAAAATCTTTTACATAATTAACGACTCAAATCTATTGTACCATCTCCCGTTATAATATCCACAGGCTTACTAAAAGTTTCCTAGAGAACCTTTAACGAAATATAGATTAAATGAAGTAATGAAACATTTTTTTTTTATATAAAATCCTTGCCAAGGTCTGCTTTAATGATGCAACTTTAAATCCATTCTAATTTTCATATTTTATTATTGTTGACTATATCCAATGCCTATATGAAAATAAATTAAATTAAAAAAGCAGAGCAAATCATTAATCACACACTATTACTCAAATTAATTTATATATATATATATATATATTTATAAATATATATATATATATATATATATATATATATATATATATATATATATATATATATATATATATATATATAAATGAACGTTTTTCTTGTCTCTTATAGGCTCTTAAATGGCTGGACCGATTTTAATGAAATTTTTAGATAACCAGAAGTTATGATAGAATTATTTTGATATTATCCGTGTTTTAAGAAAATCTATGCAATGCTTAAGTGTAAAACGCAGATAACGTTCACATACCTTATACATGCAGGACAAGTCGCCACACGTATCACAAAACGCCGCCACCACCAAGACAACACACAAGCACTACGCACACTACGACAATCTCTACTATCGTTTCACCGCGTAACCGAAGCATCATAACAAGGATAGGCTCCAGGACTAAATCGTAATAAATAAAATAAGATTAGATTGACCGTTTATCCCTTTATCCCTTTACACTAGATCTTTAGATTCACCCAGCAGATAACCCTGTAGAGTATTTTTTTCAACTGCCAATGAAACTTTTATTTAGCCAGATCGAAACCAGATAGAGCTACAGCCATTCGTAGCGGCACCGCTAGTATTCTATAAATTGTAATAAATCACTTGTTTTTAAAGATAAAAATAATTTTTACTTTGATTCAAATATAATAGTTATTAAAGATCATTAGTTATGTTAATACACATATACGTATTTCTCAGACCTGGTTATAGATTCACAACCGCAGAGAATATAGACATGTTCACTGTACAGACCCGAAGGCAGTGGGCAGTACAATGGCCGCTCGGGGACTAACAAGTCTAATAAATGTATATTGCGCCACGGAACACAGGGATATGTTATATTTGACACTCTGCGGCTCCCTAGCTATTCCGATAAGACTCATCTGCCCTTAGACAGAATTTTTAGTGTTGTGCATTACGGGTTACCATATTACAGCAGTATAAAAAGACACGTCGTAAACAATTCTTCAATAATATTCTCATTACTTTCGTATTATGGACCTCCGCAAAGTAACGCCTAATTCTATAAATTATAGATTATTTTATTTTAAATTTATCCATATAAATACAGCGTTTAAGTGCCCTCAATAATGCAATATGTTTTTCCCTGTTCCCGAAAGAAAAACGGTATTTTTTACCCTTTACTTTACCTCTGTGTATTAGCCTTACGTAAATGCCATATGTCATCTATCTTGTTCCAGCGTATTAGCTGTGAAAGAGTGACACAAAGACAGACTTTCCCATTTACAATAATGTTTTAAAATTTATCATAAACCTTCCATAACATTTTCAAGAAACTCTTTAATGACTTGTCCATTTTAGATCCCCAATTCCGGGAAATTCAGAGATAGTGTTACGTCCCCAATGCAAACTTGTAATTTGCCTTGATATAATCCAATATTTAGCATGGTGTAATTGAATATTTTTCCAATTTGTCGCGCGTAATGGGGCAAGATTGAGTTGACGGTCCCCCGGGACCCTCCGTGTCACAGGACGCACGACATTTCATCTTCACGCATAATTTTATGATTTCAATTAAATTTCCTTATGTAAATATTGTTTTAGTAACTCCTTTACAGTCCTTACTTTCACAAGTATAGTTTATTATTTTAAAGTTTCTGGTGGACCGAGCCTTGCTCGGTAATTTTTTTACAAAATAAAAAAAGAATCTTAAAAAAATATATATAATAAGTAGATAGTTGGGATCGATCCTAGCTATTTGCAATTCTCGAGAATGCCCGTTCTCCAAACGCTGACTTGACAGTTTATGGCAAAAATAGTGTTTTATATTCAATATATAAATTTTAGTATTTTTTAATGCTCAAAAACGTTTATTGTTGTTGTTTTGATAAAACTTTTTTTGACATAAAACCTAGCTAGATCGATTTTTCTCCCCAAAAACCCCCTACATGCTGAATTTCAGGAAAATCTTTAGAGCCGTTTCTGAGATTCCGAAATATATACATATATATACAAAATTGAAAATTGTTGCAGTTTCTATATTTTATTAACCAATTAAAATATATGCAACTAAATCGCTAGGAATAAGTTTTATCAAGCTAATGCTAAATATTATATTGTTAGGATCCAAAGTAGGATTTAAGAAAAGAGAACTAAATTAATACATTTGTAACCAAACAAACAAGATGACCGACGTGAACACATTAAATAACAGAGCTTTTGCACGCAAGTACCGATCGTAAAAGAGACCTCTGTTCTTGACCTGACCATTTTTATACTCTAGATGAGAGATAATTATGAAGTGTTGCTAGCAGCAATAAATTAAAACACTGATTAAAAATGTCGCTGTCTACACGGCCTCTCCTGACCGCATGTCGTCCTCGACCAAAACTGTCTCCGTACCACCGGACCAGCATTGTTGGCAGCGACAGGTGTGACTGACGGAAGCGTGGATGAGTCAGATGCACTGACTGATGACGCAAAGGCAGTGTCATAGTCCTCATCTGTATTTAAAAAAGGAATCAGAAAATTTTCAATTAAACCAAATAAAATTAACATCCTCTTTTCCACTACCTCGTCATTCAATTAATTCATACTTCAGCTTTTTTACTGAGCAATCGATCTCATCTAACATTCTTCTCTAAATAATAATCGAGACGTCTCTTTAAAATTTCAAACCATATGCCTAGGACTTTTACACAACCATCGCCATGGATAAACATGACTCGGTCACGCGACACGCGCGCTTCGCCCGACGTAACACGTCACAGGCCACCTGATAAACAGGCCATAGACCGATCGTTCGATCAGCCTATTCAGCAACTTGGGACCCACCAAGCGCCAGGGTGTAGCAAAATGCTCGGGGTGACTAGCTTCCCCTCACCCTACATGACAGTGGTGCACGCCGCCAGAGTAGAATCACTCTCAATGAAGGCGGCGCATGCCTTACACATGGCACGCCACTCGTCTCTCCACGGCGCCACGTACGCAGTCTGCGTAGTCTTGCCGCAGCCTCCGCTCAGCAAGCGAAGTGTACAGCGGTCATGGGGTAACACCTTTACCACCACACATGCCGGGATTACCACCACGAATGCCGGCATCAAGTTTCCTGCAGACTGAGAAAACTTTATTACAACCTCATAGTCATAAATATTAAATTAGCGTTGTGGATGTCGATGTTAATGTTACACGAGCATCGATCTTTAGACAGATTTAAAAACACCTTGAAATAACCTCCAAGACCGAGAAACTGTCTCCCGTGCCTCACGGAGCTGCTATTTTACTAGGCTCGGCCTTACCTGACCACGACAAATCACATTTTTGCATCGCCCCTTTGACATGCAACTACACGAGATTACAATCCTCGTCAGTTTACCCATTTACCGGTCTGGCACGGTCAACTTATTCACACCATCCCAAATGTTATTAACGGATTGATGAAAAGCATGCGCAAGATTAGATGCCTCTAAACAAGTTGATTCTAAGAAGTGATGTAGGTACATGCGGTCCCCTCAAGTCAGAAGTACCGACGCAGCTAGGAGAATTAGATCGCTTAAAATGAAAGCAAACGCAAGTCTCGCGACGTCGGGATGGTACTTATCATACGAGCGATAACGAAATTATTGATGTAAAGTGGAACGGTTTCTTCTTTATATATCAGACCGTGAACTATAATACAAGTGGGATCCTCCTTTCACACGAGCGGGAACACAAACTACTACGCGAGCATGATCGCAGGAGTATAAAGAGAGGGCGATTGTAACCTATTACACCAGCTGTCACTCCGTAAGACTTTTTCCGAAATTATCAGAGACGCGTTTAGTATTACGAACCGAACGTCGTCGTTTTCAGTCAGCCGAATTAGACTGATCAGACTGGTCACTTGAGTCATTTACTAAATTCTGCCGCTTCCGGCCGCTCGCAACACGTTGCAAGACGGTATTACGCATTTTAAACCAACCCTCTTTATTACACTTTCCTCGCGATAAACACAAAACACAATTTTCGATCTCGCTACGTATTCCAAACGAGAAGCGAATCACGACTATTTAACTTAGAACGCACTATTTCACAAAATCACGTAAAATACGAGCAATTGTAACGAAATACACAAATACTTTTTCAAAAATACGTGCAATTCAATCGAAAACAAAAAGTGGGTATGTCATAAATAAACAAAATGAAATCTACCAAATTCTACCACACTTTTCATTTAATTTATGCAGTGAGCTGTGAGTTCTTTATCCCGCTTCGGATGTTAGGATCCAAAGTAGGATTTAAGAAAAGAGAACTAAATTAATACATTTGTAACCAAACAAACAAGATGACCGACGTGAACACATTAAATAACAGAGCTTTCGCACGCAAGTACCGATCGTAAAAGAGACCTCTGTTCTTGACCTGACCATTTTTATACTCTAGATGAGAGATAATTATGAAGTGTTGCTAGCAGCAATAAATTAAAACACTGATTAAAAATGTCGCTGTCTACAATATAATAAGAATAAATCAACAATTTATCTTGTTCTTATTCTCAAGCAACCTAAGAAGGAATAAATTTAATTGACGTCTATGGTAATATCACTTCTCTAAGTAATTCTTCATAATAAATTATAAATACTTTATCTTTTACTTTTTCTAATTTAATTAATTATTTACAAAAAATTATATGTTTTATTATTGTATATTATATTATTTTGATGAATTATTAGCTACACCAATAAACCTATTTGATCAGAGTGGAGCGTAAATGGAAAATTAAGTAAACAAACCGTATCTTACTGTTACTTTAACTCACTATATATGAGTTGTTAGTATCCACAGCATTGCGTAGCCATACATCACGGCGGCGTGGATGCACGTCATGTCTCCGCGCCAATATGCCTGGATTACTCCCTGAATTCACTCCCACATCCTCTATGCCCGTCACGCACTATGTTTTGAGTCGCCGACAAAAGACCTCCATCTTTCATCACACGATTTTCTCCCAAATAACTTCATAATGCGCCTCAGCTATAATGCCCACTAAATCATAATAAAGACATTTCTGTTTTTGTAACTTGAATTTATTTTAACTACCAATTCAGAGTTGGAAATATCTTTGTCGTTATTTATAGTTGATTATCCTGGACGTGATAAGAAAATAATTATTTTAAAATTATTTTATTCCTGATTTTTCAGTATTCCTTTTGCCACACATGAAAACGCGAGCATCTGAATGCGTAGTAGTATTTTTATGTTTTATAAACTTACCACTGTGAAATAATGATGTAGAAAATAGGTATACGTTAGTATTCATAAAATTCGTACAACGCAATAATACTGAAGTTGATAGGTAGTTTGCGATATTTATACCATTGCATTCGGCGTAGGAACCTGAGAGACGTCGGTCTACGTGACGCCGAATCATTCCAGTGGCGTTCGACATCAGCATACTAATATTCTCTGCGAGCGATTCCATGTAATTCCAGTTATTCCGCCGTCGATTGAGCGCCAACCAGCATCTTGAATATGTTACAATAATACTGAGCCAGGGGCAGAAATGCCGGGCTGTAGCAGAATTCATCTGGCGGTAATTTCGACTCCTATCGGTGTACCCATCGAAACAATATTGCCTTACCAATAGACGATACAGCCGGCACGCTAGTACAATTTGGATAGTAGTGTAAATATTTCGACTGTTAACATTTTGTAAAAAGTGTACGCTAGCAAAATTTTGAAATTTCTGAACACTGTATCGATTGATTTATTTATTGTATCTTAAGAGTTATTAACTTCGCAATAGTTACAACTAATGACATTTTTTTCGACTTTTACGATTAATTACAATTACAATTATAGTGCTACCAACCATGGAGAAACCACATTAACAAGAATTGGATAGAACCAATGAATGACATTATGAAGCGAAACATTGATTTAATTTTTTTTGCAAATTATATGTTGAATATCAGATTCAACATATAATTTGCAAAAAAAATCTCAAAAAATTTCCTTTTACTTTTTTTATTCAAAGTACTATAAAAGTGCTGATACAGTAATAATAAATAATCATATATATATTTCAAGTAAGTGATAAAGTATATAATTTTTAACAGCTGACGTGACACGTGTTGAAACAGAAATTTCATAAGTGGCAGAGAACTAACCTTACAAATGAAGGATTACCCAAGTATGATTCAGCTCTCGTAACTCACCTCCGCTCGAGGCTAGAAAAACTCTGCTTATCGCACAGCATAAATTGGCAACATGTCGTAAGGCGAGCCAGCAGCCATACTCCGCGCGGCTCCAGCTTTATCAGCATACTCTCGTAAAACAGAGCTCCCAGTTATTGCAGGCTGGCTGCGACATTTCCCGAGACTTTTTTCATATCTCGAACCGCGGTCGATTGTTACAGTTTGGCCGTTATTAACGTTGCAGCCGAGCCATAATCGATTCAACTTCGATAAATATGTCTATTCGGCGCCGTTGTTTACCCGTATCAAAAATGCATGCGCCGCCTTGAGCACTTGAGCGTAATTAGAGGCCAATCGTAAAACTAAAGGGCTACGGAATATCCCATCTGATAATGAGCACTGGCGCGTTTCCAGCCGCCGCTCATATTAGGCGGCTCTCCGTGCTATTACGACTTTTACACTTTTACGAGTTGTTTAGTTTACAGAGCCGGGTGTGCGGTTCGGGCGCGTGCGCTGCCAAATGCTAGTTCGCGGCTCACCGCGTGCGGTCCACTCCCTAAATATACCACCGCTAGTATAAATGAGATATACCTACATTTCAGTCTCGTTTAGCATACTTAGATTCTGCCGTAGTATAGCTATCAAATCATTTGCCAGACATACTTTCTGTAATTTGCTACTTTCGATACTATCCTAAAAATCGATCCCTAAATAACTAAGCGACTTTTATTTGGAACATTAAAGTATTGAAATTCACTCTACGCTAGGTCGGATATCAAAAGAAGTTAATCTTCGAAACGACAGTCGACAACAAAAAGCTTTCAAAATGAAAACCTATCGACCGACAGCTTCTCATAACTAACTGCCGGCATCCGTTTACAATAAGGCAGAGGCTCCATCCCCGATAATATCAATTCTGTTCAGTGGCTCTTAATTAACATTTTCTTTTCTTTCCTTTCCAGGTGAGTGAGGCAGCGAATACGGACTTGAAAGTCATTGTGCGGCGCGCGCGGCGCTCTTCTCTAGACAAAAAAGAATATTACACCGCATTCAATTCGAACACAGAAGAAAAAATATGATCTGCACTTTGTAAACGCAAATGAGGTTCGCTTTGAAACGTGGGACTTAATTTAAATAACGTTGCTGAGCAGGCACCTGAAAACTGAAAGTCTTTCGGATGTATGCTAAAATAGTCGAGTGCCCCTAAAATAATGTTTTTGGGCTTTTTCTTTTACTCGTTTCATGATGGTTTATATTCCGTGACGCTAATTTGACGCAGTTTTCATTCACATTTGGAATATAAGAATAGTTATGGGGACTCATAATAATTATCGTATACATTTTATGAATCGAATTTGATACTTATAATTATTAGAAAATTTAATAATCTGCGTGCTTGTACTTAAGAGTACAAGAATATAAAAATTAGAATTTTTAAATCATTTAGCGCACTGTTTTCGCAAAATTTTATCGATATCCGTTGAGCCTATTCCAAATTTGCACTTTATCGAATAATAAATATATTTATTTTTGACAATATTTTCACAAGTTGGACTCAAAATATGAAACACAATAAAACTCGATATTAATTTCTTTAATTATAAAAAAAATCTAAAAAGGCCACTTACAACATAAGAGTTTATATTCTGAGTCGAATTCCCAACAGTATAATAACTTGATAATACTGTGTATGTGCCGTTACATAACAAAGCTCCTTCTACGTCTTTTACTAGGACTTCGACCTTAGTACAACAACCCCTGAATGTTGACTCCACTGTTGGCCTGTACACTGAACTCGTTCTACGTTATTTTTCATCGAAATTAAAGCTCACATTCACTTAAAGTTACTTACTTATTTAAGAAAGATGAAATCGGGTAAAAATCTTTTAAAAAAAATATATGTATTGAGAATGTTAAACTTTCTCTAAGTCGATTCAATAAGTAAATAACATTGCTTTATGCTTCATATCATTGCCAGATAGATTATTTAAGACCAAAATTTAAAAACTAACAACTTAAAATAAATTAAATGTACAAATAATAATATCCAATCATTGTTTTTGAATGTCGACTTTAAATTCGATTCCAATACAGCACCGTAGAGCGACGACTGTTGATAAAATCCAGCTAATAGTTTAAACTGTAGCTTTGTCCAAAAATTTTAACTGTAATTAATGAAAATATTTGGTACAGATGCAATTATTTTATTTAAAACTATTTTTTAATTAAATAAAAATATAGAAGGTAACTTTAATAAGGTGTTAATCGGGCTAATAGAAGGGGTTTTCGATCGATTCACAGAACAAAATCAATCGATTCGCGAAATAAAACGTCGGCAATTCAATTTTAAATCTTTTGATTAATCCATTCCAATTGATATAGAACTTAAAACTGAAACGAATTTGATAAGAAAGTGCGTTAATGAGTTTGAGTTATTATATCGAGCGCCCCGAGGTGAGTATATTATGTTAACTTAAGGATAGATAAATATTATTCAAATAGATAGCAAAACACGTTTACTTACGTTTATTTATAAGATATGATAGCGCGATTTCATAAGAACAACATAAAAACTAAATTTACGTATAAAGTTATAGCACAGGTATTTTCTCTTTACTGCAGTTGCATAAACCGTATTCCGGCCAATAACCAGCAGGGCGACGCCCTTAAGATCATCGGCCACGTTAAACCAAGATTCAACTGTTACTGACAACATATATTACAGCTCTACGGAATTTTAATATTTAGAAAGTTTCTCGTCGCATTTCAGTTCAAATACTTGTAAACTTTGCAATTCAAACTCGTATTACAGTTTTGACTCATTTGCTTTTGGTTTTATAGAGAACTCATTTGTGAATAAAAGTCACTAAGCTTTTAAGATATATTATGGATTTCGTTATCTTATTTTTACTTACTTATATTATATAAGAAAATCTTCATGTATGGAATAACTAGTATCTTGAAATGCCAGTTAAATATTTTAATTCATACAGTTAGAATAAAAAAACTAATTTTTAAGTCAATAGTAGTTAATAAATAGAAATGGACATTTTAAAAACGTTATCTATAAAACCAAGGTCGGTTAATATTGTTTAATTATACTATAATACTTCAAAATAGCAAATGCCTCATAATATTCACAATAAAGGCCATAGGCAATAATTATTGCAGCATATAACTTTAATTTTAATTACCTATTAAAATGTAACTATAAAGTTTATAAGCATTAAGTTATGACCATATATATACTTATATGATGGTATACAATTTAGCAACTTCAACCAATCCACGGAAGTTATAAATTTGCGTAAACTTGTTTAACTTGCGAATTTCCGATGTTTGTCCGGACGTGCGGGTCCATTTAGCTCCTAACCTAACTTCTCACCGAGAGCCGATAATTGAGATTCTGTATAACTTTACACATATAACAACCTGCATAAGTTACTAGTGTCTCCAATTACAATCGATTAACATGAACAGCCTTAAGCTGATACAAGATTTAATTACAAGGCTTTATAAAAAGTTTCATTTATTTACTAATAAAGTAAAAAGAATTCAAATCCTTGGAGAATATAGAAATGAAAGATGCCGATAGATAAATTTCTGATGTCGAAGAGACGCCACCGAATATAACTCTCACCTGTTTATTACGTAGACATAGCACACGGATTACGTTTACCTTCTTTCATCGCGATGTAATAAAATTCAGCTTAAAAAGTACCCGATAGTAACGATCAGCGTTCAATTTGCTACGAACTTATCTACAAAAATTTGAGAATATTTTTCAGGAATTTTAGAACGGTATGAATAGGAAGAGATTTATTTAATAATGCAAAAGTTAAATGTAGTATACAAAAATATTTCTTTAATAAACTTAATAAATAATACGAGTATAAGATTCAATAATACTAGATAGCAAGAATCTTACTCTATGTTGAATATTATACAACTAATTAATATAACCCAAACTTTAGTAATAACTTTCAAATTTACGTAAAATACTTCACATTCCATTCTCCTGGCCTTATCCCGCTCTAGGTGGGGTCGGCACAACATGTAATAAACATGTTATCGCATGATTTGGCTATTTATTTTACGACTGACCGCCTGCCTGACGTCAACTTACCTTAGCCGCCTTTTGCTCACCTCGGTAAGAAATAGGTTGGTCTATTCTACTCAGCCAGACACCACACGGCGGGTCCACTTACTTTAGTTGCCTTTTACAACACCTCGGTAAGAATTGAGGGTGGTCTATTCTACTCAGCCGGATACAACAGGGCTTAAAAAATATTTTTAAATATTTCTTTAATAAATTAAATTAAATAATCCAATAGTACTAAATAGCAAGAATATTAGACAAATTTACTAAGTAGAATCTTATACAACTAATTAATTTTATCCAACCTTGTACCGTGTTTATTTTTTAGGATACAAAGTTTTGTAATATAATTTCATATTTTTTATAAATACCGAGCTCAATAGAAAAATTTAGCTTAAGCATAAGTAATCTCATAAAACATTAGTGAACAAGGCGCGGCGGGCGGCGCGTCTCATTTTAAATGAATCAAGAGTTCACTTGGAGTTGCAACGCTGGCACCGGCGAGCGTCTGAAAACAATCCCAACTGCGTTAATCACTTATTTACGTCTCGGGTCCACTTCGCCAGAGTATTTCTAATGAACGCCGAGAATTCTGTGGAATCCTAATGAACCGTGGGAATTTCGATTCTAATGAAGCACCATCTCTGTGACGACACTTGAACGGTTTTGTTAAATCTTATTGCGTTCACTTCAACATTGTTGGCGTGCATCGAGCGAGGTGGGAAGTAATTTCATCGTGTTCCGCCGGATATATCTCGAAGCACAGACCTACGACTAATCGGTTTGTCATTTCCGCAATCGACCGCCGCGACGCCGTTTTGAATACTTAATATTTTTCCTTTGTTTACTCTGGTGATATAAGTTTAATCAAAACCACTTTAGACTGACTATTTTAAGTTGACCTTACTAAGAGTGAACATTGAATCTTGAAGCATTTAGATTGGCTTTTACTACATCACCAGACGGGATAAGCAAGTGAGAAGCGAAAATGCGAAAAGAGAACGTACTAGGCAAAAGTTCTACAGCCTTAGTGAACGTCGTCTTAAGATGATAAGATGTGTCCTGAAATTAGTATAAACTATATATAAATTGAAATATAATCATTGATGGGCTGACATACACATGTAGTGTAAAAGCCTTTTAATCACAGAATAAAAAAAATCATTGATACCATATTATTTAAATTCTTGGTTTCTAATTATTTAATTACTATCTACTTGCTATCTAATCTACGGATTCGCACCGATAGTAGAGCATATTATATACCTTGAGTGAGACCCGCCATTGATTAATTATTTTCGCGCGTTAGTTTTAATTTTGCGATACATTTTAAGATTCAGTTGAATTAATTGGTTTAAGGGATCATAATTTTAAACATGCAATCTTTATAGTAAGTGACGCCACATGAAAATCTGTTCGATAGTTTTTGAGTTTATCATGAAGAAACATACATACAGATGCGGCAGGGGACTTTTCTATAAATATATGTATTACTCGTATTTATCATTTTCATTTTGCTTTGAACTCTAAGACTCTTTTTGTGCTGAATTTCGAGTGGCACTTCAAAAATGCAAGGCAAATGCTTTTAGCGAGACACCGTGAGGTGTAAAAATAACTTGGATCTCATAAAACTCTTGAGATGCATCAACGACGTTAAACAGCGCCGTTGACTTAACCAATGGGGTTATTGGATAGATAAACTATAAACTAAAAGTCTTGTACTTGGACTCAACTTTTAAAAGACATCACTTTGTTCTTAGTCTGTAGAGTTGAAAATAAGACAAATTCTCAGAAAATAGCGGTCCCATTTCCTAACAACTCGCTAAAATTAGATTAGAGATTAAAGTTTAAAAGATTCTTAGTCTCTTAATAGCAATCGATATAGTCTGCAATGTATAAGACAACCATTTTTTAACTTATCTAACTCAGATTACAAAGTAGTTAGATCGATGCTCTGCTCTTCAAAATTTTTTTTTATTATTATATTCACATATTGGGAAATTACTTGAAGACAATTGTATTTGTGATTGATACGAATAGTTTGTAATTGATAGATGCTACATTAAAATATACAGCGCGTGATTAATTTTAAAAACCATTTCATTGTAAACTTGAATATCAATGTGCACCTACATACATATATACATAATATGTAGGTGCGACATAATATATTATTTATTACATATAGACTTAATATGTAGTTGTGACATAACATATTATTTATTACGAGTACATCAGTAAAATCTTTAGGCAAAATTTAATTAAAGTAGTGAGTGCTAGTACGGAGATGAATACACCAATGTAATGAACACACCAACCTAAAGATTCATACTTCAGCTGCGCAAATATGAAGATATATTGAAATTTCCTTGTGATTGACATATTCAATCGCTTGTATACTACGAGAATGTAGAGTTTGATATGAAAACGGTTTTCCATTGAAGATAGTTTAGATTTCTTAGAGTGATTTAGTAGATGTAATAGGCGATCATTCATCCATTCACTATTTTTGAAGCTACAAAACTATGAAATGAACAATGTACTTCTAAAATAATGTTCCTATTGTACGAAGCTAATATCTCACATGACGAGTTAAGATGTAAGTGAATAGTAAGATGATAATAAAATTTAGTTCTATCCATGAGTATTAAATAACCCTTTAAAATACCAAGTAAGTAAATTTTCTTTATGCTTGAAGAAAGTATTATTTTTCACAGAAAAATAGGAAGTTGTCGCTAAAAATTATAAAAGACATGATAAAAAGGATATTAAGTTACAAATAGTTGATGCGGTTCCGAGTCAAATTTTTAATGGCATCTCAAAAGTTAATTCGCCTAAAATAGAGAATAAATAACCCGAGAATCGTTGGAACAACAATTCAAAAGAACGTAGTGCTTGACAATCATTTGTATCTTACTATTATATGAAATGGTGGATAGAGTTAAATATTTGATCAAGTCAGGTCAAACCAGTCAGACTATGACTATCGCTTAGGAACACAATCACAACACTTAATCTGCTATTAACGCAGACAGACACTCCGATCTCTTTGCTTTTCCTTGAAGCAGTTTCCAGGCTTCGTTGCATAGTAACGGTTAAATTTTAGGGAAAATAGAAAACCAGAGGTATCTTGAAAACTCATTTAGGTAAATATGTCATTTGAGTAAGTGATGATTCTCTTAGAATAGAAGTCTAAGTTGATTATGAGCCCAAGTTCCAGAGAAATATTGTTTTCGCATAACGTGATCTCGTACATATGATAGATATCTAATAAGAAATACAAGATGAATAGAAAAATGTTATTCATAACTGAATAGGGGATATTACACCGATAAAATAAGAAATAACCGCCACCACCCGGCGCGCGTGCAGCAGGCGTCTCAAGTTTCCAATTATTATATCTCCTTCTTAGCGAACTCGTATAAAAGTTCCCGTGTCTTTAACTAGATCCCGACGATGCTTCATATGAGACTATAATCATTTCAAACTAATCTATAACTACTCGAGCACGGTTTGAAGTTTCTAATTTATATTTTTATGGCGCACAGCGTACGATATTGACATCACCTTTACGTAATATTATTTCACTTTATTGAATTACGCACGTAACTCATATCATTTTTACTCTTGTTACTCTAACGTCAAACGTCGGAAAAATTACAGCATTTTTTAAGATCCTGAATCTTAGAGTTATTATACTAAGAATAGGAGGGCCGTTGTAAGGTCTGTAAGTCATAGTGACACAATAAATAATGAGAGGGAAAAATACACGCGTATACTTCATCTTTGTCTAATCACACATAAAAAAGAGAATCAGATCAACATTATTTGCTTTCTCTTAAAAGTAATATGGCACATTTAAAAATCGAGGATAACCATTACCAACCAAATTAACTAAAGCTTAAAAATAAACATTTTGCAAATGTAATACTTAATGATTAAAATCATTGGAATCCATCTGAAACACAAGCAAAAAAACAAATACTTTGCTCTATCTACATTTACATTTATAGTGTGCTTTGAGCCTTCTTTATTAATATGAATACCAATATGCATAAATAGTAATTCCAATTTAATTTCATTTTGATTCAAAAGTAATAATAAAGTTATGTTGCTATAATCCGCGAAGAAGTAAAATAGAAAATATATATAATGCTAAATGTAAGTGGGCAATCGGTTATCATACCTGATACATGCAGGATTCGTAAAAACACATGCACAAACCTCCACCACCGCCACCACAATACACAAGCACTAGCGTTCACTATCACAAACTCAACAATCGTTTCGCCCCGCAACCGAAGCATCGTCAGGAGATAGACTCCACGACGTCGTGGAGTCTATCTCCAATTATATTATTATATATTATAGCAAAATAATTTTATTATTACTTTTGTATTATGGATCTCCGCAAAGTAACGCCTAATTCTATAAATTATTTCATTTTGATTCATTAAGATTCCCAATTTCAAAACAGATCACTTTTACGCTTTATTTACTTTTTACTTAAATGTTTACTTTATTACAGCGCCCATTCCGACCGTAATTTTATTACGTTTCGGACAGAATTTCATGACAACCGACGCAAGCCGGAACCGCATTGGAAATACGGTTATAGTCACAGACCCAATTGTAACAAATAGTATAGACAGAAATTTAGTTCTTATTTCTGAAAACTCGTATCAAAAGTGTACTAAAATAAATATTTTTTAATTATATTACTAACATATTATAATACTCGCATTACTCAGCAGAGTCATTCTTGTTATACAGCTTTTATATTAATGTGGTTTCGAGGAAAACTGAATTAGTTATAGAAGTAGAGTAAATTTGTATTTGTTTGAATAATTCTTTAATTTCATTAATTGGCTACTCAATGGCTGATCAGAAATAGCAATCATATTTACCCACGTATTTTATTAATAAGTCAATATTTGTTAGCGTCGATAGCAACTACGATCCAGACAACAGATCTATCGTATCGAGTTCACAGAACGATTGTCTTTTCTATACAAAACTCAGTCGCTATATGTATAAAAACCACTTGCGCATTTAGATTTTCCTATTTTGATATGTGTTATTTATAAAAGTAAATAAATATAAATATTCATAAACGTTTACGGAGTAACTACACATTAAAAAAAAATAATTGACACTATTAAAAAAAGTAAAATACTCTCAACTATACAGTCCTGTTTCCTGCGATTGACGGGTGGGTAACAGTTTGCACTGTTATTAAAATATTATTTTGCAATAGATCAATGTAGCGATCTCCTATTATGAATGGAATTATGTATATCAAAAGTGCTAACGTTGTTCGTCGATGCAATCATGTCACTGAAAAATCGTTTCAATTTGGTAGTCGAAGTCGGGCGGAAAATGGCCGCACGGCGCGAGGTAGGCAGCGTACGGTAATATGCTATTACTGCTGTAACAACGTTACTCCCGACTTAATTTTGCCCCCGGCGCTGTGCCGTCCAGATTCGCTAATTTCTCTTATATGCTACAATATCAATATCTAGTTGGATATTTCATGACACGCAATTATTAAATTGTACTATGTATAACTCTTTATAACTAACACAAGTAAACAATAAACAAAACAAAAATAGAAACTGAACTCAATAAAATTGGCGACGCTCTTGATAATTTTTTAGATCTTTTTTATGAGTGACAATATACCAAAAGTTTGAAATATTTTTTTTCTTCACAATACCGTATAAAAGATATCCGAGACTAAAGTGTCATCATCATAGTGTAGTTTAATATATATAAAAAATAGTGAAAGAAAAAATACAGTCACGTTTAATTGAAAAACTCGCAAACCGGTTAAAAGTACATCCATCAAAATCTGTACTCATCGAGCTTGATTTTATTCGACTACCATTTTTCGACGAATAAAAATTTCACAGAAGATAATAGAAATGTTCTTTAGAAGAAGCAGCCTTAAAGGAGAAAAGGTAGCAAAGAGTTCTTTCATAAAGTTTTTAAAATTTAATTATCCACACCACCTTTAATACTTAGCAGTAAGTAGTGTGACATGTAATGCCTGGTGTAGATTGTATTGCATGCTTAAAATAATTGATTTTCGTAGCATAATGTCAGTATGGCATAGTAGACACCTATTTCATACTTATATTTCCACTATAAAACTTCTTTATAGACCCTGTATCGAGCGTTCATTAGTGAGCATCAGCAAACATTGTCAGCATATCCGATCAAATCCCCAAGGAGCATCAATAGTTCCTCCAGGTTAGCCGCTGGCTGTACGCCATATCACATTCAAAGGAGCTATTAGCAAGCACTCCGATAGACATCTATTGGGTTTGCACGCTTTCACCTACAGCCTACCGATATACCTTAACTCATATAACTTTATGAACTTATATGAATTTCTGAATTAAATGCGAATTTCAATACAAGAATTTATAGAAGAAAATGGAACATATTATATATATAACTAAGTCTTATTGTACGCCGTGTGGTATCCGGCTTGATAGAATAGTACCACCCTCTTTTCTTACCGAGGTGTCGTAAAAGGCGACTAAGGTAAGTCGACCCGCCGTGTGGTATCCGGCTGAGTAGAATAGACCAACCTCATTTCTTACCGAGGTGTCGTAAAAGGCGACTAAGGTAAATTGACCCACCGTGTGGTATCCGGTTTAGTAAAATAGACCACCCTCTTTCTTACCGAGGTGTCGTAAAATACGACAGAGGTAAGTTGACGTCAGGCAGGCGGCCGGTCGTAAAAACGCAGCCAAATCACGTGACAGCATGTTTATAACATGTTGTGCCGACCCCACTTAGAGTGGGATAAGGGCAGGAAGATGATGAACTAAGTCTTATTGTGTTCATAAAATATTTAAGGAACTCTAAATATTTATAATCAATTTATTTCATACTAATATTATAATTGGATAATATGTCTGTCTGTTAGCCTTTCTGTATGTCAGTCTGCCCTTGACGCTGTCGCGGCTAATCCGTTGAATCAATATTCATGAAAATTGATACAACTGAAGCTACAGTGATAAATAATGCCCAATTTTTTTCTTCGAGAACATAAAAAAAACAAAAAACATAATTGATTTATAACTAAAGTTGAATCGAACGAAATATTAATGTTATATAGGTATATTATAACTTTGTACTCTTTTTCTTTCCTACAGAAATCGCTCTTACTAGAATAGAAAAAGAAGTGCTTAAGCGTGAAATTTTAAATAAAAATCAGTGGCTTCAGAGTCGATATTTCTTATTGAAAGAGTTGCTTTAAATCCCTCTCCGTCAAAGAATCAAGGAGATAGACTGCTATTGAAGTCCCCTGTGAACATCAATGCCTATTGCCACGTCGCGTATCTACAATACACAGTATGAGAAAAGCGCTGTGGGAAAAGGTTTGTTTACAGTGGAATATTATACAGCAGACTGAACAATTATAGACGACGAAAATGTTAAAGTTTTCAAATTGGATGGAATAAATGTGTAAAAAATGAGTATAGTATGTATGCTAATATACTTTGAGTAGTAGTTACAAGTGTTTTATTTTATTGACAAAGAAGAACAAATTTTTTTTTTGCTATAATTAAAAACAAAAAAAAGGGTATTTTAGGATTAATTAAAAAATGTAGTATCGGGCTGAGTAGAATAGACCCCCTCATTTGTTACCGAGGTGTCGTAAAAGGCGACTAAGGCAATTGACGTCAGGCAGGCGACCGGTCGTAAAATACATAAAATATAAACCATGTGACAACATGTTTCTAATATGTTGTACCAACTTCACTATATGGAGAGAATAAGGGCAAGATAATGATGTTATATTGGGATAAATATTGCTAATTTAGTACGTCATATTGTAAAATAGACATGACATATTTAACTGTTGGAAGCCTCAAAAAGATTTAGGGAAATCAAGACGACAGATCTTTTTCATAGAAAATATGAAAAAGGAGTATATTCTTTGATTATTAACATGAGATAAAGGTTCCATGTGGCGAGGGATTTGACAATCGTTTTGACAGGCGACCGATGTCGAAAGGCGCCTCGCACGCCTCTGGGGAACGGAGAACCATATCCCACTGACATTTTATTATTTTTATGCTAATTTACCCACTCGAAGCGTCAAATAAAATGTAATTTAAATAGTCTTTCTTCCCTTTTTCCGAGTCCGTATCTACGGGCCAAATATTTTGACAAACAATTATTTTTTGCGAGCTAAAAAAATGTATTCATGTAGATTAGAGAATAAAATTCTATTATGAGGTGTCGAGGCCGATGTTTTAAGTTGCGACATCTTTCCTAGCCCCGCATAATTGTAACTCGAAGCGAGAGGGAGCACGGACGAATAATTTTAATGGCTCGCTGACAGATTATTTCAGAAAATTAAATTTTAGCTCGTTGGACACAGACCATAAAGTTCATGCTTACAAATCTCTTTGTTATGACATCGTAACGAGATTATGTCCGTTTCGTCGTGAAGACGTCGCCATGTCGTCATCATAGCGCATGTTTTATTGTTTTTCGCTATAAACGCTGCTTCCGTCCGCCTTGTTAAATTGTACAGAATAAATTCACAGATAATTTATTATTTAAGTTTAAATATATTATAGGCTATGCTAACAGTGATGGTACACGAAGCCGGATTATTAAAAAGCTCAAAATAACTTCTTCCTAGCCGAAAATGCAAAACTAGTACTTTGAGAATCACATATCTTTTATCGAAAAGATTTTATATTTGGTATGGACATAAAAACTTATTATTGAAGATTTAATATGATTTATTATTTTATATTTATTTTTCTACCAAAAAAGACGTTATACAATTAATATATACTTACTATTGATAGATGTTTATTCACGTTACCAAAATTCAGTTAAAGAAACTATCGTGGTAAAAAAAAAGTAATAGGATCCGAAAAGTTACTTATAGAATATTTTTCCCATTACTGAATTTCGCTCAAACTCTAACATAAAATATTCTTTGATAAATTTAATTTGCAAACTTAAACTTATTCTTCTAATAGTCAATTATGAATCATCTACTTTACTGCTCATTAAAAAAATTGCTTTTACCAAAAATAGCCAGCGGTTGGCGGTTACTCTTTTTAAAATATAACTCTTATAATTATATTGTGCAAGGCAACATTATAGCAATATTGCGCTAGGTTAAAGAGTTGCTAAATACAGGCATTTTTTAATTCATATATACTATCATATATATATACTATACTTTCTGTATCAGCTTTCTTTTTACTTTCATAGCTGTTATTAAATATATTTGATAAGAAATGTAGTTTTTAACGTGTGTGCGTGCTTCAGAATTACACGTGTTCACGAAGCTTGCGTCAAGCCTCACGTTTCCTAACCATGAGAATGCCACAGGCTTCTGTTTGCTTCAACTTAAAATCGCCCATAGCGCGCCCTAAAGTCCTTCACAAGTTGTACAAACTTGTTTGTTAGCTCACGCGTACCGACGAAATTATTGCTACTCAGTTGTGGTGTTTGCTTGGCTTCGTTCGCCATTGAATCAAAATGTCGGTTTAAATTATATTGGGAAATTTAAGCAGTCTTATTACTTACACAAAATACACAAATATTTATATGTTATTCACATAAATCAACGTATACGAGTTAATTTTAAGAAAATAGGTGCTTTTGCATTAGGTATACAGTTTATTTGTGCATAAAAATATACAGGATTATTAAAATGTTGGCAATGTACAAAATAGACAAATAAAAACTTAATATCTGGGTGACCGAGCTTCGCTCGGTAATTTTTTACAAAAAAAAACTTAAAAAAAAGAAAAAATACAATTATTTAGTTGGGATCGATCCTTGGCGCTCACATTTCTCGAGTCTGCCCGCTAACCGAATAAGCTACGTCGACTTGACAGTTAATGGCGAAAATTCAATTCAATATAAATGTTAGTGTTTTTTAATGCCCAAAAATAGGGCTAAAACAATATTTTTTTTACATAAAACCTAGCTAGATCAATTTTTCTCCCCCAAAACCTCCTACATGCTGAATTTCAGGAAAATCGTTGGAGCCGTTTCCGAGATTCGGAAAATATATATATATACAAGATTAACTCATTTAAATATTAAGATATATAAACTGCGGATGCTGCATTGTGCCTTTTTAAATTACTTTAATCGTTTGTGGGTTTTGGTATATCATTCTATTTATTTATTTATACGGATCTCCAACAGCATAACATATAATATAACCCAAAAAATAACCAAATAGTCGTAAATTAGTTATTTAGTACCAATTACAGGAAATCACATCACTCTTAGTAATAATTTTACTATTCCAAACCTAAAAATAAACAGAAAGACAATAAAATTCTATAATAAAATTCCACAGTCAATTTCAGCCTTGCAGCAGTTTAAAATAACTATAAAAAGAATGATAATACAGAAAGTCTTTAAAATTATTGATACATAAGGGACAGAAATGCATGGTAGCAACTCAACGACGTTTCACAAAAAAGTAATGAAGAAATGTAAGTAGTTATAACAATTATAATTGGGTAAAGAGCAACCTAGCTCTTCTCAACAGAAGCATTTTTCAGAGCACTCGGTAAAGTTGATGACTTAAAAGCGCTTGTTTATAAGTTTATTTAAATAAGGAACATTCCATTGAATTTGAATTAAAATATTTAAAATTTTAATTATTCGAATTCATGATTTCTTTGCAAAATTTATTCCAAGTTGCAACTAATTCATTTTTTAACTATTGCAAAACCTTGACTATAAACTGTTTCATCAGTTCGCAAAACGAACTTTTAGGCGACCAGTGCTTTATAAAAAACTGCGTGATCCAATTTCATTTTACTAAATTACTAACGTTACACACGCTACTGTCTATATTTATAAACTGTGGACGAAATGAATTTCATAACCCCCGAATACATAGCTCATACTGTCTCTTTATGTGTCCCCAGTGTCCCCTAATAATGTTATTGAAATAATTATTAACAACAGCGTCGGTCAGACACCGCGTTGGTTAGTTTTAATTGCCCACCGAAGCGATAATTTATAAACGAGTATGAACAGTTTATTATGGAAATTTCAAAGCAAATCAGGAAGTTCATAAAGCTAGATCGTCCCGTTATATAAAACAGACTTAGCCGTTTATAACGAATTTATAAAGTATAAATTATAAACCGCATTTTGCGCCAATTCTCTAATTAAAACTACGTGCAAGCCTAATGAGAACACTTTGTGACTGTGACATCCCATAAATCCAGTGTAATAAACGCGGCATCCGTTAAATAGGGCCGAGTCAGTCAAATTGTCCACAATGCGATTATTCCATTACATAGGAGCGGCGGCGACCGCACGCTGTAATACATGCTCGCATTTTACTTATGACCTGCGTGCCTCTTTAGTTTCAGTTCATTTTGTAAAATATTCAGCTCACAGTAAAATTATTCGAGCATCAATACATACAAATAGCCCAATTAAAAGCAATTATTTAAACAGCCCATAACTGATATTTGTACCTCGTTATTAAAACTGGCATAACAGTTACTGAAAACTACAACAGTTTTACCGAGGTCATTCGTTCAGGGTTTATACTTATTTTTCTTATATAATTGAATTCAATGAGGATTCTATAAAACGAATTGGTTTATATCCATATAGTCAAGATATTACTTACTATTAAGTAAAAAAATTATTCCTCTTTTATGCACGTTAATAACTAAAATAAAAGGCTTTAAATCTTCTCTCCAAAGAGAAGAGTGGAAGGCCTTTGCCAGCAATAGGATAGTAACAGGCCGCTACTGAATTCTACACTCGCTACAGCGTAATTAATATCTATATCAAAAGCGTGACAAAGGTTTAGTATTAAGTTATTGATGACTTGCGACTCCAAACTGTAGACAAGTATCCCTAAAGCTAAAATTTCAACAAAATCAATCCAATTTTGAGATCGAAATTGGTCCATTTTGTCAGTGGTAAAAATTTTTAAACTTCATACAATCGTCCATTATTCCAAAGTGCCTGAAGTACCTAAGTCTTCCAACGATGCTCATTGCCAGTGAAGACTAATGACTCTAATCCCTTATGAAGCACGCATAAGAAAGTTCAGAGTTGCTCAGTGGGCGCTACCAAAGGCTATTTCTTGAAATAAGTTCTACTAGAAATCAAATTCATATTCAAAATATTCTTTATTCAAGTAAAATTGTAAAACGGTTATTTGATTCGTCGTGGTGCTATTTCGGAAATCTGTACCTACCGAGAATAAACCTGCAGAAAACATGCAAGAAACTTTGCTCTTTTTAACATATAATTCTTGTAATAGTTACATTGAGTCATTACTATCTTGTACAGGGTCGATGAGTAGCTATATCCACGCATTCTTATCATCCATTAATCGTTGACAGTATAGCTTTCTGTAGCAGCAACCCTTTGTGATGTTTGGGTCTTGTATCATCCATTAGATAAGGAGAACTATCATCAGATCGCAAGTTCTTAAACAGAAACGGTACATTACTGAAATGTCTAGGAATATCTAGAAGAGATTTCAAGGATATCTCAATTATGTGTTCCGTATGTACATTATCATATTATATTAGTAGCGGCTGTTTTATAACAGAAATATCAGAATTATTACATCGACATTATCATTCGAGTTATCAAAATGAATTGTTTAATAAGAGAGCGCTGTGGTTGTAAAATAAATAACTAAAACCTTAATTTACAAAAATATTTTTAGAGCTTGTATAATAGACACTCATAAAATATTAATGAATCAGAATAAATTGCGTATACAAGTGTCAATAATATCGTTCACGTTGATAGAATTTCATTTAGAAAAGCTCTCGAAGTTGTTTTAATAAAGGTGCCCGATAATGTTCGTGAATATTCCTCAAACTATTTATTTCGTAATCATGAGATGGTTTTCTTTAAATATATTTTAATTTATAACGAAGTTAAATATAACTACATAAGTCAAAATGACTTCGAAAAGTAAATAATAAGATATTTACGTAATTAATATTTGAGTAATAATTTAATAAAGGAAGGATGGTAATCCAAATCTGTCTCCTACTTTCGAACCATATTGCGGCGATAGCTATACCGTATTGGTTTATATAGTAGTCAGTAGTAACAATATACTAATAGGTGTATGAGTATCCTGAAATGAATCACCAACCTGTCGATCAAATGTGGAGATTGTAAAATAATTAATAGTCAGCATCCAATCAAAAATAAATACAGAATTATTAAAACTATTATTAATTGAGTTAATTAGACTTTTATTTTACGTTTGCAATAAATTATTTGCTGTTCTGTTTCAATTTTCTTGTTTTAGTTTCATTTATTTATTTATATGTAGGATTATGCTGTAAAGCGAGAATCTTTGAGATTGACGCTACCGAAGTGTTGTGTTGGACCTGAAAACTAATATATTTTTTAATTTCAAAACTTTTGCATCATTTTTTATTGATAAATAAGTAAAATTAATTCTGTTTATCTTCGAAGACCAGATAATCTTTGAGTTTCAATGTTATTGGCACCGCAGCGTTATTAGACTCAAAATTAGACGAACAGTCGAGTGCAAAACAGAAATGACTGTTCGACGACGAATAATAGAATTACAGCTTGCGTGTTAAAACCTAATCCTATTCATCGTATGATAAAATAATGCAGTAAACGATTTTTATTCCTTTCAGCTTATCACAAGCGCGACGACCATCGCAGCTCGACCCGTACGGCACAAGAAGCGTTCTTGCACGTGCACTCGACGTGTGGGAACAAGCATCAAGACTTACCTTTACGGAGATCAACTCGGATGAAGCTGACATCGTCATATCCTTTGCCAAGTAAGACCATTCTTGACGATTATTGTATACTGCTATATCGATAAGCTAGCAGATTCGGCACTAGCATATAGCATAGCATGCACTGTTGTGACTCAGTCTTTTCTTCGATTTCCCTCCCCCTGAATTTTTTATAACGTCTTTGATATTTATTTAAGGTCTATGGTATAAAGAATCATAATTTTAATTATAAAAACTTAAGGATAGTTTCCGTAAGTTTTACATATTTAAGTTGTTGAATATAACATACAGCATACCGCGTTTTACGTAACCGTTAAAAAAATTTACAAAATCCATTCTTGTGAGCTATCCTTAAAAGCTAGAGGCCATCGCGGACTTTTTTGCAGACATATAAAGGAGGAATATCTCAAATATAAATCGTTTCGTTATATCTCAAACAAACCGACTTAAAGGCGTTTAAGTACTAATACTGCTACTGGGTTATTAATAATTACTTTAAAATTTCTATTACGATAAAACTACAATCACGTATCTACCAATTCAAAAAAAGCTCGAACCCGTAACTTATTAAAAAACAAACAGTTCTAAAACAACCAGGATTTGTTTGCTTAGACTTGTTTCTACGATGTTTCTTGCAACTCAAAAGAAAGCTCGTTCAGTCTCACTTACGTACCAAAGCCATTGTGATGGTGTCTACGGAGATCGACTTGAAATCCATCCACATAGTGTTCTCTAAACAATTTCCTCTCACGTCTGTCCCTTGATTCTTTTCTATTATGACAATATTTATTTCTAAATCGCAAGCTGTTAGATTTATCTATATGGGTGTTACTGATATAGTTTAACAAGATTTAAGTATTCTTTTACTTTTTTGAAAACATACATTAGTTAATTTTTTTTTTAAGTGTTTGACAAAACCATCAAAGTTAAATTAATGTATGGGTACTACAGTTTTTTAGTTGCAAAATTACTTAGTTTAGTTAGTTGCAAAAAAAAATTATGGTATTTTTCAGGAAAAATAAAATTTTTAAAACCTACGTATTATCAGCAGAAAATTTTATAAATTTTCTTGCATTTCTCTAAAATTTTCCCAAAGTTTATTTGGCGCGCAAAGCCTTAATTTAAAATCTATTAGATTAGAAATTGGAAATTAGAATTTATTTTTATTATACGAGATTACAAAATTAGTACCGAATTTTTTTAAGAAACTAAATTCGTATTTTGTTTTATTGTCCTGATAATAAATAATAATCAAGTGAGGCTTTGGAGGACACGTCCTATCCATTTAAGGGGATTTTCGACATTCTCGTGAGAAGCATCGCAATAAGATCAGAGGAAAAGACGCTTTAACGTTTACAATGTTAGACATTATATTGGAATATTATTGTTGATAGTTCTTCTCAACTTATATGACGGTTTAACTTTATAATAGCATCAACGAAAGTTATAATTACTATTTTTGTAGGTACAATACTTACTTTAAATATTTTAAAGTAAATATATTCTATATAGATATTCTTAAAGTTATGAAATTTTAACTAAACACATATTTGTTTCGTTAGTAAACCATTAAATTTTGGCTATTAATTGGACGATAGAAAAAATGGATTTATGCTGCAAAATTTTATTTAAAACTAACACAATCTATAATAGTATATCCTGACAATAGTTCATACATTAAATGGAAGGTATCGTTGTCGATTTAGGGAAGAACGTTTCTTTCGTGATTCAGTTCAAGTTGAAATACGTGACCTGCTAAATTCACTTTGCTATTAATGTAATAGGTCCTTTCAACAGTATAATGGTAATTGGTATCGTGCTTACTGTGTGACCCCTAACATACACTGCGTAGTCAATATTGCAAAAGAAGTTTAAATATTAGTCGACAGAGAAGAATACAAATCGGTATATAAAAATATCGGTATATAAATCGGTAATAGCTATATGGGTTAATCAAACCATCAAATTTGAATCCAATGAAACTTAAACCAGTACTTAATTATAGCTGACCGAAAAATGCGCGTCATTTGTTTAAACTCATTACGACGTTATTTGTAAATATATAAATCTCAGAGAAAAGCTCCTTCACATAATTGGCATTCAAAGCGATATAACATTTAGGCTAATTCGCATTGAATGCCAGGTACATAAACATAGTATAACGCTTGTCTAAAGTTACGTGTAAACCATATTTAGTAGTGTTTACGAATTATGAATACAAAAATTAAAACTTAATAGAAAATTCTAATTTGTAACACACTCTAGTTTTATGTCATAACGTAAAAAACATTTTAAAGTAACAAACGTATGCGATGGATATATTAATCAGTAAAGTCTTTTTTGTTATTAAAATTAATAAAAACAATTAGCAGGCATTATTCAAAAGAAATATACTCATAAATGTGTACAAAAAGTACGAATCGAAGACAGGAGTTGCATATCGAATGAGCGTAGGGCAAAGTTTCGCTTATTAGATCACCGTGGACGACGATATGAGAAAGTACCGGCGACAAAAACCTCTACCGAGGACATATTGCGACCGCCATATTGCCGGCAACGTAACAAACTTGCAGTATAAAGTTCAGTATGGTCTACACAAAATTTTCTTTTTTCTTGAAAGGCTAGCAGCAAGTTGCGATCATGCTCACTCTTTTATTAGTTGCGATGGGACGTTTCCAAATTCCCGACACGACCTCTGGTATCATATGATAACGGTCTCAAACTTTTAGTCGAGTTACAAGCTTCTTATCTTTATTATGTATAACTAACATTGAAATGTTTCAGTTACATATAATTATTTACGCGATATCGGTACATACTTAAGAGATTATTTTAAAGAACTCTTTCCGTTAGTCCGGCATAATCTTTAGAATTTTTAAATAAGACTTTAGCTAAACCATAGAACAACAAAGACACAAAGAGTTCTAAGTTTCTACGAGTTCCTGGAAAATTCCAAGCGATTACCAAACGGTTATAAATAGTATCAGACTAAGACACCTAATCACTGCGGGGCCATAAACAGTCGTAAATGAAACCATTTGAATAATTTTCTTTTTGCGTTTTTGACGCGAACGTTGCGTCGATGTTGAAATATCTCGATAAATTATTTATTATACAATTTCAACTTATAAAATATGGAACAATACGAGCGAAAGGTCATTCGCTTATGAAGGTGGTCGCTTTAGTAGTTCGTAGGCCCGAGTTACCTAGTGATGTAGTATCTATTCACGTAATAAATAAGGCAAAGATGGTATGAATCAATGCGATATTACCAACCTATAGCAATTTTATGTTAGCCGTTAACTTATATTACTCTCAATAAAAAGCTTCCGTTTCCTACGACGTTCACGCCAAGCCAAATATACATAAAAGATAGGTAGATATTATATATAGAAAAAGCATAAAAGAAACATTAACATTTAAACAGGCGCTTTATGTATTTAATATCTAAAGATTTCTTGTTAAAATTGGACTTACGCGGTATTTAGAAATTATAGCGTTTCCATCTCTTCAAGGCATAAATTTTCATTATGTACATTGTAATCTTTGGCATAAATCTAGTTATCCTATATAGTGTATTATCTATGAATCTAGTAATGGAGGACCATTGATTGTCATTTCATATGTTCACAGATCCTATAGAATAAAACTTTTAGGTAGTTTCATTTGATGCATTCTCTTCGAGGCAAATTCTAAATTCCATTACTCGTGTGTATGCCAGTGAACACAATTTTATATTTCACTTGCTGAACATGGTTGAAGAAACTGAAAATTTAGTAAATTATCAAGCTTTATTAGCTTTGCTATATACCATAAAACTAAGTGCCAATTGTAGCACGCTGTTTTCGCGGAATGTCTCTAGGGCTTTTATATGTGCAGCAATCACCGTAAGCCTGTTCGTGATGATTTAATAATACCAATGATATAGAAACGTAGCTACGTCATAAAACCTTTATTGTAAATTGGATAGCGCTCGGTAAGTTAGGACTTTTTTAGAATTAAATAATTGGTTCAAATAATTTAATAAACTTTATTTATATTAATAATTTAAATAATAATTATAAATGTTAACACTAATCATTAGCTTAATTCACCTATTTAATAAACCTAAAATAAACAGTTAAGTTTATACTATTATGTGTACTACATTTTTTTTTTCAGTTTTGATGTCAAATTTTTATCTAGTTAGTTTTTATACACTTTTTCGGTTTTTTTTTCTTTCATTCCCTGAATTTCATTTGTTGTCTTTTTCCTAGCATGAAAACAATATTTTTTTTACTAGTCTGTAGCGTGATATCATAGATATCATTAAAATAAAGATGCCTTGTTTGGAGTTAGTTCACTTTAACACTCAGCAATGTGTAGAAAATATTTGGGTTGTTAAGCCATTATATTCAAAAAGGTCATTAATGTATGGTCGCCCCGGAAATCGTTCCGTCGGTTTTATTAAAATAAAAGTAATATTGAGTGGCGAATACGATCACAACCACATATAGGGTCTCATTCCGATGTTGGCATGAGTGCTTTTACACTTTCGCAGCCCATACCGACTAATGGCGGAAGTTTCTCACAAACTCAATATGGCAGCGGTCGGCTAATATTGCGTCAAATATTCATAGAGAAGGTCTTTTTGCTATTTTGTTTGCACGAAAAATGATTAGATTGGTAGTGTCCGAGTAGACCCCGAGGGAGACAAGTTTGATTGCTGTGCAGGGTACGCTGGCTGAGGTTGCGTTGAAATGAATACATTATTTTTGTTTACTTACATTGCCAACTCTGCTACAGATTACATAAATTTTAGTGAAATATAAATATCTTATCTATTTATTTACTGCAGGATACTTTAGGGAAATATCTAGGTACTTATTATATGAGAGTATAAAATACTAAATAAACTGCGTTCACATGAAGGTAATTTTAATTTTTTCGCAACTTAGACTTTGCAATATGTAAATAGCTTTAACATATTGAAATGTTTCATCATTATCATCCTCCTGCCTTTAGCCCACTCTAAGTGGGGTCGGCACAACATATTTTAACCGTGTTATGATGTGATTTGTCTAGGTATTATAAGACCGGCCTCCTGTCTGACGTTAACTTACCTTAGTCGCCAAATTATTGAAATGTTTATAATAAAAATTATTAAGCAAAACGTTTCAACAATTTATTAGAATTCTTTTACATAATATGTGATATAATGGCATACATAATACATGATAGCGAAATGCACGACGCCTCCTTTATTTTTATATTATCTTCACCTTAAAACATACTTAGAGTGCATACCGTAAAAACTCTTACCATCTTATTTTATATCCTCTACATATACTGACTTAACTGAATTTTATAAGTTCCTAAAAGTATTTTTAGAAGAGTAAATGAAAAAAACGATATCACTTGTGTTGCATACACGTTTTCTTTTCGCTATTTTGCTATGAGCTCTTCACATTGTAGCTTACAAAGCTGAAAATTATTCTAAAAAATGTTAATACACTTAGTTAATTTTTAAACATAACATGCAGACAATGCAGATAGCGCACTATGGGAGTGAAAATGAAAAATTGATCAATAGAGCTGAGTAAGGAGCTTCTATCTATTTGGAGACACGGAGTTGGATCTTAAACTCGCCAGAAATTAATAATGGATATGCAGTGATATTTTTCCTAGAGAGCATTATGATTTTCAAATAACAATTAAGAACATAATATGAATATTTTTAGCAATTTAATTTTTGTTCATAAATAATTATAAAACGATTGGTGATGTTTATAATAGACAAAGTAGGAACTGACATAAGCTTGCGGCTCCTGCTTTGCGCCTTGCAAAAGTACGTAAATCGTTTGTGGGTCTGGGCATAAGATTATATAATAAAATTCCGCAATCAATTTTAGTTTGCCATTACAGCAGTTTAAGAACACTGTTAAAAAGAGGCCGATACAGAAAGCCTGCTAAACTATTGAGGATTACTTAGAATATAAGAATATGTGTATATAGCTACTCTTCGACCCTGTACAAAACAGTAATGACTAAATGTAACTAGTAATAAGAATTATATTTTTAAAAAGAGCAACCGCCGAGTTTCTTGCTGTCTCTTCTCGGTAGGAACAGCATTCCGAACCAGCAGTAGAGTTGACGATTCAAAAGCACTTGTTTACAAGTTTATTTGAATAAAGAATATTTCAAAGTTGAATTTTAATAAGTTTTTATAAAAAAGTTAATAAGTGTGTGCTAAAGATCCGAACCAGCGAATCCTTAGTTACTGAGTCTTAAAGTTCTGCTAACACGCCTTTAAGATCATGTGTATTTGAAAAATTCTTTATCTATTTTCATGGGGCCTTATCAACATGTCCCATAATATTTGATATTGAAATGAATCTATCTTAGTGTAGTAAATAAACAAAGGTTCTAGAAATCGTTATAAGAATATTATATCCCTCAAATTGGTATCTAAATATGTTACGTTACATGTGAAATTTAGCATCGCAATGTGCAGCAGTTGTATTTGATAATCGTATTAGAAAAATACCAAGCAGTTTCAATTCAGTAAAAAATAAGAATGCGTAATTTAAATCTTTGAATATTACAACAACAATTTCTTACTCAGACTTCTGTGATATTAATATATAAATTCACTTGGTTTTACTAATAAAACCCCTTGTAAAGCTATAACCAAAGGAGCTTAAGCCAGTTAAGGTCACAAATATCTCTATAAAACTAACATGATACACTTTATAAATATCTTTATCACCTTTACAGACGTTACCACGATGACGCATATCCATTTGACGGCCGCGGTTCGATTCTTGCGCACGCGTTTTTCCCAGGCTCAGGTCGTGGAGGTGATGCGCACTTTGATGATGACGAGCTGTGGCTTCTTCACCCAAATAATGATGATGAGGACGGTAAGTTCAAGGCTACTTATTATGAAATATTTACTTTTATTCTAATAAATAAATAAGAGAAAGCTTAAGAGATAAGCTTTCCCATTTATTAAAACTCAAAATTTCAAGTTAATATAGATAACTTTGCAGCAAATAAATTTCCAAATTACAATAATTATTATTCTCTCATAAGCATGTAGGTTTCACTTTATTGTTTTTGTTACTAACGAATTGTTACTTAAAGTAGGACGCTAGAACATTTTAAAACTATTAATAGGCTGATAAATAAAAATTGCTATTTATTGTATATATCTTTAATGTAATGTCTAACCGACATTATCCTTGTCAATACTATGTCCATACTTAGAAAAGTTATCGTATTCCCAATGGACATAATTTTTCTATATTCCAAGTTGTTGAAATAAACACCCCCACTTTAGCTTGAAAGCATCATTATTGAGGTAGTTAATTAACTTGTGTCGGCAGGTTTTCCGCGAAAAGTTCTACGGAAATGAGCACGCCGCGGTCAGCTATGTTTTGACATGCAAATGGATAGGCGGGGCAACCTACACTCACATACACGTAGCTTCAGCTCGCGTTAAACGTAATCGAATATATTGTATGAATGGCACTGTGTACGAATTTACACGTTATCTTTATTGGTGTTAAATATATATCAATTGTTTCCATATTTTTTATTGGTACTTATATCAATCATTGATTTACTGTATTGGGAAACAAACTCGCAATAAAATTTAATGACAACAAATTACACACAAATAAGCGTTATGTAAACAGTCATACTTTTCTCGAATAGAATTTAAAAATTCTTTTATATCGGCAACTTTGCTTCTGCTAACATTATATCTGTACCAGGCGTGAATTACTTAACAAGTCCAAAAAACAAACTTTTCAAGGCAGCCGTAAATAGGTTTACGTTTAGTATTCGTTTAAAAGATTTATTTAAATATTCACAAGTGTGTATGTGCGATATGAAAGACATCAATTTCACTGAAATATTCACTATATAAATAAGCAATCCTAGTGTCTATTATAATTAAACATATAAAAAAGGACATAAGTCGACTTATAAACATATTGACGCCTGGTATGGATTTTATTTGCATAATTCTTATAACCAGTCAAATTTTGTTTCAGCTATCGTGTGTAAGGTCGGAATAACTTTAAATCCACTCTTGTTTTTAATTTTTATAGTCCTGGATAGAATAGAATTCCAGTAAAATATCATTTTAAGTCGTACAACCCGATGCAAATGCGTAGATACTAACAAAATTAATAGTAATATGTTATAACTACATTTTATTCGATTAGATATACAGCATGAATATATCATACGTAGCGAAAACGTAATCCCGTTCGATGCATGTAGAGCAAACACGATCGGAACCCAATACGAGGCCTAACCGCAACGCCGACACACTAAACACAGCTACCGTGCTAAGGTTGCCCTATAACACCGCACGCGTGATAATTTACCCGAACAACGGATATGTCGACGCTCTGTATTTACGTATACAAACATTACCAATATTGACGCTATTTTTTTTACAGGAACTTCATTGTTTGCTGTTGCTGCCCACGAATTCGGTCACTCGCTCGGCCTAAGCCACAGTTCAGTCAAGGGTGCGCTTATGTACCCCTGGTATCAAGGAATACAGCCAAATTTTGTATTGCCAGAAGATGATCGAAATGGTATCCAACAAATGTATGGTAAGAAATTATTACTAATAAAAATTACGATCAGTGAAAAACGGTTTATGGTTACTACTAGCTTGTGACCGCGACTTCGTAGTAGCAGGGTCTTCTCGTTTACTCCCCGGTTGGGGGTAAACGGGGTGCGGGCCTCGAGGAATTCCTCTTTACCCGGGCATCTCCTCGCGGGCACTTAAGCCCGGTATGTGTTCCGGCCGTAGGCCGAGGTCACCTAGGTGACCTAAAGGTGTCGGTATTTGGGCCGTAAGCCCAGGTCACCTAGGTGACCTAATGGATGTCTTGTTCGGTGGGGAGGTCTGGGAATGGTAGCTCCCAGACCTCGGGGTCAATTTCGGTGGTGTCACGTCCGGTAGTGTCCTGATCAGGAAGGTGTGTCATGTCCGGTGTATTCGCCCTTTCGCCCGTCGCGTCGTCCTCTTCGTCACCGTCGTCATCCGCATCGGGCCGCGGAGACGGTGATCGCAGGAGCTCGCGAGGCAGGGAACGTCCATCGGGTGGTCGCGCATGGAGTGGCGCGATCCCATGGAGGTGTACGTGCGCGCTATTGTCCGCTCGCGCGAACATCCGGCGCGCAAGGCGACGGACATACTCCTCCACGGTCGGCGTTCTGGTATCCCGATGCACGACGTCGTTCCGCACATACCTCGGGGCTCCTACGATCAGTCGCAGGCAGCGGTTCTGCTGGACTTGAAGTCTTCGCCTCTGGTACGCCGAACATAGCGCGTACCAGGCGGGTGCCGCATACGTCAAGCGCGAGCGGACGTAGGCACCGTAGACTCGCAGTTTGGTGTTGACAGGTAAATGGGATGTGAACAGCGTGTGAAGCTGGGACCTGGCAGCAGCAGCTTGGCCCACGGCACGATTGACCATGGGGGCCATGCGCAGGCTGCGGTCCAACTCACACCCCAAAAACCTCGCTGTGGTCTTCCACTCTACGTCCTGGCCTCGAAGAGTCAGCTGACGTAGCGGCTTGGAGCGGCTGGTGAGCAGAGCGGCCGTCTTCCCGACGTTGACGGCCATCCTCCACTTGTCCAGCCATTCCGGCAACAAGTCCAGCATACGCTGCATGCGGTTGGTGGCGACGATCTGGTGGTAGGACGACGCGAAATACGCGCTGTCGTCAGCGAAGAGCGACAACAGCACGTCCTCCTCCCCTTCCCGCAGATGGTGGCGCAGGGTGGGGATGTCATCCGTATACGCCGCATATAAGCGCGGCGATATACAACTGCCCTGGGGTACTCCGGCTTGGATGGTGCGTGGCTGGGATTCGGCACCATCCACTGCCACGTAAAAGCTACGGCCGTGTAGAAATGATGCCAGCACTCGCACATAAGCAGGCGGCATGGTGGTGTCCAAGATCTTGACCAGGAGCCCGGCGTGCCACACTCGATCGAAGGCCTTCTCGATGTCGAGAAAGACCCCCACGGTGTAGCGCCCGTTGTTCCGCTCACTGGTCAGGTGGTTGATTACCCTCGCCAGCTGGAGCGTCGTCGAGTGGCCGCTGCGGAATCCAAACTGCTCCTCGCGCAGGGGCAGATAGGGCGTGACTCGACGCAGCAGCAGACGCTCGAACAGCTTGGCTATGTGCGAGAGCAGGGTGATCGGCCGGTAGCTTCCAGGCAGGCGGCGGTCCTTCCCCGGCTTGGGAAGAACGATGATCTTCCCGGTTTTCCACGCCTCTGGGAAGTGGCCGGTGCGGAGTACTCCGTTGAACAGTCTCGTGAGCGCTACAAGACCTGTTCGGGGCAGCAGCATCAGCGCGGCGTTGGCGATTCCGTCGGGGCCTGGCGCCTTTCGCTTATCAAGGCGAACAGCGACCGACCGCAGCTCTGACAGGGAGATGAAGTCCTCTCCCCGGAGCGGCGGTGTAGGGGCCGACAGGAACCTTTCCAGCTTGTCCTGGACAGCCGCGTGATGACGGATGACGTGGAGGTTGGAGGTGTTGGGGGCGTTGGGCGTGAATGTCTTCTCCAGGTGGGCCGCCAGAATCTCAGCACGATCCTTGGCGGCATAGGTGCGTTTACCCGCGGCATCGAGCAGCGGGTAAACGGGGGTGTCATGTCCGGTAAGCTTCTTGCAGAGAGAGTACAGCGCTGTGTCGTGTTCGGTCGCTCGATCGACGGTATCCTCCCATCGCGCCTCGTCGAGAGCGACTACGGCACGCGCGATCTTCTCTGCAAGCCGGTTCAGGTCAGCCTTCACCCTGGGGCAGCGAGTGCGGGCCCATAGGCGGCGCAGGGTGCGCTTCCGTCTGAGCATGCGGCGGAGCGAGCTCGGCAGGTCCTTCCTTCGGTTGGTAGTGTCCGGCGAAGTCGACGTGGTGGTGGTGGCTGCTGCTTTGGCGGCGATGATCGTCGCCGCGACGAGTGCAGCAGCATCGTCGACTTCCGAAGGTGTGGTGATCGGGCCTGCTAGCTCAAGCCCGGCAAGCTCGGCGGTGTAGCGCTCCCAGTTCGTCCGCGTCCGCGGCGGGCGAGGCACTAAAAAGCCTCCCTGGGTGGCTAGGGTGACCAGAACCGGTAGGTGTTGGGTGTCAAGGTCATAGAGGACCTCGACATCAAACGGGTTCTCGAGTCCGTGGTGCAGCACTATATCAAGGACATCTGGCTGGGAGCGGCTGTCGGTGGGTATGTGGGTCGGCGCTCCCGGCCCCATCACACCGTACCCGCTCCTCACGCTATCTTCGTGCAGTTGCCTCCCGACCCCAGTGATGATTCGCGATCCCCACGCATGATGTTTCGCGTTGAGATCACCCACGATCACTGCGGGTCCCTGCTGTCCGAAGATTGTCCCGACATCGGTGCTGCAGAAAGTCAATCCGGGTGGTTTGTAGGCGGCATAAATGCGGAGCTCCTGGTTGCCCACGTTGACACACACCCCTTGTGTACGGGTGCTAGTGAACGGGGTGTGCTCCAACTCTTCATGTATAATATCCCTCCGCACCAGAGCGGCCGTACCTCGGTACGGATAGCCCCGGGGAGAGATTTCATCACGCCGATACACGAAGAAGTTGGGCACGCGGAGCTCGACGCTGTCCGTGAGTTTGGTTTCGCCCAGGAGGATAACATGGATGTCCTGCGACTGGGCGAGTAGTGTTAGCTCACGGACGTGTCCTCTTATGCCGCCCGGATTCCAGTATAGTACTCTTAGGGCGGTCACTGGTACGACCGCCCGAACTGGGTTATGGCCGCCGTTATAGCGCCGACTACATCCCTCGTGCTCACATAGTGCGCGAGCGCCGCCATGAGCGCCTCGATCAGGACCCGGACAATGTTGTTAATGCCCGAATCCTGCGCGGCGGGTGGCGGGGGGAAAGTAGGGTGTAGCGGCGCTCGAAGCTCCGCCTCTTCTGTGGCCTGTCGGTGGCCGCGGCTTCTCGGCGCCTCGGCGATTACTGGTATTGCCGCCAACGATGTTGATGTTGGCGGCCTGGGGTGCGGTGTGGACGCGGCGGTGGGCGCAGCATCTGCTGGCCTCGGCTGCCTGCGCCTGCGCCGGTTTCGTTTCCTTCGCAGGGGCTCCCCCCTGCCTATCGGGTCATTTGCCGGCGGTTGCAGAGTCGCCGGCTCCCGGTCTATAAAAACGCCGCCCGCTTCCCCCCGTCGAGTAGCTGGGGCGGTCGGGATGTAGGCCGGCGGTTGTTTAGTCGCCGGCTCCTGGTCTACGTTAGCCCCTCCCGCTTCCCCCCGTCGAGTAGCGTGAATGAACACGCCGGGCGACGCCGGGGCGCTACTCAGTGCGGGTCGGGCGGGGGCGGTAGGCACGGCCACTGCGGGACGTGCCGCGGGGGCAGGGGCGGCGCGTACGGCTACCGCGGGACGTACTGCGGGGATGGCGGGGGCTGCTGCGGCGGCTCGTTTGGCGGCGGCGGGTGTTGCGGTTGGGGGGGGAACTTTCTCAACCCCCCCTGCCCTCTTCTTCATCTTCCCGTCCGGGCGCGGCGGCGCGACATCGATGCCGCGCTTTCGCGCCTCACGGCGAAAGACTGGGCATCTTCGGTCGCGCGCCACGTGCGCTTTATTCTCGTGGACTGTTGTCATGTGTTAGATACGATATAGATGGCGCTTTTCAACGTCATCCTATAGAATTAACAAGATATCTATAACCTATATGTTATTCCGGTGTATAAGGAATAATTGTGCCAAATTTCATCGACATTGGTTCAGCGGATTTGCCGTCAAAGTGTACCAAACATACATCCATACTCACAAACTTTCACATTTATAATAAGATTTTTTAAAATTTTGAATTGAATTGAATTTATAGTAAGATTTATGAGTACTTAGTCCACATACGACAATATTAAGTAATGTAAGTACGGTTAGTAATTTAAGTAGATTAGGACTATTCTATTGGAATCTAAATTTTGTTGCAATTCATATTCCATTGAAAACACTAAAACTTTTTAAACGCTTTTCAGGTCCAAAATCCAAAAGAACGTGGGCGAAGATTCCGTACTACAGGCCTGTAGAAACTCCTACGACAACGACAACTACTACAACCACAACAACCACAACCACAAGGCGACCCTATATTTACCAACACCACCCAGAACGGCATCCAATACATCGCCAGTACACGCCGTATCCACGAGCACCGACAAGATACAGTCCGGAACGACCTACCTATTCAGACAGACCTCATCACCCTGATAGACCAAATTACCCAGATCGAAATCCATATTACCCAGACCGACGTCATTACAACACCACTGAAGAGCATCCAAGGCGTACTAACCATCACTATCCCACTAGAACTACAGAAACCACGACACATGCAACCACATACCGGCCGCGATACCCTCAAGTTCCGCCTGAATATCCTAGCCATCCAAGACAGAACTATCCTACAGATCCTGGTCAAGATTATCCAAGGAGAAAACCAAATTATCCGGTTAAGACTACTACTATGAAGCCAACCCCACCACCGGATAAGCCTGATACATGTGATACGAATTACGATGCTGTTACGCTTATTCGCGGTGAACTCTTCATCTTTAAAAATAGGGTAATTATTTCTGATCTCGTACGTATTAATATTATTTGGAATATCCAATCGGAATTGGTAAACTAATATTTTTTTGCAGTATCATTGGAGGATAGGAGCCAATGGTCGTTACGCTGGATACCCAATTGAAATATCAAGGATGTGGGCCGAGCTCCCAAGGGATCTTACTCGTGTTGATGCTGTTTATGAAAGACCCGACCGAAAAATTGCATTTTTCATTGGTAAGTGACATAACAAACCAAATTTATATGTATTAGGTATATTAAATACAGATTCCAATAACAGAATTTTCATGTTTTAGGCAAGGAATTGTACTTGTTTGATTCACAATATTTGCTACCCGGATATCCTAAAAAGTTGGTTCAGCTTGGTTTACCCGAAAATTTAGAAAAATTAGATGCAGCGATGGTTTGGGGGCACAATGGCAAAACCTATTTTTACAGTGGCACTATGTACTGGAAGTAAGTGGGTCTTTGACATATGTTTTATATTAATCAGCTTAGTAGTCGTTCGTTCGTACTCGCAACATTTCTAAATTACGTAAATACTCAACAGTTTTTATTATTACAGATTCGACGAAGAAATAGGACGCGTGGAGCTTGATTATCCTCGTGATATGGCTATGTGGAAAGGTGTCGGCTACAATATCGATAGTGTATTCCAATGGAAAGATGGTACATAATTTTAAGGATTATTTTAATTGAAAAAACGATTTATGAACACATAATACAATTTTAAATTATTTACAGGCAAGACCTACTTCTTCAAAGGCAAAGGCTTTTGGAAGTTCAACGACCTACATATGCGTGTGGAACACGAAAGGCAGTATCCCTCGGCACAGTTTTGGATGTCGTGTCCGGCAGAACGTGCCGGCCGACGAGCTCCATTCCGCGCACTGCCCGCTCCCGGATCTACTCTGCGTTCGCCGAGTGCAGCCAACACTAATTATAGTCACCTGTCACTTTATGCTTCCCTAGTACTTTTAATATCTATACGTTACATCCTATAACAAAATAATGTTACTTAAGAAAATTAATAGCGTGTGCCACTATCAATTTTTTAATCTTGAAATAGAGATTAAATAAAATTATAGTATATGCATAATATAAGTAATGTCTGAATCAACAAGTACATATCGATTCTGTCTGAAATAAGACTTAGTATTATAAGTAATCGAATAAATTGCGCAAACAATGCACTGCCTGTTTTAATATGTAAATTAGTAAATTAAACTCCTTATATAGTGATTTTTAACTATTAGCTTAATATTATTAATAATGTGGCATTTTTTAATTAATAATGTTCTATATGTACATTTTGATCTCAATGTGATCGAGTTCTTGTTTTTGTAATGTAAGGTACATAACACCATTTGTTTAGCTTCTGTACAGTGTGTGTTGTAGTCTCTTGATGTCAGTATTTTCCTATACTTTTAAATACATATATAACACATATACTCTTAATATGATAATATCAAATATGATTACTTCAATTCAGCCGTGATTCACTTTTTATTTCGATACCAAAAAAAATACAAATAGCGTACAAACCCACAATTATATGTTAAAATAAAATAATTTTTTCAACAATTTGGGTTCCGAATTTCAGGACAGACATAGAAGTATTTTAGTATGTAGTAGTAGATAATCTTAAAAAAATAAGTTATACATAATTATTATAACAAAGAATAAGTATATAATTGCTGGTTAGAGGTTCACATATTCTGTAACTTGTAAATTATAGTAGTAAACAATCAACGTAACGTGCACTTATTGTTAAATATACTATGTAAGAAAGACAAATTTTTATATTTTATGTATTGAAATATATTCTAATTATAAAATATTTATTATCTCCCTGGTAATCATTAATTATTGTGTACTTGAACGTTATATAATCAATTATACCACTTATAAAATAATCGTATTGTAAAAATAAAAAAAAATTCTATCATCCCTTTGTTATTATATATATAATCATTAACAGCTAAATGTAACTCATATTAAATGTCCATTATCTGGGTGAACGAGCTTCGCTCGGTAATTTGTTTACCTATAAAAAAAAATTAAAAAAAAAGAAAAAAACAATTATTTAGTTGGGATCGATCCTTGGCACTCACATTTCTCGAGGCTGCCCGCTAACCGAATAAGCTATGTCGGCTTGACAGTGAATGGCGAAAATTCAATTCAATATAAATGTTAGTGTTTTTTAATGCCCAAAAATAGGGATAAAACAATAATTTTTTTTACATAAAACCTAGCTATATCAATTTTTCTCCCCCTACATGCTGAATTTCAGGAAAATCGTTGGAGTATAGAATACGTTTCCGAGATTCGGAAAATATATATATATACAAGATTAACTCATTTAAATATTAAGATATAAAATATTTGTAATATATATTTGTGTAGGATTTCAAATTTAATTCTTCAGAAATACTGAATTGTAATCTTAAATCTGATTGAGTTGCTTATGTATGAATGAATTAAACAGGAGCTCTCCAGAATGAAAATGGTGCTTTTCATAGTTAGATATTGTACAGAATAAATTCATGCTTAGATATTGCTATTTTTGTATGCTATTAGTTATGAATATCATATGAATAACCACAGGTATTTTAATATACTATAAAATAAAATATTATTCTTCCATAACCCTCACTATAACATGTAACATACATTTACGTTCATAGATAAGTGCAATCAAATCAAAGGAAAAAAAATCTAAATTTTAAGCTTTAGTTTTTTAAGGTAAATCTGAAACATTTAAAAAATATTTTGTACGTCTCAAGTCATTTTATTATAGACTTCAGTAGTTTTTTACAAATTTGGTCACAAATAATTTAATAATAACTGTGATATTTACTTTTATAAAAAAAAATGCCATTGGCAATAAAAATAATTCAAAATTTATAATCATAAATGCTACTCAATGTATTTTAATAGCAGCCTAAAATAATGTTTAGATAATCTTGTTTAATACATAAGAAAATAAAGAATTTTCTAAGAGTTTTTGTTTTTTATTTTTATACACAAAGATATACTTTAATTAATTTTTCATAATTAGGTTTAAAAACCTGTAAATTACAGTAATTATTAGCTTTCTGATTGCTGAACCTAAATTATAGTCTCAATATCAGCAAGTTTCATCAATTTCATCAATCAGCAAGTTTATTGAATTTTAACACCTGCGCGTCTGCAAGGTCTGGACAAGGAATTTCTTGGAATGGGAATAACAGTGTTTTATATATAACTCTCCGTTTAACTGGGCCAAGCCCAATAATGATAGTCCGTAACCGGGCAGCGTTTGCACTGAGACGCCTCTATAGTCTATTCAATGCTATGCAAATCTTGTTAACGGTCATTTTACAAGACTTGCATCAGACCATTAATGTCCTATGAGAGCGTCGCGTTCATACACATACGAGTACCAAAAGTGCGACTGTCGTTGCAGCCGCTCCAAAACGATCTCTACGGAGATCCACGTACGCAACATAGATTTCCATAAAAACGTCGATCTACCCACTATAACCGATCTTTTCAAACTCTTCTCGATACATTTCTTTGAGAAAGCATCAGACCATCTGCACCCCTTTGTCGTGGCCGCGTCTAATTAAAAAGTTAAAATTACCGCAACAGTATATACCTAAGAACCTAAGAATATACCTAAGAACGTCCTAAATGACCTCGACGATCTTATAACATTCGCTAACTCAACCGCAAAATACACACATACGGCTTAGTCGGCGAAGAAGAGGTGCCCAATATCCCGTCGAGCGGCCAAGGGGTCCAGACGCGATTTTTTTATCGTTATTGAAAAAATATAAAATATAAATTTTACCATTTATGATACCTATTAAGTAGTAGGATAATGCACCACCATGACAAAGAGTCTTTTACGTTAAAAAAATTTATAATACTCCACCGCAATGTTAGTATAGGCAATTCGTATGATACTTATTTATTGGTTTGACTAACTAAAAAGTTCGTATCAATTCTTTAAAATGGAGCTGTTGGAGCTAACTACTTGTCTCTTTGATAAGGACACATGGGGTCCATGCCCAGGGCCTCGACGTTACGGGGGCCAGATAAAGCCAGTTTCGCTTCATCAAAAAAAGCCTCCATTGTGTCCATTTAGTAGTACCTACTAAGATTTTTTTTTATTATTATTTTTTTACCTTTCAGTTTCAGTTCCTAAATATTTTAAAATTTTACTCTTTTTACTTTTACTTTGTACCAAACCAATGTTTATTTTTATTTTTACTGTATTTGAATGTTGTATATGCCTGTAATAGTATTTTAAATAGATTAAGACTGTATGAAATACATGTAAAAAAGCAAAAATGTATGTTAATTACATATATATAATTACAATTAATGCAATTTTTATTGTCAGCAAATCATGGAAAATTATCACAAGTCTTGAAAAGGAAGTACTGTAGTTCATTTGTTTTTATTATATTTCAATTTTTAATTATTACTTTTCAACGGGGACTGATTTCTTTTGTAGCCAAGGGACCCAGCATCGCCTATGACAGCCCTGAACAATGTTAAGAGAAACATTGTAAGGAAACCTGTACCTGGCTTATACCATGTAATTCTTCAGATAGGTCAATATATACTTAGATTATAACAGTAAATAAATGATTGTAAACAATTTGCAAATGTCTATTTAATTAAAAATTTAAGTTCAATATCTAGTTTCATTTAACACACCGCTGCATCAGTCATGAATGTTAATGTGATTATCCCTTTCATACCATTCATGTTGTGTACATTTGATAATAATGAAATATATGCTATAACATAATAAAATATAATTTGCCTAAATAATTTACAATTATTTAAAATTAGCTTTTAGCTAAGATTATTTCAAAATTTATAAACTATCTCAGAAGAATTTAAAATTAAAATACATGAATGTAACAAATAATTTAATGGTAATTACATATAAATCTAAAAATGATACTATAAAAATAACTTTCACAAGATAATATTCTATCAAGTTTTTTTATCACTTATTTCTAAATCAGCCTCTTTAAAACCTAATTTAGACCATTCTTCTTTAGCCATAAGATTATGTTCCATACGACATGATAAGTAATCCTTTGCTTCGACACGGCATAAAGAATTATTGCTGTTGTTATTAAATAAACAATTCATATATTTGATCATAGTTTTTTTGCAAACACCATCATGATCAAGAGGAAAACTTCCTTTATCTGGAGGTGTCGGTATAAACTGTTTCTGACCAAATGTCATTGCTGTCGACATTATGTTTATAATGCACTATATTCGTCATATATTCAAAGCAAACGTATATTACGTATTTATTACTACTGAATACAAATTTACAATATATACATGTAGCTACTAGCTAGAATAATTTTAATAATATCCATAGATAATACACATAATATCAATCAGGGCGGTTTTACTACAGGCGCCAACACATGCTATCTCGCATCCCTCTTGCACATGTACGTATTTATGAATGAATCGTATGAAAATAGTCTCAGCTGCATCTCGCTCCACTCCCACATACATATTTTTACGCACTCATTCTCATTTTGACTGTCTATCATATAACAAGTTGATTTTATCAATGAATGGGCGGTGTATTAAATTTTTAAATTTCCCGTTGTAAAATTCTAGTACTTAAAATTTTTACTAAAATGTATAATTTTGTTTTAATTTAGTTAGCAAAATTCTTGAAACAAATATCACTAGAAGCAAATTAAATGTATAAAGTCTTATTTCACCAGTAGCTGTTGAGATATTTCTTGAAATGAGAAGTATAACAACGAAGAAACGTGCAGTCATAAAACAATAAGAAGAGGATTTACTTAATCATTATATAAATGTAAGTGTTGAGTTTTAATGAATTTTGTGCATCTCAATAATAGTAAGAGCTTTCTTAAAATTTACATTCTCACATCACTACATCATCACTACATATTATAAAACAAAGTCCCTATATCCCTATGTACGCATAAAACTTTAAAACTACGCAAAAGATTTTGATGCGGTTTTTTTTAATAGATTGATTCCAGAGGAAGGTTTGTACGTATAATAACATTCAATACGGAGTAGAGATATACTGTAATTTTTGAGGTTTCTGTAAATAATTACATTTTTTTCCGCTTACATTGCAAACGCAGGCTAAACCCTACGAGATTTATCAAAATAATGTACTAAGTATTTGTACATCTTGAAAAGGTCTACAGAAAAGTCCGCGATGGTATATGGTAGACGGAAAGAGATCCAGGGGTCGGAGCCCTAAACGATGGACGGATCAGGTGTCTGAACATCTGGACATCAAACTGAGCGTGGCTATGCACAGTGCTGCTGACCGGGAAAAATGGAGGCAGCTAATCCACAATAGACGAGATTAGGATCATCACGATGCTCAGCAGTGAGCACGCGACTAAAGGAGGAGGAGGAGGACTTTTTAAGAAAAATTATGCCATATTTTTGAAGCAATTTTTATACAATACAGCATTAATCCTTATCCAATTAAGTACCTTAAATAATTAGTTGATTTAAATAGATCAATATGGCCGTTTACAGCATGTAATTTAAGTGAACATTTTCGGAGATATTACAGATTTAGAATGCCGTGAGGACGCCGCGCTTCGCCCTATAACACTTCGACTTTAGCAGCTATGTCGCTCTTTCAAGAGTTTGTTTAAATACATTCTGTAATTAATTGTAAAAATAAAATACATAGGGAAAATGTAAAAGTAAATAAGTAAAAATGTACTATACGAATTTAGATTTCCAAATATAGCAGGAAATCTTCTTGGTATAGGGAAAGGAAATTGTTTTTCTCCAAATTTAATGCTTGCGGGCCCCGGGCAGTAATAAATAAATCAAAACTACTCGATCGATTTTAATCATTTATTTTACACTGACTGACATGGGATATTTTATACATGTGCGAAGCAGGGGCAGGCCGCTAGTTCTAAATATAATAACCTAACCTTGCATGGATAACCTAAAACCTGTAACATGCAGTATAATTTTTATTTCCTATTTGACTTCCTGTTATCGTTATATAAAAATTATGATATGTACATTAATTTTGATTGATGAATTAGCTATATATATGTCTTGCGATTTTATATAGCTTCTAGTGTCTTGTAGTGCAATAAATGATTAATAATGGAACATTAAAGGTAAAGTTTTTTAGAAGTTGTTCTAATTGATCATAAGTGTGTATCTATCTTAGTTATGAATAATTTGGACATAACTTAAATGGTCTACTTAATATTTTTTTTTAGAAGTATTTTCAATTGAAGTTGTATACTTCATTGTATTATATTAGAACTTTAAAAATGATTGTCAAGTTTTTTATAATGAGACGGATGAAAAGGGAGTAAATAGCAAAAGAGAGCAAGTTTATTCTGTATAAAGCAATATAAGGTATATTGCTTTATATAACAACTAGCGGCCTGCCCTTGCTTCGCACGGGTATAAAATATATATCCCATGTCAGTCAATGTAAAAAAAAATGATAAAAATCGATCCAGCAGTTTTGATTTATTCATTACTGCCCGTGGCCCGCAAGCGTTAAATTTGGAGAAAAACAATTTCCTCTCCCTATACCAAGACGATTTCCTGCTATCTTTGGAATATCTAAACTCATATAGTACATTTTTACTTATTTACTTTTACATTTTACCTATGTATTTTATTTTTACAATTAATTACAGAATGTCTTTAAACAAACTCTAAAAGATTCGAAGTGCTATAGGGTGAAGCGCGGCGTCCTCACGGCATTTTAAATCTGTAATATCTCCGAAAATGTTTACTTAAATTGCATGCTGTAAACGGCCATATTGATCTATATTAAATCAACAATTTATTTAAGGTACTCAAGTGGATAACGATTAATGCTGTATTGTATAAAAATTGCTTTGAACATAAGGCATCATTTTTCGTAAAAAGTAAATGAAAAAAACTGCTATTGTGGGTTATCCATAAGAGATAGATATATACCATCGCGGACTTTACTGTAGACTTTTTTAAGGTGTACAAATACTTAGTACATCATTTTGATAAATCTCGTAGGGTTTAGCCTGCGTTTGCAATGTAAGCGGAAAAAAATGTAATTATTTACAGAAACCTTAAAAATTACAGTATTTCTCTACTTCGTATTAAATGTTATTATACGTACAAACCTTCCTCTGGAATCACTCTATCTATTAAAAAAAACCGCATCAAAATCGGTTGCGTAGTTTTAAAGTTTTATGCATACATACGGAAATATGGACTTTGTTTTATAATATGTAGTGATATTGTTGAGTTTTAGCGCACCAAGTACATCACTAATTTTACTACGATTTTACGTCATACGTTATATATATTACTACTCCATATGTGAGAACGAGTCAGAGCTGAGACTAAATCCGTTTTTATGAATGAAACGGGTGTGAGGCAGATAGTTTTGATGAATGAGAGTGTAAGTAGCTATAGTGCTACTTTGCAACCCCCCCCCCCCATACCACCAAAAATAGGCTCGCGCCAATGTATGAATCTCAACCATCTATTTTATAGTTAGTAATCTATGATATCAATTATAATTTATATTATGACGTATAGGGATGTTAAAAAATAATCGATTTCATATTAGTCGATTATTATTTCACAATAATCGATTTTTAGTCGTAGATTATACATTATAGTTCGACTTATATATTAAAGTGATTTTTTTTTTTATGGCTTATTTTAAATACCCTCTTTCTATTCTTTTTTTACACTCTTTTTTAGACTTTAATTGCGGTACAAATTACTCACAATATACAGTATTATATTTTTAAAGACAGTGGTCTTATGCTGAAAAGACTAGAGTCAAGCCATAAATAAATCGAATTTAAAACAATATTAAAACCAAAATAAAGTACAAAGTCAAAGACAAACTGTCAAAATCACATTTTACAAATAAAAACATTATTGAATTACACGTTCGTGTATATCATGTAAATTTTGTTTTATATGTAGTCTTTTTTAATAACATAAAGAAAATTAAGGAATACAAAATTAATATCGCTACATATATTGAAGTTTGTAATTACTGAAATAATTTAATCTATTTCTTATGCCTATTTTGATGTATATAACCTAATAATAATGTCTAGACTTATTGTTAAGAATTTGCCTAATAAGGTAAGGTTACTTGAGATGTAAGTTTTTATTGAGGTTTGAATAAGCGAGAAAATTCATTGTGTATCAAAAAATTTGTTTATAAAGGTGACTGTTGAAAAACTTAAGCAGATCTTCGGTGATAAAGGAGAAGTAACTGATGTACAATTAAAATACACAAAAGATGGCAAATTCAGAAATTTTGGTTTTGTGGGATACCGAACGGAACAACAAGCTTCAGAAGCAAAAGAACATTTTGATGGTACTTTCGTAAACAGCTTGAAAATAACTGTCCAAGTGTGTGCTAATTTAGGTGATGAAAAAAAACCAAAAGCATGGAGTAAATATGCAACTGACAGCACAGCTTATAAAAAACTCCATCAAGATGAAAGTCAAGAAAATGTTAAACCTAAGAAAGAAAAACTAAGTAAATCAGAAAGAAATAAAAATAAGATAAAAGAACTTTTACAAAAGGTATGTAAAATGTGTTTTATGTTATGACCAATACAACTATAAAATAATTCTTTATTTTACACCAAAGTCGAGTGTGTTCAAAAAGAACCATTTTTTAAATATTTGTTTACTGTTTTAAATATTTGTAACCAGATTATTAAACCTTACATCATTAGTCAGTTGTGAGCATTTAATATGATAGCATGTGTTCTGAGTTATTGGAAATATAAAGCTTCTGTAATAATTAAAATAATAATAAATAAATATATGGGACACTTACACACACGGTCGTCCGTCCCCAAAGTAAGTAACTTAATACTTGTGTTATGGTAGACTGGTCTATATCATCTACATCTGGTGAATATATACTTATATAATTTTAAATACATACTTAAATAAAAATGGTTTATCTCAAACTTTTTCTATTGTACTTTTAAATTTCTTAATATTTCTAGTAAAAATAATGTTATATGTATTGTAGCACAAAAATGACCCACTGTTTGTAGAGTTCATAGAGGCACATGTAAATGATAAAACAGCTTGGATAATGGAAACTTTGCAAGAAACAAATAAAAGTGATGACAGTGAAATGGAGGATGAAAAGCCTGAAGATAATGTGCAAGATAATGAAAAAGAAGTAAAGAAAGATCATGAAAATAAAAGTAATGAAAAGGTGGCTAACTCAGGAATATCAGATTTAGAGGTATAATTGAAATTAATTGTTTGTTTGCCTTAGATTAATATAATTTTAAGTTTAAAGTTTAAGTTTATTTTATACATATAAAATTCTGTGTATCTGTAATGCTTTCATTGGTAATCTGCTGGACCATGAAATTTCTCTAAATTATAGCTTATACATGGATGTAACAAAGAAATTAAATTAATCCATTTTTCCTTTGGGAAAAAATTACTGTCTTATTGAGGGTACTTAAACACTTAAGTTGATGTGAATGAATGTTATAGTTATAGAAGTAAACTTTCATAATTTCTTTATATACATTAAATTTAAATTTAAATTTTGAAGAATCTAATATTTCTTCAGTTTATGGCATAGAATTATTTTTAGGTATTTAAATGTATGACTAAAGTACAAACAAAAATTTACAAATTTAAAAGTTGATAACCTCTTAATACTGTAAGAGTATAAGTAATCATATTTCCAGTGTTGACTGACCTAATATAGGGGTAGATGCTGTCAACCCTACCTGAGGCGAGTTTAACCACGTTTGGTTTTCTCGGCAGTGTCTAAAATAAAACATGTTGAGTAACACTCAAAATAGGAAAAAAAAGTAATAGATGTCCATATTCTCTAGGATCCTTATTGATTGTTAACTATTTTGACAGTTTTCAATATACATATTGTTCAAAATATTTATAAATGTGTTATGTGAATGGTGTTTGTGTCTTTGTAGAATAATATATGCACACCAGTTTTGTTGTACTTTTTTTTATGCATATACATTAATTGTATTTTCAAATTAAAATAATTCATACATTTCTTGGATTCAATGCGCTTATATTTTTAGTATATGAAATTGCTAATGAAAAAAGTAGATGGTCTCAAAGAGGATAAAGAAATAAAAGAAGAAACAGATGTCACACCTAAGAAAGTCAGAAACAGACTTTTATTTTATGTTAAAGTAAGTATGCTAAAAGACAAATTTCAGATTGTAATTCAATAATAAAAATATTTATATACTTGGTCTGTAATTAAATAATCTCTTTTTTTAAATTACTGGCAACATCAGTTTTGTAAGTCAATCAACTATTTAGACATAAATAAATGTATCATCAACAATGGTGTTTTTACCATAATTATTTTATTTTATTTTATTATCATCTTCATCAAAGACAGATAAGTTAATTTTGTAAATGTCTATGGTTTGCCATCAAACACCACTTAATATCTTAACCATTTGAAATACATACGCTTAATTATTTTTTATGATTAAGTTAGATACAGTCAGGTAGGGTAACTTTGAAATTTCTGGTAACATTGAATAAAAGTACTACAATAGCCATAGTTTATTTACTAGTCATGGTCTTATACCAAATATTGCATGAATATAAATTGGTGCTCCACATTAAATATAATTTCAAAGTTTTTATTGAAAATGTTTTATTGTAAAAATACGTAGAAAATACTTTAATATCCAAGCTGGTCAATGTCTTCAGGTTTATTAATATTTTTGCTAATGTTGCATATCTTTATATTAACTTTTATAGGTAATGATTAAATGTTAAACATCTCCATTATTTTCCTTGCAGATAACTGGTTTACCATACAAATGTAAGAAGAAAGATATAAAAGCATTTTTCAAACCTTTAGTTCCTTTTTCTATAAGACTTCCTCTTGGAAAAGGGAAAAAACTTACAGGGTTCTGTTATGTGGGTTTTAGGACTGATAAAGAACTTAAAAAAGCACTCGCAAAGGATAAACTCTTTATAGGTAATAATTGTTACCACCATTTTTTTAACAAATAATATTAAAATTAATATTTTCAAAGTTTCAAATTTATTACATTTATTTTAAAAACATTTTTTTTTAATTTAATTTAATTCTAAGTTTTAACTATATATAAATAATATTTAGTTGTACTGAAAAATTAACTTGTCTTGGTGGATGAGCAAGGTAGCAATACAGGTTAATTAATACCTAGTGCCCTTGCTATTATTGATCAATAAAATTTTATATCCATAAATTATTTTAATTTTTATGTTTATATGAGTTTAAAGATAGATGATCTTGATGATGATTTAGATGTAAGAGAAAGTTATAATTGAAATTATTAAAAAAAAATTAAAACATTAAAAATCACCAATCGAAATACCAATCTGCTAGTTAAATAATATATCAAGGAAATAATATAAAAAAAATTAAATAATACTGATTAATAAAAAGCTAATTATTATATAAACGGGTCACATCACGTTATAATCTAATTACCTCTATACAAGGTTTGAGATTTCCAATAAAAAGCTGTTTTTTTAAGGTAAGCATCGTTTAAATGTACATAAATATGAGGATAAAGCAAAGAAAGCAGCAGAAGAGGAAGAGCTTAGAAATAATATAAAAAACAAAGAGGTAATATTTATTCATGTATTTTTCTATATTGATAGCTTTACTTATGGATCTAAGTAGCAGACTCGAAGAGTCACATTTTTATAAAAAAACTCATTGATGTTAACCCAGGGTTAACTGAATCGCCACGATACGAAGTGAAATGTCTTACAATTAAGCTATTGCAAAGTGTCCAATCATAAATTTCCCAAATATTTTGTTAAAAGCCATTTCACTAAACAGACGATCCATGTCGAGAGAAAATTCCGTATGTACTAATATTTTTCTCACATCCTCTTTTTAAATACATCTGGTATCTGTATCTGCTAATATAGCCGTGTGGTATCCGGCTGAGTAGAATAGACCACCCTTATTTCTTACCGAGGTGTCGTAAAAGGCGACTAAGGTAAGTCGACCCGCCGTGCGCTATCCGGCTGAGTACAATAGACCGACCTCAATTCTTACCGAGGTGTCGTAATATACTACTAAGGTACGTTGACGTCAGGCAGGCGGCCGGTCGTAATATGAAGCCAAATCATTTGGAAATATGTTTATAACATGTGCTGACCCCACTTAGAGTGGGATAAGAGCAGGAGGATGATGATGATCTGTATCTACTAATACGGTATTCAACTAGGTACCTTTATTTTTGTAGTGAAATGCACTGTTCCTGTTACTAAAACTTGTCCAACTGCAATATTCGTCGTAAAAAAATACGTGGGGAAATAAGACTGTATTTTGACTATTTTTTTAAGATTACCTCTTTTCTCATCAATTTTTTTATATCAAGCAAGGGGCTTGCTTGCTTGATATTGATTATTACAGTCATATCGCGTCTTAATTATTATCATTTAATATCAACAATCATATATAATCGTTCATTGTAGAGAAACAATAATGGAGAAAGCATAGGTGAAAGTGGTAGTATATTTGTGAGAAACCTGGCTTACATTGTGTCTGAAGAGGAACTGACAAACTTGTTTGAAAAATATGGTTCGTATTGTTTAATAATTATCTTAGTAAAATGTAAATAAATGTCAATTAAATATCGTTTATCATCTGTGAACTGTAGAAAATATTTCATATTATTCTTTACCATCTAGTTTGGGCTGACAAAAGTTTTTATAAATAGTTCATTGATATTATTAGATCATTAAGTAATAAGTTAAGCATAAATCTTATTTCTGTTATATAAACTATTTATTAGAAACTAGCATAGGCATATAGAGTAAGATGGATACTACTAGATTCATCATCTTCCTGCCCTTATCCCACTCTAAGTGGGGTCGGCACAACATGTTACAAACATGCTGTCATATGATTTGGCTGCGTTTTTACGACCGGCCGCCTGCCTGACGTCAACTTACCTCTGTCGTACTTTACGACACCTTGGTAAGAAAAAGGGTGGTCTATTCTACTAAACCGGATACCACACGGTGGGTCAACTTACCTTAGTCGCCTTTTACGACACCTCGGTAAGAAATGAGGTTGGTCTATTCTATTCAGCCGGATACCACACGGCGGGTCGACTTATCTTAGTCGCCTTTTACGACACCTCGGTAAGAAATGAGGGTGGTACTATTCTATTCAGCCGGATACCACACGGCGTCGGATACTACTAGATTATACTCGAAAATGGTTTTTTTTATTATTTTCTAATATTGCCGTATCCTATAATTTCTAATATTGCTCTAATATAATATTTCTAATATAAAATTAAAAACCATAATTAACAGAAAAAAAGAACTAGCGAAATTCATGACTGGCCCGTTGACGTAGTGATCCTGCCTTCAGCTCCGCGAATTGCGGGTTCGAATACCGCTGAGGGCCAACATTTTCTATAAATGAATTTGTTGGTCTTTGAGCCTGGGTGTATATTTGTATTTAAGTATGTATTTAAAAAATATATAAGTATATATTCTCCATATTCCAGTCTATCATAACACAAGTATTAAGTTACCTACTTTGGAGACGGACTTAAGTGTCGCATATATTTATTACCTATTTATTCAGAGTGCCTTTTTCTAATGTAATAAAAAATGTTTTAGGTCCACTTGCCGAAGTTCATATGCCAATAGACCCGATCCTGCGGCAGCCCAAAGGGTTTGCAACGGTCACATTCGTTATGCCCGAACATGCAGTCAAAGCCTATACAGAGCTCGATGGTACAGCTTTTTGTGGAAGAATGTTGCATTTATTGCCAGCCAAAACTGAAAAACTGGAAGATGGTGACAATGAAGGTATTATAATATGTCCAATAAATGAGTATAAATTTGTACTTTTGTATGCTTAATAATCTTTCAGGCTACTATGACTCAACGCTGAAAACGCGTGACCCTTACCAAAGTTTTAGCAAAATACTTATGAACTTAATTCAATTTTATAATTCCTCAAAAGCTTTACAATAATAAAATCTAGAGAATTCGATAACAGCAGAGTGGTGGGTCTGAACTATAGAAGTATTATACTATAGTAGAGGAGCCAGCTTAAAATGTGGCCATCGAAAAAGAAAGGAGAAATCAAATGAGGCCTACCTGTCTCTCTTTTATGTGTGATAGAGAAAGATAAGTAGTAAGACAAGATAAGGACACCCACACTCTCAGGCCTATGGCTCCCCCATTCTATGTATAACAATTCTATGGTCTAATCTCGTTCGTCCTATTTAAAGAGACTATATTTTCACAGCAGTTGAGTATTACCATCTTATTTTTTATACTATGGATACTTTTAGATGGTTTGTCGTTCAAAGAGAAAAAAGCAAAGAACTTGAAGCAGCAAGCAAAATCTTCACACAACTGGAATGTTCTATTTCTTGGTTTGAATGCAGTAGCCGATGTGGTTGCAGCAAACTACAGCACTACTAAAGAACAGTTGCTCAATGATAACACCAAAAGTAAGTAAATATTCTTTCTTATTCCCGCCCTTATCCCACTCTAAGGGGGTCGGCACAACATGATATAAACATGTTGTCACATGATTGCACTGCGTTTTTATGACCGGCCGCCTGCCTGACATCAGCTTACCTCTGTCGTCTTTTACGACAGCTCGGTAAAAAATCAGGTAGGTATATTCCACTCAGCCGGATACCACACGGCGGATTGACTTACCTTAGTCGCCTTTCACGACACCTGGGTAAGAAATGAGGGTGGTACTATTCTATTCAGCCGGAAACTACACGTCGTAGTTCTTTATAGTGTTTGTTGTTAAATTTATTAGTTCCAGCAAGTTAGGGTAATTGTTTTATGCGAGACTGCTTTATTAGTGAGTGCTTTATGAGTATCTGTAGTATGCTTCAATGTCATATTAAATAATACCTCAGGCTGGAAACTTTACATCGTATTTTTTGGTACCTCCCGAAATTTAAGGAAAATTTTTCTTTCAAAAGACTTCGTAGATAAAATGATCAATTAAAAATAGTAATTACTGCATTAATAAAAGAAAATTGGCATGAGTTACACAAAAATAGATATATTTTTTTAATAACTTCGATCATACAATTGCCGCTTTCATACCTTTCTTCTATTGTAGGCTTCTCGCTTCCTTTTCTTTACATTTATAACTATAAATAACTCTCCTCGTCTCAATTAAGGGTGTGTAACTAATTGCAAATTTTAAATGCAATATATATTTCGTCGAATTAATTTTAAATTAATAATAAGTTTATTTGTAGATACAAGTGCTGCTGTAAGACTTGCTCTTGGTGAAACTCAACTTGTAGCCGAAACGAAAGCATTTCTTGAATCCCATGGCGTATATTTAGATGCGTTTAATAGGGTGAGATTTTTTATTGTAACTTAAATTGAGATCTTAAATTTAAGTTATTTAAGCCAATTTAAGATCAGGTCGACACTGTAAACTTAAAATGTCTTAGAAACACTTTTCAGCAACAGCTTCTGTTAACTTAACTTTAGTTGAGAGCTAATATATGAAACAAAGTCCGCCGCCGCGTCTGTGTGTTTATCTATTCGCGAAAAGCTCAAAGTAATTAAAGCTCTTTTCTCGAATATACCGATTTACGACATAAGTTTAGGTGCATAATTAATTTATTTATGAAAGTGCATGTTCAGGTTTAGTGTAAATATTTTCGATTTCATCGAAAAATCCGTTTGTGATATAACGAAACAATGTATAGTAGGAATATTGCTCTTCCATAGTGCTACAAAAAACCGCGATGACATCTATCTCTTTTTTACGGATAACTCTAAAAAACTTAGAATGGGTATAGCATACCCATTCTAATTTTTTTTAGATGGTCATGAAAAACGCGGTATTTAGACGCATATGTCCAGTATTACCTTACCACCGTCATCCTCACGAACTTAAATATGATAGCTTCCTTAAGCATCGAACGATATGATCGTTTACACCAGTGTTTCCCAACGGTGGACCCACCAAGGGTGGGGGGCAACTCGACACGAGTTATGCCTATCGCTCTGGGCCATTTAAGTGCAATACTAATTTCGATGCCAAATTTAACAAAAAGAAGCAATTTTTCTTCGTAAAACTTATTATTTATGTATGTATGTTACTTAGGGAGGCAAAAGTTTTTTAACGTGGGGCATGGACTAAAAAAGGTCGGGAAACACTGGTTTACACCAAATAATTTAAATTAATATTTAAATTAAATTTGTAATAATTCCTAGTTATTACAAATTTTAAATGAACGCGCCAGAATACTATGTAAAATCGATCTGCATAGATTCATCGTTTGTAACATTTTTGTTAATTACACAAACAGTTCAATGTTAATTAAATACTCGATATTTATATTACAGCCAGCAAAAAAACGATCTAAAACTTGTTTGCTAGTAAAAAATCTACCTGCCGGTACAGACAAAGAAGAAATCAAAGTTCTATTTGAAAAGCATGGGCAAGTAGCTCGGTTTTTAATGCCAAATCATGGAATCACAGCACTTGTCGACTTCATCGAGCCATTCGAAGCTAAGAAAGCCTTCAGTAAATTAGCATACTCACAGTTTAAATCATCGCCCTTATACTTGGAATGGGCACCTGAAAACGTTTTTATAAAATCAATAAAAAAGGATCAAGAGCAGACCAAAGAAGAGAAGGAGTATAATGCAAAGGAAAAAGAAGAAACAGAGGAAGCAATAGAAATGAGAACAGAAAGCAAAGAGGAACCGACAACGCAAGCGAAATCAACTGATTCGAAAGAAGAAGAATATATTGAAGAGGAACAGCCAGAGAATGATACAACACTTTTTGTTAAAAACATTAATTTCAAAACTACTGACGAGTCATTGAGAATGGTATACTATCAGTTATTTTTGCAAACATCTGTAAAGCTAGTCTATTTACGTAAGCATATTAATAACACATATAGTTTTAATTTGTTATTTCCTACTAATATATGCGAAAGTTTGTGAGTATGAATGTACGTTTGTTACTCTTTCACGGCTGAACCAATATCGATGAAATTCGACATAATTATTCCTTATACACCGGATTAATATATAGGTTATAGAAATACTATTAATTCTACAGGAATATAATGACATTGAAAAGCGCCATCTATTATCAACCTATCTAGCGACAACAGTCCACGCGAACAAAGTTTGCGAGTAAAAGCTAGTATTTTATAATTCCAGAAGTTACCCGTACACTTTAAACATAAAAGTTACATTTCGAAAACAGTAATCACACGCTTAATTCGCAAACACAGTTCAATACGTTCGAGAAAATCGAAAAATTCCCGAATGCAGCACAGAATTTGTGTTTAGGATATTAAGTAGGTGATACAACTATAATTGTTAGATTTGACTATCGTTTCTTATATTTTCGTAACGATGTTTTCTTTCACCGAAAAGCGTGTGATAAATTGCAATTATCAATACACATAAGTTTTAACAGTAAAACTCATTGGTGTCTGCCCGGGGTTTGAACTCGTGACCTCCATGTATAAAATGATATTTAAAAAATCTCATTTTATTTAAATTAGGCTTTTGAGCGGCTGGGCCATCGTATTCAACAGAACTCAGATTAACACATGTATAGCACCTTTCGTAATATAAATAAGCAACAAAACCCTTTTATAAAAAATGTAACCTGTATCAGTTAACTAATTAACAATTAATGTATATTTCCAATACATTATCGATGGCTTATCATTCACATTTTGAACAAAAGATAACTCCCAAACTATAATATGATATTTTTTAAATATTACAATACCATAATAAAACAAATTTAATTATTGTATAAGAAAAAAAGGAAACCAGCAAACCTATATAAAACGACACCACAACGATCACGACAACGTCTTTTTTTATCTTTTTTTTAAGGACTTTTATCCTACAAGGATATGTCAGTCCCATCGGCGCCTAAATCTATACATACATTAGATTACTTTCGTAAAAATATATTAAGCAGTATCCTAAATATATCAGCAGATGGGTAAGAGAGAACACTAGTTGAAACTCCTACATTGTTATAACTTAAATTATATTTCCTCATGAAGTGTTTATTTATTTATTTATTAAGGAACATCAACAGCACACATATTAAACATTGATTAGACCAAATATAAAAATAAGAAAACATCTGATACACGCACCAATTATAGATGAACACAGCATTGTCTGGACGGTTCACTTGCTACTATTAATTACAATAAAAACAAAAACTTAACATTAAGGAAAAAAAAACAAAGGAATTACTGTCTTATCTAAAAAGTTAAAATTTAAAGTATTAAAACTAAAAAAATATATATAAAAAATTAAAGTAAAAGTAGTAAAAAAAAATTTAAGTAATTAAATTAAATGCTAGGCCAAGAATTTATGTATGTCACTTTTGAACTTCGCTAGACTACCATAAAATATATCAATTTTTGGTGTAATTGAGCTCAACCTATGGTATTCAGAACACATTCTGGATATTGGCGAGTTCTTACCAACATTAGTTCGAGCTTTTGGCACAAAGAACACTCTCAGAAGTGGCTTTCTAGGAGGCTTTCTGGGAACAGACAGGGAAGTTAAACTAACTAGATATTCACATTTATTGGCTCCGGTGATGATTTTGTGTAACAGGGTAAGATCGTGTAATTTCCGTCTGCTACGCAGAGTTTTGACTTTGAAAAATCTAAGGCGGTTTTGATATGGCACACGGTGAGATATGCCGCTAGATACAAAAGCTAGGTGTCTTGTAAATGCGCGTTGAATTGACTCTATTCTTTGTGAGTGCACAGCATACTGTGGATTCCACACTTGTGATGCATATTCTAAGTGGCTTCTAACTAAGGCATTGTAAAGAATGAGCTTCGCTTTTGTACTAAAACCTTTCGTGTGTCTTTTTATAAACCCAATCATTTGTGCTGCCTTTCTGACAATCTTCTCTCTAGTGTTCAAGTGTTCTAGTATCAAGTGTTCTCCCTCCCTATCATACTTCTTTCCCTCTAGTAGAATATTTCTGATGTCAATAAATGCTTTCAAAGACATTTTGACCAGACATCGTTTTCAACTGCGCCACATATCAGATTACTTTGAGCCGTGGTCCAATCTTAAAAGTTGCCACTGCGCTCTAATCTACGAAATTTACACTCAGCAATGCCTTTTGCTAACCCAACTTGTTCTATGGCGTAAAGGACGCTGTGTGTAGGGCTCACAGTTTACTAACACAATTATCAGTAGTAACAATATTTATTACAGCATTTCGCCGATTGTGGTAGAATACACAGTGTTACAATAGCTAAGAAAAAGGACCCTAAAAATCCTGGGAACATGTTGTCGATGGGATACGGTTTTGTCCAGTACGTTAGAAAGCAACAAGTTAATGAAGCTCTTAAAGCTTTACAAAGTTCTACACTGGATGGGAAGACTTTAGAATTGAAGCGATCTGAGAGAGGCAATATGTACGTATATAATTATTATCCATTATTATACTTAAGCTTAAACTTTGATAAAATTTAGTAAAGGCCAACTTTATCTATTACAATGTATACAAACCAATTTACAATACTTATTAATACTAATAATTTACAATATTAAATCATAAGTGTCTCATAGTAAAAAGAAAATTAAACAACTTCTTGATAAAAATAAATTATATGACCAATGAAATATTCCCTAAAATACAGACTCATACAGATATAATACATTTGCTTATATAGTTGTTTACATTACCTCTTATTAGGTTTACTGGGCAACCCAGTACAAGGCAATATGTACTATTAATATATCTAGTGAACACTTCCATATAAAACTAAATGTTCTATTGTTATTTCAGAACGAATGTTAAATCGTCAAAAAAGACTTCTAAGGATACAGTTCAAAACGGTACAAAAATATTAGTACGTAATGTACCTTTTCAAGCCAATAGAAAGGAGCTTCATGAAATTTTCAGGTAAGAGTAAGGTAGGCTTTGAGACTCGATAATTTGCGTGGAGATAACTCCAATGAAGTTCCTGACAATTGTCTATTCAGTATATCATCATCATTTTCTTATCCTTATTCCACTTTAAGTGGGGTCGGCACGACATATTACATGTTTTGGCTAGTTATTTTACGACCAGCCGCCTGCCTGACTTAAACTTACCTTAATCGCCTTTTACGACACCTCGGTAAGAAATGAGGGTAGTCTACTTTACGCAGCCGGATACCACACGGCGGAATTGTCTATTCTGTATATATCAATGCCAAACTAAAAATGTTTTAAAGGTTGACCGCCGCGTTTCTTGCTGGCTTTTCCCGAAATAGGCAACATACCGAGCCAGTGGTAAAATCATTAAGTACTAATTATTTCTTGACGATTTGCGAGGGCTTGTAAAAATATTTTTGAATAAAGATATATTTTGATTATATTTGAAATCACAGGGCTGTTAACTTAAAAAGTTCAACAAGGTTAACACGTTGAATGCCACGCCGATTTTGCATGGCTTGCAAAATTGCAATTGCATTGGCAAAAATTAATTTTGCAATTGCAGCAGTTCTTTATTTCCGCTGGTATATTATTTTATAAAAGCATTTAATAAAGTAGTTTAGGTAATAATAGACGAATTAACCGGCAAATCAACACCTATAACGTGCGTAACATCTTTCATGACCCTCTATTGAAATATAAAAATAAACTTACTCGCCTGCTTTAAGTTGTGTTAATTGATCAGTAAAAGTAATATGTTATCATAAATTCCCTGTAAGTTCTAGTATAATTATTCTCTTTTTATTAATATAAATAATTTTGTACCTAACTTTCGCTTTTGCACCTAACTTATAATAACGCTGAACTCGCCTTTAAAAGTGTCTTCCCTAGAACTTGCCCTATGAAAAGTGTATTAATAATCGCAAAATCTACTGAACGGATTTTTGTATGGTTTTTACTGAAAGGTATTTGCAATTCTTCCGAAAGGTTTAGAAGAATGTACATTACGACTTTATGTAAATTGTGTTGAGGTCGCGCGTTGTAAAAACTCGCTTTCTAGGAGCTTTAGTCGCGAGCATTAAAAATTAACTCGAATGAGATGTAAATTTTTTTACATAAAATATTAGTTATGTTGTGCTAGTTAACTTACGCCGTGTGGTATCCGGCGGAATAGAATAGTACCATCCTCATTTCTTACTGAGGTGTCGTAAAAGGCGACTGAGGTAAGTCGACCCACCGTGTGGTATCCGGCTGAGTAGAATAGACCACCCTCATTTTTTACCGAGGTGTCATAAAAGACGACTAAGGTAAGTCGACCCGCCGTGTGGTATCCGGTTGAGTAAAATAGACCACCCTCTTTATTACCGAGGTGTCGTAAAATACGACTAAGGTAAGTTGACGTCAGGCAGGCGGCCGGTCGTAAAACACGTAGCCAAATCATGGGACAACATGTACCAACGACATGTACCGACCCCACTTAGAGTAGGATAAGGGCAGGAAGATGATGTTGTGCTAGTAGTTATAGTAAACTTATCTATTATCTTCAGAATAAAGAAGAAGGTCACGCGTCATGTTTTAGCCGAGTTACTATTATCAATTAAAACGTTAACTTTGATTTCTTCAATCCTGATAACGATACGTGCAACAACTGATAACTTTAATAGCGCCGACTTGTTTCACATTAATTTGATAACGCGATACTATCAAAACTATTTAATATAACATTGTTTGATCATGTTTTCATTATTTTTGTTACAACAGCGATGACTTGAAATTTAAATACATTAAGAGCTAGAAACGAGATATTCATTTTGGAAACCTCTTCCAAACGTAGTTTTCCACCGCGTCTCTAAAACATGATATGCTATTTCGACAATTAACCCTGCCTCACTGAGTATACCGTACAAGCTTTTAAACATTACAATAAATAAATACATTTGTCATAACTAAATTCCATATAAAATATATAGATCCCATATCAGATGTACTAAGATCCCACCACTTTATTACCAAAATGATGAAAGGCATAGTTTTTGTATGCAGTGCGACTCTCATATGAATTACAAGAACCAAATAACAACAAAAAAGAGTAAAATTGTTTAAATCTTTTAAAAAAAATTATATTCAGCTAAAAACCCTTACGAATAGGGTAGTAACAAATAGTAGGTCGTATTTAAGGATATTAAGTAAATATTTTTCTTTAAAATTTACAGGGCATTTGGTGATATCAAGACTTTAAGATTGCCTAAGAAATTAGCTGCTGGATCCGAACAACATCGAGGATTTGCATTTATCGATTATTATTCGAAATCCGATGCGAAGGTACCACTTATAATTCTGCGAAATCATTTCCTATGTGACGAAATGAGGATCAATTTATTCATGAAAAATGGAGACCCCCCCCCCCCCCATCTTACCTCATCTGCTTAATCTTTTTTAATTGAAATTTTTTTGAATGTTTAAATATTAATATCAATATAACAAATAAAATCTATGAAACATAAAGTCACATTTCCTATGCATGTATGCTCATTCATAGGAAATGTAACCTTAATATATATGATATGTCCAAAAACGGTTGATAAACTACCGTTAATGCAAAGTGCTGTATTATATTTTACTTTAAAAACCACTGAACATAGGTCTTTACATATTAGATGTTAAGTAACTTAGTTGTCACGCTTGCTGTTTAGTAGTTGTGTGCCAACTCTATCGACCGACACAGATACAGTTTTACAGTTAATAGTTTAAAGATCAGTAGGTTTATTCCACCATTTCTTGGTTATTGTGGTAAACCACGGACAGATGAGATTGGCAATCAGGGTAATAGGGCTGCATGCATATAGTTAATATTTTATTAGATGCTTGGAAATTACCTTTACAAATAATTTTAATTAAATTTTTAGTCTGCATTTGAAGCTCTATGTCAATCGACGCATCTCTACGGAAGACGTATGGTCCTAGAGTGGGCTGATCAAAGCGATCAGAATGAAGATATTAGTTTGCTAAGAAAGCGAACAGCTGAGGCTTACAACGCGAAAATTCCTGGTGGGAAAAAGTCTAGGAAAGGAGCAGTTGATGTGGAAACATTTGTTGAACCTGATAATTGAAAATAAATTATTTAATATAACTTTACTGTTTTTATTGAAGTATCCACTTTCACATTTAGTAACTATAAAATGAGACAAGCTTATTTTGTCACTTTTTATTTTAATGATATTCAAATACATTAGATTTATTTTGGAGGGCATATACAACTAATTGCTTTATCTTATCACACAAATTAAATACAAAACAGTTATATACTAACAATCATTAAACGAGTTAAATGACTATTTCTAATTACTAGTAAAAGATATATTTACATAGGTAGAATTAATTCTAGATATTACTTACAAATTTATCACCTGCCTAGGAGACACCACAAATTATACTTCCTTAAAGGAAAGTTATATTTATCAAATTATTGCAGATAAAGGCAACTTGATGCCTCCATGTAATGTACTGTTACTAATTTATTATTGATCTTAAAATAGTGTGGGGGATACCTAATATTTTTTTTGTTTTTCATGGTTGGTTATTTATAAAGAACTATTGCACAAAATTAATGTAATTTTTTACACTAAGAATATGAATATGAGACGGTAAAATAATATGGTGTTGCTATTTAACATATGTAGATTTACAAGTTTAAATTCAAACTTAAAATTTGAGTTTTGCAAGTACCCAGTTATTGTGTGGAGGAGGGGCATCAAAATTTTTAGTTATTATTTTATAATAAGATAATATTATTTATTAAATGGTACATTAATTCATGAATTACACAATTATAATAAATTTATGCCATTCAAAGATTCTAACAAAATTAACTATGTTTCAAAATGGGCTTGTAAAATGATTAAGTCTGTGAACCCTAGATATAAAAACAACACAATTAAAATATACCTAAAAATTTAATGGCTTATGTTAATTAATTTCTTCATATACTAAAAATAATCTCCTGTCTACAAAATATTTTATCATTGTTTTTCATGAACAACATTGTGACATGACATTTATTCTAGTCTATTTTTCCAAATAAAATGCAAAACAATAACTACCATGCTTAATCCAATGGAATCTATTATAATATTCTAGACATTAGTTATGCCTTATTTATCAATAAACATAACTCCCATACTCATATAAATAACACATAAATATGAGTTTATAATATAATAATCACATAGAACTTCCTTATTATAAAATCTATTAAATATTATGTATAGATAATCGTTGTAATTATAAGCAAATAGAAAACAAGCAATGGATATATTTTTATCTACAGAGTTATTACAGCATTTACCTGAAGAAAGTTTTCTAGAAGTGTGAAATATTTTTTATTGTGATATATCTAAAGATACAGATTAATATGAATATACTTTTTAACTCACAATCTAGAAACAAAAGTAAACCATCCAAATCATATCTACGAGAACTACATATAAGAGAATTAACAACATTCAATCAATCTTAACAGTTGCATATATCTTCCTCACAAATATACTAGTACCAATATATCCAACTGTACCACAAATTATTCCCAAAGTCAAACTGAACAATGCCATGTAACCAAAATAAAAAGTGGTTTGGAATAAGCCATACATTTTAGTTTTAAATATGAAGTAATAGAAGGAGTACAGGTAGACATAAAGAGCAGTGCTGCCTGCAGAAAGAAAACTAGTCCATTGCCAACGATAATCCTCTGCATTCAATAAAAAGTAAGTGCACACAATTGTAACACACATTGTCACAATCATGAGAATCAAAAACACCAGTAACATAAAACCATATACATAATAAATTTTGTAAGCCCAAAATGATGTAAAAATAAAGTACATTTCAATGAATATAGATCCAAATGGCAGAACACCTCCCATAATAATTATGATAAATGGTTCCATAAACCATTTCTTCTCAGGGATAGGCCTGGGTACAGCATTAATACGACAAGGATAATCGGGTTGTCCAGCTAAATTACGACCCAAAACAGTACCAACAAGGGTTAGAGGTAGAATTACAAAAGTGCAAATAGACATCACAGCTATCATACTACCAAAAGGAATGGCTCGGGAGGCATGATAGTACATAGCTATAAAGTTAATAAAGAAAGCTGTTCCACATACCATAGCAGGTAACAAGAATGCAGAAAGTAACATCTGCTTGATCCACAGTCTCCCACCCATTCTTGCATATAGTGAACCACCAAAATAGCCATTAATTGGAGAAGTTGCTGCATAAATAAATATAGCTGTAGAAAGTAAAGATCCTCTTTCAGTATATAGCTCCCCAAATATTGTGAAAATAATAACAGCTAATGTTACAACAGTTAACTGATGACCAGCTCCAATAAGAGCAGAGAATAATGCCAGATGAGGCACAGGTCTAAAAACATCACCATGAACTTGCTTCCAGCCATACTCATCACCTAAGTCTTTCTCCAAGTCATCAAGATCATCATCCTTTGAGTATCTAGCATAGTCCTTGCGAAGAGTTCGCATAAGAATCATTGATACAAGTCCTACTAAGAAAATAACCATCATGAAACTGTTAAAGATACTAAACCAATGTATTCTGTGTTGAAAGAAATTGGGGTCCAGATACTTATCAAAACGGTCTTCAAACTTAATGTGGCTCTTCTTCCAGTTAACTTCATACGTAAAAGGAATTTTGGCATTTGGCACCAACCGTTCTTTATTCTCAGCCGTAAGATTGACTTCAACAATTCGATTTCCATTGTAACCAATATCGAATTTTTTGTGTGTCCAAATGTAATAATTATCACCATCTATTTCGCCAACAATCCCCCATATTGAGAGATCATCCACGTACATTTGATACCAATAATAGTTTTTGACAGCATAAACTAACGCCTTATATGATTGCTCATCCAATTCGATAGCACAAAATTGCTGTGCTGGTACATTGTCCTTGAATGTGATATCCAAACCACTTAATTCCAATTCAACGCCTTGGAGAGCTTCAGACAATGTCTCATGGTAATGTCCAATAGTTACTTTCGTTCCAGCGCAGAATGGTAGAGAAAAGTATGCATATGTCTCTTGGCGATTGTGGTATGGGCCTACTGTGTTCATCCAGAGTACCACTTGTTCACCATCTTTATATGTATGTGTATGTTCATCACATTTTGCAACATGGTACAAAAGAAACAAAATATATAATATTTTCATTTTAAGTTAATGGAAGCGATGGTTTTATAAATAAAACTATAAACATAACACGTAAGTAAAAGCCGACGTCAGACATTTATATGAATGTTACCAATTTATAAAATCAGTAAAAAAAATTTACTATAGAATACTTAATAAATTGTAATCCGTTTCAGAAAAAAAAAGTGTTTTTTAATAAACTAATAGAGAAAATCAGTCAACATTACCCAATTTATTGAAAGTTATGGATGAAATAGCATTTAGGATATTACAAACAAATTACAAATGCTAAAAGTATTTCTGTTACTACCTATTGCAATCTCTATTAAACTATTAGTCTGTGTTGTGTATCAAGCGTCATATACATACGAAGTCAATAAAATTAGAAATGTCAAAAATATTTGACTTTTTAATAATCGATTAATTAACAATTATTAAACATCGATTTTTTAATACATCGATTATAAATAAAGGCTACCCCTTTTTTTATTATTTTTAATTCTCTTTATTCTTACCTTTTAAGATAAGATATGCGTTGTAGGATGAAAGCAATGAAGCCAAATAACACATTTTAATCGAACCGCGCAAACAGCACATGTTATTTTTTATTCGTAGTTGTCTAACTTAATTAATCTTAATTTTTATTAATTAGGAAAGGAAATTTTTAAATAGTCAGGAATCGATGTATTTTTAAGGCAGAAAAAGAATTTTAGCACTCCGAATTGCATCCTTAATAAATATTGAAACGTGATTTTGACAGCAGTTTAATTATTCTATGATTTTAATATAGGTTATGTTCATAGATTACTAACTATAAAATCCTATATCCTATATCTATATCCTATATCATGGACGTAGTATATACTGGACGGCGCCAAAAGACGTTGCCAATCTTGCGTCTGTGTGTAAGCGATTTATCGTTTGTCTCTGTTCTTATCGCGAACTATACATAAGAGTGAAAGAGATTGTGATGAAGTTTGGCAACGTCGCTAAAAATGTGTCCAGTTGGTGACACCAAATGAGGCCATAACATTGAGTTTGTTGAAGATTATTTCTTGAAATCTAAAGCAAATACGTGTGTTACTGATATATTTTTTCAAAAAAGGTGGAATATGTCGTGTGCTACCTTAACGTGTCCATCAAGAACAACGAAAGGAGGAGTTAAAAACACGGAATTACCATTTCATAAGTAAATCTTTGACTCTCATTTGCGTGCTAATTTAAAGCGTTTTATTCAGTTAAAGCGTTTCAGATTATAATGTATCAGTACAGTTTGATATCCTCTAGCCGGCACGAGTGTGGATACTGATAAAACATAAAAATTAATCATTAAATATTCCATTGAATTGTGTTACCTACGTAGTGATGTACACACTAACGAATTATTATGTATCGATAAATATCAGTCAAATTTATATTTACTAGCCAAGTAAATGCGAATTCTCTAATTTTAGATTATTTTCTTAGGTTTCCTAAATGCCCACATATAAGAGAACAGTCGATAAAAGCTGTCACCGGTCTCACGGATATGTAAATGTTGGGAATAATGTGGATGATGATATTGTTCCATTGGCCACTGAAGCACTAACATTTATGTTAACATTTCATCTATACATAAAGCACCGAGTATGGGCTGCACCTTCGACTTTATTTTAAACGTTTCAAAGGATTCTTTGGTAAATCTAGGCTCAGTCAATTGACTGATACCATTTTTGAGAACCACCCATCACAGTAAGATATGCAGTAAAGATGTGCATCGGATAATTCATGACATTATACTGCAGACTGTACACTCAGGAAATTATGTCAATCTATTCAAATGTTTAAATCTATTCTGAACAGTAAACCAACTAGGTTGGTTACAACTGTATATTAACTTTACAGTACCTGAGCTAGGCTTCGATAATTATCGATGCCTAGTTTAGCTTATCGATAGGCTAAGTACTTCCCTAATCACGCACACTAATGCAGTTCTAAAAGTTCACACAAGCATAAAACGGACACACAAAAATAGCTAAGGCGGCATCCAGTGTATTCTTTATCCAAGTCCTATATAGTGTATTATCTATGGTTATATTTCTCATTTTAAGAAATATCTCAACAGCTACTGGTGAAATAAGACTTTATACATTTAATTTGATAGTGATATTTGTTTCAAGAATTTTGCTAACTAAATTAAAACAAAATTATACATTTTAGTAAAAATTAAAGTACTAGAACTTTACAACGGGAAATTTAAAAATTTAATACACCGCCCAAGCCCATTCATCGATAAAATCAACTTGTTATATGATAGACAGTCAAAATGAGAATGAGTGCGTAAAAATATGTATGTAGGAGTGGAGCGAGATGCAGCTGAGACTATTTTCATACGATTCATTCATAAATACATACATGTGCAAGAGGGATGCGAGATAGCATGTGTTGGCGCCTGTAGTAAAACCGCCCTGGTTATCAATTATCATAGATAATATAGGATACTGGTTATGTTGTTACTTGTTGATATTTTTGCCTAATTTCCGCTGTAAAGGCCATAAAAGAAGACATTAAATAATAGGTTGTTTATATTAATAGTAGATCAACATAAAATGGAAATAGACAGTGATTTGCCTATATGTGTCCAAGCTAGGTTTAAATCAGAAACTGGAGAAGAGACTGGTAGTCCATTGGATCTACCTTTAAATATCACTAAAGATCAACTTACACTAATTTGCAACGCGTTACTAAAAGAGGTCTGTTTTGATTTTTCCAAACTATGTAAATATTAATAATGAAAGTATACTATAATGATAATTCAATGATAAGCCAAATTCGCCGCCGTGTGGTATCTGGCTGAATAGAATAGACCACCGTCAAATCATGTGACAATATGTTGTGCCGACCCCACTTAGAGTGGGATAAGGGTAAGAGGAAAAAAAAGCCAAAATCATATTGCATATCTTCAAATGTATTATACTTTTGCTATTTTCAGGAAGACAAACCCTTTCTATTTTTCGTTAAAGATGTCGAAATAACTGCAACCCTTAAAGAAGCCCTAGATGTTGACAAGTTAAACTCTGAAGAAGTTATAGAAATCATTTATCAACAACAAGCCATATTTAAGGTTAGGCCAGTCACTAGATGTACAAGGTATTAAAAGTATTTCAATATAATTTTTAAGAACTATTTTAATTTTACTTGAATTTAATTTAATTATTTTAATGTTAAAGACATTAAAATAATTAAATCAAATTATGCTATTGACATTATTCCTATTTAGTGCCTGGAAGCATAACACCATGTGGTATCCGGCTGAACAAAATACTACCACCCTCATTTCTTACCGAGGTGTCGTAAAAGGCGACTAAGGTAAGTCAACCCGCCGTGTAGTATCCGGTTAAGTAGTATAGTACCAACCTCATTTCTTACCAAGGTGTCGTAAAAGGCGACTATGGTAAGTTGCCCCGCCGTGTGGTATACAGCTGAGTAGAATAGACCGGTCGTAAAATATGTAGCAAATCATATGAAAACATGTTTATAATATGTTGTGCCGACCCCACTTAGAGTGGGATAAGGGCAGGAAGATGAGTGCCTGGAAGCATAATTTTTTAATTGCTTATATTTCAACAAAACTAAAAAATAATTTTAATATTAACTGCACCAATTTTGATATTAGCTCCATACCTGGCCATGCTGAAGCTGTAATATCAACAAGTTTTAGTCCATCAGGAAAGCAATTAGCTAGCGGTTCAGGGGACACAACAGTCAGGTTTTGGGATTTATTTACTCAAACTCCACTGCATGTATGTAAAGGTAAAAAAATAATTGAGGTAATAATGTAGCAGCTTTTTATTTATGTTAATGTTTAAGTGAAGTTGCTGAATCAGTGTAACTTTATTGGTTACATGATTATCACACAAACCTACTATACTACTTATTGTGGATCAATTATTTTTATGGCATTGTTAATGGTACTTTATATGCATATCTCAGAAAAATTCAAAAGAATTCTTTGAAGCAGACATTTTCTATATGTAGTGAATAGCCGTGTGGTATCCGGCTAAGTAGTATAGTACCAACCTCATTTCTTACCGAGGTGTCGAAAAAGGCGACTATTGTAAGTCGACCCGCCGTGTGTTATACAGCTGAGTAGAATAGGCCACCCTCATTTCTTACCGAGGTGACTAAAGTAAGTTGACGTCAGACAGACGGCCGGTCGTAAAAACGCGGACAAATCATGTTACAGCATGTTTATAAGATGTTTAGCCGACCCCACTTAGAGTGGGATAAGGGAAGGAGGATATATATTTTCTATATGTAGTCAAACATAGATAACTATTTATAAAACAGGGCATTCAAACTGGGTACTTTGCATTTGCTGGTCTCCTGATGGCACTAAATTAGCATCAGCATGTAAACAAGGAAAAATTATATTATGGGATCCCATAACTGGTAACCAAATTGGAAAAACTATGGTTGGACATAAACAATGGGTTACTGCACTTGCTTGGGAACCATATATCAGGTAAAGTTTATAATGTTGTTTAGGAAGCTAATGTTAAACTTAAATTAATAGTTCCTTTAATTTTTAATTATACCACAAGATCATTCTATGCTAAACTTTTTATTTAGGATAATATGTATGAAAAAATTCAATTTCATGTGAGAATATATTTTTTATTTCCGAATCTAATGTGTAACTAATATTACCTTTTTATTAATATTATTAATATTCATACATTATTTAAATGCATATCAATAATTATTTGTTGTTGCAATTTAGATTTCTCTTACATGTGAGTTGTTTATTTTTTAGAAACCCAGAATGCCGCAAGTTAGCTAGTTCTTCTAAAGATGGTGATGTAAGGATATGGGATACAGTCACTGGACATACCATCATAAGCTTGTCAGGGCATTCTAAAGCTGTAACTTGTGTCAAGTGGGGTGGGTCAGGTCTAATTTATACATCGTCACAGGACAGAACCATAAAGGTAACTAAAGAACTCATTTAAATATAGAACCAATTTATTTTTTGCTCAGTATTTAAGTTTAAAACCAAATCTACAACGGTCCAGTGAAGTAGCTGTAAAAGGTTTAGACCCACTATGTATATTATTAGTACTAATATGGATTGTCTATTACAATTTCTTTTTATTTCTAGCATTTATAACCAAATATCAATAAATTATATCTGCTGTGCATATACAGGTATGGAGATCAGAAGATGGAATATTGTGTAGGACACTGGAAGGTCATGCTCATTGGGTTAACACATTAGCACTTAGTACAGATTATATTCTAAGGATTGGACCTTTTCATCCTATTCTAGATAAACTGGATTATACCAATGACAGTAAGAGCTTTTTCCAAGAATTATAAGTATTTTTAATAATCCATTTCTTAAAAATATATTAAGTTACTACTACCAAGCAGTAAGTACCGCTTTTGGTTCATTGTGATGGCACAAATGTATAAATTAAATGAAAGGTCATTTCACTCGTAACATTGTATGTCTATGAATCAGGATATTTTAAAGTTAGGTCATAAAAAAAAGTAGTAAAATTTCAATAAAAATTCAATGCAAAAACTATTTTGAATTTAAAACTTTATGGTATTGGAGTACAAAGTTGAAAAGCACACAGCAAACGTAAAAAGAATTAAACAGCAATGTTAGAAGAATACACAAGTTATTATCGCTTTTATACTTAAAAAATAATCCTATACATCTGAACGTAACAAAAATTAATTGTTTATTTATATATATTTTTAGAAAAAATACTTCATCAACGTGCTCTTGAGAGATACGAGAAAACATGTCCGAAGGGCGAAGAGCGCTTAGTATCAGGATCAGACGATTTTACATTATTTCTTTGGGTGCCTGAGAAAGAAAAAAGACCTCTTGCGCGTATGACAGGTCATCAGCAGCTAATTAATGATGTGAAATTTTCACCTGATACAAGGTATACAGCTACAAAATTGTATAAAGCAACATTAGTTAAAATATGTTATTCTAGATCTTACAAATTTAATTTTATCTTAACAGGATTCAGTTCGTAAAAAATTCATTATTTATTCACAAAGTAAAATTAGTTTCTATATTAATGACGAAAACGAGATAGAGATATATAGTCACTGAAGATAGAGATATACCATAAAAAACAACTTGCAATTTAAAAAAAAAATTGAGCTTTCTCTTACATTTCCTTTTGACATACTTATACTTTTTTAATTTTTTTTTTGCGTTTGCCTGTTCTTTGATAATGCTATTATAAAATTTCTAAATTTTAAATACGTCTACACATAGAGGTATTATACTAAAGTAGCGAAGCCATACTTAAAGGTGCCCTTTTACAATAAAGGGACTTTCGCTTACAGACCTGCCTAATGCTCTCCTTATTTATTATAAGAAATCTTTGGGTCTATGTCGGATCTATTTTAATGTTTTTTTAAGTTATTAAAACTTATCTAACACTTTGTGTTTGGTTCTGATTCTGCTTTTATCAGCAGTGAAAGTTTTATATTTGTAGCATTCCTTTTTTGTCATTTTACAATAGTTAATAATTTCTATTTAAGACTTTTAGCTTCAGCATCATTTGATAAATCAGTTAAGTTATGGGAATCCAGCACTGGAAAATTTATAACAACTTTAAGAGGACATGTTCAAGCAGTATATATGTTAGCATGGTCTGCAGATTCTAGATTACTGTTAAGTTCTAGTGCTGATTCAACACTGAAAGGTGAATACATAATGTATTTTAAATCCATATTCTTAAAATGGTGTTGAGGATAAGTTGCATAGGAACAGAATTAGCACATTATTTATAGTTTCCATTTTTGCAGTATGGAATATGAAAACTAAAAAACTCGAGCTTGATTTGCCAGGACATGCAGATGAAGTCTATGCAGTAGACTGGTCACCAGACGGTGCATATGTGGCTTCAGGAGGAAAGGATAAGGTTTTAAAATTGTAAGTGCAAGAAATAGCCTACTAGCTACAAGTGCCTTTAGTTTTATTATGTTAAATAGTTTACAAAAGTTTTGTATTATGGATCTCCGCATAGTAACACCTAATTCTATAAATTATTTAAATATATATTAATGCAATAAGTCATTTGGAGATATCTCAAAATATATATTGTTTTTAAGTGCATTAAAATAATAAAAATATGACTTCAAGATTAAAGTTATAAACTATAAACCTTGTTTTCAGTACATTACAAGTAGTACTATTGTCAAAATAATCTCAATATTTTTTTTCTATTACAGGTGGCAACATTAGCGGAGAATACAAAAACTTGTTATCAATTGCTATATTGTGAAATTTTGTTAAATATTTACAATAAACGTGTTTAAGAAAAGAAAATGTTATTTAATTTTAATGCTCTTTTTCAAATTTGCTTTTATCCCTGAGGGTTCACCACCATATTTTGTGACTTCCTTTCGTGGCTCTCTTACAGCACCCTTCCTCCTGATTTTTGCTTTTCTATATTTTAGCTTATGTTTTACTCTGGGATTTCTTTGTTCTTTTTTTCTATATGGGGTCAATCCTTTATTTTTAGCAATTTGATAGGTTATCTGTCTTTTATCACTTACTTCTTCAGATATAACATCTTTAGTTATGGTTGATGCTTTATTATCTTCATTTTCCACATCATCATTATCTGAGAACCCACTTTCTTCAGACTGATCAATGTTTTCATCTTTAGATTTAACCTTATTCTTATATTTATCATTTTCATATTCACCATCATCAAAATCAGAAACTCCAGTATCTTCTCCATCATCTTTCTCAATCGCATTTATTAATTTCAACTTTTTGTTGGGATATTTAGTTTGTTTGTCAGATTTACGTTTTTTGGTTGCTCTCTTTTCTTTTATAAATTTTAATTCTAAATCACCTTTAACTGCACTAAAAATGTTATCTATTTGTGGTTTTATAACTTCCAAATAAATTGGTTCCATCTTTTTCAACAGTTGTCTAAATTGATATAACCTTTTTATAACTGGATGATTTTGAACGCTGACCCTTTGACTTTTTAATAAAAGGTAGAAACTTATATTTGTGCAATAATTTAGAATCAGATCATAATTAGTTTTGAGAAATTTAGAAGCTGAACAACCAGGAAGCTTGCCCTCTTTTACCAGTTCTAAAACTGGATGCAAATCATCCTTTGCAATAGCTAACTTTGATTTAAAATCATCAATAAGCCCAGCAAATTCAGGACTTTCTTTTTCAAGTAATTGCAGTTTTTGCCTCTTTGACATCTGACTTACATCACTTTTTATCAAGATGTCTGTGTCATCACCGATAACAGTTTGTTTATTGAAAAATTCAAGGGCAAAGTCATCCTCTCCAAGTTGCTCAAGTAGTCGTTTTTGTATACTTTTCGCTTCCTCTTCTTCCATAAGAGCATCTTCTTCATCATCACCAAATCCACCATAGTCTTCATCAACATAATCTGTGGCATAATAAGACTTTTTATTTTTACCCCATGCTTTGGAGTCCGGTAAGTCATTATCAGACTGTTCTTCTCCTTCAACATCACTATCAGCTATATTCAAATCATTTTGATCTTCTGAATCAGATTCAGAAAAGCCATATACCTCATCCTCAATATCGGAGTTCTGCTGATTCCGTTTCTTTTTCAAGTTAGTTAAAATTCGTTTTTCAGCTTCAGAGTATTCATCTTCCGAATCAGATGGTTCATAAGTGTCATTTTGAATCCTAGAAAAAGATAAACAACATATCGTTAAGTGAGCTCGTTAAATTATATTTAACAAGCTAATAAAACAATTATTTTACAAATATAATAAACATATCGTTTTAAAATATGCAATTACCATTTATGTGTAAAAAATTATAATATATTACAATGTGGTTAACCCTCCAAAACAGACACCTCACCATGTATGCACTTACCTAATCTTTTCTGACATTATATTAGATTATTGATTGAAAGAAAACTTAATAATATTGTGTATATTTGGATAATTCGACGTATTTGTTAACATGTTAAAGTTTCTGATATAATATTCATTTTATTTGTAAGTACTTAATGAACATCAATTATTCAATAATGTAAAGTTGAAAACCGCATATCCAGTGTTGCCAATGGTTTAATAAGCTTCCCACCAGATTCAACTTTCAAAACCACCAGAAAACCACTAACAATCTGAAATTCTACACTCTAAAAATTTTTTTATTATGAAAGTAACAAATAATTAGTTTCCTTTATTATTACTTATTAAAAAATTAAGAAATTAATATCACATAATTTACATTTCGCTACTCGACCTGTGGTATTTTTGATACCTACGAGCCGAAAATCCTGTACCTGTTGCGTATGTTGTGATTTTTGCATAGTTATAAATTCACTCAGTTACTTACAGAGCTTCACTGAATGGAGAATACTTCTAACTACTAAGTGTAAGTATTTATCATAAACAATATGAAAAATTAGAAATCCCAGCGTATAAAGTATAAGTTTAGAAAAATATTAGGTGGAAAATACTCGCAAGTAGATAAACGTAGACGACTCATTCTTGCCGATCAGTTATACCTACTCAAGCAAAGTAAATATCTACCAGATATACAAGCTTAAATCCTCTTTTTTTCGAGAAAAATACATTTTTTTCATAGGAAGGTAAAAGATAACTTCATTCAAAATATTGGCAATTGCTATCTGCACATTTTTGTCATCTCTCAGGTATTGTATGGATAACATACCAAAAAAATTGATCCGTTTTCGAGGCAAACCAATCATCGAGCCACTTTTGGGCGTCTCGCGTAAGAATCCTACTGCTGCTCAGCGAGCAAATTGCACACCGACGAATACAGATGATATCAGATGGACCAGGTCTGATGAATAAGCAGTATGGAGTAGCATCTAACAGTTGAGCGTCTCTAAGTAATTTTAAATTTTGATGTGTGTGCCGGAGCAATGTCATGGACGAAAATCAGCTATTAATGTCTTAGCTGATATTGTAGCCTTTTTCCTTCATAGCAACAATTCTATTATCTGTCGTTGGTAACGGTGAACTTCGATAGTTTTGCCAAGTTTCAGCACTTCATAATAGACAATAATGCCCCGCTGATGGCACCGCATCGTTTTTCTACCGAAGCGATTCAGTCTTGGAGTGGATGTTGACTTTTCCCTTTTGTTCAATGTTACGCATGGAAACTTTTTGTTGAGAAAAACCCAATTTTGAAGCGAGTATTTTTGCGATTGGATATCTTCCTCGTCCAAAAGAACCTGCAATCTTAGTCTTCAACTGTTCGGGGCCGATTTTCACGCTCCTTAAGCTTGTAGCTGTAGGCCTCTACAAGCACTCAATACGATTCAACAACTGATTTCTCAAGATTGAAGCAGAAAAGTAGTTTCCCACATATGCCTTTTTTCTGGTACAAAACAAGCCATAATTATGGATGGAAAATGTATGATTTTGTATGAAATGACAAATAATGTAGACTCAATATTGTTGACAGAGGTCGTACTCTTAAAAATAAAAATATGGAATGGTCATATGCTCATTAACATTTAACACCAACCATGAGCAAACAGTGGATTTAATCTTGTACATCTATGTTTATATGAATATCCAAAAAGAAAAACGAACATTTATCCAAAGTTAATCTAACCACCACCAAACCACCAAAAAAAACCACTAGCCACTAAAAGCAATATTTGGCCACTAAATGGGCAGTTAAAACCACCAGTTTTAGTGGAAAATCCACTAAGATGGCAACTCTGCGCATATCTGCCGCAGACCATAAACTACAGCCACATACTAGGCATGTCAAAAAATATTCGATTTTTATATTAATCGATTATTTTATTATTATAATAGATAGGATTAGGTGTCTTGTGTAGGCTTGGGTATGATTGCTATATAAGAATCATATTCGTTCCACGATATGATCGATTGTAATCACGTGATCATACCTGCTATTGCTAATGCTATTGGAATACAAACAAATGTATTCCTTATGTCGTATGCAGTGTATAGGCCATAAAGACTACATTTGTTCGTATAAGAAATGCTAATGCTGCTAATGTTATTGGAATACAAACAAATGTATTCTTTATGTCGTATGCAGTATATAGGACATATAGACTAAATTTGTTCGTATAAGCAATCATTTAGTACATTAACGTAAATAATATAATAGCGGATAGCGTTTTTGCTAATCAATGTTGCTAGGCAAAATGATTGTTATTACAAACAAATGTAATTCTTTTATCTTATATAATACGGTCGATAATTAGGGAAGATGTTTTGTATGTTCTTTTACGTTATTCCAACTGAAACTATATCCTAGAAATATCGACCGTATTGAATACGATTTAAGAATTACCTTTGTTTGTAATAGCAATCGCTTTATCAAGTAATAATATTATAGCGAATAGCTGAATAATATAATAGCGGAAAGCGTTTTTGCTAATCAATATTACTGGGTGAAATTATTGTTATTACAAACAAATGTAATTCTTAACTTCTATATAATACGGTCAATATTTCTAGCTTATAATTTAAGTTGGAATAGCGTCTTCTTTGGAACAAACAAATCTTGTCTTTATTTTAATTTATTTAACCCACGTTCCTTTGCATGTGTTTTTGCTCAATATCAGTGAATTAGTCTCAGTATTAATTTATTATTTTACTTTTTCATAGAATATATGGATATTTTATATAGCAGTATAGCAGTTACTCTAAAACTCATTAGCAGATGATGCTATATGAAAAGTTTTTCATATCATGATCATTAAGTGATTGGTGATTCTGTCCATCATAGATTACTAACTATAAAATAGATGCCTGAGATCATAGATTACTAACTATAAAATAGATGGTTGAGATTCATACATTGGCGCGATACCTATTTTCGGTGGTATGGGGGGGTGCAAAGTAGCACTATAGCTACTTACATTCTCATTCATAAAAACTATCTGCCTCTCACCCGTTTCATTCATAAAAACGGATTTAGTCTCAGCTCTGACTCTTTCTCACATATGGAGTAGTAATTAATATAACATATGACGTAAAATCGTAGTAAAATTAGTGATGTACTTGGTGCGCTAAAACCGTAATTAGTGATGCAAAAGATGATTATCGATTCGCACACCGCTCTTACCGATTTTTGGATAACCGCTTTTCCTGTTACATATTAATAATGATTTTTAAATATTAATAAAACAAAATATTTAAGGAACTTCTTTATTAAGACTTTTACTGCAATAAAAAAATATATATACAACAACTGTTTTGCATTTCTAAGTGCATGCTTCTTAAAAAAAAACGTTTTTCTTAAACACGCGAAAAGTACAACTTCAAAAATTATTACTATTTGTAAATAGGAAACAGGAACAGCAAGCTGACTAAAAGTTATCCAAACAGAGCTTTCACAGTCCTCAAACTATCTTGAAAATGTAGGAATTGTAATTTAAATTATTATATATTATTATTAAACAAAATTAATTTAAAATATTCACTCAAAAACAAATGTACAAGATTAGTATTTGAAACAATAGATGCTTTCGTTTTTACCGTTTAAGTATTTAGGAAAAAACATTATACTTAAAAGGAGTGTACTTGATGGTAAATTATAAATATTTCTTTTATATTTAAGTCTTTTTTAGATATATTAGTAGTAGTTTTATAGAATATTAGTGGTTTTTATCTCTAAGTATAATATTTTCCATCATATCAGTTTACACTTCGAATTTATACATATGAAGTAAGAATTAAATTGTGAAATTTTGCCATGTTTAATGTGCCAATTGATATCAAGCTTTTCGATGAAAGAAAATATCATGAGGAACTATACTCCATGTCAAAACAACTGTAAACATGTCAAAACAGGTACTTTATAGTAGGCATTATCTGCCTAGTATAAAGTATCTTTTTTATTACAACACATGATACTAATATTAAATGTTATTTATATTTCTTTCAAAGAATTTAAAATTATTGATAGTATTCGCACCACTTAATAAGGTTAAATATGGTATGATTGCTATCAATAATTTTACAAACTTTGAAACAAATAAATAAGAATATTATATTATATCCACTTTTAAGAACCCAAACATAAAGGTATTATAAAATTTTTAAAGAAAACGATGGACAATATTAAAGACACTAAAATACTACACATTTAAGTATCACAGAGTGAAACTCATAGAATATTGATTAGATTAGATTAGATAAAATAGTAATTGCATTAGATTAGCCGACGTAACATAATAATGTTACGTCGGCTAATCTAATGCAATTACTATTTTAGGTAGTTTACTTGGCTAATTTGTATCTGCTGAAATTCATTAAATTATATATTGCTGTTTTACTATACTAAATATATAAATATTTAATTTTAGAAAATAACAATCAATTTAAGAAAATTACTTTTATAAATATTGGAGATATTCTTTGAACCACTGCAGTTGAATTCCAATTTCTTCATTTGTTAATAATATTATTGTAATGACATATTTGTCACTCCTGAATCACATGGTTTTGTTTGTTTACGTTCTTGTTCTTGTTCCGTTCGTTCTCTTGTTACGTTTTTATACTTATGGAGTATGTATAGTAAAATACTAATATTGTTAAATATGAAAACTGTATCACTTTTTAAATGTTAATAATAGTAATATTAGTTAGTTACTTTTGCCTCATGTATCATAGATCTATAACTTTACTTGCGATAAAATTTTCCATTTCCATCGTCCATATCGTTTTTCAAGTATCTGCAGTACTGTGAATTCTCCTTAACATTAATACACCATTGTCTTACTCGCATTATGATAACGAATATGCAAAAAAAAACTTTTAACAAATCATATTTATGATTAACGCAAGTTAACCAAGAATTATAGTTTTTTAAGTTATATACATTTTTGACTAATTAACACTTTACATGCCATATAATGCCATTCCAAAGATATAAGTTTTTGTGATGGATTATAAATTTTAACTAGATCAAATCTTTTAGTTTTATTAGACAATAGCGTAATAATAAAAATTTCACAATTTAAATAATCCTGTTTTGAAAATATATTACTCCCAGGATTGCTCAGGTTTTTAGTTTTGCTACACAAGTAAAAACACGTGTTTTGAATAGAAATAAATGGTGTTAATGTTAAAATACACAATTTTTAGCAGCAATACAGGCAGAACTCATAATGCATTATAAGCCCGTCGTTTAAGCAAAATAGCAATTAAACTAGCAACTAAGCAATTGTTATTCAATTTCCTTAGTAATGAAAATATTAAACCCATTCATCAACATCATTCATAAAACCATTGCTGCACATGACCGATATATCAATATACTGAACCGGTAATATGATATGTCTTGGGTCTGGAAAATATTTCTGATGGAATACAAGTTACTATAACTATCAAACAATAATATTAACCAATCATGTTTTAAACAATGAAACCAAATTATGATCCGTTCTAGTGTGCTAGAGCCCCCTTATCCACGGATTTGAGAAAAAATCCATTGGGTCCTAGTTAAGAAGTTCAAACTTCATAATGTTTGTCAATTATACTAATATGAATACTATTGTGAAGACACAACCTTCTCTCGAGTCTCTAGCATGGAAGCGGACTTTTACAGCCTTATTCCAAAATTCCGAATGCTTCTGGCGGCAAAATAAATTGTTAGTGAATAAAAGCATTCGCGCTGTGAAAATGTTATTACTAATATCAATAAATGAAGCTAAATAATTATGATTCGACTGAAGCTCTTCAAATATGTTCATCTGCATCATCGGGCTTGTGGACACATCCCGGCGCAAGAGTTCGCAGCATATTTAACCTGTAATAAATAAGTAATTCTTAAATAATGTATAGATAGAACATTAGTTTGCCAAGGTAGTCTTACAGACAATCTTGGCATTGATATCCCCTGAGTAGAATAGACCACCCTCATTTCTTACCTAGGTGTCGCGAAAACCGATTAAGGTAAGTACGTCGGGCAGGCGGCTGGTCGTAAGATACCAAATCATGTAATAACATGTTTAAAACATACTGTGCCTACCCCATTTAGAGTGGGATAAAGGTAGGAGAATGATGCATTGACAAGTAACAGAGATTTTAAATTTTAAAAATATGTTTTTAGCTTCTACTGGTCTTAAATAGTGTCTGGAAAATATTTTTTACGTGTCTATAACTTTGTCTACAGTTATATTTTAAAGTATAGAATAGAGACTATTCTATACTTTAAAATTATAAATAATATTTTTTTTAATAATAAAATATAAGGGGTATCTGTGACAATCTTTGTGTTATGTTAAATATTTTTGATTTTGTACTGTTAGCAGTACCAGGCTAAAAATATTATGCTTTCCAAATACTGAATTCTATGTGACAATTAAGAAGCATATGTGACAAAGTTCCAATGATCATCACTAATATGTCTTTTAAGCTATTCTTATATCACACACTGTTTTGCATCACTATAATAGAGGAACAATTGTACCAAACATTTTTTGTTATAGCTCAAACGGATTAGGCAGTTAGCCCATTAGACATATAAGCTTCAGTTTTAATAGAAAGTGAAATGGACAGACTGACATACTTTACATCAAATATTTACTTGCCTTCATCTAGTCAAATCAATTGACCTAATCATGTGCTTCATCCCATAAAGCATCATCAGCATATAGCCCTTAGACGTCATCCCAATGAGTCTCTCTCTTTGGCAATGACCAGGTTCATCTGAAAATGATTGCAAAAATATTTTAATAAATATGGAACAAGCTGTGATAGCTCAGCGGTGAGAAAAGCGGTAAAGACGATCATGGGTTTATAACCCGCGCAGGCACATGTCTAATTGACAATTGCAATTTATGACACGCTTTTCGGTGAAGGAAAATATGGTAAGGAAATCCGCATACTTCTAGCGAATTCTAGGGATATGCGAAACCTACCAATCTGCATTGGAGCAACGCGATGGTAGGTCTTTGCTACAATACTTATCTCCAAAAAACGGATAGAGGAAGCTTATGGTTCCCACTGCTGGGGTGGATAACAGGCCGTTACTTTAAACATACACATGCCAATTTTTGTGTTTACAAACAAAAATGATTTATGTTTGAAACATTTTAACTCACTTGAAGAATATCATCCATTGTATCAGATATTAATGAATTCATTGCAACAACAGTAGCAGTGCCTTGACCAGACACAGTTACTCAGACAAAAAATCCAGTTGAAATGTGCATAACTAAATGGGATAGTATGTTAAAGTATCTTGAACAAATAACTTTCTGTTAAATAATTAAAGTATGTCTATAATCCATATTGTCTGTCGCAGAAAGAATAAAAACTAAAACATAGAATATAACTGATATTGGGTATGACATATGATATACAACACTTCAATAAAGCATACACAATAAATATTACTATAGAAAGAAAAGTTTTATTTTTATTATTTTAGTTTTATTTTTACTTATATTTTAAAATTAAAAAATAAAACTTCCCAATATTATTACAGTTCAATAAAAACAAAATTGTCGTGCTTTTTTTAATTAATTGTGAATGGAACGCACCCGCAGCACTGCATAGGGAATGTTTGAACGAAACTCATTCATGTATTTACGGGGCTTAGTTAGTTAGTAACTCTAACTCCGTGTCATTATCCAGCGAAAAGTAATAAAAAATAATCATGGAAAAATAAATAATGATTGAAAATAGATGTGTACTATTTTTTTTTTCCTGAATTTCCTAAAAGTACTATATTTTTTTGATTTACAAAGAAAAATACTATTTTTCTTTAAAAAAAAGATGGCAACCCTAATCGCGCCCTTTTTGATTAAATAGGGACAACACTGTACCGTTATTGTTTCCGGTTGTTCGAGTACAAAAGTAATAATAAAATTATTTTGCTATAATCCGCGATGAAGTAAAATAGAAAATATATATAATGCTTAATGCAGAGTGGACAATCGGTTATCATACCTGATACATGCAGGAGTCGTAAAAAACACATGCACACACCTCCACCACCGCCACCGTGATACACAAGCACTATATACGTTCACTATCACAAACTCAACAATCGTTTCTCCCCGCAACCGAAGCATCGTCAGGAGATAGACTCCACGACCAAAATCGCAAAGCGAAGCAATATCCAAATAAGTTTAGTTATATACTAATCGGTTCAACCCCACCCTTTATTTTATTTGCGAACAAGTGTAACAAGCTTGAACTAGAAACATTTATCTGCTCGTTAATGAGGGTGCCATTGTTATGTTTAATAATCTCAAGGTTTTCCAATAGGCTGAGCTTCAGTCCTTTATTGGAACACGTGTGCAATACTTCGAAACTATGGTCATTAGGGACTTTATGACCGCTTTCTATCAGATATTTGGCGAAATGTGAATTTTGTGGTTTATTATTCCTGAAGGCAGCCATATGTTCTTTAAAACGGGTTTCAAAATTACGACCAGTCTGACCCACATATGTATCATTGCATTCAGGACATTTTATTTTATATACACCACACTTTTTCGCGCTTGGTAATTTATCTTTATTATTGCACAGAATCTTTTTTAAAGAGTTATTACTTTTAAAACCTAATTTTATATTTGATTTGGATTTAAATATAGCTGAAATTCGTTCTGACAATGCTCCAAAATAGGTCAGACTGGCTTTGCACTTATTATCTTTGTAATGTGGCACCGCGTACAAGTGTTTTGCCAATTGCAACTTCTGTTTATTTTTTAATATGTTATGTACTAATTGCTTATCATAGCCATTAGAATGCGCCATCTGGTTGATTATTTGAAGCTCTTTGTTAAAATTCTTCTCGCAAAGAGGGACTGATAAGAGTCTATGTATATGACTGTGAAAGGCGGCAAGTTTGTGTTGCCAGGAGTGAAAAGAAGAAGCAGGTATGGTCGTATCCGTGTAGGTTGGTTTGCGAAAGATCTCAAACATATGTTCATTATTGGACCGTGTAATAGTAAGGTCAAGAAAATTAAGCGAGTTATTCTGCTCTGATTCTAATTTGAAACTGATTTTGGGATGTTTGGAATTGATATTATTAATGAAAATATCAAGTTGTCTATCCGTACCCGTCCAGCATATAATTATGTCATCTACATATCTATAATAGTAAAGGATGTTTTTATTTTGGACAATATTTTGATTTTCAAAGTGGTCCATGAAAATTTCAGCCATAAGTGGACTTAAAGGGGAGCCCATAGCTAAACCATCCTTTTGATGAAAGTAATGGTCATTGAATCGAAAATAATTTTGTTCCATACATAATTCTGTTAATTCTATTATTTCTGAAATCTCTCCAGGGTGTAAACACTTTTTCTCGAGTAATGTGGTCAAAATGTTTAATGTTTCTTTGTATGGAACATTCGTGAATAAACTATCAACATCAAGTGATATTAATTTACATTTATTTGGTAATTTTATGTGCTTAATTTTGTCGACCAGCTGGAGACTGTTTTTAAGGGCATGTATTGGCTGAAAGGATGTTTTTGACGGTATGATTGAATTTAAATATTTAGCTAGTTTATATGCTGGGGCGCCTATGTATGAGACAACTGGACGTATAGGGATATTATTTTTGTGGATTTTTGGCAAACCATACAACATCGGAGAGCGAGGATTCATCTCAGTGACCCTCAGTTTAGATGAGTTGTTGGGAAGTATATACTGAGTATTATTTACAATTTCTTTAAAAGACTGTGTAAATTTTTTGTTAGGATCTGAGGATAACTTGACGAATTCTTCACTTTGGATAACATCGTTAACTTTTCCCAAATAAATGTCGCGTTTTAAAATGACTACGGTATTTCCTTTGTCGGCTTTAGAAATGACAAGGTTGTTGTTCGATATAGTTTTTTGAAGAGACTTAAGAGTTTTAGATTCAGCATTAAATGAGGGACAGATGGGGGTTGTTTTTATTTCTTGAGCGACTAAATTCCTAACAATGTTATCCTCTTTGTTAACGATCACTGCTAGTTCGGCATCGATAGCTAGGGTTTCTAACGATTTCTCACAGATGTTGTGGGGAATGTTATATTTTAAGCCTTTCTCTAAAAGTGTCATTTCAATGGCTGGGATGGAAACATCTGAGAGGTTCTTTACTCGGGGATAAAACGAATGTGGGGTAGTATTGACTGTGGAGGTCGATGTTTTATTATTATTGTTTGGGATATTACCGATTAAAGATTTTAACTTCTTACTTTGTGTAAGGTATTTTTTATGAACTTCTACGGAAGCAAAGTCCCTAGCTTTCATGTCTAATAGATCGAATTCTACATTGTGAAGGTTGTTCGAGTCTTCCTATTGATAAAACGTTTCAGTGACATTCAGTCGTTGTTCGTCATTCAAGAGAAGTGCATTTCGGAACGGGAATTGTGATATTCCTATTATATCGTGTTATTGTATATAGTGTGCGTTAACAAGAAGTTTATGGAATTGTCTAATTTTAATTAAAAATCATTTGTTGGTTTGTATATTTTTGCGTAAGTAAAAAGTGATTACAGTTATATATTACATATAACGAACGTTTCTGGTGAGTCAGTACATTTCAATTTTCTTCGCATTAAATAGTGCAAAAGTATAGTTTATTTGTTATTAAGTTTTGGATAACTACTCACATTTTATCCGAGAATGTTTGTTGAAATTCAAACATTAGAGTTGTTGAGTTTGTGATAGTGAATATATATAGTATATATAGTGCTTGTGTATGGTGGAGGTTTGTGCATGTGTTTTTTTACGAATCCTGCATGTATCAGGTATGATAACCGATTGTCCACTCTACATTAAGCATTATATATATTTTCTATTTTACTTCATCGCCGATTATAGCAAAATAATTTTATTATTACTTTTGCATGATTACTCTGTTTTAATCATAGCTTAGGTAAATATAAACATTGTAAATGTAATAATGTAAAAGCTGCAGGGCTTTTTCTTCTCATTTAACAGTATGGTTGAGGTGGACACTGCAGTATTCTTTCTTCCCATACTGTGTAGGAGTTTTGTTGGTAATGTTCGTTTTCTGTATCGTCGAACATTACCAGCAAAACGCCCTACTTTGTTAGACGTTTTATTAACGGGCTAGCCATTATAAAGGTGTCGTACTGATTTCTGAAATTGCGCAGTTCTGGTAATTCGTACGTCATTAACTTTTACATTTTTTTTGTAATGGTGATGTGTTGCGGTTGGCAAAGAGCCGGTATTTGGCAGGTGCCAAATACCGGCTCTTTGCCAACCGCAACCGCCAAATTGCAGGTTGCAATACATGTAAAACCTTAATTCTTTTCCCAGTCGCTTTTGGCTACTGATGTTTGAGTGCACGCTTACATCTGTGGCTGAAATTACGGGAATCTAACTTAGCTTCATAAATTCAGACTTCACTTGAGTATTAGTTACCTCAAATGCATTTTCTCAAATTACAGAGGTCGAAAGATGCGTACGACGTCTTCGGTCCTGTTCCTGGTGGTTGACGCTACTGTTCGGCCTGGAGCTGTTCGAGCGCTCGACGCGACGGCGGAGCGACAGCAGCTGCGGCATAGCCGGACGGGCCGGCCTGAGGTGAGGGGCGGTAAATATAAACATTGTAAATGTAATAATGTAAAAGCTGCAGGGCTTTTTCTTCTCATTTTACAGTATGGTTGAGGTGGACACTGCAGTGTTCTTTCTTCCCATACTGTGTAGGCGTTTTGTTGGTAATGTTCGTTTTCTGTATCGTCGAACATTAGCTTCAAAAGCGCGCTACTTTGTTAAGACGTTTTATTAACGGGCTAGCCATTATAAAGGTGTCGTACTGATTTCTGAAATTGCGCAGTTTCGCTAATTCGTACGTCATTAACTTTTACATTTTTCTTGTAATGGTTATGTGTTGCGGTTGGCAAAGAGTCGGTATTTGGCACCTGCAATACATGTAAAACCTTAATTCTTTTCCCAGTCGCTTTTGGCTACTGATGTTTGAGTGCACGCTTACATCTGTGGCTAAAATTACGGGAATCTAACTTAGCTTCATAAATTCAGACTTCACTTGAGTATAATTTACCTCAAATGCATTTTCTCAAATTACAGAGGTCGAAAGATGCGTACGACGTCTTCGGTCCTGTTCCTGGTGGTTGTCGCTACTGTTCGGCCTGGCGCTGTTCGAGCGCTCGAGGCGACGGCGGAGCGACAGCAGCTGCGGCATAGCCGGACGGGCCGGCCTGGGGTGAGGGGTGGCGGCACGTCTCCATTGGCGGCAGCGAGGCCAGACCAGCGTAGCTCGTGGAGTCACGAGGCCAGCTGTCGGACTCCCGCGTCGCACTAGCAGCGTCTGACTGCCCTCCTGTAAAAGCTGCAGGGCTTTTTCTTCTCATTTAACAGTATGGTTGAGGTGGACACTGCAGTGTTCTTTCTTCCCATACTGTGTAGGCGTTTTGTTGGTAATGTTCGTTTTCTGTATCGTCGAACATTACCAACAAAACGCCCTACTTAGTTAGACGTTTTATTAACGGGCTAGCCATTATAAAGGTGTCGTACTGATTTCTGAAATTGCGCAGTTTTGGTAATTCGTACGTCATTAACTTTCACATTTTTTTTTAATGGTTATGTGTTGCGGTTGGCAAAGAGCCGGTATTTGGCACCTGCAATACATGTAAAACCTTAATTCTTTTCCCAGTCGCTTTTGGCTACTGATGTTTGAGTGCACGCTTACATCTGTGGCTGAAATTACGGGAATCTAACTTAGCTTCATAAATTCAGACTTCACTTGAGTATTAGTTACCTCAAATGCATTTTCTCAAATTACAGAGGTCGAAAACTATGATGCAGGGTCTGTACGGTGTAGCTGGGAGAGACATGTCACCACTAGGTGATGAAGCGGTCGAGGCCGTCCCGCCATCAGGTACGGCCGTGTTACCGTACAAGTTCCCCCGGAACACGGTCTAGCGCCGCATTATAAAAGCGAGCGACGAGCAAGCATCTTGTTCACTCTGTTCGTGGCGTTCGAACGTTTCTGGTGAGTCAGTACGATTCAATTTTCTTCGTATTAAATAGTGCAAAAGTATAGTTTATTTGTTATTAAGTTTTGGATAACTACTCACATTTTATCCGAGAATATTTGTTGAAATTCAAACATTTGAGTTGTTGAGTTTGTGATAGTGAATATATATAGTGCTAGTGTATGGTGGAGGTTTGTGCATGTGTTTTCACGAATCCTGCATGTATCAGGCATGATAACCGATTGTCCACTCTACATTTAGCATTATATATATTTTCTATTTTACTTCATCGCCGATTATAGCAAAATAATTTTATTATTACGTTTGCGTAATTACTCTGTTTTAATCATAGCATAGGTAAATATAACCATTGTAATTTTTAATATTTAATGACTAGCAGCGTCTGACTGCCCTCCTGTAAAAGCTGCAGGGCTTTTTCTTCTCATTTAACAGTATGGTTGAGGTGGACACTGCAGTGTTCTTTCTTCCCATACTGTGTAGGCGTTTTGTTGGTAATGTTCGTTTTCTGTATCGTCGAACATTACCAACAAAACGCCCTACTTAGTTAGACGTTTTATTAACGGGCTAGCCATTATAAAGGTGTCGTACTGATTTCTGAAATTGCGCAGTTTTGGTAATTCGTACGTCATTAACTTTCACATTTTTTTTTTAATGGTTATGTGTTGCGGTTGGCAAAGAGCCGGTATTTGGCACCTGCAATACATGTAAAACCTTAATTTTTTTCCCAGTCGCTTTTGGCTACTGATGTTTGAGTGCACGCTTACATCTGTGGCTGAAATTACGGGAATCTAACTTAGCTTCATAAATTCAGACTTCACTTGAGTATTAGTTACCTAAAATGCATTTTCTCAAATTACAGAGGTCGAAAACTGTGATGCAGGGTCTGTACTGTGTAGCTGGGAGAGACATGTCACCACTAGATGATGAAGCGGTCGAGGCCGTCCCGCCATCAGGTACGGCCGTGTTACCGTACAAGTTCCCCCGGAACACGATCTAGCGCGGCATTATAAAAGCGAGCGACGAGCAAGCATCTTGTTCACTCTGTTCGTGGCGTTCGAACGTTTCTGGTGAGTCAGTACGATTCAATTTTCTTCGTATTTAATAGTGCAAAAGTATAGTTTATATGTTATTAAGTTTTGGATAACTACTCACATTTTATCCGAGAATATTTGTTGAAATTCAAACATTTGAGTTGTTGAGTTTGTGATAGTGAATATATATAGTGCTAGTGTATGGTGGAGGTTTGTGCATGTGTTTTCACGAATCCTGCATGTATCAGGCATGATAACCGATTGTCCACTCTACATTTAGCATTATATATATTTTCTTTTTTACTTCATCGCCGATTATAGCAAAATAATTTTATTATTACGTTTGCGTAATTACTCTGTTTTAATCATAGCTTAGGTAAATATAACCATTGTAATTTTTAATATTTAATGACTAGCAGCGTCTGACTGCCCTCCTGTAAAAGCTGCAGGGCTTATTCTTCTCATTTAGCAGTATGGTTGAGGTGGACACTGCAGTGTTCTTTCTTCCCATAGCGTGTAGGCGTTTTGTTGGTAATGTTCGTTTTCTGTATCGTCGAACATTACCAACAAAACGCCCTACTTTGTTAGACGTTTAATTAACGGCCTAGCCATTATAAAGGTGTCGTACTGAATTCTGTAATTGCGCAGTTTTGGTAATTCGTACGACGTTAACTTTTACGTTTTTTTTGTAATGGTAATGTGTTGCGGTTGGCAAAGAGCCGGTATTTGGCACCTGCAATATATGTAAAACCTTAATTCTTTTCCCAGTCGCTTTTGGCTACTGATGTTTGAGTGCACGCTTACATCTGTGGCTGAAATTACGGGAATCTAAGTTAGCTTCATAAATTCAAACTTCACTTGAGTAGTAGTTACCTCAAATGCATTTTCTCAAATTACAGAGGTCGAAAACTGCGATGCAGGATCTGTACTGAGTAGCTGGGAGAGACATCTCACCACTAGGTGATGAAACGGTCGAGGACGTCCCGCCATACGGCTACCGCGGAACGTAGCCGAACGCGAAGACGCGTACGACGTCTTCGGTCCTGTTCCTGGTGGTTGACGCTATAGTTCGGCCTGGCGCTGTTCGAGCGCTCGAGGCGACGGCGGAGCGACAGCAGCTGCGGCACAGCCGGACGGGCCGGCCTGGGGTGAGGGGCGGCGGCACGTCTCCATTGGCGGCAGCGAGGCCAGAACAGCGTAGCTCGTGGAGTCACGAGGCCAGCTGTCGGACTCCCGCGTCGCACTAGCAGCGTCTGACTACCCCCCTGTAAAAGCTGCAGGGCTTTTTCTTCTCATTTAACAGTATGTTTGAGGTGGACACGGCAGTGTTCTTTCTGCCCATACTGTGTAGGCGTTTGGTTGGTAATTTTCGTTTTCTGTATCGTCGAACATTAGCTTCAAAAGCGCGCTACTTTGTTAGACGTTTTATTAACGGGCTAGCCATTATAAAGGTGTCGTAATAAATTCTGAAATTGCGCAGTTTTGGTAATTCGTACGACATTAACTTTTACATTTTTTTTGTAATGGTAATGTGTTGCGGTTGGCAAAGAGCCGGTATTTGGCACCTGCAATACATTTAAAACCTTAATTCTTTTCCCAGTCGCTTTTGGCTACTTATGTTTGAGTGCACGCTTACATCTGTGGCTGAAAATGCGGGAATCTAACTTAGCTTCATAAATTCAGGCTTCACTTGAGTATTAGTTACCTCAAATGCATTTTCTCAAATTACAGGGGTCGAAAACTGTGATGCAGGGTCTGTACTGTGTAGATGGGAGAGACATGTCACCACTAGGTGATGAAGCGGTCGAGGACATCCTGCCATACAGCTACCGCAGAACATAGCCGAACGCAGTTGTATTTGAACGATTCAAATACAACCTCTTATATGAAAGAGGTTGTATTTGAATCTATATGAATAGTTATTCTATAATATAAAAAAAATGTTGTCTGTGTCATTATGCATTGATTTGTTAAGAAAGAGTAAATGGGTTCACTTTTAGAAAAATTGCTTTTCATTATTGCATAAGTATGAAGGAGAAATATTGTTTGTTATTTACTTTCTGTTAGATATAAACAGTTGCACATTTTAAGTGATTTATAAATTACATAAATATTTACTTTCAGTTTTATAGAACAGTCTTTTAATATTGCTGTTATTCTTTCATTCATTACACATACTATTATATCTTTTATTAGCACTGTAAATGTAAAGATATCTCAAATCATAACTATAAATAACATCATGTGACAATCATATTAAAATAAAAAATTACTCTTAATCTTGGATCTGAGGATTCTTGAATCTGAAATTAATCAATCAATCATTTAATCAATCGTAAATTTAAATTTTGCTTTTGCTTTTTAATTAAAAATCAACAATAGTGTTATTTATATAAAGCCTATATATACCCTATATTGCTTTATACAGAATAAACTTGCTCTCTTTTGCTATTTACTCCCTTTTCATCCGAGTCTCATTATAAAAAACTTGACAATCATTTTTAAAGTTCTAATATAATACAATGAAGTATACAACTTCAATTGAAAATACTTCTAAAAAAAATATTAAGTAGACCATTTAAGTTATGTCCAAATTATTCATAACTAAGATAGATACACACTTATGATTAATTAGAACAACTTCTAAAAAACTTTAACTTTAATGTTCCATTATTAATCATTTATTGCACTACAAGACACTAGAAGCTATATACAATCGCAAGACATATCCTTAATATAATAATGAATATAGCTAATTCATCAATCGAAATTAATGTACATATCATAATTTTTATATAACGATAACTAAGTCAAATAGAAAGTAAAAATTATACTGCATGTTAAAGGTTTTAGGTTATCCATGCAAGGTTAGGTTATTATATTTAGAATGTGAGAATGTAAATTTTAAAAAAAGCTCTTACTATTATTGAGATGCATAAAATTCATTAAAACTCAACACTTACATTTATATAATGATTAAGTAAATCCTCTTCTTGTTGTTTTATGACTGCACGTTTCTTCGTTGTTATATTTCTCATTTTAAGAAATATTTTAACAGCTACTGGTGAAATAAGACTTTATACATTTAATTTGCTTCTAGTGATATTTGTTTCAAGAATTTTGCTAACTAAATTAAAACAAAATTATACATTTTAGTAAAATTAAAGTACTAGAACTTTACGCCGGGAAATTTAAAAATTTAATACACCGCCCATTCATTAATGAAATCAACTTGTTGTCTTGTTATATGATAGACAGTCAAAATGAGAATCATGGTATGTTATCTTAGAACTAAAGGTCTTGATTCGGTTTTCAGCGACATCTAGAGTTCAGTTTTTAAACTATGGAACAGTGTTTACATATTTTTAATTAAAGAGTGTAGTGTTAACATATTAAAAAAATAAAAATTTATAAATTTTATATTTGTAATTATTTTTTTAATGTTATGTTGTTTTAATTAAATAATTTAACAAGAATAAGTAATATTTTATATAATTTAAATAAAATAATTTTTCTACATAAAAAAACTATAGCTAAACTTGTCTTTGACCATAGATAATACACTATAATGAGTGCTTGACAGATATCTGTTAAATTTGAAAAATTACGATGAATATTTGTAATATATGGACTTTGATTTGAATATTATTAGTTTTTGTATGTTACGTAGAAAAAAATGTCGCAAAATGTTTTTTGTCCAACAGTCTTTGGTGAAGGTGAGTGCTTATTATTAAATTAATCAAAACTCCTGCCGCGTCTATGGCAATGACGTTTATACTTAGATTATCGAATAGTATTAATTTATATCTGCTTAAAATAATTGTTGCAGATCCTCTAAGAACATGGATTTATTCCAAACTTGGGTACGGAGGATTGGAGGTTCGCTAAATATAATTATTTGGAAGCAGATTACGTGTTCAGAAACCGACGTGTTTTGGCGCAAACATGTTTACATATATCCGTTTTTATTTCCTTAAAAAATTTCCATTTCATTTTAATTTGTTCGATTTGTTAATGTTGTTTTGGTGAGTTATTTAATACACAAGGCAAGTAGTAAAGCCAAGACTTTTCTATATGCATCATTGCTTCTAGGTGTACTAAACGATATAATATCAGATAATTTACGTATGACGTTCTTTTGTTAATATTTAAAGTAGGTTCGATTCCCGCCGAGAGCAAACATTTTCTATAAATGAAGTTGTTGGTATTTGAGCCTGGGTGTATATTTGTATTTAAAATTATATAAGCATATATTCACCAGTTGTCTGTCACCCATGTCACCCCACACAAGTATTAAAATTAAGTTTACTTACATTGGGCACGGACGACCGTGTGTGTAAGTGTCCCATATATTAATTTATATTTATAATGGCTTGATTTGTATTTATAACTTAAATTTATAATTTGTAGATATTACTTGTTTATTTTGTACATAAATAATATAATGAGCTTTATATTATAAAGTTAAGCTTTTCGCATATATATTTATAAGCCTGCAATACTAAAGTAATTGTAATTTTCGTTATCTTCAAATCAAAAGTAATTTATTGTTAAAACGACTGTATTATTTATACAAAATAGATAACTTTTCAATAATTTTGTTTTTTCATTTCTTTTGTATTTATACCCCGCCCTACTGCAAAAATATTATATATATGTATATATAGTATATATAGATATATATGACCCTTTTGACCTTTTTAGTACAGAAATTGATGTCTAGATGGCGCTATTAAGGATCACAAAAAACGACTGCGAGTTACCCATCTATTTCATTATGTACACTGTAATCTTTGATGAGAATGATTGCGTAAAAATATGTATGTGGAGTGGAGCGAGATGCAGCTGAGACTATTTTCATACGATTTATTCATAAATACATACATGTGCAACAGGGATGCGAGATAGCATGTGTTGGCGCCTGTAGTAAAACAGCCCTGCTGTCCATGGCCCATGTGGCATGCCTAGTCTTGTGATACGTTCGCTAACTAATCCTGCACGTATAAGGTATACCTGGATTATACGCAAAATAATTATATCATAACTTTTGTTATTATGGAGTTCTACAAAGTAACGCCTACTTCAATAAATTATGTACCTATGTAATAATGTATTTGATGAATATTAATTTATGAATTTTTATGCCCAATACTAATTTGCTTTACTTACAATTCACGTTTATGATTTAATGCTGGGGACTTTGATCACTGTCGGTTCGCTGCACAGGTTCGTTTCAGAGGTGGGTCGTCGGTGAATGGACCTCTGCTAATTTGGAATGACGAAAATCGGCGATTAAGATTGTGCTAGTGAATGTTATAATATTTTTACTTAGTTAGTTATTTAGTTCTTTTGTTACACATTTCGTACTTACCTGTATAACATACCAAAATTTTGCTACATTTGTTTTGGAAGATAGTATTACCAAGGCAAAAAGAAATGAAAATTATTTGAGAAATTCATATTGCTTTTATTACTGACAATAAATAAGATAAATTATACACACTAACGAAGTATATTCTATTGATATGTTAAAAAATATAAGTCTTTATAAATATATTTAAGAAAAAAAATAATGTTTCATACACTAGACATTGTTACTGGGAAGTTAATAATAAAGTATAAAATATTTTATTATTCTAATTCTTATTCTTAATAAATAAATTTGGAAGTACACGTCAGAACATGAATTCAGCTATAAAATTAAACTCATATGAAAATTAGAAATTCCCTCTTTTATCCATTTTCTAACACTTGTCTTAAGTGTGTTTTAAAAAGGTGTGAATGAGCACTTCATTGACTACTAACTTAAATAGCAATATTAAGACAAGTGTATTCCATATTGGGCTGAAGCAATCACACTCCATCAGTAGTGATTACAATTAGAAATTGACCTTAATAAATTAATTAAAACTGTAATCTTCTAAACAATTATTTCTTCTTTAGTTTTTTTGGTAAATTGCTAACTATTGGAGATATTTTAACATTGTTTGGAGTTTCATGCTGATGACCTGGATCTTTAATTGTAATGACAAATTCGAACCCAGGATAAAGAAAGCGATGAAGACCATTGTCCCAAGCTTGATTCTCTTCAGCACAGCAAAAAATAGCTACAACAGGCATTGTTAAACAATAAGTAGGCATTTTTCTCATATTCATATAATTTACCTCTTCATTTTTCCCTAAATCAACTAGATGCACAAGAGCTTTAAAATTTGTTAAGATTTTTTTTATGATACCTCTGTTATATTTATTAAGGCAATCTTTCACACATATAAGATCACCAGGTTTTATACAGTCTTCATCAACTTTGGGTTCTTTTTTTGAATAATATGTGATATTATCACATTCATCTAAATATTTCTTGTAATTATATACATCTGCTACATAAAAGTTATTAAGTGTTAGGCCACCCAGGACTCTCACATGTAATTTCTGATCTCTCTTAAATTCAGTAAAATTATAGTAAGTTATATTTCTTGAAACTGATGTACATTGGAGTTTATTTATGTCATTTTGTATATATCCCAAAGTAGTATAGTCTGTAATAGCTAGCAAAGTCGCGATATCATCTGGATTTGAATTATATAACTTAACTGCTAGTTTGTTGGGAGTCTGGTCTAACACAATCATTTTAAGATGTTGATTTCCAATATAAAATTTAAAAACCTCCGTTGCGTCACCCCAATGTGTACCTCCTATTGGTGCACAGTTGGCTAATTGACAATTTATTGCAAGTGGAGGCAAATGCAAAAATATTTTATCACATTCCCAAATAGATTCAAAGGCAATACCCTGTTTGAAAAATCCATAATCTATAGCGAATATGTCATATTTAAAATTTTCTTTATTACTTTCCACATAACGTACTTGGCCTCTTGCGAACTTTGGGATATCCCCACAATTAAAATTAAATAATATAATATCGTGTACACTCACATTGGAGGGCTTCAAAACTGATTTGCTACCCTCAATTCTTTGAACAAGCGCCCTGTACTTCGTAAGACGTGTATAAAAGTTAAGTGGGTCGTATATATGAGTTATATCTACCCAATGCTCGGAGTTTTTCTCAAATGTACTTACTGCAACTATTTTTAATAATTCATCAATATCTTCCATGTTCAATGGTTGTGCAAATAATAATTCATACTAGTATATTATTATATTTTAAGAATTATTCTTTTAATAAAAATTATTATTTAACACAAGTTTCATATTTCCAATATTAATTAAAAAGGTCGCTTTTTTATTAGCTACTTCTCTCCATATAATTTAGTATTTACTGTGTGTTCTACCCATAGGATTTTTCAATGGGGTCGCTAAATGCTAATGTTCTTATATTATAGTGTATTTGTCTCATAGATTACTAACTAAAATAATTTATCTACAGTATATACTATATAATGTTTACAAAATATATACCATAGATTACTAACTAAATAATATATACTAGTACTACTTTTAATCCAGATAAAAACACAAAATTCAAAAAACGTAGTAACTAGTAGGTTGTAGTAAGCGTAGTAGGGATGTAAAAAAATCGATTTTTATATTAATCGATTATATTAACACAATAGTCGATTTTTAATAAACGATTGTTTAAACAATGTATGTAGTTCTATTTAAAAAAAACGATTCTATTAATTACCCCCTTTTTTCTTAACTTTTAAGATAAAATATGCGTTTTACGATGAACCCAAAGTAGTCAAACGACACACTAATGAATTTTGCAAACAGCGCATGCCTCTGTCTTTCTTTTTTGCGCGCAAAATTATACACTGTTTAATATGAAGTATATTTTTATTTTGAAGTGTATTTATTGATAACAGTTAATAAAATGACTAGCATTGTGTGTATAAAACATATAAACATTTTGAAGGTGTGCTAAAAATGTTTAGTATTTAAGTTAAGAACGCGTGTGAATATTTCCTTGCATATGTGTGATTAGACAAAGTTAAGTGTAGACTCTAATCTTCTCTCTCGTTATTCATTCTTTCAAAATCTATGATAATATTTCAATAGTACACACGTGACCCACACATGTACACAGGAATGGAGTAGAAAAAACGATTAAGAAATAATCGATGTTTATAACTTTTAAAATAATTTAAAAAAAAACGATTATTCATATCAAAATCAATTAATAATAGTCGTTCTTTTCTGACTATTAGAAAAGTTGCTTTTTTTATTAATAATTATTTAGGATAAAGGCAAACTAAAGTGGACAACCAATAAATAATAACAGATGCGCTGTGAAATAATATAAGCATATCTAACCTTTAAAAAAAAAGAAAAAGAGAGTAAAATGAAATAATCAATTATTAACAGATATTTAAAGAAAAAAAACCGATTATTTAAAATCGTCGATTAATATAAAAATCGATTACTTTTTTATCCCTATCAACACAGTGCAATAGCAATGTAACTTGCAGTGGGAAAAATCGATTAATAAATATTCTTTTTCTCTCTTCAAAAGAAATCGATTTGTAAAAATCGATTAATTTAAAACGAAAAAATCGTTTCTTTCGACTATTTGAAAAATCGCGTTTTGTGTTCTTATTAATTAAAATAAAGACTAGTTAAAGTGTGCAAGTACGAATAAAAAAAACAAATGCGCTGTTTGCATAATTTCATTAAAATGGATCAGTTGTAGTGTTTCTATTTTACAAGGTATTTATATAGTTTATTATCCTATAACCTATTATAATGACTTCCCTCGGTGTATTTATTATTCTTATTATGTACATGTTACTTATAGCCAGAGGAATGATAATGTTAGATGAAAAAAAATTCATACATGACAAAATGCATTCCCTTAAATTAAATGAATGTGAACGTTGTAAATTATTAACAGAATCTTTTAGTACTTGGCTCGCTAAAACTTCCCGTGGAAAACATGAGGGAGGTGATACAGCTTGGGAAGAAGCGAAACTGAAATCATACGCACGGAGTGAGATGCGACTGGTCGAAATACAAGAGAGTCTATGTTCTGAAATCAAAACACATCAAGATCATTGCTATTCGCTTGCTGAAGAAACTGAACAGCTCTTAGAAACGTGGTGGTTTCATGATAATTTTAAAACCTTAGATTTATATACTTGGTTGTGCATTGAAAAGCTTCAGCATTGCTGCCCTCCTAATCATTTTGGGGAAGCATGTAGTCCATGTCCTCTGGATATTAACAATAAAATATGCGCCGGGAATGGAAAATGCGATGGTGACGGAACACGTACAGGAAATGGAACTTGTGTTTGTAAAAAAGAATATTCAGGCAAAAATTGTGATGAATGTAGTTCAAATTTTTACAAAAAATTTAATGTATGTAAACCATGCCACAAGTCTTGCCACGAATGTCACGGTGATGGACCAAATGTTTGTGTTCAGTGCGCACTAGGCTGGAGCATGGAAATGGGTGAATGTGTTGATATAGATGAATGTTTGGAAGTTTCTACTTGTAAGGTAAGCGAGTTTTGTACAAACAGGCAAGGCTCTTATGTTTGTAAATCATGTGACATAACTTGCAGTGCATGTGCAGGTCCAGGTCCTAAAGATTGCACCTCTTGTAAAGAGAATAGTATTTTGTTGTTCGGTAAATGTATATGTAAAGAACTTTTTAGGAATTTGGTTATACGATTAAGTTTATATCTTTGTTTATTGCCACTAATTGTTATTATATTTTGGAAATCAAGGTATTTACCAACCTTTGTAGTATTAGTTATTTCATTTCTTTTATATGTTATGAAAAATACCTTAAATGATGTATACTAATATTTAATTTAATTGTTTCCAAAGAAAACTGTGTTTGAAATCAAAAATCTTTTAAAGGTGTAATAAAAATACATTTTATTGTGAGTTTTATAACTACATTTAGTATCAATTATATACAAAAATTAAATAGAGTTAACTTATGTCTTACAATAATACAGCTTGTATTTGCAAAAAAAACCTCAAAGTAATTTTTACAATAAAATAATGTTGATGCATAAAATTGTAATTTTTATCTTAGGGTATATATTTTATGGACAGTGATGATATCATCAAAGATACATTAAGATTCCATCATTGCTATAAACAAATGTTATAATATGTCCAGTACTAACATACTAATAAACCATTTCATAGTCTTCAGAATGTGTTTTTGTTTTAATATAAATTATATTCTTCAGAAAAAAATACTTTAAAATAGGAAAAAGAAATGCTTAGTTACTGTATGTTTATCTTAGAAATATAAAAACACTTTAAATTACAAAGAGCAACCACCAAGTTTTCTCCTGGTTTTTCTTGTTAGGAGTAATTTTCTGAACTAGCAGTAGAGTTGACATTTTAAAAGCACTCCTTCAGAAGTTTATTTGAATATGAATATTAATAAAATTATACTGAGAAAGTGCATTAGTGTATTTCACACTTTTGAAATTGTGATGCTCTTTAACCATATTCAGGAATCTGGTTTTAAATAAAGTTGCATGATTATATTAAATCTGTGACTTAATTTATAATATTAACAGAACTAAACCTTTACTAACATAATATAAATATAATTTCATTTCAAGGGTCAGAATATATAAAATATACAAAAATATCAAGAAATCAATAGCCAAGTTAAAGTTATGTAGATGTTGAGGTTCATATCCATAATTTTGTAATGTTTTTAACAAAAAATATATAAGAATATGTCAATAGTCATGATCTTTGGTCAGAAAGAAGACTTGTCAAGTAATAATTGTTCATATAGAAGATTTTCTAACCTACATGACAAATATATTATTTCTTAAAGTTAAAAAAAATCAATAACTTATAGTGATTTCAAAACTATCCTTATAACAAAATTTAATGAACATAACAGTCCTAAAATTTTCATTTTTGGTAGCATGTTTTTAAGTACTAATGTAACATTACTAAAACTACTTGTAAAAAAACACTTAAGAATAGGTGTATATGCTACATCAGCTTGTATGTGCAGAACAAACATAACTACTGGTATTGAACTGATAAAAAATTTAATGAACATTTAAATATTCACTATGCACGACTAGTAAATGAAATTCTGTAACAAACATTACAGTCCTTCCATACCATATAATCTATGTATGTATTAGTGACTTTGACTTGTTGGTTTCTTTCATAATAATTAATGAGGATTTTCAGTAACAGAAGAAAATCTGCAAGTTAAATTATATCAGTTGATTTTACTAGCTAATATTTTTAATGTTGGTTACTTAAATTTAAATCGGTCCCTTTTATTTAATGTAATTTATATAAGTGCCTACATATTTCAGTGCCTCATTAGATTAGATTATAAGTACAAGTACAATTTAAAAATCATTTGAGTTATAAATTTTCAAGTATGTGTTGTTCAGATATAAGATTACAGTTGTACTTCATGAAAACATCCTGTTGCTTGATGTCTATTTATACTTAGGAAAGCCTACTATTATAAAAACATTAAACTTGCAAAATATTTTTTTATAATGTAAATGTAAAGAAAAATTAACAGCACATATGTAAGCACTTTCACAAAATTATAAGAATTTATATATTTTTCAATAGTCATTAACCAATATTATGTACTTTTTTTGTAATAAGAGCTGATATTTAAATTATTAGTACTGTGAAAATTGATTGTTATGTGAAGATAATAATTTTTAAACATTTAGTAAGTTTAAGGTTGTTAAAGAAACAAGTTATATAGGATTATTTGTAACATAAAATTATAGTAATAATTTTGTGATAATTCAAATATGCAGTGCTTGTAATTTTCATCCCTATTTTCTAGTCTTTATGCAACATTATTACTTTAATATTACCATATTCAGTCTATTTTGTCTTATTTGGAATGTCTAATTTGGACAATTGTAAATATTAAGGCATGCTAAACACTGAATTTATAATAAATATTTTGTTGTATACAGTTACAAAATTGTATGCGCCGCATCGCAAGATAATTAAAAAAATTAATACATCAATATGGTATTCCTACAAAAAATGAACACTAACTTACATTATTATAAAAATTTCCAGAACAATAATTTGAACTGGAAAGAATCGTCAGTGGCATCTATGAAAGTGCTGAATGGAATTTTTATTGTATAAGTAGCAAATCCCATTTTAATCATATAATTTGTGACTAAACTAAGATTTTTTTAAGTAAAAAGAAGCATAACTTATCAATTATTTTTTTTTACCAAACTCGAGGGTGTCTTTAAGAATCAAACATTGGCAGTCATTTTTTCAACTAGAAATATTAAGCAGAAAATAATATACTATCTGTCCTTTTTCTTTCAGGCATAAAAAATAAAGTCTGTAAAATAGAATATTTTACATTATGACTGATTATTTTATTATATATTCCTTATGACTGATTTCACACTATAATTTAGACTATACTTAATTGTGATAAAACTAGATGCAATTCAGATTGTTTGTGCGGAAGCTATTGTAATTAAAAAGTAGTTGACACAATACATATTTAAAAATTGTGATACATCACACCCATCTGGTAATCGTTGTAGGGTTAGTCCCTATATAAGTTATTTCCATCAGCAAGTTTGTGATTTAGGTATGAGAATTAAGACAGGATGTATTATATAAAGATAGGTCACATCGCGATAAGATTTAGTTACGTTTATATTAGATTCAACTTTATGTAAGACTTGCATTCACCATGGTCAAGAAATATCAAGGTATAACAATCAATAGAGAGATGGCTTTATTTTGTCAATTACTTGGCACCAGTGATAAATTAATAAAACGAAAGAATGTTATAATGTGCCATGTAATGTGTCTTATTATCAGCATGCGATGCTGATAATAAGACACATTACATGGATTCCCCCGTTCATGTGAGGGTAATAAGAAAAACTAGTACTTGTGAACAAAGAGAACTATTGTTTTTTTATTATAAGGTAACTCGACTATATCATGATGGGAGGCATATATTTATATGATAATAAGGATGTGTCAAATAATTATGGAGCATGAAATAATTTAACTTTAAAGCCATGTTAATAGTTGAAAACTTTAAAGGGAAGATTATGGGGCAGGACAGATATTAGGGGTGGTTTCGTTCAATCCAACAACTGAGGGGGGTTGGTGGTGTGTGGCCTGTGTGCTGAGAGTTGCTGTGCGAGATGTCGCTGCTGCAGCAGGGTGTATAGGATGCCTGCTTGTGCCATGGCGTCCACCGTGCCGGCCGCCAGCTGGTCAGCGCGGAGTTGCCCCTTCTGGGCACTTGGCCGTAGTAACGTTGGACCGAATACTGTTGCTAGGTTGTGTAATGACATTTTGTTTTCACTTTCATGCTGATTCACCCTGTAATAATTTTATTGATTCAGTTTGCTTGCATTATTCAGTGTGTTATTTGGCTGAGCAAAATAGACCACCCTCATTTCTTATTGAGATGTCGTAAAAGGCGACTAAGGTAAGTTGACCCACCATGTGGAATCCGGCTGAATAGAATAGACCACCCTCATTTCTTACTGAGATGTCGTGACAGGCGACTAAGGTACGTCGATCCGCCGTGTGGTATCCGGCTGAGTAGAATGGATCACCCTCATTTCTTACCGAGTTGTCGTAAGAGGTGACTCAGGTAAGTTGACTCACCGTGTGCTATCCGGTTGAGTAGAACAGACCACCCTATTTCTTACCGCGGTATCGTAAAATACTACTAAGGTAAGTTGACGTCAGGCAGGCGGCCGATCGTAAAATACGTAGCCAAATCATGTGACAACATATTTAAAACATGTTGTACCGCCCCACTTAGAGTAGGATAACGACAGGAGTGTGAAGATTAGTTTGCTTGCCATTAGGTCTCAAAAGAAAGTACAGATTCGGTAGAGGAGTAGGAGTATCCATCTCTACGAGATCAAATTAGGGAAGAAGTACTATGTTTTGCTTGGTTTGCAACTACCGATAATTCCAACGCATATCCAACCTAAGCCACTATAACACAAAAAAATATCTGTGTTTAAGGCAAAATCTTAAATTAAGGGATATTCGTATAGGACATCTTCGTTCAGGAGAATCTTATAAAAACATTTCATATACCTATTTGTCTTTCATAGTAAAGTGACAAATATCGGTAGTTCGACAGGAGAGTGCCAAATAATAATGAAACCTAGTTTAAAAGAATGTCCAAACTGCCGATTATAAATGTGCATTAAAAAACAAATAACATGATTTTCTAATTTATTTAAATTAAACTTCAAAAAATCCTATAATTAATTTTCTGAGGCGTTTGTTTTTTTTATTTGAAAGTGCTAATCTCAGGCACCATTGGACCGATTAGAAAAATTCTTTGCGTGTAAGATAGTCCATTTATCGAGGAAGGCTATACGCATCATACTAAGATGAATAGGAGTGGAGCAGCAATAAAAAATATTACGAAAACGGTAAAATTTAAAGATTTCCTTGCGTGCGCTAAGTAAACGGTGAAAGTTATTCAAAAATCTCACGATAACTACTTTTATGTTTAAAATTTCAATTCGGGAAAAATTTGAGACACGCTGCTTTCAATGCGGGCGAAGCTGATGGCACAGCTAGTAAATGAAATGGAAATGGTATAAAAACACTATATAAGAAAATAATGTAACCTATTACTTACTTAACAAAATGATTAAGAAGAAAATCGATACAATTCTTATTGAGATCTGGCAGCTGTGCGTAACATTTCAATAGGGCGTGCCGCCTCGTATGAGCTGGACCGGAATCGGCTGACGCACCTGCACCCTGAAATTACGTGATTCTTTTAAAACCAACATAGAAAACGATAGATAATATTCGTGAATAGTTTTTATATAATTTTGACCTCTTTCTTTACAACAATGTGTACAAATAACTAGGGTACTACTAGAACCTAGTAGTTATTATATTATATTGGTTATATATTAGTTATATATACATACACACACTAACTTACAAACACACTTTTAAATTTTGTGTGACAAATCACACAAACACCATTTTTTTTAGTTTCCTTATTATTATTATTTTTTATATATATTTGTCTGTTCACCTGGCACAACATGTTATAAACATGTTTTGCCGATCCCCTTTAGAGTGGGATAAGGGCAGGATATGTACTATATGTGTACGAAAGTAAAATCTACATGTAATAAAAAAATATGTATCGACATACTTGCGTTGAGCCCCAGGCGCGTAATAACTCCGGATACAACGCGTCAGTGAACAGCGCTTCTGGTAATTCACGTAAGTATAACTTCAGAACTCCAGTCACAGAGTGAACATCGACCTCTTTCAACAGTTGCTCTGCTTCGTAGGCATCTAAACAACACCGATAAAATTAATAAAGGAAAAAAAATCTGTCCCTAACATTTTCCTAGCTTCGTACGAAACACTAGAACTTTGCCGCGAAAACCAGCTGTTTTTCCCGACATTTAGCATATCGCACGCTTAGTATTAAACAGACCGAATTCAATATAAGGTTTATTTTAGTTAGACAGTTGTAATCCTTATTTCGAGGCCGTCTATGACATGACGCTACGAACTAATATTTTCTCACTCTTCCAAGTTATAAGTCTCGAGTTATGTAGACGCTACACTACGCTTTATTGCAATTTGCCACAAAACAAATTGTTTGGATACGGCCACTTTTATATTAAGCGTACAATATATTATCATTTCAATAATTATAAAGTGTTGTATGACAAACAGATAAACATCTTTATATTTCACTACGTGCATAATATGTAAGTGTTAAATACAAAATTAAATTATATAATCCACCTTCCTGCCCTTATCCCACTCTAAGTGGGGTCGGCTCAACATGCTATAAACATGCTGTCACTTGATTTGGCTGCGTTTTTACGACCGGCCGCCTGCCTGACGTCAACTTACCTTAGTCGTATTTTACGACACCTCGGTAAGAAAGAGGGTGGTCTATTCTACTTAACCGGATACCACACGGCGGGTCAACTTACCTTAGTCGCCTTTTACGACACCTCGGTAAGAAAGGAGGGTGGTACTATTCTATTCAGCGATATACCACACGGCGTTCTTTATTTCTTCAATAATTTAATAAAAAAAAACATACTTGTCTCGAAGCTCTTCTTGAGTCGGTTTAAATCAGACGCACTGCCGGAAACTCGATAGATGCCCACTTCTCCTATGCCGCGCCGCTCCACCTCGCGAACGCATGCACTGATGATGAAGGGAATATTGCGCTTCTCACGTCTATGCACAAGAACATAAAAGAAATAAATTATATTTCAATTAAATTTGTTTGTTGTCAACTTAATATTATATTACATGACATCAGTGATATCATCAGCATATATGAAGAATTTACAATAAATCAGTTATTTGTCAATTCATCGTAATCTCGGAAATCTCACCTATCAGTTATCACGGTTTTTTCGGTTATCAACGCTGTATAGAACTATGCACTTCTATATTGAATTGAAAGGAGCTAAGACTCTAGGGCTATGGAGTCAAAGTGCGAAATTTTTTTTATCCGTTTTAACACGCCGGTTAATTGCCTCTTTAGGTGACAAGCGGGCTGGCTCCTTTTTCGCACAAAGAATCAATTAGCGATTCAGCGCAGAAACGCTGCCAGCATTCTTGGGACTATCCAACGTGGGCATGATTTGTATAGTCATAGCGTGTAACTAATTTAAGATAGATATAACTTGTACATTTATGTTATAAATAAAAAAAATGTAAAGGACGTCATATCAGAAAACGTAATTAATAAAAAATTGTAAATAAAGCAAATTCTCAAATTCAAAACAGACGTGTAAGATTCAGATTTTTTTCTACACATGGTTAAACAGTAACTTGATTAAATGAATGTATTAAAATATAAAAAAGTAAGATATAGTTAAAGACCATACTGACTGAAATATAAAAATGCTATACTGACTTGGCCACATGTGTAATCTTGGCACCAAATAACGCGCCAGGTTTAGCGCTTGGAACGTGACGAGCCGAGCGCTCGGGAGGCAGCACTCGCACCCGCAGCGGTAGAGAGCCACCACCCAAGCATACCGTTCGCGACACGCTGTCGCCCACCCAGTCCCGCGATAGCTGCGCAATAATCTTATGTTGATTATTTATTTATTTATTTTTATTTGAACAATTATGCACGTACATTTTACATTTAAACTAGAGAACAAAGCACCAGACTAGCTTCATTTGGTTGTTGGTGTATAGCAATATGCAGCCCAAAAAGACCTAGGCCTGTGCTAGGGCAGAGTCAACAATATTTCTATTTTGCTTAATGCCAGGTGACGACTAAAATTATTATGCTGAGCATAATAGTGCTTTAGACCAGGCAATAGAGTTTTTGCTTTGTGCTATTTATTTCATATATATATCGAGCACCTCACGCTTTTTTCATAATATTTTATATCACATATTTGTCGTTATTTTTCGAAAGCGTATTGTCAAAGCAAAAATTAATGACTCTACCTGAACCGGCAAACGTTTTGGCATATAATGCTCCTCTCCTATTTAACTTAGCGTTATATTATATATAAATTATAGAATGGGGTGTATTAATGTCGTATTTAATTCTGTGTTGTAGACCAAACATCCATGTAACATTAACATCTTAACATTCTCATCTCATTTACATGCACTCTTCTTTTAGCCGTCTTTTCATTGTCCAACATTCTGATTAATATAGTACGCCAGGTATATCAAAAGTATGATAGGTTAAGACCTATTTATAAATCCGTTAGAGATTATAATATATTGGCTAGAGACTACGTATGGATTTGATTTCTATTTGATGTTTTGAAGCTTATATTACTGTATTAATTTTAGATATACCTTTAGCGTGCATTTCCCCCTTAGGACCGGCCTTGCGGCGTCTTCATACAGCAATAAGCGCAAGTTCTGCGAACCCTCGAGGTCTAGTGTGAAGCTTTCGTTCCATCGAGGTTGTGCGCTACGGCAGATTAATTTCGACTTTGCTTTTCGAAAGTAATGCCCATAAGAGTCCACTTCCACAACAATGTAATAATCTGTGAAAAAAATAGGTATCGGTCGTCGGATCAAATATTAATTTATAGAAAAACATCTTACTTTACGAAATTCCATATAACAAAAGTAATGATCGGTTTTATTTGTCGTAATACGCGTTTGATAAGAAAATCTACTGCTCTACGATAAAATCGCCTTCCTATCTCTCGATGTTGCTTCGGTTACGGGGTGAAACGATAGTTGAGATTGTCTTAATAAAGGTGTGCAGTGCTTGTGTAGTGTGGTGGTGGTCTTTGGTATGTGCCGGTCATGTATCCATCCATGTATACGGTATGAGAATGAGTTATGTTATCTACACTTAGCATATGTAGATTTTATAACAAAAGTAATGAGAATATTATTTTGCTATAATCCGCGATAAAATAAAATATATGTAATGCTAAATGTAGAGTGTACTATTCGTTCTCATACCTGATAGATGCAGAATTTGTAAGAACTGATGCACTACCCGACATCGATGACACAACAATACACAAGCACTGCACACGTTCACCACCACAATCTCAACAATTGTTTCGCCCCGTAACCGAAGCATCGTCAGGAGATAGACTCCACGACAAAATCGCAAAGCAAAGCATTACCCAAGCAAGCTGAGTTATATAGTCACGAACTAAGTCCTGTTTGTGAAGTAATGACATCTATTACGATATGAATGAAACGAATTAACCTTAATGAGATTATCGCATCCGCAAATCTAACCTGCTGCAGTATCCAAAGGCGCGGTCATGCCACCAATATGAAGCTGCAGATCTCCTAATAACAGAGAGTCGTCCCTTCCGCTTCTCAGAAGATAAGAGCCCATGTCCGTTTGTAGGTAACTGCGACACGCCGTTACCCAACTTTGCAATTCCAACATTGATACCGTGTTCGTACCAGCCGGCGGGGCTGAAGATGCCTGTTGAAAACTCATCATTACTCGAAGGAGTGCTTTACAAAGCACATTGCAAAGGTGGCAGTAACCTCGCTTTCAGCACCGGACGACGCGGTATCGATTCCCGCCAAGAACTAGCATTTTTTTAAAACTTTTTTTGTACCTTTAACGGACGACCGTGTTATAATTGTTTCAAATATTAAAAAAAATATTTAAATAGGCGATCACTATATTTTCAATATTTGTTAATTACATTCGTTGTAATATACAAGTTTTTCAACAATAACTAAGAATTCATTACACATTAAACTATTTATGTATGTTAGTTACATGGATACTCGCCCTTACAACTATTTTTTTATTGATTTTGACATACCCATGGGCATTTTACACACTTCTTATTAGTATAATTTATTTTTAGGCAAATTCTACGTGGAGCACTTTTTAAGCCGAGTGAAGCATTATCATAAACAGTTAGCTACAAAAAGGTGAAAGTGATGAATGTTTCATATTATTGAAAAGAAGAAAATAATACTCCTAGATTTTTTTTAAATTAGTAAAATAATAAATAAAATAAAATAATAATAATATATATTTGTATTAAATATATGTCAGTATTAAAATATATAAAACTACTACTACTAACAATCACAATTTATTGATTGGATATTAAAATTTAAAAAAAAAGGTTACCTAAAGCATATTCGGGTGATTTCGTTACTTACCTGTAAAGCATGTATGGAATCGATCCACTGCGTGCGTTCATATTCGGAGCTAAGGAAAAAAACATGCTGCCGCTGTAAGACCGTGGAGCCCGGAGCGCGAGCTCCTACTTTAAACACTAAGTTTGGCGACGCTAAAACAAGTTGGCCCTCTAATTCTGCTAGCTTTTTTCGTTGCTTCTCTGCTGCACCTCGACCGCCCAATCTTATTTTCTGTATAAACAAAATTTGATACTTTAAACTTTGCTTAGTATACGCAAGCAGAAGAAAAATACCATACTTTAAATGAGATCTATCTTCATTGGATATTTGGTTGAGTAAAGTTACAAGTTGCTAATATCTACAGCTAAGAAAAGGCTTACGATAAACAAGTCGTTAAAGTTAGCGTTGACTGTAACTCCGAAGAGTGTCATTATATGGAAATAATAGTATGAAGTTATTTAGGCATTTCTTAGTCCTTCGATATCATCCTTCACTGTACAGCTCATAAACAACTAACGAATTCCTGATTGCCGGGTTTCTTGCTGGTTCTTGTCAGCAGGAGCAGTTTTCCTAACAAGCAGTAGAGTTAACGATTCAAAAACACTTGCTAACTAGTTTACTTGATAAGGATTATTTGTATATTTTATAGTATATTAAGTAAAGTTCAATTCTCCGCTCAATTAATTCAGTACTTCAATCGTTCGACAGAAAACGTACTAGTACGTGTCCGGCATACAATGTGGCAACATAAAAATTGTTAACACATTGAATTAAATAATAATAAAAACACTAAACATAATATATATATCACATCCTGGCAACCAACATTCCATCATTGAAAATAGAAGGCGCAGCGGTGACAGAATGCGGACTGCGCATGTGTGAGATGAAGACAGATGTGTGTCATGGCGCAGTTGTGAAATTATTAAGAAAAATATAAAGTTGAAGATAAGCGTTGTACTTTTCATATGGACGACACCCTAATTACGCCCACTAATGTCTAAGAATGATGCCCATGATACTGATGAGTCTACATATATAACAAAAACAACATAAAAATAATAAACAAATATTGAAATTAATTTAAAAACTTAACGTAAGAATATATATACCTTATCATCTTGGGACGCTCGCTCTTCAGCAAGTATCAAGTCGCGCACGGTGCATGCTTGTGATTTCAGAGCTACTATATTAGCTGGAGACGTTTCCCGTTCTGCTGCAGTACCATCATCTTCCACTACCACGATGTCCGGTAGCGGTATAAACCATTTCAATTCAAATGTGAATTTATCTCGACCAGAAGCCTAGAAAGATCGAGTGTATTGCTATGTATTGTTACGATTTCTTAGTAAGGGTAGGAACAAACTGTTATAAAAGCGGTGTAGTGTTACAAATACAATCTGCTTGAAATAATTAGTTCTATAATATACACAACATTTTCGCTGCCTATTTAACATTTGTGCGGCTCTCTTCATTTTCGTTTTATCTCTCTTGATTATTCTTGGCTAACGAAAACACGGTGGCATCAACTGATCTTTAATTCACTTGCACCCTACACGCTTTTCGGTAGACAAAGTAGGAACCGATATAAGCCTGCGGCTCCTGAATCGCGCCTTGCAATGATACGAAATTCGTTTGTGGGTTTGGTATAAGATTCTATTATAAAATTCCGTAAGTAATTTTAGCTTTGCCATTACAGCAGTTTAAAAACACTATGAAAGAGAGTCTGATACAAAAAGCCTACTATACTGAGGATTATTTGGACTATAAGAATGCGTGGATATAGCTACTGTCCAACCTTGTACAAGATAGTAATAACTTAATGTTATTAGTTATAAGTATTATGTTAAAAAGAGCAACCGCCTAGTTTCTTGCTGGCTTTTCTTTGTAGGAATAGCCTTCCGAACCAGCAGTAGAATTGACAATCCAAAAGTACTTGTTTACAAGCTTATTTGAATAAAGAAAAATTTGAATTTGAAAACGTTGTCACAAAGCTAAGCTCTTTCCAAGACTCGAGCGACTATTAGATGCTCATATCTAGATAGTGAGCTAAGCTAACGTGTCGTGTGCTGGGCTAATGTGCGGTGTGATGATGGCGTGTGTCTTGCCGAGCGAAAATAGATTGCGCCGTGGCCACAAAATTTTTCGTGCGTTACAATATGTATATATTATGATTTAATAATATCCGCCTGCTTTAATTGGGTCACTGGTTTCCCCCAAGTCTTTTTTACGACATTGATATGGTAAAGTTGACTGTTAAAAGCATGTATTTGCAAGAAAATTGCACATATTTGTTTTTTTTGTACATGTTGCACATTTTATGATTTATCATTAGGGAAAAACTTTTTATAATAAATTTTATACCGATTTGTTTCAGGGTCCCCAATATGTGTGAATCGATCGTTAAAAGCGCAATGCTAAAATCTAACAATAATCAAATTGTGTTTATTATCTATACCCAGCGAACATCATCTGTGACTTTGATTAATGCCATAGCTTTATTGTGATGGAAAAGCATTGTTTATCAAGGAAGAGACATTCATCTTAGAGTACATATAATTTCTTTATCTTTAGCATATTGAAATTTTGTTAATTTAGTTATTGATTATTACTACTGTTCATTTAATTGTAAAGACAATATTAATGTCAAATTATCACCTTGTATTTAGCACATGCTATGACATCATTGAAAAGAAACAAATGCCTCAACTTTCTATGTCCGTCTGATAATTCTACAATAAATGAGTTCTTGACAAGCCTCCTTTGGGCGCGGTCCGCGTTCTGAAATAATGAGAAATAATTTAAGTTTAGGAAAACTATTTCTACATACATTTTAAATTTAAATTCAACTAAATAAAATAAAGCACAATTTTTTTTGGATTAAGCTTAAATATATTTTACAAAATGTGAACTGTGAATTAATGGCAAATTATTTGTTTATAGGATTATATCATGATCATTTAAATTGGAACCATTTTTATACATATATACTCTATTATTCTTCTTCTTATATACATATACATACTCCATTATTATTAAATTTCGTTCCTAAGAAACTCTTAAACACGTACGCACGCACGCACGCACGCACGCACGCACAAACACGCACACACACGCGCACGCACACACACGCGCACGCGCGCACACACACACACACACACACACACACAAAATAGCCCTCGTCCCCAAAGTAAGTAACTTAATACTTGTTGTATGGGTGAACGACTACTACTAAACACATACATATGTAAATTGTTCTATTAAATGTTGGGAATCGGCGAAAATCGAACCCACGACCTCCTAAAACAGGTTTACTGGCTTGTGCGCCAACGGGCCAGTCATAACATATTAATATTCTTACCGGAAACATGGATTTCGTTTGTATAATATTGAATTCATCAAGGAAATGCTGGGTCATATTCAAGGCCTCTGTCAACATAGCATGGTCAGGATGACTAGCTGGAGTATACTTTATAAGGTCCTGGAACAAGATATGTAAAGTAATAAAGCTCCAATGAAAGGAACCAGAAAAACTTAAAAATTAAACAGACTTTTAATTTGTAACCATCTTGGGAGCGAAGATGGAAAGAAACAGTTAGTTTAGTTAGGGCTCTAGTTTTTTTCACCCCAGGTCTTTTGGTTACCTAACTACGCCAGTGACTAAATTTCTTCCTTTTCCTAGATCTACTCACGTGTAATATTTCATAAAAGAGAAAGAACAATAAAAAAATATACAAAAAAATAATAATAATACAAAGAAATCAAAGCATAATGCACAGTGAACATTGCTGCGAACGTTAGTATTAGCGTGACATCTCACTGCATCAAGTAAAATTCCTTGACACGGCATTTAAAAACGGCAATTGATGAAGGTTGACAATCTTAGTGGTGTAGCAGTAAACGAGATTTCGTAATAAAGTGAATTACGTTTCGGGCCTTTTAATTTGTAACCATCTTGGGAGAGAAGATAAAGATAAGAAGAAACAGTTAGTTTAGTTAGGGCTCTAGTTTTTTTCGCCCCAGGGTTTCTGGTTACCTATCTACGCCAGTGACTAAATTTCTTCCTTTTCTAGATATACTTACGTGTAATACAAGCGCATTCTTCTGCACCCGTGCTACCGGCTTGTGCAGCAGGTCGTCCAGCGACATGGGCTGCCCTCGGCACGCTATCTGCCGCGTCAGATCGGCGAACCGTTGCGAGCTAGAGCACCGCCTCCGGACCGCGTCCGTTGCCCTGCCGTAGTTGTGAAGAAACGCACCGTAAACGTTTATGTTTTCCGCCTGAAACATTTATTAAATTCTAATATTTTACAGTCATAAGGGGAAACAGACTTACACTATCATAATTACAGAAATGTAAACCGAATTATCTTTAGTTTACGTATAGATGGCGGCCATACTAACATCTTATTTTAATGGCTTAGACCAAATAGTTTCCAGTCCATCAGGTTTCCCTCCCCCAATTCCTAGTACACGCAATAACGAACTCGGGCTCGAAATAACGGGCTCGAAACTAGTCGTAGCGAGTATAGATGGTTGCTACACATAAACTACTCACGATATTTTAAATTCAGATTATCTTTGTCTCATTAGATAAAAAAAGATTTATACGGACTCTTTTGCAGCAGTAAGCTAAGAAACTATTTTATAATATTGTTATACTTTTCCACTAGAAATAAAGATGGATCTTCAATAATAAATATCAATCATGTTACAAATATTATGATCTCAGGTTTATTCAACGCATCTATAGCTACATCTTATTAGTTGAGAGATCAGCATAGGTTTCATCACCTTATAGAGACAGATCCCGTGAGCGCCAGACTTTCGTCATTTTATGAAAGCTGAAACTTGTGCATGCTCCCAATCCAGGTAAGAACGATGGTAGATTATGGAATTTGGATCATAGTGGCTTTGGGAGATACGAGGTACTCAAGGTTGCAAAATTCCGAATTAATTTCGTCATAGTATAAAGCTTGATCTTTTGATATTATCTTTAGAATAATATTGAAAATCTCGTCAGTCAATGCCAGACACTTAGCATAGTGGAAACCCCCTGCCAGACACCCTTAAAGTTCATAAAATTTGACTTCTATTTACGTTATAGTTTAAAATCTGATTTTAATATATATTACTTAGATAAGAATAAGACGATGTTTCCCCTTTAGCCAGACATTTTCGATAGTTCCTACCCCAGCCAGACAAGCATAATAGGTTGCGGTTGGCAAGAGCGGGAAGTATAAATACGGGAAGTTGCGAACGAGATGGCGATTTAGGTCGTTACGTAATACGCAGTTTTTTTAATAGTGCGATATATGTACTCATATAAACTTATTATACATGTATACTCAGCTGAAATAATTTTATACGCTATTTTCAAGTATTGTTAATTTAATATTGTTTAAATACTTCGAGTGAATATTTTAGTGCTTAGTGCATGACAAACTTTTTATATTTATTTGATTTACAATTATGTTAATTTTTAAGTTTAATTAAACAAATAATAATAATAATAAAATCAAGTAGCCAGGATTGTCCATCAGCAGCTTGCTCTTCAATATAGCCTTGTAAATTCGGAGGTGCCCTATTACAAATACAGTCCATCACCAGTTCTCGAAAATGATCGTGCCTTGCTCTACTGTGACCGATCCATTATCACTGACAGGTATATTGTGGCCAATAAACCTGATATAGTTTTAGTGGATCGGTCAGCGCGTCGGGCAATTATTGTTGATATCACTGTTCCGCATGACGATAATCTCATAAGAGCTGAAAAAGATAAATTAACTAAATATCTTGACCTAGCTCATGAGATGACCGCCATGTGGGATATTGATTCAACAATAATTGTTCCAATTGTTGTGTCGGTTAATGGTCTTATTGCGAAGAGCCTCGACCAATATCTTAAGAGGCTCTCACTTAGCTGTTGGATCAAGCGTAGGATACAAAAGGCAGTTTTGCTTGAGACGGCACGGATTGTGAGGAGGTTCCTCAGTCTGGAGCCCTAACCACCGGTAGCTTGAGTACTTTCTCCGCTGCCTGTGATCAACAATTTTTTTATATTTTTAAATGTTTTTTTTTTTTTTTTGTATTCATATAGAAAATATTTAAAAATATAATGTAAATTTGTATATAAATAAATAAAAGAATAATAATAATAATAATAATATAATTTATTTCCATTTTTTGTACAGAGTAGGTCTTACTTAAGAACATTATTAATAAATAAATAATAAATAAATAAATATATGGGACACTCACACACACGGTCGTCCGTCCCCAAAGTAAGTAACTTAATACTTGTGTTATAGGTGACAGACAACTGGTGAATATATACTTATATATTTTTAAATACATACTTCAATACAAATATACACCCAGGCTCAAAGACCAACAAATTCATTTATAGAAAATATTGGCCCTCGGCGGGAATTGAACCCGCGACCCGCGGAGCTGAAGGTAGGGTTACTACCCACTGCTCCAACGGGCCAGTATTATTTTAATGAATGATTAATGATGAATAAGTATCTAAAAACTTAAAAAAAACCCTATTTTACTGACGGACTCCGCACTAGGAAAACCTGTATTGCGGAGCCAATGAAAAGATTTCTTTTTGCTTAGTGAACTAGGTGGGAATAACATTTCCTCTGGAAGATCTAAGGATTATAAAAATAAATTAACACTATATTTATATAATAAAAAAAAAATGTGCCATATAAGTATAATGTAAAATAAAAATAATTATAATAATATATAACAAAATAAAAAAAAATTGAAAGCTAATGTAATTTAAGCAATGTTTGCAGTAAATATATGTTCAGTCTCCTCGTATGTTAAGTTTCTGAGCCAGGTTAAGATACATTGTTTAGCCTGTTTCATTGTGAGATATTTTAAGTTACAGAATTTAGCAACGTAGTTGTAGACTTGTGCATCAACGAAGGGTACAAAACGTTTTGCAAAGGATGTTTTAACTGTTGGTATTGTAGACTTAAGCACTTTTTTTGCGAAAATGAAGTCTATAATAAAGTATATATTAAAGGAATGGTGTTGTTAAAATATTAAATTAACAATACTTGAAAATGTCGTATAATAAAACTGCGGAGTATGTAACGACCTAACTCGTTCGCACCTACCTGTACATATACTTCCCGCTCTTTCCAACCGCAACCTTTTATGCTTGTCTGGCTGGGGTAGGAACTATCGAAAATGTCTGACTAAAGGGGAAACATCATCTTATTCTTATCCAAGTAATATATATTAAAATCAGATTTTAAACTATGACGTAAATAGAAGTCAAATTTCATGAGCTTTAAGGGTGTCTGGCAGGGGGTTTCCACTATGCTAAGTGTCTGGCATTGACTGACGTGGTTTTTAATATTATTATAAAGGTAATATCAAAAGATCAAGCTTTATACTGTGACGAAATTAATTCGGATTTTTGCAACCTTGAGTACCTCGTATCTCCCAAAGCCACTTTGATCGAAATTCCATAATCTACCATCGATCTTACCTTTTTGTTGGAAGGTTGCAAGCATGCACTGACAAAGTTTCAGCTTTTATAAAATGATGAAGGTCTGACGCTCACGGGATCTTGGACCATTAGGTTTCTTACAAATTAATAGAACCTTACAAAATGTTATAGGAGAACTGATGGTTTCAGGGTGTAAGGTCGCCTTTCCGACTCTATACAAAAACACAGAACCCACAAGATAATAGAAGACCTCAAAAAGACTGTAATGAGCCGCTGGATCCAAGCGGCACACGTATAGCATGGAAACTCCTTAAAGAGAGCTACGTCCATTGCTTGAATAAATCAACGAATACAGTCTTGATACAATTGTAGCAATAATAAAAGAATCTATTCTAAGTAAAAAGAGTATTTGATTTACTACTAACCATCTTTTTAAAATGCATGCCAACGGATAACGGCTCCTCCCAACTCGCGACAGCATTCTTGAGGCCCTCGAGGAAGTTTTTATGCAGTTCGTGCAATTCAGATATCTTGTAAAATATTGTGCCGAATTCTTCTTCAGTTATCACAGGTTGGGATGTAGATAATGTAGCTTTTATTGCATTCATGTACTAGAATTTAATAGTAAAAGATCAGTAAAGAAAAATTCCGCATTGACGTAACGAGGATAGATTTTGGAACTAGATACTGTGAATACACATGTAGATTTAAATTATCTGTTAATAACGGCCTGCCCCTGCTTCGCACGGGTATAAAATATACAGCCCATGTCACTTAGTAAAAAAAAAATGTTTAAAATCGATCCAGTAGTTTTGATTTATTCATTACTGCCCGTGGCACGCAAGTGTTAAATTTGGAGAAAAACAATTCCCCTCTCCCTATACCAAGAAGATTTCCTGCATCTTTGGAATATCTAAATTCATATACAACATATTAACTTATTTATTTTTACAATTAATTACAGAATGTCTTTATATACAATATTCACAGCTTTCTTGTCATTAAACAAACTCTTAAAAGAGCGACATATAGTTGCTAAATTCGAAGTTCTATAGGGCGAAGCGAGGCCTCCTCACGGCATTTTAAATTTGTAATATCTCCGAAAATGTTGTCTTTATCTATATTATTAATTAATTAATCTATATTTAATCAACAATGTATTTAAGGTACTTAATAGGATAAGGATTAATGCTATATTGTATAAAAATTGCTTTGAACATAAGGCATTATTTTTCGTTAAAAGTAAATGACAAAAAATGGTTTGTGGGTTATCCTTAAGAGATAGACATATACTATCGCGGACTTTTCTGTAGACCTTTTCAAGGTGTACAAATACTTAGTACATCATTTTGATAAATCTCGTAGTGTTTAGCCTGCGTTTGCAATGTAAGCGGCAAAAATTTAATTATTTACGACATCACATTAGAAACCTCAAAAATTACAGTATTTCTCTACTATGTATTGAATCTTATTATACATATAAACCTTCTTCTTGAATCACTCTATCTATTAAAAAAAACCGTATCAAAATCTGTTGCGTAGTTTTAAAGATTTAAGTATACATAGGGATATAGGGACAACCAAAAAATTTGTGACTTTGTTTTATACTATGTAGTGATTATTAAATTATCTACTAAAGTTGTAGACTTAACGTTTACAGAATTTTTTTTTTTGCAGTCTTTCTTGTATAGCATTAATAACAGAAACGAATACTCAAATACTTCAGTTGTTTGGAAAACAATTGAAGAATAAACGTTATTTGAATATCACTATCATCTATAACTTTATACGCGTCTAAACACTGATTCGCATATCTTTAGATTTGTGGCTGCAAAGCAGTATAATTGGAACCCATCCACAAACTTTTGCATTTTCAATATTAATATTAGTCGGAGTACTGAATTCACCTTACTATTTATGTTTCATCTTACCTTTTCCATTACGTACAGACATTCCACATAAACATTTTCGCTTTCTATGATACTTGTGACGATACAACGATGCATCGTAAGACGCTCGGCTTCTGCATTGTTACTGATATTGGATTCCTGTGAATCGTTGTAAAAAGATTAAATTTAGGAAATCTATCCTTCTTTAAGTCGGGAAATTATAATAGTTATCATTTTATCGTGTTAATAGTTTCAAATAGTTTCCAATAGCTTCGACATACTAAAGATAGAGAATGCTATGCTTACGAAATAAGCTTAAGATTCTATACTAAAATTCCAAAATCAATTTTTTTAAAGCACAAAAAGCTTTGCCATTTCAGCAGTTTAAAAACTCTGTTTAAGAGAGGTAAATACAGAAAGCCCACTATAATGTTAAAGAAAAATTAGTCGAAAAAATGTTGTCATTTTGTTGATGAATTCGGCGAGAATTGACCAAACATATATAATTTCTATGATATATTATAAAGAAGATATAAGCTGTTTTGTCTTAAGGACATTATTTTCAAAACTATGCGTAACATTAAAGGTATTTAAAGTATTCTATAAATATTAGATACAGGAAATGATAAAATTCTTAAAACGATAAAACAGTCTGGCCTTAGGGCACGGGACCACAAAACAAATTATGCGCTGACCAAAACTCGCCTTTGAATAATTTTCGCGAGGGGTAATTTTCAAGTACGATAAAATAATATTTGAATTATTTTGGTGCAAAGGATTAAAATGTTTGAAATGTATTTTTTTTTTATTTTATTACTGCATCCGGTTGTAAATTATCTCTTTCAATTATTTAATTCTCTACCTATTGCCTGTGGTATGTAAGTTAACTCATAGAGTTTTTTCATATTAGCCCTTTAAAAAAAATATTTTTGCTGTATACTTATACATATATAAAAATACTAGCTTTTACCCGCGCAACTTTGTTCGCGTGGACTGTAGTCTTGAAATTAGGAGTGGCTTCTGTCACCATCCAAACGTTCAAATATCTCCATCACAAAAATTAGATCGATCCGGGATGAATCAGAGGGATTTATCGTTTGATCAAGAGCTTAATATGATAATTTTAGTAAATAACCCGTACTTACATAAAATATATATTAAAATAGCGCAGTAAAAGGAGTACCAAAACTTTATATACATGAAAAATTCATAATGTTTTCTGGAATTAAATATCTCTATAAATATTATAAGCTTTGGAAACGTGTTACAAAACTTATTTAAAAATTACATTTATACGTAACGAATCAACTGTCAAATAGTTTTTTTTTAAATTACCTATACGTACGGCGCTGGATTCGTTTTTAGTATAAAAACGAAAATTTAAATTTAAATTATGTTTTTGTTAACATAATATTTTAAAATAGGTATCGGAAAATATATTAAACTTGACTTCTTAACTGTAATGACTTTTCAAATATAAAAAATGGTGTTTAGAAATAAAATATTTTTTCATTAGCAGTATGGCTTAATTTCAATGGGATTAAATTAAATAAAACTTTCCAATACATGTCAATTAATAGTCATTTATTTCGTACTTATTGCCCATAGACTTCTAACAAAAGACCGTTTAAGAATGCGTTTTCTTGAAATGTCTGTTTTTTTACAACAAAAATTATAATGATTAAATTTTACTTGAACTTAAATGATTATAGCTTATTGTTATATTTTCACCACAAATCCTATCTTTTTAATGTTTATTTAGCTAGTAATTGTACATGTACATAACCACAAACTATACTAAATAAATATTAGATAAAATAATAATTGATACTAAGATAACAAATATTTTTCTATTTAACAACATTAAAATTATTACTCTGGTCTGGGCCAAAAGATGTTACGTACATCATTCTGGCACTCTTTTTTATTAAATATTTTTCTCCGGTTTTTGAAATAAACAAAAACCGAAATATTGAATAAAATAATAATAATAACTTTTTTAAAGATTTTTATACGTTATCCCGGCATATAAAAATTATTTTGCCAAATTTCATCTATATTGGTTCAGCGAATTGACCATGAAAACGTTACAAACAGACTTTCGCATTTATAATATTATTAGTTTATTTTTTTTTACTAAATAACCCGTATTACTTATATTAATAATCCATTGTTATTACAATGTTAAATTTTCTCAGTTAAATTTGTCCAGTAAATGAATGAAATAAAATGAAATATAAATACTCTTTAAAGTTTGACGTAAGCCGAAAAACTTGGAATCTAAATACTTCGTAAATACAGATTTGACTTGATTTTGACACATCGTAAATAAAAATTAGTTCCAAAGGTTAATATAGATGGCGTTTTGAATGTCATCGTATTTAATTCCTCCTGAATGTAATTCCTGTTTAAAAAAACTTAAGTAACGGCCTGTTACTATCCCACTGCTGGGCATAGGCCTCTTCTCTCCGTTTTTTTTTTTGGAGAGAAGGATAATAATTCCTGTTTAATTAACAGGATTAATATAGCCTATATGTTACCTCGGTATATAAGGAATATTTATGCCAAATTTTATCGATATTGGTTGAGCGGATTGGCCGTGAAAACGGAACCGACAGACAGACAGACAGAGAGACAGACTTTCGCATTTATAATATTAGTAAGGATAAGGATTTGTCGTTTTTTTTAATAAGCTTGTTTTAAAAGTTGGAATGTAAAACTTTTCTTTCGAACCGTACACTACTTAGTTTATTTCATAACAGTAGATATGAAAGCATTCACAATAACGCTATTAAACATTTGTTTACAAACGTACATTTAGGTAGTTGAATAATGGTTAGATTGGCAACAAATCAGCCTTAAAATCGCATTGAATCTGAAATACAAGCGAGGATGAAGATCATGAGATTTACTTTAATTATAGTTGGTATATTTTGTACATCGAAGACCGAAGGTGCTTATAATGATAACAGTAAGTGATGTTACATACGAACAATAATGGGAAGTAATAAAATAGTATATTTTAATTACCATTATATACCAATATTATATACATCATTTGGTTATTTAATTGATGTTTGTTACTCGCACATTTATAAACCTTATATAATATTATAATAATTGAGCAATAATCTTCTATAAAAACACAGCGTCTTTACGACCTAAAACTACATTAGGTTTAGACGATGACGATATTCTTAGCAATTTTCTTACATTCTTTCTATTACTATGAAGGATAGTATTTTTTATATAGGAAGTACTAGAAATCACAGAATTAAAGCAACTATTTTAAACTTTTTATTTGTAGAATATGAAGACAGCCAATTAAAGTTTACACCTCTACATGAAACGATTATATTTAACGACATAGCTAATATTATGAATGAACTTGAAAATAGTATGGTAAGTTTAAATCACTACATATTATAAAACAAAGTCGCATTCTTTGTCCATATATCCCTATGTATGCATAAAACTTTAAAACTTAGCAACAGATTTTGATGCGGTTTTTTTAATAGATAGAGTGATTCCAGAGGAAGGTTTGTACGTATTCAATACGGAGTACAGAAATACTGTAATTTTTGAGGTTTCTGTAAATAATTACATTTTTTTCCGCTTACATTGCAAACGCAGGCTAAACCCTACGAGATTTATCAAAATAATGTACTAAGTATTTGTACACCTTGAAAAGGTCTACAGAAAAGTCCGCGATGGTATATGTCTATCTCTTATGGATAAGCCACTATAGCATTTTTTGACATTTACTTTTTACGAAAAATAATGCCATATTTTTGAAGCAATTTTTATACAATACAGCATTAATCCTTAGCTAATTAAGTACCTTAAAAAAATAGTTGATTTAATATAGATCAATATGGCCGTTTACAGCATGAAATTTTAGTGAACATTTTCGGAGATATTACAGATTTAAAAAGCCGTGAGGAGGCCGCGCTTCGCCCTATAACACTTCAACTTTAGCAGCTATAATTTGTCGTTCTTTCAAGAGTTTGTTTTAAGACATTCTGTAATTAATTGTAAAAATAAAATACATAGGGAAAATGTAAAAGTAAATAAGTAAAAATGTACTATCTGAATTTAGATATTCCAAAGATAGCAGGAAATCTTGTTAGTATAGGGAGAGGAAATTGTTTTTCTCTAAATTTAACGCTTGCGGGCCACGGGCAGTAATTAATAAATCAAAACTACTGGATCGATTTTAATCATTTTTTTTACACTGAGTGACATGGGATATATATTTTATACCCGTGCAAAGCAGGGGCAGGCCGCTAGTTACTTAATAAAAGTGTATTTTTTACAGTAACTAAACCGGTTTTATTAGATAAATCAAATATATTCAATACTATTTTTTTAGAATCCACAATTAAATGAACCAATATTCAGTGGCAGTGAAAGTAACGAAGATATTGAGGACCTACTCTCAGAATATGAACATTACTTATATAAAGCTCATAAACAAAGAATAAATTATATCGAAAAAAATAAAGGTAAAAACAAAGTACCCATGATACATCATGAAAAATTTACAAAGCTAAACCAAAATCATAAAAAATTGTTCGATCATGGATTCAAATACTACTACAATACGATGAGATATCCTCAAACAGCATTTATTGAATCGTTTAATACATTTAAATCACCTTATGTACAAGCTAGCGTCGATAATAAACCTGTTATGATAGACACCATGATACAACCACATTATTATAAAGAATTGACTACTGATGTACTGATGGATAAAAACAAAGATAAAGCAATACTTGAAATATTCCCAACAGTGCTCAATACTATCAATAAAGCGATAACGTCATCGTGTTACTGTAAAGTTAATGAAATTCCGTGCAAATGTGGTTGCAAACAATGTTTAATACCATTTGATTCCTTGCCGACAAAAACGTTGAATAGACATAATAATAAATCAAACATTTTTATGGAGACCTATCAAAATCCATCAAAATATTTAACACAACATAATCGAAGCAACCTTATAGATGACAAAGTAAATATACGTATAAAGATTGATGTTCAACTGCCTAAACTGTCCCAGTTTGAATCCTTACTTCAAAATCAAAATAAAACGTTTGATCCAATGTATTCTAAGGAACTAATTTCAACTTTAAATGTACCGTATCCATACCTCAACTTACCGATTCCAATAGAGTTACTAGAATATAAAAAAGTATGTGAAAACTGTGATCCTCCTACCGTACACAAAACAAGCATACATAAAAAAAAGAAATCCCGTGTGAGCAATAATAACAAAAAACATGCAGGAAAAAAAATTATAACTTTTCATAATGTTAAAGTAGCACCACAAATAGAGCATAATAAAACACTCGAAAGCAACATAATCATTAATTGTAGTAACAGTAATTTCTTGAACAGGACAATTCCAAAAACTATACGGCAGGAAAACAATACCCTCAACGTTGTGGCAACAAATGATAATATTAACAATACCAGAAGTATGGATCTATCATTCAAAAATACAAATCTTACTTTAGAGAATATTAGTAGGACTTTAAACATATCAACTAAAATCGACAATGACATCAATGACTCGTTTAAAATAGAGAATAGCATAGAAACTGATTTTGTCCACGACAATACGACTGTTGATCCGCTACGCTCAAAAAGAGAAATTTTGCAAAGAAAGTCGGAAGCAACAACACAATTATATATTACCCCGATAACTCTAAAAAATAAAATACCAATTGACAATTGTACTAAAGAATCTAAAATAAATAAATTAGAAGGAGATATGGAATTATTGTATTGGCCAATTGATAATAAAAATGTAACGTTAATGAAGTCTAAAAATATAACAGACTTGATTTTAGACAGAGAAACAAAAAAAATAAAACTGAATATGTCTCTGGATACTATACATAGTAATCGCATTTTGGCTTTAGAACAAGCAATATTTGGGAAAGTGGACTGGAATGATGTTGATACTGTTGCCCCTATATTTATGTCATTTGTAGGCAAGTATATTAGGGGAGTTTTAACTTTCTGCTCTCAAAATATATGTCATTCAATGAAATGCGAGGGAAAAACATGTCTTCATAGAATTTGCTTACCAGATAACAGATTTAATCACAAAGGACACTGCAAGGGCAATAATGATACAGGTAAGAGACAAACATTGATTTTTAGTATTTTTTTCGGTGCTATTCACCTGATTACCAAAATTTTTATGTTTACAGATAGTGTGGCTGTAATGGAATCTATCATGGATTTGCCATCAAATATCGTTTTTGATATTGTCGACATTTTACAAGACAAAATGTTAGGAAATATTTTTGGCAAAGCAACTCTATGTATCATATCTAAATGTGTTACTTTCCAAGCGTCTAACAAAACATTTCAAAAATCAAAATGCATATTTAAAGAGTTAAGTTCAACGGGTCATTGTCTAAGTATGAAAAACCTCAAAAATATTTAACTGCGTATAACCGTTATGTAACTTATTATCAAACATACTTTGGAAAGTAAACGTTTCGTGTTTATAAACATGAGTTTTGTGCCTTTAAAGCTCTGATAAAAAGCGTGCTCGTGTTTATCTTTAAACGGTTACAATGAAATCAGTTAAAACAATGTTGGAGAAAAAATGTTTTTCAATCTCAACCCTAATTACATTTTTGTTATTTTTATTACACAAAGGTTTACAGGTAAGTTAGATCTAGGACATGTCATTGTGGTGTTTCACTGTAAAGTTTTCAGAAATAATATGAAGACAAAATACCGAATATAATGTTATTAAGATCTGACAACGTTTATTACATATAGTTTTGAATTTTTAATGCCCATCCGGGTTATCTTGCTATCAAAAAAAGATAACATTTTTCCGCGCGAACGTTAGGAAATTTATTAAATTAAATATTTCAGAACAATGATGAAATATATCTCAGTCCTTGGTCTTCGATAACTAAAGCAGCCGCAAAAATAATAGATTTCAATGCTACTGGTCACCCAACGTTGAAAAACATAGCTACTAAACGTTTTATTAATATAAAAAAAATTGCTGAATACGCTAAAAAGAACAAAAAAATTATAAATTTAATTCGGAATGATGACTACAAATTATGGAATTCAACTTATGTGGAGGAAGGCATACAAAGCTTCATAAAAAATATGCTAAAATCTTATATAAGACCGCAAAAGAAATTAAAAGCACTGACTCATTGCATAAAAGATTTAGAAATATGCAGATTCTTATTTTGTCCCAACATAATAGAGAATTGTGTTTTATGTGAAGTTCATATTAAAAACAACAAACAGAATTCGACGAGTTGCGAAACTTTTAACACAGGATTTTTAATTGATCACGGAATTTTTAATACCGGTTTTTAAAAGTGTGAACTCAATAATTTATTACCTTTACCAAATATATTTTTTTTATTATTTTAATATTTCTTACATTGTCAATTAGATTTTATCTTCAATATTAACTAAGAAGTAATAAAACAAAACAAAATTAAGGATAATTAAACGGTTCTTGGTATGTTTCTTCATAACTCATTAAGTAAACATTCCCGAAACTGGCTTATCTCTACAGATAGGATAGCGCAGGTACTATAAAAGACAGAGGTAGGACTATTCAAACATTTACTATTTTGAAAGTTGCTATAGAGTTACCTGCTACAATGTTCAGTTCTAAGAATTTTATCACTATTTTAATTGTGTGCTTGGTACACGGATCTTTGTGCAAACCACATTCACGTAAGTTTTTATTTCAATGAAATGTTTTTTGTAATGTATCAGCGCTTTAATTATGAGAATACAATATCACTTCATCGCTTGCAGATGTTTCTGAGGGTCGCGGTATCGGTTCCACGTTATGGGGTTGGATATCGTATCCTTTTTCATGGTGGAGTTCTGATAATACCGATGTACCAGCTGATAATAGCAGGCCTATCGAGGGAGTAAATTCAATTGACTCGTACGAAACGATAGAAATAGGAAAACACAACGTGACGATATGGTGCAGTGATCAGATGTGCACTACAATGAGGTGTGACAAATACGGTTGCGTGAATACCACATGTAACATATATGACACTGACTTAAATGGAGAGTGTAGAAAATACAATACTATTATTCAGTCGGAAGAAATGACAACGCCTAAATCCCCCAAAAATGGTTCTACACAGTTACCAAAGAAATCACAAACAAAAATAACGACAAAGGCGCCCATAATAATGTCTTCTACAATAATAATACCATCGACCGAAATAGATACAACGCAGAGTGTTGAAGAACGTCCGCTGGAATTAGAGGCGGTGTTATCATCTACGGTTACTGAAAAGGTAGACCAAGCAATGAGGGTTGAATGATATCTAAAACGGAACAATAACCAGGTATAATCCAACTCCATAAATATCAATACGTCTAAAATAATCGACTTTTTATTATTAGCCTTAAATACAATCAGACATTTATGTGTGTAGCCGAAACCGCGTTAACAATAAGCTATATTTTATATTTATTTTTATGTGTAAAATAATAAAATGAAACAGTAATTTCCTGCATGCAGGAATCCTTTTATTTGATATCTTTTAACAATGAAAATATGTTTTAGACACGAGATCAAGAAATGAATCAAAGGACGCATTTTTACTATTTCACTTGCACCCAACTATTTTGAACTATATTCATAGATTCTTAGTCCAACATGCGACTAAGTTAACAAATAATTTGGTCATAAAACTGAACATTGATACTTTCTGTTCGGATGGAATATGTTATTTCTCGCGATGTCAAGATAGTGACTGCAAAATACAATTTTGTAAGTATTATCTAATTACTGGAGAAAAAAGATGTAGCTCGAATAAAACCACTGATCAGTTAAGTTTTCGGAATAAGATTAATAAATCATTTAACAATGATGGGTATATATTCAGAAAAAATATGGAAGATAATGAAATTGACGTATTGAATAAATAATAGTTTTAACAGTTATGTTTTATTTTTCCCAATATCAAATAAATGCTCATTGCTTATAATTGTTCATTTAACTTGTAACCGTGTAAATACTATTCTTTCTTTCATCATCATATATTACTGGATTACTCGCAGTTAAGATAAGCGTAAGATAAAAATAAACAAAAGCTTGTCTGGTCCGAGTTGAAGCTAATTAATACTTACTTAAACATACAAGCATAATGATAAGATATAGCTGAAAAATATATAAGACCCATGCGTTTAAATTGACGATTTTTTATGAAATGTATTGTTTATAAATATAAAACCTTGTTTAAATAAAACAAAAACGAAGTAGGGTAAGGATTTATACTGTATCTATCTAAATAGCTTTCCAACTACAGCATTATCTGAGATCATTAAAAAAAAGTATGATTTTGTTAGATATCCCTAAAAGATATAAGAAGTATATTTCTATGATACATCGTTTGTTGACGCATTAGACAGCGTTTTCGATTGATTAATTTCAAACTTTGAAAATTGTTTTTTTTTTAAATTTTCAATTTTTATCGTCATATTTCAACTTTGTTACACAAATCCTAACAAAAATTATAGACTAAACCCTTTTTAGTGAATTACTCTATTTATCAGTGATAAGCGCTAAACATTCGTTCAGCAGCTTTTGAATTTATCACAACGGACAGACAGACAGACTTTTATAAATGAAGCTTATGGAACTAATTTTTATTTACGATGTGTCAAAATCAAGTATTTACGAAGTATTTAGATTCCAAGTTTTTCGACTTCCGTCAAAAGAGTTATATTTAAAGAGTATTTATATTTTATTTTATTTTATTCGTTTACTCGACAAATTTAACTGAGAAAATTTAACATTGTAATAACAATGGATTATTGTTATAAGTAATACTTATTAGTAATGGTTATTTAGTAAAACTAATAATATTATAAATGCGTAAGTCTGTTTGTAACGTTTTCATGGTCAATTCGCTGAACCAATATAGATGAAATTTGGCAAAATTAATGTTTATACGGGGTAACGTATAAAAATCTTAAAAAAAGTTAGTATTATTATTTTTTAAAATATTTCGGTTTTTGTTTATTTCATAAACCGGAGAAAAATATTTAATAAAAAAGAGACCGCCAGAATGATGTATGTAACATCTTTTGGCCCAGACCAGAGTAATAATTTTAAATAGTTGTTAATATTATTTTAAATAGTAGCTATAATAGTTTTAAATAGTGTTGTTAAATAGAAAAATATATGTTATCTTAGTATCAATTATTATTTTATCTAATATTTATTTATTATAGTTTGAGGTTATGTACATGTACAATTACTAGCTAAATACCATAATAACACATTAAAAAGATAGGATTTGTGGTGAAAATATAACAATAAGTTATAATCATTTAAGTTCAAGTAAAATTTAATCATATATAATTTTTGTTGTCAAAAAAACAGACGTTTCAAGAAAACGCATTCTTAAACGGTCTTAAGTTAGTAGTCTATGGCAACAAGTACGAAATAAATGATCATTAATTGACATGTATTGGAAAGTTTTATTTAATTTCATCCCATAGAAATTAAGACATACTTCTAATGAAAAAATATTTTATTTCTAAACACCATTTTTAATATTTGAAAAGTCATTACAGTTAACAAAATCAAGTTTAATATATTTTCCGATACCTATTTTAAAATATTATGTTAACAAAAACATAATTTAAATTTAATTTTTCGTATTTATACTAAAAGCGACGGAATCCAGCCCCGTACGTATAGGTAATAAAAAAAAACAACAATTTGACAGTTGATTCGTTACGTATAAATGTTATTATTAAATAAGTTTTCTAACACGTTTCTAAAGCTTATAATATTTATAGAGATATTTAATTCCAGAAAACATAAGTAATTTTTTATGTATATAAAGTTTTTGCACTCTTTTTACTGCGCTATTTTAATATATATTTCATGTAAGTACGGGTTATTTACTAAAATTATCATATTAAGCTCTTGATCAAATGATAAATTCCTCTGATTCATCCCGGATCGATCTAATTTTTGTGATGGAGATATTTGAAGGTTTGGATGGTGACAGAAGCTACACCTAATTTCAAGACTACAGTCCACGCGAACGAAGTTGCGCGGGTAAAAGCTAGTAAATAAATATATGAGACACCTACACACACGGTCGTCCGTCCCCAAAGTAAGTAACTTAATACTTGTGTTATGGAAGACAGACAACTGGTGAATATACACTTATAAATATTTTAAAGTAAGTAAGTAACGGCCTGTTACTATCCCACTGATGAGAATAGGCCTCTTCTCTCCGTTTTGGGAGAGAAGGATTGGAGCTAAGACCTACCACGCTGCTCCAATGCGGATTGGTAGGTTACACATACCTCCAGAATTCTCTAGAGATATGCAGGTTTCCTGACGATGTTTTCCTTCACCGAAAAGCGTGTGATAAATTGCAATTATCAATTAGACACATAAGTTTTAAGAGAAAAACTCATTGGTGTCTGCCTGGGTTTGAACCCGTGATTGTCTCTAGAGATTCACATGGTCGCACCGCTGGGCTATCACAGCATTACCACAGCTTCGAAATATTTTAAATACATATTAAAATACAAATATACAAAGAACTTTTTTTGGTTAATGTATGGATGTTAGTGCGTAAGTTAGTGCGACTATAACTTATTATTAAAATTGCGTATTTGTAGGTGCATACCAACACACTTGTTAAAGCAATGCGCGTTATAGTTTCTGGCAAATGGAAATTTACCTGTTGTTGGAGTTTTCTTAAAACAGGGGGTGTTGCATTTGCCTCAGTATCAGAAGATATGGTTCGCAATAACAGTGGTGTATCACTAGAGTCCGCTAGCTCCGAGCTGGTTTCGCTGGGCTCTGTACCTTCGCCCGCCTGTCTACAAATATAATAAACATAAGTACAGTGCAAACTTTATAACGACCGTCAAGGAACTGTGCATATTTTGACGTTATAGAGATCTTTCTGACCTTATCCCACTCTAAGTGGGATCGGGTACATGATTTGGCTACGTATCTTACGACCGGCCGCCTGCCTGATATCAACTTACCTTTGTCGTATTTAACGACACCTTGGTAAGAACAGAATAGTACCATCCTCATTTCTTACCGAGGTGTCGTTAGAGGTGACTAAGGTAAGTCGACCCGCCGTGTGGTATCCGGCTGAGTAGAATAGTACCACCCTCATTTTTTACCGATGTGTCCTAAAAGGCGACTAAAGTGAGTCGATCCGCTGTGTGGTATGTGCCTGAGTAGAATAGACCACCCTCATTTCTTACCGATGAGTCCTAAAAGGCGACTAAGGTAAGTTGTCTCACCGTGTGGTATCCGGTTGAATAGCACAGACCAACCTCATTTCTTACCGAGGTGTCGTAAAGGCGACTAAGGTAAGTTGACTCACCGTGTGGTATCTGGTTGAGTAGAATAGACCACCCTCTGTTACTTAGGTGTCGTACAACTAAGGTAAGTTGACGTCAGGCAAGCGGACGTAAAACACGTAGCCAATTCATGTGACAACATGTTTATAACATGTTGTGCCGACCCCACTTAGAGTGAGAGAAAGGCAGGAGGATGATAATGATGAATTCTTAATATATACAGACTAAAATAGGTAATAAATTAAAATTATTAGTACTATTGTGAAAAAGCGTGGGCGCTTTGTGCCACCTTTTTTGTATATATAGAGCATGAAGAATTAAGATTATTATTTTTTTTTAATTTAAAGTAAATTTAAATAATTTTTAAACTACATTTAATCTAGTTACGACGAGGTCATAAACAACTTACTGTATAAAATAGTGTATGTTGACGTAATTAGGCGCGGTCGCACAGAGCGGGGAGTCGGGGGCGGGGGGCGCTGACGCCGTGCACGTACTGAGCGGCAACGTGCTCGTACCACTTGACCCGTCCTCGGTGCTCGAACCCGCACCACCTACATAAAATATTTATTAATAGATATTTATATTTGTAGAACCAGGTGACGATAAGGACTATACTAATTTATATTTATAGCCGTATGGTATCCGGCTGAGTAGAATAGACAACACTCATTTCTTATCGAGATGTCGTACAGGCGACTATATGAGGCGTATTACGGTGTTAGAAAGAGAAGTTATTATGTATACGATTTACTAATAATATATTTAATTAGTATATTATATTGCTTATAGAGGTATCACTACATAGTATAAAACAAAGTCGCATTCTTTGTTTGTCTCTATATCCCTATGTATGCTTAAATCTTTAAAACTACGCAACAGACTTTGATGCGGTTTTTGTTAATAGATAGAGTGATTGAAGATAAGGAAGGTTTTTAAATATATAATAACATTCAATACGGAGTAGAGAAATACTGTAATTTTTGAGGTTTCTAATGCGATGTCGTAAATAATTACATTTTTTTCCGCTTACATTGCAAACGCAGGCTAAACCCTACGAGATTTTTCAAAATGATGTACTAAGTATTTGTACACCTTGAAAAGGTCTACAGAAAAGTCCGCGATGGTATATGTCTATCTCTTATGGATAACCCACAATAGCATTTTTTGTCATTTACTTTTTACGAAAAATAATGCCTTATTTTTGAAGCAATTTTCATACAATACAGCATTAATCCTTATCCAATTAAGTACCTTAAAAAAATTATTGATTTAATATAGATCAATATGGCCGTTTACAGCATGTAATTTAAGTGAACATTTTCGGAGATAATACAAATTTAAAATGCCGTGAGGACGTCGCGCTTCGCCCTATAGCATTTCGAATCTAGCAGCTATATGTCGCTCTTTCAAGAGTTTGTTTAACGACAAGGAAGCTGTCAATGTTGTACATAAAGAAATTCTGTAATTAATTGTAAAAATAAAATACATAAGGAAAATGTAAAGTAAATGAAGTAGAATTTAGATAGCCCAAAGATAGCAGAAAATCTTCTTGGTATAGGGAAAGGAAATTGTTTTTCTCCAAATTTAATGCGTGCGGGCTACGGGCAGTAATAAATAAATTAAAACTACTGGATCGATTTCAATCATTTTTTTTCACTGAGTCAAATGGGTTATATATTTTGTACCCGTGCGAAGCAGGGTCAGGCCGCTAGTATTTCTATAAGAACGTAATTATGCACTTGAACTATGTGATATTTTAGTAGACTGTTCATAATTTACTGTAAGTTTAAGCATCTAGGAAGTCATTTAATTCTTCTTTAACATAAGGTGTATTTTATTTTAATAATACCTGCTTGTATATACACATATTCGCCATCATTAATATCAACGGGAACTTGATCATAATATGGCTCGTCTTCAGACGAGGGCACAGCTGCTGGTATGCTTTCCAGAGATATCGGAGCAGATTTATCGTCAGAGGTCTCATTAAGGTCAGGAGTCATAGATGTGACCTCCTCATCGATAGATCTTGGGGTCGCTGCGCCACCAGAGCGCTTACGCTCTGACGACAGAGAATTGATAGACTCGTAGCTTTTTACCTGTCATAGAATATTCCAAGAATGTAATAAATACAGTTAAAAAAAACCCTAAATACACGCTTCTAAACCAATAAGTGAATAATCATTCTTAATATACATAGGTATGATAAAAATTATGATCGAAAAATATTAGTATTATTGCAAAAAGCGTGGAGTGCTCTATGTATATTCTATTCGTGCGGAAAAATATCCATATGTATAAGACGAAATTCGATGTATATCATAGACATACGAGAGGTCACAACAAGCTTGTGATACCTGTGTCGCGACTAAGCAGAGTTAGCAACTCATTCGATGGTCTCGGTATTCGCTTCTACAATAAATTCCCCAATCCATACTAGACCAGTATACAGAACGGTTTAAGTTAAGAATAAGAGATGTACTTACACGTAAAGCATATTACAAAATTGAAGATTATTTGGATGATAACAAAGTCTGTATTTGAAAATGCTTTCAGCTTTATACAGGCTTCATACAAACTGCGATTTAGTAATATAAAATTGAAAATGTTTGAAAGTTTGACCGCCGAATTCTTTGTGGTTCTTCTCGGTAAGAGCAACATTCCGAACCAGTTGTAGCTTCATTAATCATATTAATCCTTGACGATTCAAAAGAAAAAGCTTGAAAGAGCTTATTTGAATAAAGATTATTTTGATTTGATTTCATATATACAAAAGATATCACAAAAAGCCCAACACTTTTTTCACGATAATAATGATGGATTAATGTTTTTAATCCATTATTTTAAATCTCCCCAGTTTGAGTGTTTTTCAGTTTTTTAAATTCTATTTTTTAATTTATTTCTTTTATGTATAAACACATATACATACACACCTAAACAATTTACTGATGTTGGCACTATTTAATTGATACTAATATGTAAACACTGAGTGAGTATGACTAATATTATAATTGGTTGATTCACAAGTTGTTTGATATGAAAACAGTGAATGGCAGCTCGCGGGAAACAAAAAATTAGGACGTTACTATTAATTATGACACACGCTTTTATACAATTATTATGCACAAATAAAGATAACGGAACTTAAACAATTAACAACATGTGTAATTAACGCAAAGGAATAGCTGTACGAACATATATTTTGTTTATGTAAGGCAGTGTTTGTATTGAAAATGTTTATTACTATATATTTAAATTAGTTACTATATATTTATATTAAATACTAAAATTATTGCAATATTATAAGTAACATTTAGATTATTTTCACATGATTTTTTTTTAATTTCCAAAAATCAGTGCATTTACTTTAGTAAAGCATAGTACTAGTATAGTCTTTCAACCCAGTATCATACAATCAGTTACTCCTCCACACAGTAATGACAGTACCATTTTGTCCCAATTGACCTAAATATCGCAGACTAATAATGTATAGCAACTTTATTTATGCTTTTTGATTTGCAATTTCTACTATGCTGCCAATATAGAATAGAATACACTTTATTGCACACCATAATAATACATGAAATTATCAAAAGTATTAGTACAATAGGCGGCCTTATCGCTTAAAGCTATCTCTTCCAGGCAACCTTAGGGAAGAGGATTTAATGAAATATGACCGGTGGGGGTGTACAAAATAATGAAGTTCTAAATATGTACTATACTAAAACATAATAATTGAGCAAATTTGATTATTGTAAAGACCATAAACAATGAAATGATAATTACTCTTTCACTGATGGATGGGGTGGACGCTCGACTTCCAATAGATTCTCGTGACTCAGCATTATGGAGCCTTCGCCCAAGGGACGAGGGAGGACTATCTTCAGGCAAGCCAGTTTCTGGCAACGACGCTCCTCTTTTGCTGAACACTTTCGGTGGTGGCCTACAGAAGTATTTCTCTCTTATACTTTGAATTTTAATTTAATTCATAAGTTTTTTTAATTTTTAAAAATATATATTTTCACAATTTTGTTAAATGTATCATCTAGAAGCAACACAGAAAATAAATTCATACTTAAACTACATTAAAAATTGGGAAGTTTTCTATGCAAATATAATATGACAGCCAAAATAAATGGAATATTTATTTTTGTAAGAACACCTCTATACTATGACTATGTACTCACTTAGGTGGCACTTTCTTTTTAGATGAAGCAGTTGCCTCCGCAGTACTACTCTCTGAAGATTGAGGTGATTCATCTGACTTCTTTGCTGCCTTCTCTGCAGCTTTCAAACCATTTACTTCAATAACTGTTACAAAATCACCAGCTTGTGATACTGAATGATATTTATTTTGGGGTTTATTTGTTTTGTCTATATCTACTGAAAGTATATGACAGCAACATTTGTAATATAATTATGGAATATGAAATTTTTTACATACAATAACATGAAAGTTAACTGTAATAGAATTGACACAATGCACAGATAAAATTAAATAAATTATTCTTTCAAATCTGCAAGAATTATTTCAGTATACAGAATCTTTTTTATATATCAATTAAGATTTAATAGTAATTATATCATTATAAATATAAAAAAAATTCATCTGATAATCCTTATAACTACTATTTAATAGGAAGATACAAAGTAATTATTTATTATTTTTCTAGTATATCAAACAGAACTTATAATAAAACAAATTGTAACTGATGGATAAATTTAGGGTATATTTTCTTATTCAAAGAATCAATGTCCTTTGATAATTGTAATTAATTTTCAAAATGCTACTAAATATCAAATGTTTAATGTTGGTAGATGGATAATGCTATTGTGAATTAAATCACTTTAATATTTTTTTCTGCTGCCCGATCTTAACATTCAATTCAAACCAGAATTATATTTCATAATTTTAACTTTAGTAGTAAGTAGTAGTAGAAGTTACGAAATTACGAAATATACCAGAGATGCAATAACTGTATAAAGCTTTAACGTAAAATATGTAACATGTTTTAATGATAAAAATCAATAATCAACAATCAGTATCAAAAATCATCAATCAGTATTTTACCATTGCTATCAATATCGGAACGTTGTACAATTTCACTGTTGCATCTTCTTCGCACTGCCTCAGCTGCAAGATTTGAAGATAACTCATTTATGCATTGATTGACAGAGCTCCTCTCAGCAAAATGTACTGGTTTATTCCTTAATAAAACTTCTTCACATTCTGGAGTTTCTGCTGAGTCATCACTCTTTATACTTGCTTCACTTTTCTTTGACAGTGCATCGTCCTATAAAATTGAAAAGTAATAATATATATATATATAGTACCTGGTAGACCAAGCCTTGCTTCGTAATTTTATACAAAATAAAAAAAAGAAACTTAAAAAGAAAAATATAATTATGTTGTTGGGATTGATCCTAGGTATTTTCATTTTTCGCGACCACCCATTCCCTGAATAAGCCATGCTGACTTGACAGTTACTGGCAAAAATTCAATTCAATATCAATTGTAGTTTTTTTAATGCCCAAAAACAGGGATAAATTAAATTAAAAAAAAAAAAAATAGTAAAACCTAGCTAAATCGATTTTTCTCCCCCTACACCCACTACATACTGAATCATTAAATATTAAAGATATATATTTCCATTTATATTTATCCGAACCAGCGGTAGAGCTGACGATTCAAAAGCACTTATTTACAAGTTTATTTGAATAAAGGATATTTTGAATTTGAATTTGAATTGAATATTCTAAGATAAGAATAGCTTGCTTACAAATAAAAGTTTTTTTTTTGTCATAATTATAAAACTACTAAAATAAAGGTTTTAAATAAATTCAAAAATTCTAAAGTATAACCATGTATCACACCAGTTATTGTTCAGTTATTGTTGTACTTTAATGGTTGCTAAGCATAACAAGAGATGCATATTAAACAACCACAATGCTCAAGGCTAAATAAGATTTATCATAGATGATTCACCTTATTAAAACCAATGTAAACAGCACCCTAAGATCACCAATATTGCTAATCAAAAGTATCCTCATTTCTATATTTATAGCAAATTAATATTTTACTTATAATGTTCATTAAGATAATATTGTAAAAAAAAATTATAATAGTAGTATATTTACACCACAGATTAACAAACATACTTGCTAAGAAATTGCAAATTGCTATACACACACATAGTTGCAAAAAAATTGAGTCTTTAAATAAAGAAAATTCATCTTACTCCCAAATGCTCACTACAGACTTTGTTAGACAGCTTCTTGCTTAATAAAGTAACTTGTCTCAATAAAATTTATTGGTACATACTATCAATTTAAGAACTTAAAACAACTTAGCCAGCTGTGATTCTTGGGAAATAAATATTTTCTCACACTATTTTATTCAAAATCTACATGTGAATCTTTTAATACATCACATATATGTATAATCCTACTTAAAAGTGTTTAATTTTTCTTTGTGCAAAATAAGGTTAAATGGGTTAGTAAAATTGTTATTAATTTACATTTTTAAATGTTTGTGTCTAAAAATATAACATTATGCATATTAGGCAATTTAATACAATAAATTTTTATATTTTTATATTTATAATTAGGCGTTACTTTGCGGAGATCCATAATACAAAAGTAATAATAAAATAAAATAAAATTTATATTATAATATTATATAATTTATATTATAATATTATATAATTTATATTATAGCAAAATAATTTTATTTTATTATTACTTTTGTATTAAACATAGCTTTCACTCTTACTAATGATGACATTGCTGGAATAAATTAATATCTAGATAAGCAACTGATTTACCTGTTTGCTATCAGATGCCTTATCATCATTCGTGTCACCCCCTGAGGGCGGTACCGTTCTACTTCCTTGCACAGCTTTGTGTTTTTCAACATCTGATAATAAAGTTTCCAAATATTCAACATAAAACTCTTCCTTTTCTAGCTCCTCCCTTAAGATAGCGACTTTCTGTTTATGTTTAGCCAAATTGGCTCTCACATCTTCCTCCCAAGCGGCAGGTAATGTACTCTCTGGAAAACGTTGGACCCACACACGCTGAAAATCCCCAAAGACACTCATCTCTCACAAAACGATTTCATGACAATTTTATGTTACAGTATTAAAAATCACAGTTTTCCTTCGTGTAAAAATATTTCAGAATTTCTGTCATCGTAAAACTATTTTTTTTTGTCAACCACAGAGTAAAAATATAATTACACATTTGTATATAAATAAAAGACTGAAGACGGACGTTAGGATAACTTTGAATTTTAGGAATATAGCTTACTATAAATCCTGCAAATCAAGATTTACCGCTCTATATATTTATAAATATAATAGCTAATATATCAATCAGTTCCTTACCTAAAGAATAAAAAAGATTTATAAACAAGTACTAATTTATAGAATTAGGACTACTTTGCAGAGATCCATAATACAAAAGTAATAATAAAATTATTTTGCTATAATCCGCGAAGAAATTTCGCTTATTCTTCGCAAAATAATTTTATTATTACTTTTGTAAACAAATCCTACTTAAAGGCTGCTTTTCTTTTAAGATTAACCATTTTTCTTATACTTGTAGGTCTAAATATTTAATATCTATATCTTCTTTCTTAATATCTATATCTATACTTATCATAAAACAAAGTCTCTAAGCGCTCTCTGTCGGTATGTGATCAATTTTCTCAATATAAACTAAACTGATTTTTGTTCAGTTTTTACTAAAAGATAGTGCAGTCATGGTGCAGCCTTTCCCAAAGGTTTAGGTTAATAGTACATTACGGTTTTATGTAAATTATATTGGAAAAATCGCAGGGTTGTTAAAAACCTGGGTTGTCCTGGGAGTTTTACTCGCGTGCGCCGTGTGAACCAGCAGAGATAGACTAAAATCATTTACTAAAGAATAGTAGATCAACAAAAATACTATAAAAAAGTTATATGCAAACGCAATAGCATGTCTCTATCTCTTATGGTTAACTCACAGTAATTACATTTATATATATCTTCCAAATTTCTATACGCGAAAATTTTTGTGACACCGATTTCCACGCAGGCAAATCCGTTGCTAGTTCTATCTAAAGGTAACTTTAATAAAAATTACGGATGATTTGTAAGTGGTGTGGGGTGTCGTATCTCTTTTTTAATAAAAAAAAATGCCTTTTGCTTCGGCTCCGGAAACATATTCACATTTATACCTTCTTTTTCTATCTCAATTTTATTAATTTATCTAAAAATTCTCCATTTTATTGTCATATTTATTTGCATGTCATTCCATTGTTACGATTTTATCTTGTAGTCTCTTATATTATTATAATTAAAATTTGTATTTGTGGCATAGATATTTGTTTTTATATACTAAAAATTAATCACATCGACATTGACATATTACATTATCGAGTTAACAAATCATAGATAATACACTACATAGGATATAACAAATAATGACATTTGACAATTGACATACATGAAGTTAAGAACTGTCAAAACTGTAAAGTTTTAAGTTATTTAAATGGCTGAAACCAGAAATCCCAAGACAACCATGGTTTTTTCTCCATAGATATCGCAGATAGATGGGTTTCATCTACAATCTCTCGCTTACGTCTTGGTCACTCATGCACACCTGTACACCTAGCTAAGCTCCGGATTAGGGACAACTCGATCTGCGAGTGTGGTTTAGACGAAGGCACTGTATCCCACATCCTTTTGAATTGTCCTAAGCTCCTTCATCCTTTATATGATATTCTCCCATCCAAAATCCCTCGTCCCGTAAATGTTGAATGTTTGTTAACGTCTGTGTTTAGTCCTTATTGTAAATATTTATGTAAATATATTAAGTGTAATAAAATAAAATTGTAAAAATATATATTGTTTATAAGTATTTTATTTTTATATACGTATATTCATGTTGTGTTGTCCTATTTGTTTCAGGTGACGGGTCAAACATAAAGTTCCCACTATTTGTAAATATATCAAAATTTCAGTTTTATTCTTTAGTTCACCGTACACTCTCCTTTGTGTGTTCTCCATCTTACGTGACATTGGCGAAGTATTCTGTGCGAATAATGCACTCCTGAACGCCATTCATTGAAAATTGAATTGAATTGAATGGCTGAAAAAAAAATAGTATTTTAGGTTTTGCTTTACTTTATCTTTTTAAATGAAATAATTGTTTATAGACATGGATAAAAATTATGTTAAATCGGTCTTAGAAGGACTAAAATCTTCATCATCTAAGCGCATTCAAGATTCTCTTATAAAAATCAAAACTACTATAATTATAAATGATAAAGGCCTAAAATTGTTTCGTGATTGTGGTGGATTAGACTATTTACTACAGCATTTGCGTAAGCCAAACGAAAGTATACTTGATTTATCATTAAGTATACTCGGAAATATGTGTTTAGATGAAAAAAGCAGCTTATTGGTAAGTGTTATTTGTTTACCTGGCACCTCAATCCTTTTATTTACTATTTCGTATTTTGTATGAATATAAAGGAATAATAATATCAATTTAAACTTCTTTTGCCTTTGTCTATCTGTTAAGTGAGCTTCCTTAATAAACAAAAAAAAAATAAGAATACACTAGATAGAATATATTTAATCAAATGAAGCAAGATGTCTATTAAAATATTTTTTATTAATATAATAAATATATTTTATATAAATAATATTATTTTTTTTTTTACATATTACATGAGGAACTTTTTTTAGAATTATAAATTCTGTAGTTGATATACTTAATTTTAACACCAGAATGCACAATTATTTAGTGATATATTTTTCCAATGACTTTACAGTAAAACATGTGTTTTACTTTAAATCCACATTTGATGCAAAAATCTGTTTTAGTAGAACCCTTATCTGGTGACAGTTTTCCGAGCATTATGTGTATATGAGACACCTGTATGTATGTCCCATTTATTATGTTTTCATTTGAATGGTTGTATAGAATAATGTATGATAAAGATAACATAATGAATCCAACAAAAACTCAAAATAACAGAAGTAACAATAGAAACATTTTGTTGTAATCTATATTTGTTAAGAGAATCTATGTAATGCTAAGTGTATGAAAATATTTACGTTTTTGTCATGGAGCCTATCCTCCTGATGATGCATCAATTTCGGGTTGAAATTATTGTAGATCGTGGATTTATATATATTTTGAATTTTGGAAACAGTTCCAACATTTTTTATGAAACTTAGTATGTAGAGGGTTTTGGAGGCTATAAGTCGATATAGCTAGGTTTCATTTAAAAAATTTTTGTTTTATCCCTGTTTGGGGTAACTAAAAACTGTTAAAAAAGAAATGAATGCAAAACTTAATTTTGCTGTATTTTGAAAAGTTGTAACAGCTAAATGGGCCACGAGCACACTAAAAAAGTAAAATATCACAGGGATTAAGTCCCACATGTCGCCAGCCCTCTCTTTCTTATTTCTTCTTCAACCGATGGACGTTCAATGCTGGACATAAGTCTCTTCATGGGATCTCCAGACCACACGATTTTGTGCCGCTTGTATCCAGCATCCCTTTTGCGGTTGTCAGTCCTTCTAGTAGGGGGTCTTCCGACACTGCGCTTTGCGGTGCGGGCTTGAACACCCATCCATACTCTATATATACTGCATTAAGCAAAGCACGCTGCGACATAGCCCACTACACTTCTTTAATCGATTCTGTAACGCATGTTATTGATTTATCTTAATTTGTTTTCAGATTGGTAAACTAAATACTTACGGACCTTTAGTATCTTTATTAAACACTGTGTGCCGAGATAGTATTCTTGGCAGGACATCTAGGGTTATTGGTAATCTAGCTCAAAACCAATCAAATGCCGAAAATTTGCACAATTATGGTGCCGTTAAAGCGTTAGTCGCGATAATAGAGAACAGGGATAAGAATACTTCTCACGCCACGCTTTCGATGGCTGTCAGAGCTATACGGTAAATATATAAATAATTATCCAATATATTAATATACACATTAGATGAACCTGTGTTGGGATATTTCTCGTAAACTTCCACATGTTATTTTTAAGAGTTTTACAATCAAAATAGGTGTACCATAATATAGTAGATAATTTGCGCTTTAGTAAATTTTTTAAACGGAACAACTGCTTTTTTTGTATATATATATATATATATATATATATATATATATATATATATATATATATATATATATGTATATAGTATATTTTAATTTATACGTTTAGCGACCCTATAGTATCATGGCAAAAGATAATTTATATAACTCGTGAATTTTTTTTATAATACATTAATAGTTTCTAATAGAATTTTCGTGAGTTTAGAATAAATCAAGATATTTCGTTTTTATATTTTAGGCAACTCTGGATGGTAAAAGATAAACGCAATGAAATGTTAAGTCTGAATGCTGTTCGTGCTGTAACCGTATTATTAATCATGGAATGTGAAACGATTGGAATATTAAAGTCATCTGTAGACAGAGATATAGAGCATCCCAGAAAGAGTCATGACGAATTCATAAGTGGTATACTAAAATGCTTAGGCTACTTTACAACATACCCAGTTGCTGACTGTGCTGAGCAGGTAACTGGTTTGATCATTTTTAATCCTACTAATATAATAGCGAAAGTAAAGACGTTTGATATAACGTTGTTATTATGATGTCAATTTGGTCGTGTGGATAAAATTTGTCACATATAGGATACTTTTCATTCTGATATCGAAAACTACACAGATTAATTCGCGAAGAGTACATACTCATCTTCTTCCTGCCCTTATCCCACTCTAAGTGGGATCGGCACAACATGTTATAAACATGCAGTCACATTATTTGGCTGCGTTTTTACGACCGGCCCCCTGCCTGACATCAACTTACCTCAGTCGTATTTTACGACACCTCGGTAGGAAAGAGGGTGGTCTATTCTATTAAACCGGATACCACACGGTGGGTCAACTTACCTTAGTCGCCTTTTACGACACCTCGGTAAGAAATGAGGTTGGTCTATTCTACTCAGCCGGATACCACACGGTGAGTCGACTTACCTTAGTCGCCTTTTACGACACCTCGGTAAGAAATGAGGGTGTTACTATTCTATTCAGCCGGATACTACACGGCGTGCGAACAGTACATACTATATTATAAAATTAATGGTATTGTTTTATATAAAACGACATAAATATCTCCAAACTAGGCTGCTAAAAATTGAAATATCTATAAAGCTAATATTTTTGTTTTTATGGTCAAAATTTCAAATTTTGTGGGAATTTTCTGGGATGTGTCTTCGTTAACCTAGAAAATTTGTGGTTGTTATACTTATAGAATTAGACGTTACTTTGCAGTCTATAATACGAAAATTATGATTTTTTTTGCTTAATCAGCGATAAAATAAAATATATGTATTGCTAAATGTGTACTATTCGTTCTCATACCCGATACATGCAGAATTTGTAAAAACTCATGCACTACCCGCCACCGATAACACCATACATAAGCACTGCACACATTCACCACTACAATCTTAACAATTGATTAGCCTCGTGACCGAAGCATCGTCAGGAGATAGACTCCACGACAAAATCGTAAAGTGATTGTTGAGAGTGTGGTGGTGAATATGTGCAGTGCTTGTGTATAGTTGTGTTATCGGTGGCGGGTAGTGCATTTTTACAAATTTTACATGTATCAGATATGTAAGCGTAAATGAAGAGCGTACTATTCATATATTTTCTTTTATCGGATTATAGCATAATAATATTTTCATTAGTGTTGTTATACTACTTAACACGTGGTCCGGCCTCATAAGGCACCATTAGGACGATATTTCTCGATGCTAGTAAAGCTACTGAGCTCTACTCTCGCCATTTCGCAGCATCAAAGATGCGCTTTCTGCGTCCATGCTCGCCCATCCCGCCCAGTAACTGCTTAAAAGTCGTTAGGGCTAACAACATATAGTCAGTGAAAAAGAAAAAAAAAACTAGTGCCTTTGAAAAGGGACAGGAGAAAGTATGTCTGTAATCTGTAATACCCCATGATATTACAGATCTTTTATCTCTTTAAAGTAATAAAATTAAGAAGTGCCAAATACAGTGTGGTAAATATTTTTTCCATTGCAGTTACAAGGTGACGGTAGAGGATATCAATGCCTAGTGGCACTTACCAAACACCATGAGTCTTTGGCTCTCAAATGTCTAATGAATCTTTGCTATATGTCTGCTTGCCGTCCACCATTAGGTGCAGCAGGCCTAGTTGAGTGTTTAGTGGGCATACTTCAAAAAAATCCAACAGGTAAATATGTTTTAATATCATGTCCAAACGAGTATTAATCTATACATATTTTAAAACAAAATCCCTAACACCTGCCAAAGTCTGTCTGTGATTGATTTTTTCAAAATCGAATAAACTGATTTTTGTACGTTTTTAGTAAAGATACAATGCCTGAGGAAGGTTTAGGATACTACATTTTCCGGTACGACTACTCTTTGTCGTAGAATTTGCGCGTAATTTATTTAAGAATCGGGATTGACGCGAGAAAAACTCAGTTACCGTCAGATTTCCACTCGGGCAAAGCTGCGGGCACGTCTAGTTCAGTATAGTAAATTCTTAAGTACGAATATATTGAATTAAATGATTTATAGAGGCAGACGTTGCTTTGTGGAATTCCATAGTATAGAATTTACAATAAAATTATTTTGCTGTCATCCGCGTTCATAGCGAGAATATATGTATATAATACTAAGTTAATGAAGCAGGCAACATTCAGATACCTTATACATACATGAAAATTCACCACACGTATCACAAAACGCCGCAAATATCAACAGTCCGCACTACACACACTACTACAATCACTACGATCGTTTCGCCCCGAAACTGAATTGAATGATAGGAGTGCATTCACTTCATATCTGGTATATCTTATGACTGAAGGGCGTTCGCTAATACATATGAGCATTGTTGTAGACATCAGTTGTTGGCCCGAGGGAGCTGCAAAATCTATGGCTCAGCTAAGTGGGGGAGCAGCGAACCGATCTCGTTTACGCCGCTGCGGTGGTCTACCTTTACTTATTACAGCTGCCCGAGAAAACGCCCATGCGATGCACGCACTGTTGCAATATGTTTTTGATGATACCTGTAAGTGTTTACTACAAATAATAAAGTTTTAAATACGATTTTTAGTAATTGAGCTTTGATGTTTGGATTAGACGGATTTGGATTTAAGGGTAACTAATTTATAACCTATATAAGTTATATTTTATACAGTAAATAAGCATACAAGTATGCATATTGCTCCATCCGAAAATAAAGTTACATTTCCATAGCATAGGAAATGTAACTTTATGGTTCAATATGATTTAATATAATGAAAAAAATCTTAAGTTACTCTATAGGTTTTTGTCCAAAATGATTGTAATCCTTATATTAAACCAATTTCTGAGATTTTCACGTTATCATTTATTTTTTCAAATTAGAATGTATCTGTATTCATCAATGTTATATGCATTTATTAATAAAAGTTTATTAGTGACTAGTATCTGTAAAATAATGTATAGTTATCAGCATTCCAGATTCTCATCGAAGAAGGACTTGTTGGACTGCTTACTGACAAATTAACAGAATATATTATTAGCATGGAATATGATCATAGCTTAGATGATGAAAATTCAAGTAATAATAATCTATCAAAACATAAAGAGAGAATAAAAACAGGATTTAGCGTATACGATTTAGCAATGCAAAATGACAACAAAAATGAAGGATTATATTCGCGACGTAAAAATATATCTTCAACGGAGCCAGGAGATGACTTGAAGGTGGTTATAGAAACAGACAACATGATAGTTGGTTTTGTCGATGCTATTGATACTGATGGTTCTGAAGATAGCGGCACCGATGAAGAACACCTCTCCTCAAAGAAAAAGGGACTTAAAAGAGGAAGATCGAAAAGTCCTAAACCCTTGAAAAAAGTTAGTATATTAGATAGTAATTTGAAAATGGAAACTGATATTTTATTCCTTTATCACTCACTATACATCAAAAAACAAATTCCACGCGACGTCTGTCTGTCCATAGGTCTTTTCGGCACAAAATCGTGTGGCATAATCAGTAAACATTCATCGGTTGAAAAGATTATCACTAATTTTCAGTGATAACCTTTTTATTCCGCTGAAGGAAGGACGTTAATCGCGCTACGTAAAAATGGCTAGCATTTTAAATAGGTTAAAGTAATGAACAAACTATGATCAAATAACATTAATTTCGAACCATTCGAGCTATTTTGGACGGGTTTACTTATTAGTATTTTTTTGTCATGATGAAGATTTTTGTCTTATAATGATGATAATGTTTCATTTTTTATTTTACTTGATCTTAAATATTTTTCATAAAATAGTTTATTTCAACGAATCTTATGAAGCTTATGAAAGAAAGATATTCTAACAGATGATGTTCATCCCCATAACAAGTATTGAAGTAGAATTATTGTTTAATTAACTAGAATTTATACAAATCTACTGTATCAATAAATTAAATTCAAATTCAAATTCAAAATATTCTTTATTCAAATAAACTTTTAAACAAGTGCTTTTGAATCGTCAACTCTACTGCTGGTTCGGAAAGCTGTTCCTACCGAGAAGAGCCAGCAAGAAAGTCGGCGGTTGCTCTTTTAAAAATATAATTCTTAATACTATTTACATTAAAGCCGTTACTGTCTTGTACAGGTTCAAAGAGAGCTATATCCACACATTCTTATCTTCCGAATAATCTTCAAGAGTATAGTAGGCTTTCTGTATCAGCCTCTTTTTAACAGTGTTTTTAAACTGATGTAATGGCAAAGCTGAAATTGATTGCGGAATTTTATTATAGAATCTTATACCAAAACCCACAAACGAATTACGTACTTTTGCAAGGCGCAAAGCAGGAGCCGCAAGCTTATGTCCGTTCCTGCTTTGTCTATTGTATACATCACCTATCGTTTTATAATTCTTTATATTTTTATGTACATAAATGCTTAAAATATATTGTGAAGCAAATGTAAGAATACCTGTTTCCTTAAACTTCTCTCGCAGGGAATCACGCGGTCTTAAATTTAAAATGCCACGTATAGCTCTTTTTTGTAAAACAAAATTTTTTTCACTATCCGCGCATTTACCCCATAGCAATATTCCATAAGACATAATGCTATGGAAGTAGGCAAAATAAACAAGTTTTGCTGTTTCGACGTCTGTGAGACGTAATTAACCTTTTGCATTCCAAGCACTTTTTAACACGTTGTATCTAGCTGCTCCTAAAGTATTTACAATGTTGTGAAGCCCCTGTGATTTCAACCATGACTATCAGCTACCCGAAAGTGTTTATAATGGTACCACCGCTGTAGATATAGGCACTCCTATGTCACGTGGCGACAAAGTAGGGAAAAGGGTTAAGATTGTTTGTACTTAGGTCAAGGACAAACATTTTGTCGTCTAGGTCTAAGTTTGACATCACCCAACATTCTATGGTAGAAGAATATGGCTGAATTGTGTTTATCATTTACAGAAATCACGCTTAAATAAGATGGCAAGTAAGAACTGGTCGGCTGGGGTTTATTGGGAACCAAAAAGCCTTGAATGGCCATCTGTTTATCAACCATCTTCTTCAGATAAGATTCCTGGCCGTGAGCAAGGACCTCAATCACCAAAATCAGATGGAAATTTCTCGGACCTAAGTCCAGATTACCGTGGGTCGTCAAGTAAAAAGAGTCGATGGGATTGGAGTCCTGACTCAGGAGCTAGCACAGGAGAAGGGAGTTCGACATCTCCTTACTGGACTGATTATCAATGGAGTCCGAGCAGTTCTGGTCCAACATCTCCATTCAGCACAAATGATGGTTCGCTATTCGCTTTATTTACATGTATATTTACTATTAAATGCTGTGATATTCTGGCGGTGAGACCGTGCGACTCTAGAGACTACCATGGGTTCAAACCCCGGATGGCACCAACTTATGTGTCTAATTGATATTGCAATTTATCTCACATTTATCGGTGAAGGAAAACATCGTGAGGAAACCTGCATATCTCTAGAGAATTTTAGGGATATGTGTACCTAACAATCCGCCTTGGAACAGCGTGGTAGGTTTAAGCTCCAATCTTTCTCTCCAAAAACGGAGAGGCCTATGCTCTATAGTAAGAGTCTGTTACTTTGGTTTTTTTTACTATTAATTGTCGTACTTGATAATTTCCGTTTCTCAGTTACCCTGCCTCCAACTCCGGAAGTCACGTATTCGATTCCCGCCGAAGGCCAACATTTTCTGTTTGTTTGTGCTTCGACTATGAATGTATTTATTTAAAATTTATATATGTATGAATAAATTTAAAAGTTACCTCATAACACGAGTATTAAAGTTACTTTCTTTAGGGACTGTTTGTATAATTGCTGGATATTTTCGTTTATTCTCAGAAAGTTCGGATTCGGAAATATCAGGCCGTTATTCTCCAGTATGCAGTGAAGGTGATGCTGATGAAGACCAGAAAAAAGTGGGCTCCTCTAATGCAGTCGCCGAATTAAAAGCTACCCAAGTTGCTCACGAACTTGATGAACTTATAATGGATGATGAGAGCAATGATGAAGAGTCGCCATCCGAAGGTCTTGTACTATCAATATTTTTTTCTATTGTAACGTATATTTTGTATGTTTATATTTTAAGCCTATCATAGATGCGCAACGTGGTACAACCTGCGGTTAATAGGCGTTATAAGTAAGATGGATATGTAGATTATAGACGAAAATCGTTTTTTTTTTTAATTTCCGTTAAACTCACAAATTTTTTTTCACTAAGAACTTTACCTACAGTAATTAACAACAAATTAACAATTATCAAAACTATACCATTCGTTCATGCGTGATTCGATGATAAAGCGAAATAGATTCATTTTTGATATTGGTTTACGTTAAACTTTCGAAATTGTCCTATCCATAATTGTTTTGTTTTATCTAAATTTAAGAGTCGAAAATTTACTAAAATTATTTACGATTTTCGAATTATTTTTTAGATGTTTGCAAAATCGACATAAATTCCAAATCATCTGGCATAGCTTGTGTTATGGTACTATTATTTCGTGTATCGCACGGTACGTGTACAACGTGCGGCAGTATACGCGACGATTCCGTACCTAACCATACAATGAACTGGCTTACTGGTCGCGAATGTCTCAATGGCCTACTTGACTATGTGGAGAGATGCCGACGACCAATGGGAAGAGCTGCTCGAATACTAGCCAGAGTACTCAGGTAATTTTTCAACATCATTCTACATCCCAGTCTAAATATGGTCGGCACAATATGTTTTTCTTTTTCATTCTCTCCTATCATTCATCAACTAGCTTTACAAATTTTATATGCATGTCGTACTAAACACAATCCAACACAAATCTCTTTTTTGGCCTGCCTCTAGACACATAACAAATCCACATTCATATTTATCACACGATTGGTCACATGATTTTCATCCCTCCTTATTATGTCCATACCATCTTAATCTTGCGCTTCTCGTTTTTTCTATAACTACTTACTCAGGTAATTTTGACTACTCGTAAAGTGAAGTAACGGTCTGTGACTATCCCACTGCTGGACACAGGTCATCTCTCCTTTGTTGCATAGAAGGATTGGGATTTAAATCCACCACACTGTTTATAATGCAGATTAGCAATATACACATATTCCAAGAATTCTCCAAGGATATGCAGGTTTCCTTACATTCCAATTTTAAAATAACTTCATATAAATTTAAAAATGAACTTAAGCCCATGTTATACTTGCAAGTTCATAAAGAAATAGAAAATCGGTCTTCGGAGAGTAGTTCCCTTTACAATCAGGGCTTAATACTTTATTATTGTCGCGTATTCATATCAATACTTAATACTTACTTAGCAATACTTTTCTGTTATTAAAATTTGCAATGTTTAAATATATATATATATACGATTCCTATTTTTTTTTTTCAGTAATGACTTATGCCTCATGAGTATATTAAGGCATAGGCTAGCGCTAAGGTTACATTCAATGTCTGTAAATTCCAAACATCCACCTGAACAATGTATACAATGCAAACAAGTAAGTACATGATAAATTAACACAATTAATAACTAAGTATGCAATTTGGTTCCAAATTGTTGTTGTTGTTCGAATTTCAATTTTTGGGTACTTAGTGCCTTATTTACTTCAAGTGTTCAAATATGAAATATCGTAATAATTTAAAATTCTTTTTCAGATATTAAAATTAAGTTCTAGGCTCTTGACACAATTGTCGATATTAGCTGAATCGAGTTATGGCATTGGGAAAATTAGCTACCATTTATTAAAAGGCAGTACGTCAATGAAGCAAACACTCTCTTTAACTTTGCCCTACATTGTCAGGTAACAGGAGTAACTTTACAATACAGACCAATACACCATAAGAATATTTAAAAAATTGTCAGAAAACTTTTTAGTAGTGTTGTTTCCTCGATTGAATATTTTATATCAATGCTCATAACGCAAAGACTAAGTACTATAAGATTAAAATAAACGTAAAAACTTCTAGCTCCACTTTATAAAAAATCCTCTATTTACAAAATTGTAGTCATAATGTTGTTATACATAACAAATTGCTAATATTCTAATATAGATGTCTATTATTAGGACGTGAATCAAAAATCTTAAATACAGTCCATGTGTTGTATGTTATATTTCAATCATGACCTAACAAAATCAATATTTTCATTTTAGAACCGAAAAAGCACTGAAAAAATACTTGATAGATTGCAATGGTTTAAACTTGTTATTTAATATAATTTCCGAATCTAAAGAAGATGTTCAAGAATGTGTCACAGCCTTAGTAATACTTGCTAACAACGTTCATATAAAGGATCCAAAAATTCTGGAAAAAAGGTATAAATCCAAAGTGTACATAAACTATGATCCCATCCTTGATAATTTGACCTTGGACGATATAGTAACTTTCCAATTAGATGATTTGTCAACAGTGAGGGCAAATAAAGTGTTCTTGTGCCAGCATTCTGACGTATTTAGTGCTATGCTAATGGGACAATTCAAAGAGTCTATTGAAAAGTGTGTTAGAATAAAAAATGTAACTAAATCAGCACTTGAATATCTCTTCACTCTTTTAAATTATGGTTTAAATAATCCAAAATGTGAGATAGAAATTTTTCCATTAGCAGAACAACTAGAAACTAATCTAGAAGTGCTACTTCTAGCAGATAGATTTCTATTTGAGAAGTTAAAAGAGTTATTAAGTAGTGCTATTGTGCAATTTCAATTAGCACCTGATACAGCCGATAAAATATATATATGGTCGCTTAGTGATGGCATGGGGTTTTTATGTGTGGAATCTGTAGCATATTTGTTAACGGGCCAGATGTCTGAAGTTGATCGTTTAAAGTCTTTTGAAAATATACTAAACCTTCAATATAAGGATCAATGGCTTGAAGATATCAAATCAATGCTTCTGAGACAATTAAAAAAATAAAAATATTAAAAAAAAAAAAAAACTGGTGTAGTGATCATGACAAATTAGAAGCACATATTTACATTTATATTGCTGGTCATATAGCGTAGGAAAAAATATTTTTGATTTGCAAATATTGGCAGTCTATCTGTGTTTCCTCAGTTACCACATAATTTGTTGCCATTGTATTCTCATTAATGAATTGTATTTAATATGAATAAAAATTCTTTTATTTTTTATTTGTTGTAGATATATGGTTATAGTAAATTGCAATTAATGTCTATGAGGCCATGTTAATTTTAAAATAATAAGTTGATGTGATGTGTTTGTATATACAACTATTTGTTTCAAATAGCTGAACCAAATATATTAAGTTTAATATTTTAATTTAAAAATAGGCCCTAATCTCTAGTTAAACTCACTAATTTTTAAGGACATGAAAAAAATGTATTAAAATTGTCAGTTGATATTTTGTAAGGAAATCCATTTACTCTATGTTTAGAGTTTTCTGATATAACATTCCAAATAATATATCTATGTATATCTAACATTTATGATATTGGGTTATATTTTATTTATGTGACAATAGTGTGTAAATAATACACATTAGTTATTTTGCTCTGTACTTAGTAAAACACATTAAAAATTAAGTGGTAAATGAAATTGCTTTATTTAAATCCATTCCTTGAACAATACTTAAATTACTTTTGAATCTTAAAACAATAAAACATTATAAACACTTTCTTTATCTCTAACATTGATAACAAACTCCAGTTGCCTGTCAGGTACCAATACTTGTGAGGATATAGCTTTTATACCTTCACAGTTGTTGCATTTGACATCAAAATTGTTGATAATCTGAAAAGTATAAAGTTTATTAAACAAGTAATCACCTAGGTATATCCATATCTATACTAATATATAAAGCAGAAGAGTTTGATTGTTTGAACACACTTCTCAGGCACTACTGGACCGATTTGAAAAATTCTTTGAGTGTAAGATAGTCCATTTATCGAGGAAGGCTAAAGGCTACATAACATCACGCTAAGATGAATAGGAGAGGAGTAGCAATAAAAAATGTTACGACAACGGCAAAATTTAAAGCTTTCTTTGCGTGCGCTGAGTAAACAGTGATAGTTATTGAAAAATCATGTATTACAAAATTGTTCCCCTCTAAAAGTTCTAAATAAAAAGCTAAAATTTACTACAAAAGTAATAATAAAATTATTTTGCTATAATCCGCGATGAAGTAAAATAGAAAATATATATAACGCTAAATGTATAGTGGACAATCGATTATTATACCTGATACATGCAGGATTCGTAAAAAACACATGCACAAACCTCCACCACCGCCACCACAATACACAAGCACTACATACGTTCACTATCACAAACTCAATAATCGTTTCGCCCCGCAACCAAAGCATCATCAAGAGATAGACTCCACAACCAAAACGAAGCAATACCCAAATTAGCTTAGTTATATACTAATCGGTTCAACCCCACCATTTATTTTATTTTGCCTGCGAACAAGTCTAACAAGCTTGAACTAGAAAAATTTATCTGATCGTTATATATATATTTTCTATTTTACGTTATCGCGGATTATAGCAAAATAATTTTATTATTTCTTTTAAATTATAGATCTCCGCAAAGTAACGCCTAATTCTATAAATTATCTAGCTTTTGTCTAGCTTTTACGGTCAACCCAGTTTAACTATTTCTTCTGGTTATCAAAAGACTTTATTATGGTTTTAATCTATCCCGCTGGCGATTGCTAGTTTATTATAAAAATTGATATACTTTTAAATGTGTTTGTGTTTCAGAGTTGGGAATAGATAATATATTTTCTCAATTTAAAGCACACCCGGTCACAAATTGCAGTGTATTTTTATATATTGCCCTATCCTAACATTTAGCCCACATTCGTTTTTTTTTTGCCATAACTTTTAAGATATATATTTTACTTATATGGTGTATTATTTACACATGAAATCTTAAGGTAACTAATATCTTAATTTAATAAAGGTTAAAAGATCATCCTTCTAAATAGCTTTCCAATTACCTTTAAATGACCATACTAAATTCTTTAATACTGTGCACTCTAATCTACTTTTCCTAACATTAATAATATATTTTCTCCTGCTAGAAAATGACCTCAAATTATATCTTACAAATATGGTTTTTTAGTAGGGCCTCATTCAATGCCTAAACTGAGTAACACATAAAAGATTAGATCTGTTTCAATAATCATTTGGATATTTATTTTACATTTAGTGTATGACTGATTTTATTATATGTATAAAAATATGCAAATAAATGTTTCAATGATATCTTTTAAATTGTTAAAAATTTTTTTTACACAATTTAGTCCTTTTTTATACAGGAAAAACCCACTTATGGGTACCGCCTTCCGAGGAGACAGGAGGCGGTTACGTTCGACTCGCACCGACTAAAACGACCTGTGTGCTCCACCACGGTGCTGATGGCAATGACAGGGTATTGTTGTACACATTGCCCCCATCCCCGTCGGAAGCAGCTCTGATCCCAGAGAACACCTCCTCCGGATAGGGACCCCTCGAAAGAGAAGTCCCGCTCCGCTAACCGATGCATCGGGAGCACCAGATGCATCTACCACCTCGGGGACCTGTAAGCCAGGCGTCCGATACAACCCGTTCGGAACGTCCGAAGTTCCCCTGACAGGCTGGCAGACGATGGGTTTAGGCAGGTCGCTACCACCTGGACTCGCCAGCAGCAGAGTGGATCCAGAACAAAAGTTCCCGGACCCGCTCCACCACCCCCCTCCGCAGAGCAAATGGAGGCCACAGCTGCCCACAATCGCTCCCTGCCCACCATGTTTACACAATTTAGTCCCATTACCAACCTGGTTAAGTTAAAAAATAATGCAGTTTTTTACCTGACTAACCACCTCTGTTAGTTGAATCAATGCTATTTTCTTTCCAATACAAGACCTAGTTCCCATAGCAAATGGCAAAGATGCTGAAGGGACATGATTATGAAGGCCTTGTCTCCGAGGATCTTGTCGGTCCCAACGATAGGGCAAAAACAAATTAGGCATACTGTAATTTTGTTCATCTCTCCCAGATGTATATATTGAAGCTATAATAGGAGTCTGTAACATATATAAAGTATACACTATAGTAAAATTAAATAACTTCATTATGGTTTCTTAGGTATAACTTTTTTTAGTAAGTGATTGATTTCTTCTTTGATATGATTATAAGGGTTTTCAAGCTCACTAGGAGCTTCTGGTATTTGTAACTTTCGTCTCAGAGTAGGTGATAGCAAGCACAAATTCTGAACCAAGCCAAATAGGCTTGATGTTGTCCAATATAAGCATAAACAAGAGGGAACACTTGCTGCTACAGGTATCATTATTACTGAGAAAACTCTGAATCCATTAGTAAATATATTGTACATTCTAGATGGTTCCCTGAGTTTAGACATTCTTTGTAACTCAATAATTGCCAAATTTGTCATTCCAAACATCACAGGGAGTATAAAAGAATGATCAGCTTCTGTTAAGTTTGAAATCCAAATGAAACTATCAGCTTGCAATTCCATAAATGTGACTAATGCAGATGTATCAGATGGTATCATATTCACAAGATTTCTTATTGCAAATGACATGCATACCCAGATGGGAATTTGAAACCAAATAACCATTGTAGCTTTCAGTGGATGACAATTATCTCTTTCAATAAGATTTCTCCATTGTTTTTTTATAGATCTTTTAAATAATAGGACTGTTTGCTTATCATTTAAATTGTACATTTTTTTAGCCAAAGCAGTCTCTTTTTTAAGGTCATTTACTATATCTTTTAGCTCTAATCCAATGTTTTCAACCTTAGCTAAAATAAAATTTTGGTATATCGTAAGGGGTAGTGTCATAAGCGCACGGATAAGTATGGTTGTAGTAATTATAGTAACAGACCAGGTTAGGCCAGTGGTATCATGAAAGTATAGTAATCCATCTTGAATAAAACCAACTGGACTGCTATTAGCTATGCTGTTGTATGTTTGCTCTTGCCATTTCACAACTCCATCAAAAGATATATTTCTTTTGTGAGAAAAATTGGGCAATATTTTCTCGGAAAACAAGTGTCTTCTATCATGATCATAACCTTGTTTTCGTTTATCTAAAACTGTATTACACGTAACACTATATGTCCGAAACTTGAAGGAGATAAATTTTGTTCTTATACTATTAAGATTTCTCGAGTAATTCATAATAATCCGGTATACTTATTTCTTACTGAAACATCTTTTGACAGCAAAACAGCTGTCGCAGATTAATAATATGATTTTTTGACATCTCCTAATGAAAAGTAATTTCTTGTCAATACTTGCACAGACAAACTATTTTACAGAAGTGCAAATAAACTGATTATCTTATTCTATTAATTAATATTCTTATGCTTCTGCATTATTTTTAGTTCAATCAGTTTCTGTTTTTATATTTAAGAGTTAAAACAGTAAGTTACCACTATACACCAGTATTTTTTTATCACATGCGTAAAAATTAAAAAGAAACAGCAACACACATGATAGGCAATGATCGGTTATATTGCTAAGTTTAAATTTAAATTATCGATTAAAAAATTCATAAAATTATTTCACTATCCGCTATTAAAGAAAATGTATGTTATGTACGTATTAAGTAAAGAACTATACGCTTTACTGTCTAGGATTTGTAACACGTATGCAAATTTAAATGCAATCGTCTAATGTAGTGTGGTGGTACTTACCACACTACATTAGTACATTTTGTTTCTCCTGCTCTGATGATTCTTCGGTTAACTTGACTTTTCTATGAATGTGTACATTGTAAAAATAAAATTAAACTTTAAATACTTACTCCATCACTTATTGTATACTTTTCATAAACAGTCTCTTTCGGTAGTATTCTTGTTAAAAATGGTGCTACTGGATACATTCTCATTGCCTCTTTTATTACGAATTTCACATATGTTCGGTCCTTCGTTCTTATTTCTCTTACAACATCTTCATTTTTGGAGAGCAACATAAATATCCATAATGTTGTATATGCAGTCTGAAATGATATAACAATACAGTAAAACATAAATGTTACTCTTGTCTCCAACTGAACTGTTATACCGTATCGCCAGCGGCTATAATAAAATCGGCCACTATTCTTGCTATCATTTCGTCAGACATATGTTCCTGGGTTAATCTTTTAATTAATCCATCATTCATATTTTTGTTCCTGATCATTTCGAATGCCATTTTTTTTGCTATAAAAAATTAAAACATTTATATATTCTATCAATGTATAATAATGAGAAAATTAATATCACAGATCAGACTTAAGTATGTTTTTCCGTACACTTAACTTTCTTTAAATATAAATATAAATAAATATATGGAACACTTATACACGTGGTCGTCCGTCCCCAAAGTAACTAACTTAATACTTGTGTTATGGTAGACAGACAAATGGTGAATATATACTTATATATTTTTTAAATACATACTTTAATACAAATCTTAATCATCTTTAATTACTATGTTAAATTAACTTGCCTAATCGAAGTGATAAATCGACACATTCCTTAAAATCTCTCCATACTTTGATGTTAAAATATTGACACCACTCTAAAGGCAATCCATATAATTTTGTAGTAGATTGAAAGATTTTTTTAACGGAATCAGAAAACATATTTATTAGTTCATCGTAGTGACGACCTTGGCGGAGAGAGTTTTTTCCTAACAATACGTTTACAAGTACTGAAAAAGAAGAATTTTAATGCATGTAATTAATTGCAAGATACCTATATAAAGTTCACAGTTTTTCAAAGTTTAACATACCATTAGTAGAAAGCCTGTAAAATTCTTTTTCAAAATCTATGACACTGCAACCTCTTTCGGATTTTTCTTTCAAATTCTTTATAAAACTTTGTATGCACGTTTTTATAGGAGTGCTTATCCATTCTTCAGTGCCCTCTCTTAACAAATGTTTATTTAATATTCGACGATTATACAACCAGTCTTCGCCATTCATAAAAAAGAGACCTCTTTGTGACCCGTAAAACTTCTCATACATAACCCAAGGTTCGGGCAATATATGTACCGGATATTTACCTTCCATGTTAATAAATAATGTTTTCATAAACAGTGGATCGCTCACAAAAACTAATTCTTTGCTACCAGCAAGACGTTCCGCAAATATGGGTCCTAATTGTTTGTGTCGAGAATCTATGTATTCGTGTAATCTGTGTCAACATATTAACAATTAATTTATTAATTAACGAACAATATTTAAAAAAAATAAATTTTGTAAAAGTAGGTACAAACTTAGTTCCACCTCCGGCAATCATAAACTCTAACCAAGTTCCTAATATCGGCAAAGATTTTGGATGTGGCATATCTTTTACAGATAGTAGGGGTGAAACATGTTGAATTAAGGTTGCTTTAAATCTTTTAATGTTCATCATTGTTACCTGAAAGCGATGCATTTGTCCTGAAAGTTATAAAATTTGAATACCCAATTAAATAAAAATTAAAAAATCCTGAATTTTTAACTTAGAAATGTAATTACAAAAATATACTATACTTACTATAAGTATATAATACTTAAATAATAATTCTCTTGTCTAAATATTATAACTAAAAAACTTTAGCTTATCGTCTTATATTACAAAACAACAGACACCGTCAAACAATAAACGTAAACTGAGACAGAAATTTCAGCCCACCGGTGCAGAATACATTTTCTACGTAAGGGAACAGTGCAAAACATGTAAATAGTAGCTGAATTAAACATAAGCACCGTAGCTTGTTTCTACCTAAAATATGATGGTGATATGATAACAAAATATCTCTTTGTAATATAAATGTAGTACATATTTTGAGTTGGGAGTTTGATTCAGACTGAGTGTAGTTCGAACTTTTTGCAAATTTTGCACTCACTCATTCATAACCATATTTACTTAAGTATTATAAATTACAATATAGGTATCCTATTGTGAACAAAATAAAATAAAAACAAAAATTATATTGTTTGCTTTAAGTTTTGTCTTACGAATAGACCCTCTTTCTTACCGAGGTGTCGTGAAATACGACTGAGGTAAGTTGACGTCAGTCAGGCGGCCGGTCGTAAAAAACGCAGCCAAATCATGTGACAGCATGTTTATAACATATTGTGCCGACCCCACTTAGAGTGGAATAAGGGCAGGAAGATGATAATTTTAAGTTGGGAGTTTGATTCAGACTTAGTATTATAAATTACAATATAGGTATCCTTTTGTGAAAAAAATGGGATAAACGTAAAAAGTATATTGTTCGCTTTAAGTTTCGTCTTAAATACAATTAAATATTTGTACCAATCCTCGCACTTCTTCCCTAATTATACAACTCATACCTAATTTATTTATAAAAATTATAAACATTTATTTATAAGTTAGTGCAAAATAGGTTGGTGGTTTTACCATCTCTTGCACTTTATTATGACTGTATGACGCTCTCATTCATTTTTGGAGATCTTATTTCATAAATATGAGTATTAGGCGAATACAGAATTCATTCCCAGTAACTTTAAAACATTTCATGCTCATGATTATAATACGATTTACGCCATAAAATTCAAAATCTTAAATTTATTAAAAAAAATGAAACGTAGCAAATATGCGAAAATAAATGTTTATTCAGGTCTAACAACGGGACAAGTAACTTGATCATATGGATATTATACTTGCTTAATGAGCTATGCGCACATGGGGGGGCTACTTACTAGTTAATAATAAGTTTATTATATTAGGTATAGAATAGGTGTAGAATAAAATAGTCTTTCTGCTTTACTCAGATAAGTCTATAAAATACGCTTGGTCTAGAGATAAGCTTCTGTTACTATTTTTTTCTTTATTCTAGTGGAGACTTATTTATTATTAATCTTTTAGTTTGCCGATTCTTAGATTTGTTTATTTAATACCTTAACACTTAATACTTAATACATTTACCTTGTTTAATAAACCAGAGGATAAAATAAAAATATTCTTAATATTCTATACAATAAAATAAAACGATTCTTGTCAATAAAGGTACATATTTAAAATGATTTAAATATGTATATACCTTTAATGTTCTAGTTCTACGTTCTTATCATAGATAGTTCTTATCAGGGCGGTTTTACTACAGGCGCCAACACATGCTATCTCGCATCCCTCTTGCACATGTATGTATTTATGAATGAATCGTATGAAAATAGTCTCAGCTGCATCTCGCTCCACTCCTACATACATATTTTTACGCACTCATTCTCATTTTTACTGTCTATCATATAACAAGACAACAAGTTGATTTTATCATGAATGGGCGGTGTATTAAATTTTTAAATATCCCGTTGTAAAGTTCTAGTACTTTAATTTTTACTAAAATGTATAATTTTGTTTTAATTTAGTTAGCATAATTCTTGAAACAAATATTACTAGAAGCAAATTAAATGTATAAAGTCTTATTTCACCAGTAGCTGTTGAGATATTTCTTAAAATGAGAAATATAACAATGAAGAAACGTGCAGTCATAAAACAATAAGAAGAGGATTTACATTATATAAATGTAAGTGTTGAATTTTAATGAATTTTGTGCATCTCAATAATAGTAAGAGCTTTCTTAAAATTTACATTCTCACATTCTAAATATAATAACCTAACCTTGCATGGACAACCTAAAACCTTTAACATGCAGTATAATTTTTATTTCCTATTTGACTTAGTTATCGTTATATAAAAATTATGATATGTAAATTAATTTCGATTGATGAATTAGCTATATTCATTATTACATTAAGGATATGTCTTGCGATTTTATATAGCTTCTAGTGTCTTGTAGTGCAATAAATGATTAATAATGGAACATTAAAGTTAAAGTTTTTTAGAAGTTGTTCTAATTGATCATAAGTGTGTATCTATCTTAGTTATGAATAATTTGGACATAACTTAAATGGTCTACTTAATATTTTTTTTTAGAAGTATTTTCAATTGAAGTTGTATACTTCATTGTATTATATTAGAACTTTAAAAATGATTGTCAAGTTTTTTATAATGAGACTCGGATGAAAAGGGAGTAAATAGCAAAAGAGAGCAAGTTTATTCTGTATAAAGCAATATAGGGTATATATAGGCTTTATATAAATAACACTATTGTTGATTTTTAAGTAAAAAGCAAAAGCAAAATTTAAATTTACGATTGATTGATTAATTGCAGATTCAAGAATCCTCAGATCCAAGATTAAGAGTAATTTTTTATTTTAATATGATTGTCACATGATGTTATTTATAGTTATGATTTGAGATATCTTTACATTTACAGTGCTAATAAAAGATATAATAGTATGTGTAATGAATGAAAGAATAACAGCAATATTAAAAGACTGTTCTATAAGACTGAAAGTAAATATTTATGTAATTTATAAATCACTTAAAATGTGCAACTGTTTATATCTAACAGAAATTAAATAACAAACAATATTTCTTCTTCATACTTAAGCAATAATAAAAAGCAATTTTTCTAGAAGTGAACCCATTTACTCTTTCTTAACAAATCAATGCATAATGACACAGACAACATTTTTTTTATATTATAGAATAACTATTCATATAGATTCAAATACAACCTCTTTCATAAGAGGTTGTATTTGAATCGTTCAATACAACCGCGTTCAGCTACGTTCCGCGGTAGCCGTATGGCGGGACGTCCTCGACTGCTTCATCACCTAGTGGTGACATGTCTCTCCCATCTACACAGTACAGACCCTGCATCACAGTTTTCGACCCCTGTAATTTGAGAAAATGCATTTGAGGTAACTAATACTCAAGTGAAGCCTGAATTTATGAAGCTAAGTTAGATTCCCGTAATTTCAGCCACAGATGTAAGCGTGCACTCAAACATCAGTAGCCAAAAGCGACAGGGAAAAGAATTAAGGTTTTACATGTATTGCAGGTGCCAAATACCGGCTCTTTGCCAACCGCAACACATAACCATTACAAAAGAAATGTAAAAGTTAATGACGTACGAATTACCAAAACTGCGCAATTTTAGAAATCAGTACGACACCTTTATAATGGCTAGCCCGTTAATAAAACGTCTAACAAAGTAGCGCGCTTTTGAAGCTAATGTTCGACGATACAGAAAAAGAACATTACCAACAAAACGCCTACACAATATGGGAATAAAGAACACTGCAGTGTCCACCTCAACCATACTGTTAAATGAGAAAAAAAAGCTCTGCAGCTTTTACAGGAGGGCAGTCAGACGCTGCTAGTGCGACGCGGGAGTCCGACAGCTGGCCTCGTGACTCCACGAGCTACGCTGGTCTGGCCTGGCTGCCGCCAATGGAGACGTGCCGCCGCCACTCATCCCAGGCCGGCCCGTCCGGCTATGCCGCAGCTGCTGTCGCTCCGCCGTCGCCACGAGCGCTCGAACAGCGCCAGGCCGAACAGTAGCGTCAACCTCCAAGAACAGGACCGAAGACATCGTACGCATCTTTCGACCTCTGTAATTTGAGAAAATGCATTTGAGGTAACTAATACTCAAGTGAAGTCTGAATTTATGAAGCTAATTTAGATTCCCATAATTTCAGCCACAGATGCAAGCGTGCACTCAAACATCAGTAGCCAAAAGCTACTGAGAAAAGAATTAAGGTTTTACATGTATTGCAGGTGCCAAATACCGGCTCTTTGCCAACCGCAACACATAACCAGTACAAAAAAAATATGTAAAAGTTAATGACGTACGAATTACCAAAACTGCGCAATTTCAGAAATCAGTACGACACCTTTATAATGGCTAGCCCGTTAATAAAACGTCTAACAAAGTAGCGCGCTTTTGAAGCTAATGTTCGACGATACAGAAAACGAACATTACCAACAAAACGCCTACACAGTATGGGAAGATAAACATTGCAGTGTCCACCTCAACCATACTGTTAAATGAGAAGATAAAGCCCTGTTAGTGCGACGCGGGAGTCTGACAGCTGGTCTCGTGAGTCCACGAGCTACGCTGGTCTGGCCTCGTTGCCGCCAATGGAGACGTGCCGCCGCCCCTCACCCCAGGCCGGCCCGTCCGGCTATGCCGCAGCTGCTGTCGCTCCGCCGTCGCCTCGAGCGCTCGAACAGTGCCAGGCCGAACAGTAGCGTCAACCACCATGAACAGAACCGAAGACGTCGTACGCATCTTTCGACCTCTGTAATTTGAGAAAATGCATTTGAGGTAACTAATACTCAAGTGAAGTCTGAATTTATGAAGCTAAGTTAGATTCCCGTAATTTCAGCCACAGATGTAGGCGTGCACTCAAACATCAGTAGCCAAAAGCGACTGGGAAAAGAATTAAGGTTTTACATGTATTGCAGGTGCCAAATACCGGCTCTTTGCCAACCGCAATTCATAACCATTCGAAAAAAAAATGTTAAAGTTAATGACGTACGAATTACCAAAACTGCGCAATTTCAGAAATCAGTACGACACCTTTATAATGGCTAGCCCGTTAATAAAACGTCTAACAAAGTAGCACGCTTTTGAAGCTAATGTTCGACGATACAGAAAACGAACATTACCAACAAAACGCCTACACAGTATGGGAAGAAAGAACACTGCAGTGTCCACCTCAACCATACTGTTAAATGAGAAGAAAATGCCCTGCAGCTTTTACAGGAGGGCAGTCAGACGCCGCTAGTCATTAAATATTAAAGATTACGATTTATATTTACCTAAGCTATGATTAAAACAGAGTAATTATGCAAAAGTAATAATAAAAATATTTAGCTATAATCGGCGATGAAGTAAAATAGAAAATATATATATTGCTAAATGTAGAGTGGACAATCGTTTATCATACCTGATACATGCAGGATTCGTAAAAAAACACATGCACAAACCTCCACCATACACAAGCACTATATATATTAACTATCACAAAACTCAACAACTCAAATGTTTGAATTTCAACAAACATTCTCGGATAAAATGTGAGTAGTTATCCAATACTTAATAACAAATAAACTATACTTTTGCACTATTTAATACGAAGAAAATTGAAACGTACTGACTCACCAGAAACGTTCGTTATACATAATATATAACTGTAATCACTTTTTACTTACGCAAAAATATACAAACCAACAAATGATTGTTAATTAAAATTAGATAATTCCATAAACTCCTTGTTAACGCACACTATATACAATAACACGATATAATAGGAATAACACAATTCCCGTTCTGAGATGCACTTCTCTTGAATGACGAACAAGGACTGAATTTCACTGAAACGTTTTATCAATAAGAAGACTCAAACCGGAAACAATAACGGCACAGTGTTGCCCCTATTTAATCAAAAAGGGCGCGATCAGGGTTGCCACCTTTTCTTTGAAGAAAAATAGTATTTTTCTTTTTAAATCAAAAAAATATAGTACTTTTAGGAAATTCAGGGAAAAAAAATAGTACACATCTATTTTCAATCATTATTTATTTTTCCATCATTATTTTTTTTTACTTTTCGCTGGATAATGACACGGAGTTAGAGTTACTAACTAACTAAGCCCCGTAAATACATGAATGAGTTTCGTTCAAATATTCCCTATGCAGTGCTGCGGGTGCGTTCCATTCACAGTTAATGAAAAAAAGCACGACAATGGCAATTAGCGATAAAAATATAGTGTTTTTCGTGCTATATTCTTTTTCTATAATATATAGTACAATTTAAGCTAGTGTTTTTCAATTTATATAAATATTTATTTGTATATCTCAACCTATTGTCTATTTAATATGTTTACAAGGTATAAAGCAGGGACTTCGAAGCATATAGCATTATAGTATATCCTTAGTGTTTTTATTGAACTATTTATAATATTTGGAAGTTTTATTTTTTAATTTTAAAATATAAGTAAAAATAAAACTAAAATAATAAAAATAAAACTTTTCCTTCTATAGTAATATTTATTGTGTATGCTTTATTGAAGTGTTGTATATCATATGTCATACCCAATATCAGCTATATTCTATGTTTTACGTGGTTATTTCTGAATAGTTTTTATTCTTTCTGCGACAGACAATATGGATTATAGACATACTTTCATTATTTAACAGAAAGTTATTTGTTCAAGTTACTTTAACATACTATCCCATTTAGTTATGCACATTTCAACTGGATTTTTTGTCTGAGTAACTGTGTCTGGTCAAGGCACTGCTACTGTTCTTGCAATGAATTCATTAATATCTGATACAAAGGCTGATATTCTTCAAGTGAGTTAAAATGTTTCAAATATAAATCATTTTTGTTTGTAAACACAAAAATTGGCATGTGTATGTTTAAAGTAACGGCCTGTTATCCACCCCAGCAGTGGGAACCATAAGCTTCCTCTATCCGTTTTTTGGAGAGAAGTATTGTAGCAAAGACCTACCATCGCGTTGCTCCAATGCGGATTGGTAGGTTACGCATATCCCTAGAATTCGCTAGAAGTATGCGAATTTCCTTACCATATTTTCCTTCACCGAAAAGCGTGTCATAAATTGCAATTGTCAATTAGACATGTGCCTGCGCGGGGTATGAACCCATGATCGTCTTTACAGAGTCGCACGGCCTCACCGCTGAGCTATCACAGCTTGTTCCATATTTATTGAAATGTTTTTGCAATAATTTTCAGATGAACCTGGTCATTGCCAAAGAGAGTACTCATTGGGATGACGTCTAAGGGCTATATGCTGTTGATGCTTTATGGGATGAAGCACATGATTAGGTCAATTGATTTGACTAGATGAAGGCAAGTAAATATTTGATGTAAAGTATGTCAGTCTGTCCATTTCACTTTCAATTAAAACTGAAGCTTATATGTCTAATGGGCTAACTGCCTAATCCGTTTGAGATATAACAAAAAATGTTTGGTACAATTTTTCCTCTATTATAGTGATGCAAAAAAGTGTGTGATATAAGAATAGCTTAAAAGACATATTAGTGATGATCATTGGAACTTTGTTACATATGCTTCTTAATTGTCACATACCATTCAGTATTTGGAAAGCATAATATCTATTCTATACTTTAAACTATAACTGTAGACAAAGTTATAGACACGTAAAAAATATTTTGCAGACACTATTTAAGTCCAGTAGAAGCTAAAAATATATTTTTAAAATTTAAAATCTGTTATTTGTCAATGCATCATTCTCCTACCCTTATCCCACTCTAAATGGGGTAGGCACAACATGTTTTAAACATGTTATCACATGATTTGGTATCTTACGACCGGCCGCCTGCCCGACGTCAACTTACCTTAATCGGTTTTCGCGACACCTAGGTAAGAAATGAGGGTGGTCTATTCTACTCGGAAGATATCAATGCCAAGATTGTCTGTAAGACTACCTTTGCAAACTAATGTTCTATCTATACATTATTTAAGAATTACTTATTTATTACAGGTTAAATATGCTGCGAACTCTTCCGCCGGGAAGTGTCCACGAGCCTGATGATGCAGATGAACTTATATGAAGAGCTTCAGTCGAATCATAATTATTTAGCCTCATTTATTGACATTAGTAATAACATTTTCACAGCGCGAATGCTTTTATTCACTAACAATTTATTTTGCCGCCTGAACCATTCGGAATTTTGGAATAAGGCTGTAAAAGTCCGCTTCAATGCTAGAGACTCAAGAGAAGGTTGTGTCTTCAAAATAGTATTCATATTAGTATAATTGACAAACATTATGAAGTTTGAAACTTCTTAACTAGGACCAAATGGATTTTTTCTCAAATCCGTGGATAAGGGGGCTCTAGCACACTAGAACGGATCATAATTTGGTTTCATTTTTTAAAACATTATTGGTTAATATTATTGTTTGATAGTTATAGTACCTTGTATTCCATCAGAAATATTTTCCAGACCCAAGCCATATCATATTACCGGTTCAGTATATTGATATATCGGTCATGTGCAGCAATGGTTTTATGAATGATGTTGATGAATGGGTTTAAAATTTTCATTACTAAGGAAAATGAATAACAATTGCTTAGTTGCTAGTTTGCTTAAACGACGGGCTTATAATGCATTATGAGTTCTGCCTGTATTGCTGCTAAAAATTGTGTATTTTAACAATAACACCATTTATTCCTATTCAAAACACGTGTTTTTACTTGTGTAGCAAAACTAAAAACCTGAGCAATCCTGGGAGTAATATATTTTCAAAACAGGATTTTTTAAATTGTGAAATTTTTATAATTACGCTATTGTCTAATAAAACTAAAAGATTTGATCTATTTAAAATTATATTATCCATCACAAAAACTTATATCTTTGGAATGGCATTATATGGCATGTTAAGTGTTAATTAGTCAAAAATGTATATAACTTAAAAAACTATAATTCTTGGTTAACTTGCGTTAATCATAAATATGATTTCTTATAAGTTTTTTTGCATATTCGTTGTCATAATACGAGTCAGACAATGGTGTATTAATGTTAAGGAGAATACACAGTACTACAGATACTTGAAAAACGATAGTGGAAATGGAAAATTTTATCACAAGTAAAGTTATAGATCTATGATACATGAGGCAAAAGTAACATTTCTAATATTTCTAATATTACTATTATTAACAAATAAAAAAGTGATACAGTTTTCATATTTAACAATATTAGTATTTTACTATAAATACTCCATAAGTATAAAAACGTAACAAGATGTAAACAAACAAAACCATGTGATTCAGGAGTGACAAATATGTCATTACAATAATATTATTAACAAATGAAGAAATTGGAATTCAACTGCAGTGGTCCAAAGAATATCTCCAATATTTCTAAAAGTAATTTTCTTAAATTGATTGTTATTTTCTAAAATTAAATATTTATATATTTGGTATAGCAAAAAAGCAATATATAATTTAATGAATTTCAGCAGATACAAATAAGCCAAGTAAACTACCTAAAATAGTAATTGCCTTAGATTAGCCGACGTAACATAATATCAATATTCTATGAGTTTCACTCTGTGATACTTAAATGTGTAGTATTTTAGTGTCTTTAATATTGTCCATCGTTTTCTTTAAAAATTTTATAATACCTTTATGTTTGGGTTCTTAAAAGTGGATATTACATAATATTCTTATTTATTTGTTTCAAAATTTGTAAAATTATTGATAGCAATCATACCATATTTAACCTTATTAAGTGGTGCGAATACTATCAATAATTTTAAATTCTTTGAAAGAAATATAAATAACATTTAATATTAGTATCATGTGTTGTAATAAAAAAGATACTTTATACTAGGCAGATAATGCCTACTATAAAGTACCTGTTTTGACATGTTTACATTTAGTTAAATATTTAACCCATGGAGTATAGTTCCTCATGATATTTTCTTTCATCGCAAAGCTTGATATCAATTGGCACATTAAATATGGCAAAATTTCACAATTTAATTCTTACTTTATATGTATAAATCCGAAGTGTTAACTGATATGATGGAAAATATTATACTTAGAGATAAAAACCACTAATATTCTATAAAACTACTACTGATATATCTAAAAAGACTTAAATATAAAAGAAATATTTATAATTTACCATCAAGTACACTCCTTTTAAGTATAATGTTTATTCCTAAATACTTAAACGGTAAAAACGAAAGCATCTATTGTTTCAAATACTAATCTTGTACATTTGTTTTCGAGTGAATATTTTAAATTAATTTTGTTTAATAATAATATATAATAATTTAAATTACAATTCCTACATTTTCAAGATAGTTTGAGGACTGTGAAAGCTCTGTTTGGATAATTTTTAGTCAGCTTGCTGTTCCTGTTTCCTATTTAAAAATAGTGATAATTTTTGAAGTTGTACTTTTAGGGTGTTTAAGAAAAACGTTTTTTAAGAAGCATGCACTTAGAAATGCAAAACGGTTGTTGTATATATATTTTTTTATTGCAGTAAAAGTCTTAATAAAGAAGTTCCTTAAATATTTTGTTTTATTAATATTTAAAAATCATTATTAATATGTAACAGGAAAAGCGGTTATCCAAAAATCGGTAAGAGCGGTGTGCGAATCGATAAACATCTTTTGACATCACTAATTACGGTTTTAGCGCACCAAGTACATCACGAATTTTACTACGATTTTACGTCATACGTTATATATATATTACTACTCCATATGTGAGAAAGAGTCAGAGCTGAGACTAAATCCGTTTTTATGAATGAAACGGGTGAGAGGCAGATAGTTTTTTTAAGAATGAGAATGTAAGTAGCTATAGTGCTACTTTGCACCCCCCCATACCACCGAAATTACCAATACCATACCAATGTATGAATCTCAACCATCTATTTTATAGTTAGTAATCTATGGTTAGTAATCTATGGTTCTTATACTAATCTGTGACAGTGACTTGTCAAAATTGTTAAAATCATTCGATTCGCCGTAAATAAAGAAATTTACAAAAAGACTACAAATTGAATAAGATATACAAATTATTTTTCGAAAATGACCATAAAAAATAAAACTGAAGAAACCAAAAAAGAAAATACGGAGCCAACACCTGCACCTAATGATGACCTGGTAATATTTGTTCATAGCGACATTTACTATTTTATTGTATGTAAAATTCAATATATCTAACCTGTGTTTTTAGTATTCAATTAAAAAATATATAGTTTAAAGGTGCATATGGCTGTACTCTTTTTCATTGGCATTGTATTGAAATTAATTCTTTTTATTACAGTCTGAAGAAGATAAACGTCTTCAAGAGGAACTTAATATGCTGGTTGAGAAGTTAACTGTAAGTTTCACTCTAAACTACACGTCAGTCATATTAGTTGCTTTTAATATTACCAGTTTTCAATTAATTGTTTCAATTAATAAATTGTTTTGATGTGTGATGTGTAATGAAAGCATTTGATATATGTTTTACAGGGAAATGAGGTTGAACTTTATCTACCAGCTTTGCAGATGTTAAGCAACCTAATTAGGACATCTACAACATCTATGACATCAGTGCCAAAACCTCTAAAATTCCTAAGAGAGCACTACCCTGCATTAAAATTGGTGTATGAAAAAATTGAAGATGAAAAAACTAAGAAATTTTGTTCTGATGTTGTATCAGTCCTTGCTATGGGTGTCAGTGGATCTCCTGTAAGTAATAAATTAAATGACCAAAAAAACCCATTATTATAATCCAAAAATACAATATTTATGTGAAACTTTGTAATTGCAGTCATTATAAAATTGATTTACTTATTACTATTACATTTATTTTTATAATTTTTAGTTTTTTAATGCATTGATGGCATGATTAACACTATTTTACCTTTATAATAACTGGCTAATTTGGAGGAGGTATTATGATTATATTATCATAATACACCTACGTCTAAAAGATTAATTAAAAAATATATTAGTAAAACTTAAATAGGATTTATCTTTAACATACATATAAAATTGGTATTTTTTTCTTTTAATACTTTATGGTTCAAAACCATATATATATGGTTTATGGTATCTGGCTGAATAGAATAGTGCCACCCACAGTTCTTACCGAGGTGTCTTAAAAGGTGACTAAGGTTAGTTGACCCGCCATGTGGTATTCGGCTGAGTAGAATAGACCACCTGTCTATTCTACTAAACCGGATACCGGTGATGTCGTAAAATACGACTAGGATAAGTTGACGTCAGGCAGGCGGCCGGTTGTCAAAACGCAGTCAAATCATGTGACAGCATGTTCATGACATGTTGTTCCGACTCCACTTAGAGAGCTATAAGGGCAGGATGTTGATGACTTTATGGTTCAAAAATGTTTATATATTTGAACTTTTTTTAGGATGCTGCTGAAAAAAGAGAATGTCTTAAATATTGTATGCTGGGTACAATGGCAAATGTAGGTGAATGGGGACATGAATATGTCAGGTAAGATAGGACAGAATTTATATAATTAAATATTAATAGACAAATTGTTGTATTTTTAATAATATTTTGCTGTTGCGTTATAACTGCAATTGATATGTATTTGTTTATGGCCAATGAAATTGCTTTACAATTGACTATTATTTTGATAGGGATGTTTACTTAAGTAAGACAGATGCTTAGCTTGACCAGCTTCACTTCCTGTAATCTTCTGGATTATACCTTTTAATAGATATTCATTAAGCAAGTCCTTCATTTCAGTTATATCCTTATCAATTAACATTTTAATTATGTGGTAATGTTAGTTTATAGTTTTCTCTCCTCTGCACTCAGAACCTGGGCAACCAGAAACTCAGAACCTGTATTTTATAAGTAATGTAAAGTATTATAAGTAAAGTAATGATTCATGATGGTAATAGATGATTTATGCAGGCAAGGTTTGGTGTCATATTTGGGTTGCCCTGGTCCTTACACATATGAATATGCAAGACACTTGCAAAATAAATGAAATTGCATCCATTACCTGTTTAAGTTTTTTGGGATTTGATTGTATTTCACTAATACCTAAGTATCTTCAGATCTTTAAGTGAATACCTAATTTATATCTTGCAAATATATTTGAGGGGGTTCGAATCAAACCTAGCTATATCCAAAATAATTAAAATTGAGTAATTCTTGGAGTTTCTACAAATAAAAAATATTAAACACAGATTTAATCACTGAATTTAAGTAATATCAATCTTTACGTTTCCTACAAACTGTAAAACAAATATTTAAAATTATCTTAATTTGATTGTGACTAAGGTTTTGCTATTTTTGATTCTAATTGCCTCATATGTTTGTTTGTTAATATACCTCTATTAAATAAAACTTAATATGAAATAGGCAACTGGAAGGAGAGATAGCAGAGGAATGGAACATCGAGAATATGAACACATTGATGCCACTTGTACGTGATGTTGTGGCATTTGATATGCAGCATTCTGCTGAAATTCAAGCTTGTGATTTACTAATGGAGATTGATCGTTTAGACTTACTTTCTCAACACATGGACCAGAGCAATTATCCACGAGTTTGTCTTTATTTAATTGGGTAAGATATTATAAAACTGAAAATATTTTATTTCAAAATTAATTGTCCAATCAAAATATTATTGTATTTCCATTGTCTAAATTTATTTATTACTATACTTTAAGTAACATTATTTATTGTATATAAAAATAAATAAGTTTTATTTATTTTTATATACAATAAATAATGTTGTAAGATAAAGGTGAACATTAAGGTATCATATTTTTTTTGTAACCTTTGCTGCTAGTGAAACTGTACTAAGTAAAACAATTTTGTACCAAGTAAACACTTAATCAAATTGTCCAATAGGCTTACATATTTTTATTAATAAATAATTTTATTTAGGAAAAAAATATATTTTTAAATCAATTAAAAATGAAAATTGTAATCTATTTTATATTAATAATTTTGGTTTCCCTTGATAGAACTGTGACTCTGAACTGAAATTGCATTTATCATTTCATTTATTAATTAATTAATTGTACTTTCAGTTATAAAGCTATAGAGTTGTAATTAAACATAAAACAATTTAAAATGTTATCTATTTAGATTACACATTAAATTTGATGGTTTTTGATTATCTAGATGTGCCAGTTATGTAGTTGAACCAGAATCAACACAAATTCTTCAGGGTGTTTTAGACACATACTTGCGTTTCAATGAATATCCTCGTGCATTACTAGTTGCAATGCAGTTACACGACAAATCTAAATGTGAAGAAGTCTTCAATGCTTGCAATGATTCGTGAGTATTTTATTTAAATGCAATATTATGGTAACCTTCTTATCTCTCTACCTGTGAAACATCTGTTTATTCTATGTTCATGAATACTACAAAGATTTATTTGTCCCACATATTACTTATTATGCAAATGTAAAAGCTTTAATTGTGGCAAATTTTATCGATAGTGGATTTGTGATGCGAGCCTAATTTTTAAATAAAGATTGTGACCGACGCCCTAAAGACACATAGATAGGTAAATGGTAGAGAATCAAATGATTGTGAAATAGAACCTTAATATATTGGATACCCATCATTATTGGATATTCACAATGATGCCATACTAAATCATTATTATTTCAGATTGATTAAAAAGCAACTGTGCTATATGTTAGCCCGACAGTATGTGCCTCTCGAATTGGAAGATGAAGATTTACGGACCATATTGTTAAATGCTCATATAAATGATCATTTTCTAAGCCTAGCTAGAGAGGTGAGTGTAATGTTATTTGCAGTACTCAATATAAAGCATGTAAATTAGAAGAGATTGCAGTATTAACCAATATCAATAGTTCACTTATCCATTTGAGAGCAAAAGTGATTATAAACTTCTGTTCATGGTTTTTACCAGCTTAGTTCACACACATTGCAGGAGTATCTATCACTTGGAACTACAACAACGTATGGAAACATGCACCTTATATTAATTAAATTATTTTTATTCTTGCCAGCTTGATATAATGGAACCAAAAACACCGGAAGAAGTGTATAAAACATGGTTGGAGTCTGCTGGTTCAGCTCTACGGCCTTCACTATTAGCTGAACATCCGGTAGATTCCGCTCGACAAAATTTATCTGCAACTTTCGTGAATGCCTTTGTGAATGCTGGTTTTGGGAGAGATAAACTTGTTACAACAGAAGATGGAAACAAGTGGATGTATAAGAATAAAGATCATGGTATGTAATGTCGGGCTACGGCAATGTATGTGGCCGGGTACATCGTGACAACGCGATGTATTCGGGCGCAGACGATGTAGAATCGGGCCACTGTCGGTAAACTGGCGCGCATCAAAGGGATTTGTCGCGACAATATTCGCTTGAGTGGCCACACCTACGACACTTCATTGTCGTCTAGACTTTGAACGCACAAAACTCAACGACGAATATTCGCCTTAGGCCGCTTTCCGACGGCTTTCGCCCGCTAATGTAGGCTAGAACATGTTGCGCGCCAACGCGATATGAATCTTCGCGCGCTAATGTAGCCCCGGCGTAAGAAGAATAGTTTCAGTGGTTTCCTCTTGCTTTCTCTGCCGGGTTGTTCGAAGGTTATTAAATTCCTCCAGGCGCCCATAGCTTATCCCTAGTCGCTTCATCATATCTTTCGCTCTATGCGCGGCGTTATCTTCTCGTTTAGAGGTTACATGCAGGTTGCTTCTGCGGACTCAAGCGACTCCATCATCATCATCATGGTGGCCTTTTATCAGTCCACTCCTGGACGTAGGCCTCTTCCCTCTCTTTCCACTCCCGGCGGTTTTGTGCCCGTTTCATCCAGTCACGGCCTCCGTGTCGCCTGATGTCATCAACCCAGCGCTGCGGTGGTCTGCCACGCCCTCTGCTATCGGCTCTGGGTCTCCACTCGAGTACTCTTTTCGCCCACCGTGTTGATTCCATTCTTCCAATGTGTCCCGCCCATGTCCACCTTTTTTTTGCAATCACAGCCATGACGTCTCTTACTTTGGTCTTATTTCCAATCCAAGTGTTCCGTTTCCGGTCACGCAGAGTGATACGAAGCATTGCTCTTTCCATTCCCCTCTGCGCAACTCTAAACTTTTCAGCTGATTTTTGCGTAAACGTCATGGTTTCCGTTCCATAGGTGAGCACGGGCATGACACATTGCTCAAACACCTTTATTCTTAAGTGGAGAGGAATTTTACCACAGAGAATCTGTCTGTTTGCTCCGAATGCTGCCCAAGCTTGTGCGACTCTTCGCTCTACTTCCGCCGTTTGGTTTTCGAAGCCTAATGTAATTTTATGACCTAAATAAATGTATTCCGTCACTGTCTCTACTGGAAGCTGGTAATTTGTGACATCTGAGATATTGGTCATAATTCTGGTCTTATCCGTGTTCATCATTATGATGAACAAGCGACTCCATCCTCCAATTATACATATTTAGTTAAAAAAAATAGGTACTTGTTTTTTCAAATAGCTATCACTAGTCCAACATAGCTACAATCATAAATTTTAATTTTATTTCACATGGCAGAAGATTTTACCAAAAAATGACTTTTTTAGGAATGTTATCAGCAGCTGCTTCACTTGGTATGATACATCTATGGGATGTTGATGGTGGTTTAACTCCAATAGACAAGTACCTTTATACAGCAGAAGAACATATAAAGGCTGGCGCTCTGCTTGCTCTTGGTCTTGTCAATTGCGGGGTACGGAATGAGTGTGATCCAGCTCTTGCATTACTCTCCGATTATGTACTTCATTCGAGCGCTAATTTAAGGATTGGCAGTGTTTTAGGTAAGTTATTTAAGTTAGTTATTCTATGACAGGAATTACATTCTAATGCGGTTTGTCGGGTGCCATATAAATATTAACAATTCTCTAACAATATGCAGTTCATCATCATATTGTTAATCGCTTCAAAGCGCATGGAGGGTCATCAATATTAATTCAGCTAAAAGCTTTTTTCGAAAACTTAGGGCTATGATGCGCTCTTATCATTAGATCACAAGAACCCTCCTTGAAATAAATTCTTTCATATATATATATATATATATATATATATATATATATATGTATATATTCTTACATAAATATACCCATTACTATAAGGAGTGTCTTCAATAGTACGAATAAACAAATAAAGTAACATAGAAGTACACATTTACACCTTTAATATAGATAAAGAGTAGAGTAGAGTATTATATAAGTTTATATCCATAAAATTATCCCATGGGTGAAATAAAATTGACAATATTTAGTACTAGGCTTACTAGTCGTGTACTAAATAATGTAATTTTTTTTTTCATTAGGCTAACATATAGGATAAAAAATTCTATTTTTTCTGGACTATGAAAAAGACTCATTACATTTTTAAGGATCTTTAACGTTGAAGAAATGAAGTCACGAGTACCACTAGAGTTGAGTGTTAAATTGTAATAAATTTGATTTGTGCGAGCAGGTCTTGGCATAGCGTACGCAGGCACACAACGCGAGGACGTGCTGTCGCATCTACTGCCCGTGCTCGCAGATACGACAGCGCCGCCAGAGATTTGCGCGCTGGCAGCAGTCGCATGCGGTCTCATCGCTGTAGGCTCTTGCAATGGAGATGTAAGTTAATTTATAGTATCGTTAATTTATAGTAGTATAATTTATATTGTGCTGTCATTGCGGAGAGCCATCTTCTTCGTCTTAAACCGATGGACGTCCACTGCTGGACATAAGTCTCTTTATAGGACTTCCACCCGATTTTGTATCCAGTGACTCCCCGCGACCTTTTTGAGGTCCTTAGTCCATCTAGTAAGGGGTCTTTCAACACTGCCCTTCCCGGTGCGGGGTCGCCATTCCAAAACTGAGACCCCAACGCTCATCGGTTCTCTGCACTATGTGCCCCGCTCATCGCCACTTCAGCTTCGCGACCTATGTCGGTGACTGGTTCTTCTACGGATCTCCTCATTTCTGATTTGATCACGTAGAGATACTTCGAGCATTACTCGATCTATCGCTCGTTGAGCGACTCTAAGCCTTCTTACGAGGCCCATAGTCAGCGACCTATTTACCTATATCTATATTAGCCATAATACAAAAGTAATAATTTTATTATTACTTTTGTGTTATGGTTCTCCTCTCTCCTTCGCGGAGAGCCATAATACAAAAGTAATAATAAAATTATTTTGCTATAATCGGCGATAAAATAAAAAATATATATAATGCTAAATGTAGAGTGGACAATCTGTTTGTAATGCTATGAATGTCTAATAAATTAAATAAATATAGAGTAAGCTTACATATTTTTAAATTAAATACTTTATACATATTTCACAGAAAGAATTATGATTATATACCATATATGAAATATTAAGAGGATAATATGTATTCAATAGAAGACAATATGGTAAAAGTTGATTTTGTGAACAGGTCACGTGTGCTATTATCCAGCGTCTCATTGAGGACAACAAAGATCTGCACTCTTCTACTTATGCTAGATTCCTCCACTTGGGTCTTGGTTTATGTTTCTTAGGTAAGTCATCGAAATTGTATACATCCTTACTAATATTATAAATGGGAAAGTCTGTCTGTCTGTCTGTCTGTCTGTCGGTTCCGTTTTCACGGCCAATCCGCTGAACCAATATCGATGAAATTTGGCATAAATATTCCTTATATAGCGGGGTAACATATAGGCTATATAAATCCTGTTATTTCAACAGGAATTAAATTCAGGGGGAATTAAATACGATGACATTCAAAACGCCATCTATAATAAACCTATGGAACTAATTTTTATTTACGATGTGTCAAAATCAAGTCAAAACTGTATTTACGAAGTATTTAGATTCCAAGTTTTTCGGGTTACGTCAAAAGAGTTATCTTTAAAGAGTATTTATATTTTATTTTATTCGTTTACTGGACAAATTTAACTGAGAAAATTTAACATTGTAATAACAATGGATTATTAATATAAGTAATACGGGTTATTTAGTAAAATAAATAAACTAATAATATTATAAATGGGAAATTCTGTTTGTAACGTTTTCATGGTCAATTCGCTGAACCAATATAGATGAAGTTTGGCAAAATTAATGTTTATATACCGGGGTAACGTATAAAAATCTTAAAAAAAGTTATCATTATTATTTTTTTAAATATTTCGGTTTTTGTTTATTTCAAAAACCGGAGAAAAATATTTAATAAAAAAGAGACCGCCAGAATGATGTATGTAACATCTTTTGGCCCAGACCAGAGTAATAATTTTAGTGTTGTTAAATAGAAAAATATTTGTTATCTTAGTATCAATTATTATTTTATTTATTAGTGTTTGAGGTTATGTACATGTACAATTACTAGCTAAATACCATAATAACACATTGAAAAGATAGGATTTGTGGTGAAAATATAACAATAAGCTATAATTATTTAAGTTCAAGTAATATTTAATCATATATAATTTTTGTTGTCAAAAAAACAGACGTTTCAAGAAAACGCATTCTTAAACGGTCTTTAGTTAGTAGTCTATGGCAACAAGTAAATGAATATTATTAATCCCATAGATATTAAGCATACTGCTAATGAAAAAATATTTTATTTCTGAACACCATTTTTAATATTTGAAAAGTCATTACAGTTAATAAAGTCAAGTTTAATATATTTTCCGATACCTATTTTAAAATATTATGTTAACAAAAACATAATTTAAATTTAATTTTTCGTATTTATACTAAAAACGTTGGAATCCAGCGCCGTACGTATAGGTAGTTAAAAAAAAACAATTTGACAGTTGATTCGTTACGTATAAATGTTATTATTAAATGCTTGACCGTTATTAGAAGCTTAAATATGAGATAGGCACACCTGGTTTTCCGTCGTATTTTACCTCTCTTTCTACCCAAATATCTCTGTCTCCTTCCTTTTTCCCCCCTTTTCACCGGACATGGCGGAAGGCGCTAGACAGCGACTCTTTGTATGTCATTGGCATTTAGTTTTCCGTCTAGTAAACTTGTGCAAATTCAATGTTGGTAAAATTATTTAACTACCTTCAGTGAGTATTGTGTTAAATCCAGCACGTAAGTTGCACATTATTTTTATGGTTAACGGTGTTACCGTTCGTTATTTCTTTAAGAAAAAATTTATTTTTCTACCCTTTTATCTGTAATATTGTAACATCGCGTAATACTTCTGCAAGTATGATAATGATGTTGGCCCGAATTTATAGGCTATTTTTTAGAATAATGAATCCTTACAAGTGTTTTTGTAATGCATAACGATAACGTAATCGTGATGAATTGAGAGTGTTAATATGTCGGAACGAATTCACAATGCGATATCTGGCGGTTAATCTCTATTAGTATTTTAAAGCAAACACTTTGTGTAAAGGATAAATAAACTATTTGATAATGACTAATTTTTGTCGCGAGATAGATCAATCGACAAGTTCAATACTACAGTGATTCGAATCATGGCGTACCTAATTTGACATTTAATGTTTTAATTGAAATGAAGAATCCCGTTTTACCTACCAACCTTGCGACCTCTGTTCAATGGTTTGGCAGCGATATGTGAATGATGTATATCGATACACAGAAATGGTATAATCATCCATCCGGATTTTAGCGTGAAGCAATAAATTGCGTCAGTCAAGACTCTGATAAATCCTATGCTTCGTTTGTTCGTTCGTTAGTTTGTTGATTTAACGTTCACCGTTTGAAAGCAATAAGACATTATTCTATTTGCGAATAATTATGTTACGAATTATAAGCCAACTGATTTATTCGACTAAAATATCAGATGTCGCAGTTGAATGTCATTTAAAAGATTGACGAGATATTTTTGAACATGTTTGAACATGTCACGGCTGACCTTTTACATATGGCTTACGATATTCTTATCGTAATCGTATCTTTTCTTCTGAAAAGACAGAGATGTCAAAGGATAACATTTGAAAGTGTGAGCGCGATTTATTTATAAAATGTAAATAAATAAAAATTTTAATTTCATATATTCCGTTTTCAAAGTCTCATTGCTACTGTAGACAGTGCGGTCGTGTGAGAAGGCAATCGGCCAGGACGCAGTTTAATAAACGGAATACATCGAAAACACAGTATGTAACTAGTATAATAATAAATAACTGTAATGTTGTACCATCGCATGGTACTTCTTTAATTTATGACGTTGGTCCTAACTCATATACCAGTTGTCATTATATTCAGCTCTCGCGGGGCGGATACCATCTTTGCACACTATGAATACGTGTAATATTGTACCATCGCTTGGTACCTCTGCAAGTTATGACAATGAAGTTTGGTCCTAATTCATATACCAATTGTCATCATATTCAGCTCTCGTGGGGCGGTTATCATCAATGCATCCTATGAATATGTATAATGTTGTACCATCGTTTGGTACTTCTGCAAATATGAAAATGACATTTGTTACTAATTCATATACCAATTGTCATCATATCCAGCTCTCGTGGGGCGGTTATCATCACTGCATCCTATGAATATGTGTAATGTTGTACCATCGCATGGTACTTCTTTAATTTATGACGTTGGTCCTAACTCATATACCAGTTGTCATTATATTCAGCTCTCGCGGGGCGGATACTATCTTTGCACACTATGAATACGTGTAATTTTGTACCATCGCGTGGTACTTCTGCAAGTTATTACAATGCTAGCTCTCGCGGAGCGGTTATCATCATTGCAACCTATAAGTATGTGTAATGTTGTACCATCCTTTGGTACTTCTGCAAATATGAAAATGACGTTTGGTACTAATTCATATACCAATTGTCATCATATCAAGCTCTCGCGGGGCGGTTATCATCACTGCATCCTATGAAGATGTGTAATGTTGTACCATCGCTTGGTACTTCTACAAATATGAAAATGACGTTTAGTACTAATTCATATACCAATTGTCATTATATCAAGCTCTCGCGGGGCGGCTATGATCACTGCATCCTATGAAGATGTGTAATGTTGTACCATCGCATGGTACTTCTTTAATTTATGACGTTGGTCCTAACTCATATACCAGTTGTCATTATATTCAGCTCTCGCGGGGCGGATACTATCTTTGCACACTATGAATACGTGTAATTTTGTACCATCGCGTGGTACTTCTGCAAGTTATGAAAATGACGTTTGGTACTAATTCATATACCAATTGTCATTATATCAAGCTCTCGCGGGGCGGTTATCATCACTGCATCCTATGAAGATGTGTAATGTTGTACCATCGCTTGGTACTTCTGCAAATATGAAAATGACGTTGGGTACTAATTCATATACCAGTTGTCATCATATCCAGCTCTCACTGGGTGGTTATCTTTATTGTATCCTATGAAGATGTGTAATGTTGTACTTTCACTCGGTACTTCTGCAAAAATGAAAATGACGTTTGCCCCTGATTTGTATACCAGTTGTCATCATATTCGACTCGTATTGGGCGGTTATCGTCACTGTAGCCTATGATTATGTATAATGTTGTACCATCGCGTGGCATTTTTGCAAGTATAACAATGACAAAGTTGCTGAAAAGAGCAGCCCTGGTCTTAAAAAGTAATCTTGTTTACAAAATATCCGGGAATGGATGGGAATTAGGAGCACTCCCAAAGTCTTCCGTCTTGCCAAGAATAAAAAGGCATATGCAAAGTTGACTGCTAACTTTCACTAGTTTGAAAGACACGCAAAGAAGAAGATGACAATGATTTTTTTTTTTTTTTCAAATGCATATACCAGTTGTCATCATATCAAGCCCTCGTGGGGTGGTTATTTTTATTGATACGCCATGAACATCATGGTGTACCATCGCTTGGTAATTATGCAAATATGAAAATGATGTTTTCCAAATTCATATACCAGTTGTCAGCATATCCAGCTCTCGCGGGGCGAATGTCATCATTGCCACCACATTAATATTTATAATGCACCATCGCTTGGCACGTCTGCAAGTATGACAATGATGATGGTTTAGATTCTTATGCCAGTTGTCATCATTATCAGCCCTCGCAGGGCAGTTATCATCTTTGCCACCCCGTGAATATCTGTGTTGTACCGTTGCGTGGTAATTCGGCAAGCGTAACAATGAAGTTGGTCCAAATTTATATGCCTGTTATAACCATGACCAATCCTCGTGGGACGGCTATAATCATTGCCATCCTGCGAAAATCTGTAATAAGGGGACAAAAGTGTCAATTATCGCCCACTAGACCCTAGTAGTAACAAAGACAATACCTCCAAATCTTTTCGAGTGGGAAGTCTAGCACAGTACGTCAGCCCCTGAAGAAAAATAGGAGCTCCATATTATTTGTTACTATCAGAGTATTGTATACCGCTATCTAAAAAGCCTCAGCATAATATTTGACCGTCATCGCACTTCGGAGTCACACAACATGATTTACATGTGACAAGGAGATTTGACTTAGCCGCCACATTGCGAGCTTTATTTCTCCTCTATCTTCGTTTCAAAGGGTGATAGCGCATATCGTCCCATTTTCAATATAAAACTACTAAGTTAATAAACGGGAGATTGCATATGCGAGGTAAGTCTATCACAGATAGTCGCTTCCTACGTCTGGTTATGAAAATCAAATGCTAGAAATGTTGTCTTTCTTTTCGACACCCGAAATTATGTGTGTTTGGTGAATTTATAGCGCCAAATATTTGAATAAAAACTCTAAGGTTGGTCGTCGATTTGACCTTGACTATCTCTTGTGTAACAAAACTAGAACTTTGTGGCCAAGTAGAACTGCTACCACCTAAGTAATATGTGGCTCTTGTTGCTAAAGACACACGCGATACTGAGAGTTCTGAAGGATTTATTTAGTGGACGTATTCAATGTTGCCAGGTTAAGGTCCTTCGCGGGAAACCTAATCACCGATCTACTCTCAGGTTTCTAAGTACGTTATCAGAACATGTATTCATGGTGAAATACTCGCTTCCCGATCCAGGAGACTGATATCAAATTAATGTCTTAAGAATTTTCAATAAAACAACAGCTACTCGGCAATCGCAGAGTTGGTTTCCATTTTGAAAGACAGAAATGTCAAAGTATGTCAAAAATGTCAAAAGTATGGTATAAATTGAATATTACCGCGTCGAAAGCGGAACAAAATCTCAGCTGATAACATAGCTAACTTTGATCGATAAATGTGATCGATTTATTTGCATTGAAGACCGCTTGCGTGGTGACAAACGCAACTTAGATTACAACAATCACAAGGCAATGTATTAACGACGCTTTCAGCGTGCCGTGGAAACGTCCGCTATTGTAACTACATGTCTGTAACATGTCTATATTCGACAGTAGTTCCATCGAAGAGAAATCGATTGTGTTTTAATAAGTTTCTAGCTAATCTACATTTAAAGCATAACCTATCCTATTTAACAATTTTACCTAACAAATCAGCAAAATACACTTCATATAAGAAGTGACAAGTAAATAATATGTACATGTTTTGGTCAAATATTTTCTAAAATTCATATCTTTAAGGAACTTAAGGTACATAAACCACCAAATTGGGATATTAGAGGTGTTACAAGTTGTAGAGAAAAAATATACTGTCTCCACATTATAATAATGTAAATATAAATAACGTATTTCAGGTGGTTGGGTACACAACCACATTACTATTTTATGTTTAGGTCGCAGGATAAAGTACCTAACCCTCAGTGTGTTGATAACAAACATTGTGTGGTGTTGACTGATCGATGAACTTACTCCTTTTTCCACATAATTTATTTAAGTCACATTGGCACCTTTTCACCAGGCGATAACAAACACGTCTCATATTTAAGCTTCTAATAACGGTCAAGCATTTAATAGAGGCGTTTTACCTGAAATAAAACGCTTATTAAATACTTACCTTATTAGAAGCTTACTTTTTATACCTGCCTGGTGCTTAATGAGACACAATGACATACAAAGAGTCGCTGTCTAGCGCCTTCCGCCATGTCCGGTGAAAAGGGGGGAAAAAGGAAGGAGACAGAGATATTTGGGTAGAAAGAGAGGTTAAAATACGACGGAAAACCAGGTGTGCCTATCTCATATTTAAGCTTCTAATAAGGTAAGTATTTAATAAGCGTTTTATTTCAGGTAAAACGCCTCTATTAAATAAGTTTTCTAAAACGTTTCCAAAGCTTATAATATTTATAGAGATATTTAATTCCAGAAAACATTATGAATTTTTCATGTATATAAAGTTTTTGTACTCCTTTTACTGCGCTATTTTAATATATAGGTGTTTCATGTAAGTACGGGTTATTTACTAAAATTATCATATCTCTTGATCAAACGATAAATCCCTCTGATTCATCCCGGATCGATCTAATTTTTGTGATGGAGATATTTGAAGGTGGATGGTGACAGAAGCCACTCCTAATTTCAAGACTACAGTCCACGCGAACGAAGTTGCGCGGGTAAAAGCTAGTTTGATTATATATTATATTATTTGAAAAAAAAAAACGGATTTAATTGTATCCAACCTATTCAATTATTACTTTGTTTAGAAAAATTTAAAGAATTATATTTATGTCTAATATACATTAAAGATTAGTGGTGGATCACTTGGGCAGAGCTTCTTAAGCTTTTGTCATTCACAACCCCATTTATGATTGCGAGTTTCTTGACGACCCTATACAAATATAAAAGAAAAAAAATTATTTTTTTGATGATTTATTTATTAGGTAACAATATACATATACATATGAAAATAGTTTTAGAATTTGTTTTGAAACATACAAAAATCTTAAAATAAAAATTGCACAAAAAATTATAAAATTGTATTTATTAGTTTCAAAAATAAAAGTATATTTTGACCGTCTTAATTCTCTAGAATATATTCAAGTATTTGCGTGGTAAGTATTAAAGTAGGTAAGTAGTAAAATATAAGTAAAAAAAATTCTCGCGTCCGCAGAATTGTGCTACCCCATTTGGGATTGCGACCCATAGTTTAAGAAGCCCTGACTTAGGGGAATGAAAAATAGATAGTAGCCGATTCTGAGACCTACTGAATATGCATTTCAAATTTAATAAAAATCGGTCAAGCCACTTTGGAGGAGTATGGTAACTAACATTGTGACACAAAAATTTTATATATAAGATAATTCAAAGTATATTATATTTTTTATTGATATTAAATTCATTATAAATGTTATAAATATTAATGTTATATAGTCTTATAACCATGTTGTTTTAAATTTTTGAAAAATCTTTTTCTTGAATGGAAGAGATGCAACTGTATACCTACTCAAAATACTTACCTACAATAAATAGCAATTTTTTTCCCCCTTGAATTAATAGATTATCTAGCCTAAAGGCTGTCAGAAATTGCTAATTTATTGTAGCGCTTAGATAATACGGCTTTTTATTTAGTTTGTATATTGTTTAATTTTATGTTAGCCGTGTATTATCCGGCTGAGTAGAATAAACCACCATCATTTCTTACTGAGGTGTCGTAAAAGGCGACTAAGGAAAGTTAACCCACCATGTGGTATCCGGTTTAGTAAGATAGACCACCTTCTATCTTACCGAGGTGTCGTAAAATACGACTAAAGTACATTGATGTTAGGCAGCGGAATGGTCGATAAAACGCAGCTAAATCATGGGACAGCATGTTGTGCCGACCCCACTTAGAGTGGGATAAGGGCAGAATGATTGTTAAATTTTATGTGGTGCAAAGCTCTCCACGACGCCCAAGACAGACTCAAATGGCGAACCATCGTCAGAGATAAATTACTTCCTCAAATGGGGAATCACGACCCTCAATAATGAGGATATCGACGCGAGGAGGGGGCAATAATTTAATGAGAAACTTGGTCTTGGTCCTAGGTTGCAAAGAGCGTACAGAGGCCACGATGGCAGCGCTCGAGGTGCTCCCCGAGCCGCAGCAGTCTCTGTGCCAGACCACGCTCTCGATGTGCGCCTACGCAGCCACCGGGGACGTGCTCGTCGTGCAACAGATGCTCCACATCTGCTCCAAACACTATGACACTGAAGTACGTGAATGTAACAGCTTCTTATAATCCCACTGCTGGCCATACGCCTTCTCTCTCCGTTTTTGGAGAGCAGGCTTGGAGCTAAGACCACTCTGCTCCAATGCTTATTTATTTATTGTCACGCCAACAGTTAAAATGCCAAGCAAACAAAATACAGGCCAAAAACATTTAAAATCTAGCCCACTTACTAATAAAAGGTGTGAAACAACATTCATAAACTTAATAACAAAAACTAAACACATATTTGAGATCAAAATAAATTAAATAAAATAAATAATTCGGAGGATTAGTAAGTAGGCTTGGAGGATTAGTATGTAACACATATCTGCACAGTTCTCTAGAAATATGCAGGTTTCCTAACGATTTCTTCTTCCCTGAAAAGTGTGTGATAAATTTCAAAACATTGCAATAAATTGGTAATACAAAATAATTTAATTTAAATATTCCTTTATCTAATTGAGATGTTTTATGCCATTTTATGGATGATTGGTAATTTTTTTTTTTGGGTTGTCGTTTTGGGTCTATTCATCGCCGTCGTTCTCAAGTTTTATGGTAGTTTTGTCTAGACATGTATAAGTATGTATAATAAATATATAATTTATTTTATTGCCAGAGATTTTTTTTTTTTTTATTCACGTGTTTTTCCCTTAATATGAGAATACTTCTGTACCTGAAATTGTAGTTTATGAACTATATACTGCGACGCGGATGATTTATTTTTTCTTTTCTTATTTAGACTGAACAATCCTCAACAGAAGATACAGCTTTCAAGAAACAAGACAAAAAGGAATCTAAAGAAAGTAGTAGCGGCGCTTCATCAAGTACCTCAAAGGACGATAAGAATAAGAGTTTGTATTAATATTATATTCTATAAAAGTTGAAGCGAAAGAAGCCAACCTTATAGACCCGTGACTTCCTTATCAACTTAAATGATTAAATACGTTGAATTATGTACTATGTGGTTTTTTCTTGTTCGCAAAGTTATAACGGATTTTTTTATTCTATGTATAAGCTTGATATATAAGCTTCAATTGTAAAAAAATTCATTAATCACTCTATTAATTATTTCGGGATAAACTGTGAAAGTGTAACATACAGACATGCTTTTTCAATTGTAATATTAGTAGGTAGAAATATTTACAATTCGTGATGGCTTAACGGTTTGAGCGTGTTGGTGGATGGTTTGAAATCAGTATAAGTTTTCTTCTTAGGAAACTGTAATTTAAATGAATTTTGTCTTAGCATGGTGGATGTCAGCTTTATATACTTTTCTTAAAAGAATAATGTTTAGTTTAATAATACAATAGTAAAACTTAGGTTTTTTATTTTAAATTATATCCACAATTTAATTTAGAACAAAAAAGTTCTAAATTGAAAAACATATTGTAACTTCATTTCATTTTAAAATTGATTCACGAAAAATGTAAGATTATTCAACTGTTTAGGAATAGAAAGCGGTTTTTTGACAAGTAAATTATATAAACAAATGTGTAATGAATGTTTACTACATTATACGAATCTCGTAACAGTTGGTAGCGGACATTTTTACTGACGTTCAAAGGCAGTCATGATGTTTATGTTACAGGTAAATCGAAAGAGAGCAAAAACAAGGAAAAGGAAAAAGAAAAGGAAGCAAATAAGGAACTGTCGTCAGTTCAGGCTGTAGCCACGCTGGGGGTTGCAGTGATCGCACTTGGTGAAGAAACTGGTGCCGAAATGTGTACCCGTATCTTTGGACAACTGGTAAACAGACTTATGAATATTGATAATTTAAAAGTTTTTAACTTGACTTTTTTGAACAACAACAACTCAAGTTCAAACTTGAGTTGTTGGATATGTGAAACAGGCTTTTAGGACTTGTTTCACAAGTTACCAGTAAACTGTCAGTTCAGAACATTTCTCGAAATTTTGTGTCTCTCAATTTTCTGATAGGCTTATTCAGCACTTAAAGTCCCTAATAAGTAAACTGGTAGATCATGTGGCTGTTATTTTGTTTATCTGCTGGATAGCAAATACCTATTTCGAAATGGCCGCAATTTTTTTTTTAAATTTTCACCTTTTAGAGACATTTATCTGCTACCTAGTTTATCTGTCGGTTAACTATCCGCCACGTTAGCAGTTACTTGTGAAACAGGCCCTTAGTTCCCAAAGAGGTCCAGGTAGACCCCAAAGGTCCATGGGAGGCTCGACGGAGGTCTACATTGGTGTAAGGGTGTGTTACGTTCAGAATTCGTAAGCGGAGGTATCCGAAAATTTATCTACTTACGATAGTGAAAAACTAATATGTTGGCTTGCTTTTACATACAGGAAAATAATATTGAAGTTGAATGGAACCACTTTTTTGATTTCCCAACTTTCATTTGTTGACATCTAGTCACATCACAATCAATTAATAAATTGACCTAATAACTCTCGCTATTTTTGTTGTGATTGATGGTTGAAACTCAGCCGGAACTTTGTATTTTATCAAATAGTCACATTTTTTGTCGAATAATAATAGAATCATTTGCTATAATCTGCAGAATATAGCAAAATCATTCTTTCATGTAATGAAAGAATTATGAATTATAACTTAGAACTTAATCGTTTAATTTCATTCAGGGTCGGTATGGCGAGCCAGCTGTGCGCCGCGCGGTTCCACTCGCGATCGCACTGTGCTCCATCTCTAACCCGCAGCTGTCGGTCATCGACGTGCTCAACAAGTACTCTCACGATTCTGATAACGACGTCGCGTATAATGCTATCTTTGCCATGGGACTCGTCGGTGCTGGCACTAATAATGCAAGGTAACGTTAAAGTCCCTTTTATAGTAAAATGCATTCTAAGTACCTATGTCTTATGTTATTCATTATTGGTTCAGCTAGTTAACAAGAGTTTTTATTAAAATTCCAAAATGAGAACATTCAATTCTTTCTGTTCTCTATAAGGTGTTAATCCAAAAATTTAACAGTAGTATATATACTCCTGCCCTTATCCCACTCTAAGTGGGGTCAGCAAAACATGTTATTAACATGCTGTAACATGATTTGGCTGCGCTTTACGACTGGTTTTTACAAAGAAGGAGGGTGGTCTATTCTACCAAACCAGATACCACACGGTGGGTCAACTTACCTTAGTCGCCTTTTACGATACCTCGGTAAGAAATGAGGGTGGTCTATATTCTAATTAGCCCGATAACAATGGCTAAATTAAAAAAATTTATGAGTTGTATTCATTTATTACGAAAATTATAACACATAATATAATATTAACTTGGTCATTTTATGAATGGATGATGAATCAAAACTATATGTTTGTGTCTGATAGGAAAATGGAAATTATTAAGACTCAATTATTTTAGGTTAGCGACAATGCTGCGCGCGTTGGCTTTGTATCATGGCAAGTCACCTGTGCATCTATTTATGGTGCGTCTAGCGCAAGGATTATGTCATGCTGGTAAGGGTACAGTGACATTATGCCCCGCACATGCAGATCGGCGGCTCGTCAACCAACCTGCGTTAGCTGGATTGCTTGTAGTGCTCACTGCATTTCTAGACTGCAAAAACAGTAAGTAACAAAGTGATATATAAAAATATTTTATATGTCCCATGTATTATCCATGCACTCCAGATTAGTGTAAAGTGATGCATCTTAGATCCTTTTCTCTTAAAAGAGATGAATATTCCCAAACAGTGATACAACAATAGATCATTAAATAGATATGTAAGATTATGACAAGGCTTAAATCATCATAATTTTTGTTTCTTTACAGTTATTCTTGGCAAATCACATTATCTCTTGTATGTGTTAGCCACAGCTATGCAACCTCGTTGGCTAGTTACTCTTGATGAGAATCTTCAGCCTCTAAATATTAGTGTGCGAGTTGGTCAGGTATGTAATTTTTAGTTATTTTAATTTTTTGTTCTATACTAAGAAATATTTATTCATGTATATTGTATTTTCAGGCAGTAGATGTTATTGGTAAAGCTGGAACGCCTAAAACGATTGCTGGTTCTCACACGCACACCACTCCAGTATTGCTTTCTTTTGGTGAACGTGCGGAACTAGCTACTGATGAGTACATTCCGCTGTCTCCTGTTATGGAAGGTTTTGTTATACTGAAGAAAAACGAGGACAGTGTTATGGCTTCGGTTCAGTAGTAACTCTATATTAATGTTTAATGAATAATGTAATTTTCTTTTTAATAAAGATAATTGTCAAATAATTTTTAACTCTAATATTAGAACACATATCCTCCTCTCAATATTATATAATAATAATTTTCAAGGAATAGTGCAGTGGTTTTATTTGTAGCAATATATAATACAAATTTTACAGCACATTTTATACAGTAAATCACTCTTTGATAGACTCTTCACCCATTAATAATTCCTCTGATTTTCTTTCTTCATTACCTGATTCACTATCACTGTCAGAATTTGAAATTTCCTTACATTCTGTATTGTTTTCATTTTTTTTAGGTTTTTTTTCTTTCATTCTTGCTTTTTGTTTCTGTTTAATTCTTTTGGCTCTTTTTTTAGCTGTTTTTTCAAGTGCTAATATTTTATTTTCTTCTATTTTCCTGTGGTATTCATCATCTAATTTTTCCTAAAACAAAAGTATGCTCTAACAATGAAACGAATTTAACCATAAATAATCTCTAAAATGTACTTAATTATATCTTTAGTAACATGTATTACCAAATAAAAAAAGATTTTTTAAATTTACAAAGTATGTCTGTACCTTTTCACTTTTTTCCTGTATGAACCTTTGTCTAGCGTATTCTTTTCTTCGGAGATGTCTATAAACGTGAAACTCTCCAGATCCAGCACCTGCACTAGAACCCATTACATTACGAACAAAATCTGGCGGTGGAGCTAATGACTTTTGTTTAGGTCCTTCAGGTATCAATACAGGCCTATCCTATAAAAAAGCGAATAAAGGAATATGACCATAGTTTTTTTAAAAAGCTTTTAATAATTCCATTTATAAGTTTAGACTCACAGGATTTTTCATAAGTTTTTCAAGCTTTAGCCTTTGTAGATCAGTTGCGTTTTTTATTACAACAGGTTTCCTTTCTTCATCAATACCTTCTTTATTTTTAGTGCTCATTGCTGTAAATTATTCTCGAAATTAGTAAATATATACTATTATTTACACTAGCTTATTTTTGTTTAACAAATTAATCGTAGATAAGTAGGGCTGAATAACGGCCGGTCCCAATATTCGATCTATCGCCAATTTTGGCTTACCGGAGTAAGAAATGTCAAGGTATCGCGTCCCAATATACTATCAACGATCAGAGAATCCTATCGTCCGACGCTGTCTGTCGACGGGAGGACCGCGGATCGCCCTCTCTATGAAAATAGCGACATATCTCGTCCCAATAACGTTTTGAATGCTGTCAGTGTCAAATGACATTAGTAAAGATAAGGTATATCGTCTATCGGTCATTTAGCAGCGATAAAAGAGTTGATAGCACATTCAAATTATTTTCTTTTTTCAAGTTTTCTTTTTCTTTTCGATGTTTTTGATTTATAATTATAAATACCACCGACCTACCGAAAAGACACTTCCGGACCGATAGACACAGTATTTCCGATGAATTACCCGAAAAGGCTGAATCATCAAATAAAAGAATTCAAAATTGAAAAATATCAAATGTAACCTCCACACGGTACGTAGCTACTTAACTATATGAAATTCTATGGTTTTTGTACGTAAATTAAATAAAACATAATTAATAAGGCATGGTTTTTTTTTCAGAAACACTGGTATATCCTGCGTCAGGATTTACTAACATTGAGATTTTATGTTTTGAGCACAATGCCAGTGTCAGTAACTGACTACATGGGGGTCTCCAAATCATCAGCTAGCCGAAAAGTAGCTGATGTTTCCGCTGGAATAGAAATGCAAGTATAGCCTATGCACGTATATGTGTGTAGTAATTCACTGCAAGATTTCTATAACATTTGTCATTTTGCCCGAGTTTAAGGAGCAATTGATGCTACACATATTCTAATGCAATCCCCAAGCAAGATATAATATATAAAAGAGCTAATTAGTAGAAAAGGTAAATCGTTATTAAAACTTGTAATTATTACCTAATTAATTGATTCAAATATTGGTGAAGACTTCAGAATAGAGCTATTTTTATGTTAATATTCAATCTGCCTGTGATGCACAATAGTGATTCATGAATGTTGTGGCATGTTGGCCTGGATTGACTAACTAACCATTTTCATTAATTCTACATTGAGAAGTAAATCTCTTCATGCATAATTAAAGGCATTTTTATATGTATAGTGTAAGTTTTTATTGTTGCATATTGTTTCCTATATTTAAAATCATTAGCCATAAGCTATTTATGTCATAATAAAAAAATGTTAATCATTAATTGTTAAATTTAACAAATTTCCTGCTGAATATGAAAGTGTGACAGTGCATATCCCCATGCAAGCCCTATTTACTGTCTCCAGTGTTGGATCCAATTTCATAAAGTCAGTGATAATACAATGATAATTATACTTTACTGTAACAGATATAGCATAGACATAAGACTGCTGAATCCAAGACAAAGTTTTTCTCCAAAGTTAAGAGACCTCAAAATCCATTATCTCAAGGCTCAGTTAAATTAAAATAACCATTTACCTAACTTATGTATATATAACACCTGCTTATGTATAATACAGATTTATGGACTATGTACTCATGTAAAACTATCATTACAAAGATAGTTTTACAGTAAATAAATGTTAAAATGGAGAACCTTATTATTTTTCTGTTTTTTTCCCTAAGTACATAAACATTCAAATACAAAGAATTTATTCATTATTAATTGCTTTACTTGTTACAGGTGCTTTGGAGCTAAAAAGCATATATTTCCAGTTATTATACTAAAAATTAGACTTAATTTACAGTCTATACAGGTTGTATGCATAGATGTACAAACAGAAGTGTAATTGAAGCAGATAAAATCATAGATTAAACAAGAATGATGACATCTTTTTTTATTATTGATTACTAATATATTTAATTGTATAAAATATTTAATAATATTATTGACATTTATTGAGACGATATTTCATTAATGTTCTAATGGTGTGTTATTCTTTACCTGATTTCAAATATTTTTTTTTACCATAACTTATTCATTATTATCATTTAACCTTTATAAAAGATCTGAGTGAAGTGTGGAGATAGAAAAATATCAGGTTAACTATGTTTTCTTCCATCAAAATATGTTTGATAAATTTTAAACTTATTACCTAAGTTAATTTTTTTTTATTTATTTATTAGATAAATACTGTTTTTTGTAATAAACTCATTGGGTGAATCAACCTTGGATGTGAACCGATGAGCCTCTGGTAAGTCAGGTTTTCCTGGATGGCGGTTTTTATGTAATAAATAAAAATATGTATTGAAAAAAAAAATGTTATTTCTATAACCTTTTATATATAGATTAAACAGTTCAATGTCGAAAGACTAGTTAATTATTATAAGATTCTATAATAAAATCATTATCCCTAAGTAAGTTTAGCTGTGCTATTTTTACAGAAGTTAAAAAAACTATAAATGATTTTTAGAAGCAGGCGTTACTCTGCGGAACTCCATAATATATTGCCTGCTTCATACACTTAGCATTATATATATTCTCTTAACAAACCCGGATTACAGCAAAATAATTATATTGTATTAACTTCTGAAAAACTAAAAAAATTAAAAGGAGAGGAGACAAAAATAAATTTAAACAACAACAGTTTTAACAGTTATTTGTAGCTACAGACATGTAAACATGAACTTAATATACAAATATAATTTGAACATAAGTAATGAAAATACTTTCATTTTGCTATAAACCGCGATAAAAGAACAATTTATGTAGTACTAGCGGCCTGCCCTTGCTTCGCACGGGTATAAAATATATATCCCATGTCAGTCAGTGTAAAAAAAATGATTAAAATCGATCCAGTAGTTTTGATTTATTAATTACTGCCCGTGGCCCGCAAGCGTTAAATTTGGAGAAAAACAATTTCCTCTCCCTATACCAAGACGATTTCCTGCTATCTTTGGAATATCTAAACTCATATAGTACATCTTTACTTATTTACTTTTACATTTTACCTATGCATTTTATTTTTACAATTAATTACAGAATGTCTTTAAACAAACTCTTAAAAGATTCGAAGTGCTATAGGGTGAAGCGCGGCGTCCTCACGGCATTTTAAATCTGTAATATCTCCGAAAATGTTCACTTAAATTACATGCTGTAAATGGTCACATTGATCTATATTAAATCAACAATTTATTTAAGGTACTTAATTGGATAAGGGTTAATGCTGTAGTGTATAAAAATTGCTTTGAACATAAGGCATTAATTTTCGTAAAAAGTAAATGACAAATAATGCTATAGTGGGTTATCCATAAGAGATAGATATATACCATCGCGGACTTTTCTGTAGACCTTTTTAAGGTGTACAAATACTTAGTACATCATTTTGATAAATCTTGTAGGGTTTAGCCTGCGTTTGCAATGTAAGCGGAAAAAAATGTAATTATTTAGAGAAACCTCAAAAATTACAGTATTTCTCTACTTCGTATTGAATGTTATTATACGTACAAACCTTCCTCTGGAATCACTCTATCTATTAAAAAAACCGCATCAAAATCGGTTGCGTAGTTTTAAAGTTTTATGCTTACATACGGAAATATGGACTTTGTTTTATAATATGTAGTGATACTGAAATGTTTAATTACGTCACTTTAATACTAAGCGTGTGATATTTTTTATTATTCTCGTAAAATTACCAATAAATCAGATATTAAAGATATAGTTTGCCAGCATAGCTTACAGTCAACTGCGTAAATAAAAGAATATTTTGGAATAACGCCTTAAAAATGAGCATAGCAAACACTAAAATTGCGTATTGTTATAAAGTTATTTAAGGTCTGCATGTTTAATCTCAAATCTTTACTTATTTTATAACAAAGTCCACCAGGTTCGAAACCAGACTAAGCCACAGCAACGCTTGGACAAACTTGAATTTTATGACATGTGGGAAAAAAACAATCTCCTGTGGGAAAGCTATATTTTATTTAAAAAATGTCATTTTACTCCTGTTTTCAGGCATTGTAAAAACTGCTAAAATAAAAATAGATTTCAAAGCTCCTATTTCCTATTATTTGTAAAGTTGTTATAGCGTAACGCTGTGGTACTACGAATACGACAAGCTGTGGTAGCCCAGCGGTAACACCGTGCGCCTCTTTCGAGGAGGTCTAGGGTTCAAACCCCGGGCAGGCACCAATGAGTTTTCTAGTAAAACTTATGTGTCTAATTGATAATTGCAATTTATCACACGCTTTTCGGTGAAGAAAAACATCGTGAGGAAACCTGCATATCTTTAGAGAATTCTGGGGATATGTGTAACCTACCAATCCGCATTGGAGCAGCGTGGTAGGTCTCTGCTCCAATCCTTCTCTCCAAAAACGGAGAGAAGAGGCCTATGCCCAGCAGTGGGATAGTAACGGGCCGTTACTACTACTACTACTATAGCGTAATGGTATATGGGCGGACTATATGAAAATACCCGGGTTCAAGTCCCACCTGCACCAGTCTTTTTTTTTAATAAAATTACAGAGCAAGGCTCAGTCGTCCAAGTACTACCTTAAATATTTAAATGAGTTAATCTTGTATGTACATATAATTCTTTTTTTGAATCTCGGAAAAGGCTCCATCGATTTTCATGAAATTCAGCATGTTTTAGGGGGGAAAATTGTGAAGCCTAGGTTTCATTTTGAAAAATGTCGTTTTATGCCTGTTCTCAGGCACTGAGACTGTTTTTAATGGATGAAAAAAGGGAAAAATTATGGATCAAGTGATTTTAAATTTCTTGTATTTCTTTTCTATTTGTAATTCTAATTTTCTTTTCTTTAATTCTAAAACTTAATATTACAAACATTAAAATAATATTTCATAATCTTGCTATAATATTCTGCTATGTCTTCGTTTTTTCTTATCTGGGATCTCATATCAGCAGGAATAGCTTTCCTAAAAATAAAAAAATTAAAGGTCATAACTTGTTTATTGACAAGTATCATAATTCACTCTGTAAAGGCGAATCAGATGGTTTCTATTAAAAATTCATACTACAAATTTATCTTTACTCAAAAGGAAATGCTGATATAATCCTGAAATAGTCCTGCACATCCTCATTCAATAATACCATATTCCAACATAGACCTTTACCAATATTAATTGTAACATTAACTGTACTTAAATAAATAAATGTAAAATAGACTTTAAATTACTTAGATTTTTATATAATCTCTACATATTGGCTTGTATTATGCCTTGACAGTGACTTGATCACATAATAAAAATATTTTTTATGTTGTATTGTTCGTAGAGAAACAAACTTCTTTACTATTTAAGATTTTCAGAATTAAAATGAAATTTTGTCTATAGTATAGTGCATTATATCAAGTATCTCAATACTTTTTAATAAATATTCTATTTTCAAAACAACTGCCTGGGGTGTAGTAAGTAGGTAATGATCACCATAGAGTGCTGTAAATCCAGCACAAGTCAAACCTAATATGACTGCTACTCTATCCAAAGCATCATCTGGTGGAATGTACTCTTGTTTCTCACCTTCAGTCTGAAAAAATATAAATTATAAACTAACTTAGCTTTGTAATATATTACCCACATTGTTATGATACTTTTTATATAATGTACTTTTTATTTATTTATAGATTAACCAAATTCACACTTGACAATAAAATTATGCATTGAACAACTTAAAATAAGTAGTATTTAATTTTAGGTGATAATAACTTTCAAATTAAGTTACAGCAACTGAGGGATACAATTTAACTAATTTTATGTTATGGTTAAAATTACAAAGTCAAAGCAGGAATATATTATATAAGTATCAAATCTATACTAGACCAGTCTACAGAAATATTTAAATTAGGTATAACAGATATGCTTATACATATACATATTATATTAGAAATTGAAGATTATTTGGATAATAAAAATGCCAGGATTTGAAAATCCTTTCAGGTTCATACAAGATTGATTGCGGTTTGATAATGTAAAAAAGATTGATATCCGAGTTTCTTTCTGGTTCTTCTTGGTAAGAGCAACATTCCAAGCCAGTTGTAGCTTCAATAATCATATTGATCCTCGATGATTCAAAAGTACTTGAAAGAGCTTATTTGAATAAAGATTATTTTGATTTGATTTGAAGTAAGTAGGGGTTAAATATGTAGTAATTAATCTCGATTATAATACAGCCTTCAGATGTCACCGCACCATAGTATCATCTCAGCATAAGAAGGTAAAAAGAATACATACCTTAAGGTTATTATTACTGCTGTATGTTAACAATCGATGCATTGAAAACATATATGATATCCCATAGAGCGCTTTCTTTTGATTGATTGTTGGCCACATCCGAGGCCTTGCTAATGACCACGATGTCAGATAATAAATTCTATTAAGTGGAGCACTTTGTTTGTTGTAAGCGGCTTGTTTTTAGTAATTTAACTTTAGTACATAATACTATAATAGTTGACTATTGTTTTACAGCAAATATTGACAGCGCGCCAAATACGATAAAATACGTCATTAAAAAAGATTCCGTTATCATCATGCCTGTTTATTTCTAATATTTGTAAAAAAAATATTATTTACTGAAAGTTAATAAAATTTTATTAAATCTTAGATGAAACAGATAATTTTACGTTTTTTATGGGCTAATATAATTAGTATGGTGTCGAAAACAAGTATTAAACAGTGAAGTGACTAGTTTGATGCCCTTAGTAATATAACGTAAGCTGGAACGTATGGGAGGGCTCAGATATCCTGTCTATCTACAGCGAACTCGAGTAATGATTCACCAATCCGAATTATTGGGACGTGATAGGTAGACGGATAACTTGGTCCTGATCGGCGACGATAAGAGTCTGTCTTTATCTGTCGGTAGATTATTGGGACCGGCCGTAAAACAAGCGATTTTATATTAACCAAAAAATTTCATTAATTTAATCGATTTTCTAAAAAATATAAATAAGAGTAAAAAAAAAAACAATTGTTATAAATGTCCTTCTGTTGCGTCTATTTTTTTCTAACTTTTTTTACTTTTATATAATAAGATATGCGCTGTTGGATGAAACAAATGTCGCCAAACTACAAAACTTATTCGAAAAGAGCGCATCTGTTAAATATCATACAACATTTTTTTATTCGTACTTGCCCACTTTAATTAATCTTAATTAATATTAAGATTAATTAAAATTAATAATTCTCATTAATTTTTTAATAAAGAAACTTTTCTAATAGAAAAAAAAAATTATTTGTAATTAATTTATTCAATTCGTATTAATCGATTTATTTTAAAAAGATATATCGATTTTTTTTACTTAAAGTCACATCGCTAGAACCAATAACCAAAAAAATCTTAGAGCATTATTCTTCTTAACCTTTTCTATGCAATCGGTCTGTTCGTGGTCTTTGAACATGAGAATTAATTTAATTGAAATTAAAACTTTTTCAACATATTAAAAATTAATTAATGATACAAAAGTTAGGAATTTATAAAATATAACATCTTATTCAATCATTTTTAAAAGTTAGACAGCCGAAAAAATTTAATGTTCACGTTAAGTTAAATATTCAAATGTTGAATCGATGTTAAATCGATTAACCATTTAGATTTTTTAACATCTATAGGCAGCCCTAATTTCACCTTGCGGAGGTCAAACTTATACTGCAAGTTGCAACCGGCAAATTCCGGGCGGCAGCAAATTTCATCCACAAAGGTTAAAGAAGTCAAGTTGACGAAATATTTTATCTAAAAGTAGGTAAGTAATGTTCTTATAACATTTTATTTTATCATTTGAACGTATTAGTTTTAGAGACTGGATGATTGTGCAGCTGATTTTTTATTAGGTAATGTCATCATAACTATTAGTAATATTACAACCACCAAAATTTGGGTTAGAAATGGTAATGATCTACTGTTATTTTTAAACTTTTCATGTCATTCACAGGTATTCATTTAACTTCAAAATGCCGATAAAGTCAATCAAAGCTCGTCAAATTTTTGACTCTCGTGGCAACCCTACTGTCGAAGTTGACTTGGTAATTATTTGTAAAGATTAATAAAATATTTCCTACGAATTAATGCCCTACGTTTTTTATTACTATTATTAATATTAATATATATTTTTTAATTTTACCTCTTTTTAAAATTAATTTTAGGTGACGGAATTAGGCCTGTATCGTGCAGCTGTACCATCTGGAGCCTCTACTGGCGTTCATGAGGCTCTAGAGCTGAGGGATAACGTTAAGGGAGAATATCATGGGAAAGGTGTCCTAACTGCCATCAAGAACATTAACACTATTATTGCACCAGAACTGTTGAAACAGAATTTGGAAGTTACTCAACAAAAAGAAGTATGTTTTTTATTTTTTGATTGAATGTATCCATATATTTAAATCATTTAAAATATATATTTTTAGTCTATATTTATATACAAACATTACGAATATAATAATGTTGTATTATTTATTTTTATAGGATAATATTTAGAACATTTACTTTCTTTTTAAGTTTTAGTAACAAATAAAAATACAGAATATTATAAGAACAAGTTTATTTCAGATTGATAAATTTATGATTGGTTTAGATGGCACAGAAAATAAATCTAAGTTTGGTGCAAATGCCATTCTGGGTGTTTCTCTTGCTGTTGCCAAAGCTGGTGCTGCTAAAAAAGGAGTTCCTTTATACAAACATTTAGCTGATCTGGCTGGTAATACAAATATTGTGTTGCCAGTACCAGCTTTTAATGTCATCAATGGAGGCTCCCATGCTGGTAATAAACTAGCAATGCAAGAATTTATGATATTACCTACAGGTACTGTTTTCATCTATTTTGTTTAATTAATATTTTGTTGTATTGTTATTTTTCTTATAGCAAATAGTAATTAAGTCACATGTCTTCAGTGTTTGTCGTTGTACGCCAAAATATAGTTAAAACTATTTCAGCTATAAGTCATATATTAAGTTAAGCCCTATTTGTCATATGTAAGAAATAAATAAATATTTTTTTTTTTTACAACAATCATTTATTCTTTAAGTTTTATCTGGGTCACATGAGTATCTGAAATTTTCTGTTGATACTTTTCATCTTATTCATTTGATGAGAATTGTGATGAGAATTTTTTTTTGCTTATTTCAGTAATTAAAAATTGGTATTCAGACTAAGCTTTATTAATTTACATTCTTTGTAAATTTTCTAATCTTCTGTTTAACACATTTTATGTTCTTGTTGAATCCTACATTTTTTTTTCCGTTTAGGTGCTTCATCATTCAGTGAGGCAATGCGCATGGGATCTGAGGTATATCATCACCTTAAAAAGATTATAAAAGAAAAGTTTGGATTGGATTCTACTGCTGTAGGTGATGAAGGTGGTTTTGCTCCTAACATCCAGAACAACAAGGATGCTCTCTTTCTTATTCAGGATGCTATTCAGCAAGCTGGCTATACTGGCAAGGTAATCATTGTAAAATTACACAATTATTACAACCTGTTTTGTCTAGGTATTTAAAAACAAAACATTAAATAGCAACAGTTTCCATGAATATTATTAAAATAATGAAAACTAAACAAGTTTAATGCTATATGTTGAAAGTGTCTTTTTAATTATTTTATATTATGAAAATATATATAGTCAGCAAATAACGCCGTGTGGTATCCGGCTGAATAGAATAGTACCACCCTCTTTTCTTACCGAGGTGTCGTAAAAGGCGACTAAGGTAAGACGACCCGCCGTGTGGTATCCGGCTAAGTAGAATAGACCAACCTCATTTCTTACCGAGGTGTCGTAAAAGGCGACTAAGGTAAGTTGACCCACCGTGTGGTATCCGGTTTAGTAGAATAGACCACCCTCTCTTACCGAGGTATCGTAAAATACGACTAAGGTAAGTTGATGTCAGGCAGGCGGCCGGTCGTAAAAACGCAGCCAAATCATATGACAACACGTTTATAACATGTTGTGCCGACCCCACTTAGAGTGGGATAAGGGCAGGAGGAGGATGATGATGATATAGTCAGCAAATACTATAATGATAAAGTGGAATAATAATGACAAATAATTAGAAATGAGTAATAAATACAAATAACTGCAAATTATTAACTTATTTTTCCATCCAATTAACTAACTTATTTTATGTTGTAATTTCAGTAATATTTCAGTTTTGTGAGATTTAGAAAATTCAATAGATTCAATAAACAAAGTATATGTCACATACACTTTCCATAATATTAAAAATGCAAGAGTCTGCTTGCCTTTTAGTCTATCTGTTATGTTTAACATTGTTACACCAAACATTTTACAGAAACTCAACATTTATTATTATCAGTAGTGGTTTGCACTTAAAATATGTTTATTTTTTAGATTGAAATTGGTATGGATGTAGCAGCCTCAGAGTTCTTTAAGAATGGCACATATGATCTAGATTTCAAGAACCCTAAATCCAATCCAGCTGATTACTTGTCTTCTGAGAAGTTGGCTGAGGTATATTTGGACTTCATCAAGGACTTCCCAATGGTGTCTATTGAAGATCCATTTGATCAGGATGACTGGGCAGCTTGGGCGAGCCTTACTTCTCGCACCCCCATCCAGATTGTAGGGGATGATCTTACTGTAAGTGATGCGTTAAATATATCCTGTAATCTCAGTTAAACATCAGGCACAACATGTTATGAACATGCTGTCACATGATTTGGATGCGTTTTTACGACCGGCCGCCTGCCTGACGTCAATGTACCTCAGTCGTATTTTACGACACCTCGCAGAAAGAGGGTGGTCTATTTAACTAAACCGGATACCACACGGTGGGTCAACTTACCTTTGTCGCCTTTTACGACACCTCGGTATAAAATGAGGGTAGTCTATACTAATCGGCTGGATACCAACGGCGGGTTGACTTACCTTATTCACAGTTTACGACACCTCGGTAAGAAATGAGAGTGGTACTATTCTATTCAGCTGCATAGCACATGGCTAAATATTGATTATTAGTGAAGTAGGATAATATATTTGTATAAGTATGAAAGCAAACACTTTGTGCTATTCTAAAGCGTAAAAGACTTGCTTTATATACAGTGGATACCAAAATGTGACAAAGTGCATGTAACAGACCACTGAAAGAAAAAGAAGAGACTTGCATCTTCTTTACTCTTCTAATTAATTCTTCATGTAGTATCTATCAAAATTCTCATTAATTTTTAAAGTAGCATTACTATACATCATTTGGATTATTGTTTATCTGCATTTATTTCTTTTGCAGTAGAGATATTTACAAATATATTTAATTACCAAATAATTTAAATTTATGTTCCTTTGTATAGGTAACAAACCCAAAACGTATTGCAACAGCAGTTGAAAAGAAAGCTTGCAACTGTCTTTTGCTGAAAGTAAACCAAATTGGAAGTGTAACAGAATCTATAGATGCTCACTTGCTGGCCAAGAAGAATGGATGGGGTACCATGGTCTCTCATAGGTATACTTCATTGAATTGTAGTTGTTAATTTTTTTTTATTAAACTACAAAGAGAAAGAGAAGAGAAAATATATTAAAAATTTAATAGTATTTATTCTGTAAAAGACTATTGCCTTCTATGGCAATTTGAAATAATTTAATTCTCATGAAGTAGATTACAAACACAGATTATAGCGAATTAACTGTATCATAACTTTTGTCTTAATAAAGAGATGTTCTAAAATTAAAATTAAATAAAAAACTGAATGTTTTAATAAGTAGGTGCTTTTTTTAAAATTTTATTATTTATTCTAGATCTGGCGAGACTGAAGATACATTTATTGCTGATTTGGTTGTTGGTCTATCTACTGGCCAAATTAAAACAGGTGCTCCATGCCGTTCTGAGCGCCTCGCGAAGTACAACCAGATTCTGCGTATTGAAGAGGAGCTGGGCGCTAATGCCAAATATGCTGGAAAGAATTTCCGCAGCCCAGTTTAAGTACAAATCTAGAAAGTATAATAAACAAAAGGAAGGTTTTATTGCTTTCAACATTATTAATATTTTATCAATATAAACTGTGTTAAAAACACAGTGTAGTCTGTTGTATGAGAATGTAACAAATATGCTTGTTATCATTATTTGCCTTGCATTAAGTATGTATGTTTGTGCGATCTTATTATAAGAGAGAGTGAATAAATTATAAATTAAACATAATTAACATGTTGTTTGTTTTCCTACACACTTTTCTCACTATATACAACAATAGAAATCTTACCACCAAATTAGTAAATGTATTCATTATAATAATGTAAATATTTCGTTTACTGTTAACATAATTTTAATTAGTATTTACTATATAATGCCATTTTTTACATTTTAAATTTTTTCATTATTGTATCACTTTTCTGATAACAGATGAAACGACAAATCGGCCTATCCTAAGAATAAAGTCACAATTCCTATGTATACGCATACATGGGACAGGGTGAAATGATTAAATTCATAATATTATAAAACATTGACTGAACTTGTTCTGATACGTTTCTATTTTTGTTTCTTAGAAAGTGAGCTATTCCGAAAAGGACTAAAATATTAACATTTTCCGTTTAGATAAATATAAGGGCTCTTGACTGAATATGGTAATAAGATTTTCTCACAAAGACATCTTGTATGGAATTAACTACTACAGCAGTTCCGTAAAAGAGTATGATGTATGTTTCAAGTATTATCTATTTGCCTCGCGAAAATAATAGTTGTCTGTTAGCGGTAAAATATATAACCAAAAGTAAAAATGATAAAAATATATCCTCATATTAAAAATGAAATTGTCTTTTATTAGTTTTTCTATTCTATTTAAACTATTTACTTATTTTTACTATTATATTTTTTTATTACAACGACTTATAAACTATCGATAACAAATAAACGACATAATTTGAAATCACTAAATAATTTTGAGCAAACAAATCTTCAAGTCTTTTATACGAGTATGTTCACTAATCACTATGTCTTTGATTGTTGGTCAGGTGACAGACTATTAAAATAGATGGTTGAGATTCATACCATAGATTACTAACTATAAAATAGATGGTTGAGATTCATACATTGGCGCGAGCCTATTTTCGGTGGTATGGGGGGGGGTACAAAGTAGCAATATAGCTACTTACATTCTCATTCATAAAAAACTATCTGCCTCTCACCCGTTTCATTCATAAAAACGGATTTAGTCTCAGCTCTGACTCTTTCTCACATATGGAGTAGTAATATATATAACGTATGACGTAAAATCGTAGTAAAATTCGTGATGTACTTGGTGCGCTAAAACAGTAATTAGTGATGTCAAAAGATGATTATCGATTCGCACACCGCTCTTACCGATTTTTGGATAACCGCTTTTCCTGTTACATATTAATGATTTTTAAATATTAATAAAACAAAATATTTAAGGAACTTCTTTATTAAGACTTTTACTGCAATAAAAAAATATATATACAACAACCGTTTTGCATTTCTAAGTGCATGCTTCTTAAAAAAAACGTTTTTCTTAAACACGCTAAAAGTACAACTTCAAAAATTATTACTATTTTTAAATAGGAAACAGGAACAGCAAGCTGAATAAAAATTATCCAAACAGAGCTTTCACAGGCCTCAAACTATCTTGAAAATGTAGAAATTGTAATTTAAATTATTATATATTATTATTAAACAAAATTAATTTAAAATATTCACTCGAAAACAAATGTACAAGATTAATATTTGAAACAATAGATGCTTTCGTTTTTACCGTTTAAGTATTTAGGAATAAACATTATACTTAAAAGGAGTGTACTTGATGGTAAATTATAAATATTTCTTTTATATTTAAGTCTTTTTTAGATATATTAGTAGTAGTTTTATAGAATATTAGTGGTTTTTATCTCTAAGTATAATATTTTCCATCATATCAGTTTACACTTCGGATTTATACATATAAAGTAAGAATTAAATTGTGAAATTTTGCCATATTTAATGTGCCATTTGATATCAAGCTTTTCGATGAAAGAAAATATCATGAGGAACTATACTCCATGGGTTAAATATTTAACTAAATGTAAACATGTCAACACAGGTACTTTATAGTAGGCATTATCTGCCTAGTATAAAGTATCTTTTTTATTACAACACATGATACTAATATTAAATGTTATTTATATTTCTTTCAAAGAATTTAAAATTATTGATAGTATTCGCACCACTTAATAAGGTTAAATATGGTATGATTGCCATCAATAATTTTACAAACTTTGAAACAAATAAATAAGAATATTATGTAATATCCACTTTTCAGAACCCAAACATAAAGGTATTATAAAATTTTTAAAGAAAACGATGGACAATATTAAAGACACTAAAATACTACACATTTAAGTATCACAGAGTGAAACTCATAGAATATTGATATTATGTTACGTCGGCTAATCTAATGCAATTACTATTTTAGGTAGTACACTTGGCTAATTTGTATCTGCTGAAATTCATTAAATTATATATTGCTGTTTTGCTATACTAAATATATAAATATTTAATTTTAGAAAATAACAATCAATTTAAGAAAATTACTTTTATAAATATTGGAGATATTCTTTGGACCACTGCAGTTGAATTCCAATTTCTTCATTTGTTAATAATATTATTGTAATGACATATTTGTCACTCCTGAATCACATGGTTTTGTTTGTTTACATCTTGTTACGTTTTTATACTTATGGAGTATGTATAGTAAAATACTAATATTAGTTAGTTACTTTTGCCTCATGTATCATAGATCTATAACTTTACTTGCGATATAATTTTCCATTTCCATTATCGTTTTTCAAGTATCTGTAGTACTGTGAATTCTCCTTAACATTAATACACCATTGTCTAACTCGCATTATGATAACGAATATGCAAAAAAACTTATAAGAAATCATATTTATGATTAACGCAAGTTAACCAAGAATTATAGTTTTTTAAGTTATATACATTTTTGACTAATTAACACTTTACATGCCATATAATGCCATTCCAAAGATATAAGTTTTTGTGATGGATAATATAATTTTAACTAGATCAAATCTTTCAGTTTTATTAGACAATAGCGTAATTATAAAAATTTCACAATTTAAATAATCCTGTTTTGAAAATATATTACTCCCAGGATTGCTCAGGTTTTTAGTTTTGCTACACAAGTAAAAACACGTGTTTTGAATAGGAATAAACGGTGTTAATGTTTAAATATACAATTTTTAGCAGCAATACAGGCAGAACTCATAATGCATTATAAGCCCGTCGTTTAAGCAAACTAGCAATTAAACTAGCAATTAAATAAGCAATTGTTATTCATTTTCCTTAGTAATGAAAATTTTAAACCCATTCATCAACATCATTCATAAAACCATTGCTGCACATGACCGATATATCAATATACTGAACCGGTAATATGATATGGCTTGGGTCTGGAAAATATTTCTGATGGAATACAAGGTACTATAACTATCAAACAATAATATTAACCAATAATGTTTTAAAAAATGAAACCAAATTATGATCCGTTCTAGTGTGCTAGAGCCCCCTTATCCACGGATTTGAGAAAAAATCCATTTGGTCCTAGTTAAGAAGTTTCAAACTTCATAATGTTTGTCAATTATACTAATATGAATACTATTTTGAAGACACAACCTTCTCTTGAGTCTCTAGCATTGAAGCGGACTTTTACAGCCTTATTCCAAAATTCCGAATGGTTCAGGCGGCAAAATAAATTGTTAGTGAATAAAAGCATTCGCGCTGTGAAAGTGTTATTACTAATGTCAATAAATGAGGCTAAATAATTATGATTCGACTGAAGCTCTTCATATAAGTTCATCTGCATCATCAGGCTCGTGGACACTTCCCGGCGGAAGAGTTCGCAACATATTTAACCTGTAATAAATAAGTAATTCTTAAATAATGTATAGATAGAACATTAGTTTGCAAAGGTAGTCTTACAGACAATCTTGGCATTGATATCCCCCGAGTAGAATAGACCACCCTCATTTCTTACCTAGGTGTCGCGAAAACCGATTAAGGTAAGTTGACGTAGGGCAGGCAGCCGGTCGTAAGATACCAAATCATGTGATAACATGTTTAAAACATGTTGTGCCTACCCCATTTAGAGTGGGATAAGGGTAGGAGAATGATGCATTGACAAATAACAGAGATTTTAAATTATAAAAAATATATTTTTAGCTTCTACTGGTCTTAAATAGTGTCTGCAAAATATTTTTTACGTGTCTATAACTTTGTCTACAGTTATATTTTAAGTATAGAATAGATATTATGCTTTCCAAATACTGAATGGTATGTGACAATTAAGAAGCATATGTAACATAGTTCCAATGGTCATCACTAATATGTCTTTTAAGCTATTCTTATATCACACACTTTTTTGCATCACTATAATAGAGGAAAAATTGTACCAAACATTTTTTGTTATATCTCAAACGGATTAGGCAGTTAGCCCATTAGACATATAAGCTTCAGTTTTAATTGAAAGTGAAATGGACAGACTGACATACTTTACATCAAATATTTACTTGCCTTCATCTAGTCAAATCAATTAACCTAATCATGTGCTTCATCCCATAAAGCATCAACAGCATATAGCCCTTAGACGTCATCCCAATGAGTACTCTCTTTGGCAATGACCAGGTTCATCTGAAAATTATTGCAAAATCATTTTAATAAATTTTATTTTTATTTATTTTTTATTTTTATTTATTTGGAAAATGAACAGCTTAAGCTATTTATACATTTTCACATATAAACTACTTAATTAATAGTCTATTCGGATACAATACAAAGAAAGAACAGAGATTAAAGTAGAACAAAAAAATAAAATAAATTAGGAAAAAAATTAACGAAGTATGGGAATCGAGTCAAACCACATTTCAGACATATGTTGTTTTACTTTATTGGGTTTAGACGTAAACAAGTCTATTTCATGACGATTGGCCAATTTATTGAACGCTGCTGGTGCACGACAGAAAAATGAATTTCTGCGATAGTTAGCAGAGCCAAGCGTTACAAATAGGTTTTCAGACGGCCGTCTTGAAATAAGCTTTTTAGGTACGTTAAGTTTAATAGAAGATAACAACATTGGGGAGTCTATTTTACCTTGAGCAATATTTATTAAGAAACTAACGTCAGCAATGTGTCGTCTCACGACAAGAGGAAGTAAATGATGTCTTTTACATCTCATCTCATAATTAGGGTCATGTTGACCACATTTATATTGTAAAAATCTTAGAAATCTTTTTTGAATTGATTCTAATCTATTAATATACACATGATAGCACGGGTTCCAAACTTGAGATGCATACTCTAGGATACTACGCACGAACGAACAGTATAGTACTTTGGATGACTTTATCTGTTTAAAGTTGTTGGAAGATCTTATAACGAATCCCAAAGCTTTGTTAGCTTTTTTAACAATATGTTCTATATGTTCGTCAAGTATGATTTTGGAGTCCTGCACAACACCGAGATCTCTAACAGAATCCGTGAGAGTCAAAAGTTGATTTTGTAGTTTGTAGTTATGACGCACTATATTATATTTCCGAGTAAAAACAATAGCAGAACACTTGTCAACATTTAAGTCTAGCCTATTGTATTCGCAGTATTGCTGAAATCTAATAAGATCCTGTTGGAGAAGCTCACTATCATTAACAGTTTCGATACATTTATAAATTTTCATATCGTCTGCATATAACAAAAACTGAGAATGCTGGAAGCAGGTACCGATATCATTAATAAATAAAACAAATAGGAGCGGACCTAACAAAGAACCTAGTGGCACTCCAGATGGTACGTCAATCCATGATGAAGAGAAACCGTTAATAACTACAGCTTGAGACCTGTTTTGAATATATGATGTAAACCATCTATATAAGTTACCATGAATACCAGCGAGAAGTAACTTTTGCATAAGTATAACATGATCAATCCGATCAAAAGCTTTGCTATAATCGGTATAAAAACAGTCGACTTGCCTACCTTGGTCCATAGAAGACGATAAAAACTCATTAAAAACCAGTAAATTGGAAACCGTTGAACGGCCTTTCACAAAACCATGTTGTTCAGAGATAATTGAAGAAGAAACGGTGGAATATATTTGACTAAATATTATCTTTTCTAAAATTTTTGCAAGAATACATAGCTTAGAGATAGGCCTGTAATTTTTTATATTATTTTTATTACCATTTTTGTGAATTGGTGAAATGAAGGCTGACTTCCAAATTACTGGCATTATTCCCTTTAGAAGAGAGCGTTTAAACAAAATGGTTACTGGCAACGCTAAACTATCTGCGCATTTAAATATAAGTCGCGGGGATAGGTTATCAGGGCCGGCGCTCTTTGACAAATCCACCGACTTCAGCAATCTTAGAACTTCAGTCTGGTCAACTATAATATTGCCAATAGTGTTGGAAAAGTTTTGGTTGGGCACACTATAACCTCTTGTAGCCAAAGGAGATTGGAAATTTGATTTAAAATAATTTGCAAACAGGTTACATATGCCCTCGCCAGTATCATCCGTAACGTTTTGGTACACCATTGAAGACGGAAAAGAAGATGATCCACCCTTATTCTTTTTTAAATAAGACCAGAATATTTTAGGGCTTTTGGCCAGAGAGTCTTCAGTCCTTGCAATATATGCTTCGTGACACTCTTTTTCTAACTTTTTGGCCCTGACACGCAGAAGAGAAAACGTTTGATAATCAGACAGGTTTCCGTAATTATTAAACTTAGTTAAATATTTATTTTTTTCCTTCAATGTTTTTTTTAAGGCCAAACTGAACCATACTGGGAATCGATTTGGGGTCACAAGTTTTCTGGGTATGTATTTATTACATAGATCATTGAAAGTACTATAAAAATGACTTACAGAATCATCGAGTGATCCCTCATGAAGGCGAATTTGCCACGGTATTTCTTTTAGAGCCGCTTTAATTTTGTCATATTTTCCTAAGTGATATAGGTATTTAACATTGGATTTAGATGCGAGTGCATCAAAATTGGTAAATTTTAAGTTAATTATTAAAGATTTATGGTGGCTATCCTCTGGAACCAGGGAGTCTATACTATGTTCAACCAAAACATTATCGTTAACAAGTACGTAATCGAGGATTCTATTATTTGCAGTATTACGGACATCATTAAATTGATACAAATTGCATTGAATTAATGTGTCGAAAAAATTTATTTGGCTGGCACCACTTATTCCTGACGGAACTAACCTATCATGCTGCTTATACCAATTTACAAAAGTAAAGTTAAAATCGCCAACTACTACTACTTTGTCACTTGTGTTTGAGCTAACAATATCAAAAAGTCCATTAGAAAAGTTATCCAATTGCGTATTAAATGAGTTACCGTGGGGCTCACCGCAGAGGTAAAGAGTGCAGATGTGTATTTTCATTAAATCTCGGTTATTACCGTACTTTAATGAGACTGTGACCCATAGGTCTTCAGCAGACGTAGACCATTCCGGGCGACTCCATGCCGATAATTCCTTACGGACAGCTATGAGAACCCCGCCACCCATTGATTGTTTAGTAGCTAAGTAATTTCTATCCCGGCGCCAGACCACATACCTATCATCAAATAATTCTTTGTCCATAATACCATCAATTAGCCAAGTCTCTGTAATACATATAATATCATAATCGTTTAACATAAGATTTCTCTTAAAAGTAATGGTCTTTGTGCGTAGTCCCCGAGTATTCTGGTAATATACTTTAAGCGAAGCCATCGTTAACATAAAAACACAATATTAGCCTAAAACAACAACATAAATATAATATATGGAATCCGTGCATAATTAATCGAGCCCGCTTAGTTCTAATATAAACAATACGATTCGTAATAAAAATAAGTGCGGGTGAATTAAGATAGTAACAGAGAAGAGACGTAATAAAATTTATAAGCGGTTTTAAGGTTCCTTTTACCATAAAATAGTCAAATAATAGCTAGCTCCAAGATAATAGGGTCGATATCGGTCGCCGTGTAGGTGGCGATCGCCGGAGAGCTGCCTATTCCGCATAATAGGGACTGTTCCGTAACAGGCTAGTATTAGACTGTTACTTAATAATAGGGTCTATTCCGTAACAGGCTAATACGGTAATACCCGTATTGAGAACTTCAGTAGTAGCGAGTCGCCAACTGTGAGCGAGAAATCGGGATTTGATTTGCTAAATACATGTCAGGCTTTGTTTAAATGCGCCTTGGGATGGTTACTAAGTAAGTAAGCAATGTACGAGTGTGCACTACGATAATCTATTTTACTAAGCTAATATTGAATATTGTAATGTAATAATATATAATATTGTAATAAGAAATTATATTTTGTTACACACGCACGTCGGGTTTCATGTTAACGCGCATTTATACTAATAAAATTTATAGTGTATAATAATAAATATAAAATATAATCACTAGTAAAACAGTAGTGGAGAAGCAGTAGATTTTTGCTTCTGCACTAGCACCGTACTATTTGGTTACAAATGGTTACAATTTTGTTGCATTTAATATTTAATATGGTCAACTATAGCTGTCGGAAATCAAACCCGCTAATAATTAAAATGCACTTTGTGCGCGCCGCTGCGCCAGCTATTGTAAAACTCATAAGTAAAAATAGAACTTAAGTACATTGTTACAGGGCAGTAATTAGATAATTTAATAGCATGGATTAAAGTTGTAAATGGTATGAATGATTTCCTGTACTCAAATAAACATTCGTGACAGGTAGATGAGTGAATTATTCGTATGATGACTGCGATTCCCAAACTTTTCAAATAAATTGTAAATAATAAAAATTCGAAAAAAATATTAATATTACTATATATAAGTACATCTTTTGAATCATAGCTACTAACTACTTTAACTTTTCGAGATCTTTTTCCGTCTTGATAAAAACCACTTTGGAAGTATCTGATCTTCTGGCCATAATTTTGGAATGTTTGACCCAGATGTAACGAAAGTTGTTTTCCTTTGCCAGTGACTTTGCCTTTGATAGTAGGGTTTTATAGTACGGGGTAAGGTGATCATTGACATAGGCTAGGCCCTCTTCAGTAAAACCCAATTCCTTAAGAGCTAACTGCTTATTCTTACGTGCAGCTGCAATAAAGTCTTCCTTCAAATACCGATTATTAAATGAAACCACTACCGGTTTAATAGCATTTGGCAGACGAGACGGAATTCTTGCAATGTAATTAATGTCCTCCTTTTTTAAAGGGCAACTGATATTTTCACCAATCTTTAGGGCTATCTTAAAAAGATTCTCATTCTTTTTCAAAGGAATTCCCTTGATTTCGACATTGTTTGCCCTTGCCCACTGGTCACGCTCATTCAGTTCCCGCTTCATTAGAGTTAGTTCAGACTGCAAATCTTTGACCGAAGTAGCTGCGCCTTTAACAATGGCAACTCGAGATTCAAGAGATTTTACCTTATCCGAGAAGTCACTTATTAAGTCATGAGCCATATTTAATGATGACTGCAAGTTTCCTACTTCCGCTTTGATCACTTTTACATCTTCCACTAAAGTCGCAAGAGGGGCCAGCTTACTTACAATTCTTTTTAACTCTTCCTGTAGAGCATCCAGACGTGAATCAAACGGAGAGGCAGCTGTAGGTGATGAGCACGCTTTGCACTTAGGACAACGCCAAACATTTTTCCTTTCCCCCAATTTTCTGTACCCAATTTCCGTCACACCCGCACATTGGAAGTCTAAATGACGATTGCATTTACTACAAAAAGCGCCATCAACAAATATGGAACAAGCTGTGATAGCTCAGCGGTGAGACCGTGCGACTCTGTAAAGACGATCATGGGTTTATACCCCGCGCAGGCACATGTCTAATTGACAATTGCAATATATGACACTCTTTTCGGTGAAGGAAAATATGGTAAGGAAATCCGCATACTTCTAGCGAATTCTAGGGATATGCGTAACCTACCAATCCGCACTGGAGCAACGCGATGGTAGGTCTTTGCTACAATACTTCTCTCCAAAAAACGGATAGAGGAAGCTTATGGTTCCCACTGCTGGGGTGGATAACAGGCTGTTACTTTAAACATACACATGCCAATTTTTGTGTTTACAAACAAAAATGATTTATATTTGAAACATTTTAACTCACTTGAAGAATATCAGCCATTGTATCAGATATTAATGAATTCATTGCAACAACAGTAGCAGTGCCTTGACCAGACACAGTTACTCAGACAAAAAATCCAGTTGAAATGTGCATAACTAAATGGGATAGTATGTTAAAGTATCTTGAACAAATAACTTTCTGTTAAATAAAGTATGTCTATAATCCATATTGTCTGTCGCAGAAAGAATAAAAACTATTCAGAAATAACCACTTAAAACATAGAATATAACTGATATTGGGTATGACATATGATATACAACACTTCAATAAAGCATACACAATAAATGCAAGCGTTTTACCTGAAAATAAAACGTATATTAAAATACTTACATGATCCGAAGTCTAATATAATGTTGAGATAGACCATTGCTTTCACTTCCTTTTCTGTCTCTTTTCCTCCTTAGTAGTGAATACTATCCGTCCTTGTCTACTGCCACCACCAGGTAGGGGGGATGTTTCGAGGTGGGCCTCGAAACTTTATTCGTCATTGCACTTGTTGTTTTGGTACACCAGGCAGGATTTTAAAATATTAGACTTCGGATCAGGTAAGTATTTTAATATACGTTTTATTTTCAGGTAAAACGCTTGCATTAAAATACTGTACCGTGATCCGAAGTCTAATATAATGTTGAGAGATTTTTGCTATCGCCTGGTGGTGGTTAAAACGTCAACGTGATCAAGTAAATAATAATTTCTACATTTGTTAGATAACAAAGACGGACGAGTATGCTGACAATAAAATAAAAGAATATCATTTAAATGATTGTAATTAGACAATGATTCATAAATAGGTATAATGTATGCAATGTTATCACTTAAAAATCTGAAAGATTTGCTTTTTATTTTGCATATTCGATTGTAATATTTGTTTGCAGTTGAATTTTCGGAAGGTGTTTTCTGATCTCCAGTTCCCTCTGGATAGTATGTCATCAATAGACATATTTTCGATCCAACTTTTAGAGGCGACCGCAGCTCTAGAACTGCCAGCAGTAGCCTCTATACCAGCATCTTTTAATAAATTTTTAACCCAGCCTGAAATTACACATTTAGAAGCTGGCTTCGGTACTCCACAAGTTATTACAAAAAGCTTTGAACAATTGGCAGATTGTCTCCTGTCTTGTCCAGTAAATATTAATTTATTTATCCAGAAAACAGGGTCCAATTTTATATTAGAATTAACATTAAGCCTCCAACCAGACTGACGATAATCAGCGGAGTCAGTCTTTGATCCATACATAGGCCATAAGACTATATAATCATCATGAATTATACAACTTTCCGAGTCAACATTTAGAAGAGTAAAATCATGTCATGTCTCTCCTTCCAGAATACAATAGCAATATCGCAGCTGTATGTCTCGATACTTGATACAAGTTTTCAGTCTTAGGGTCTGTTCGTGACATAAATTCTATTACGTCATCAATATCCCATATTATAGATTTAGGTAAGGTTGGTTTTGATACAGCTATCGCTTTAAGAATTCGCTTAACAAAAGGGTGGCCGCTTAATCGTTCAGAACATTCTGGATCACATAGTGTGGCCACTACCGACTTGTATTGTACGAAAGCTTTTCTACAAAAAATAGGTCTGACAGAAAACGTGCTAAGTCTGATCCATAAGGCTTATTACAAGAAACTTTATTGAGATTGGTCCACTTTACCCATCTGCACCAAGCAGGTTTGTAAGTTCTTATTGTTGAAGGACGCTAGCTAGTAATCAATAGATCTTTTTGCTGCGGCATCCAATCTCTTAACTGCTCATTCCAGCCCCAAGTTTCCATACTTCCGGTTCCATTTCCTTCACATTCTGAGGAGGCTGCCCTGTCAAAACGTCCACCAGTACCTGGTGGAGATCTCAAATTATCCAGGGTGCTGATGTGTCCTGTAAATCTGGACGCCAAAACACCTTCTCCCACCTTGACACCACTATCAGATACGTGCCTATGCATTGATTCAGGTGCTGGAGAACTTTCAAAGGTGGGGGTGGGAAGACCCACGCCAGTGCATGGTTCCACATTATTAACAGTGCGTCGTAAAACTCTGCATAGTAGTCCAGAGTGCAGCATCTTGTTACTACACGTATCAGTCTTGTTGAGAATAGATCTATAATCGGAGTCCCCCATTTGAAAAATATGGGATTTGTCGCTCGAGGCAGGAGGTGCCATTCTAGTATAGACCGATGACGTGACAGATAATCTGCCTCGGCGTTGTATATTCCTGGAAGGTGATATACTAGTAGATCTATCTGATAGAAATCCAGAAGCTGAAGGATCTTGTATGTCAAAGCCAGCAAATTCAGAGGCTTCGTTCCTCCCTCGTTACGTAAGTACGCTACTACAGTTTTGTACTCGCATAGCAAATGTACTGTAGTTGACTGGAGGTTCGGACCTTGATCTTTTAAAACTTTTAAGACCACCAATAGCTCCTTCATATTTGAGTGCAAGCTCTTCTCTGAAAGGGACCAATTCCCCGACAGTATAAATTGGCTTGTAGTGGAGATTAGATAGATTAGATAGATCGTAGTCTTGATACACGAGAAGTCAGATTCCTTTCTGTTGGAGTATTTCTGCTATCCAATTGCTTACAATAGCAAAGGTCCTGGGAGCAGAGCTCAATCCGAGGGGGCGACACCTCATTTCCAATAATTCTTGACGATACATCAATCGCAGGAAGCGTCTGTGAGATGTGCTTATTTGAAGATGAAAGTATGCTTGTGAGAAGTCTATTTGGACAAGCCAATCGTTTAGTTGCAAAAATTTTGAGACTTTGTGTACGTTGATGAGTCTGAACGGAGTTGTGACCACATATTGATTTAAAGCTCTGAGGTCGAATATGGGTCCCATAGACCCGTGCGATTTGGGAACCGGAAACATACGTGAAATTTCGAGAGTGGCTTGCCGTATGTTGTATCGATTGGGAAGATGTAGTGGCGGCCGCTTTGAAAATGGGATATGATATCCGGAAATCAATTTTATTATATAATCGGGTGCTCCCATTTTCTCCCATCTTTTCCGATAATGTTTTAGCTGGCCGGCACGAAAGAGACTCGGTGAGTCAATACTTTCGATTATTTCTCCTATCCCGGCGGGATGAGGGAGAGGTATGTCTTCCACGTGAACCTCGGCCTGCTGTTGCTTGGTCGATATTCCTACGACTATTGGCAGTATCGGATCTGCCCCGAAATGTTTTATTAGAATTAAAGACCGCACGGGGTCTATTATTGGCATACTGAATATTGTTAGATCTATATCCTGGTTGATTATGATATGACCCAGAAGTTGCAGCAGTAGGAACGTTAGAAGTTGGACCGGTTTGCGTAGCAGATTCGCGGTCTTTAATAAGAGGCCAGAATACTTTATGATGTTCTCCCATCTTCTCTAAGGCAGAAGAGAATTTTTCAGCATCAAATAAGTTGCTGCAAGAGGGCGGTATTTTCCTTTACATTCTTTTATGTAAGAGATCTTTAACCGATGCCAGGATCGCTTCTCGTCTGTGTTGAATCATTTCGGCTCTATGGCCGAATTGCAGACTAATTGAAAAGTCACCATTTACAAAAATATCTTCAATCTTTTCATGAATTGAATTAAAATTGAGGTCACGTGAATTTTTCGCCCAGGATAAAAATCCACGAAGTTCTTTTTCAAGGTGATCTTTTTGTTTGATCAGAGCATAGCAAATAGCAGCAAAGGCTTTATCGGCATTGACAGATGTACGTGAAGTCTCATATTGTTTTATTTCGTCGTTAGCTTCAAGTTCTGTAAAACCGGGGGTATGTCGATAATTTTTCTGTACTTCTGCGTACCTTACATTTTGCCACTCCACGTCACCTAATCTTTGAATCCTTTTTAAAATTTCCAAATATGATGTAGGACTTGTTAGTATATTGGGGTCTTTTAATTTTGTTCGAAACGATAACGTAAATGACTCGCCTTGTTTTACTTCTGACTGACAGCCACTATACAAATTCTCACTGATAGAACTATTAATATATTCAGTGTCACATATCCTTGACTTAATGTTGTTTACCTCCGCAATGAGCTTATCTAATTTACTATTTTCACGGGGATGTCTACGAGAGCGTTTGTGTCGATGACGGCGAGAACGCTTGGTAGATGAATCATCACTGCTGCGTGAATCACTTTCTGATGAGGACGATCGTGATAAAGGCTTATTAGATTGTCTTTTCCTTTTACTATTTCCGCCTTCAGTATTATTTGGTAGGTTCTGGTTTCTCAAATCGTTTTAAAGATTCACTTCACTCATATTTTACCAATTGTTTCAGCTAATTTAGATCTAAAGTAAATATTATCCGTTACCGCACAAAAATAAAATTCACTACTTAACACTGGAAAAAGAAACACGGACGCATAGCGTCTTAGCTTTAATAATCAACACGTTTTAGAACACTGTGTTGACTATTATAGTAATAGTATACGTATAAAATAAATTTGCTAGCACTTACCAGTGGAGCGTCCGAACGAAGTGAAAACAACAACGTCAATGACGAATAAAGTTTCGAGGCCCACCTCGAAACATCCCCCCTACCTGGTGGTGGCCGGTATTTGGCACCTGCAATACATGTAAAACCTTAATTCTTTTCCCAGTCGCTTTTGGCTACTGATGTTTGAGTGCACGCTTACATCTGTGGCTGAAATTACGGGAATCTAACTTAGCTTCATAAATTCAGACTTCACTTGAGTATTAGTCACCTCAAATGTATTTTCTCAAATTACAGAGGTCGAAAGATGCGTACGACGTCTTCGGTCCTGTTCCTGGTGGTTGACGCTACTGTTCGGCCTGGCGCTGTTCGAGCGCTCGAGGCAACTGCGGAGCAGTGACAGCAGCTGCGGCATAGCCGGACGGGCCGGCCTGGCAGGGCTTTATCTTCTCATTTAACAGTATGTTTGAGGTGGACACTGCAGTGTTCTTTCTTCCCATACTGTGTAGGCGTTTTGTTGGTAATGTTCGTTTTCTGTATCGTCGAACATTAGCTTCAAAAGCGCGCTACTTTGTTAGACGTTTTATTAACGGGCTAGCCATTATAAAGGTGTCGTACTGATTTCTGAAATTGCGCAGTTTTGGTAATTCGTACGTTATTAATTTTTACATTTTTTTTTTTAATGGTTATGTGTTGCGGTTGGCAAAGAGCCGGTATTTGGCACCTGCAATACATGTAAAACCTTAATTCTTTTCCCAGTCGCTTTTGGCTACTGATGTTTGAGTGCACGCTTACATCTGTGGCTGAAATTACGGGAATCTAACTTAGCTTCATAAATTCAGACTTCACTTGAGTATTAGTTACCTCAAATGTATTTTCTCAAATTACAGAGGTGGAAAGATGCGTACGACGTCTTCGGTCCTGTTCCTGGTGGTTGACGCTACTGTTCGGCCTGGCGCTGTTCGAGCGCTCGAGGCGACGGCGGAGCGACAGCAGCTGCGGCATAGCCGGACGGGCCGGCCTGGGGTGAGGGGCGGCGGCACGTCTCCATTGGCGGCAGCGAGGCCAGACCAGCGTAGCTCGTGGAGTCACGAGGCCAGCTGCCGGACTCCCGCGTCGCACTAGCAGCATCTGACTGCCCTCCTGTAAAAGCTGCAGGGCTTTTTCTTCTCATTTAACAGTATGGTTGAGGTGGACACCGCAGTATTCTTTCTTCCCATACTGTGTAGGCGTTTTGTTGGTAATGTTCGTTTTCTGTATCGTCGAACATTAGCTTCAAAAGCGCGCTGCTTTGTTAGACGTTTTATTAACGGGCTAGCCATTATAAAGGTGTCATACTGATTTCTGAAATTGCGCAGTTTTGCTAATTCGTATGTCATTAACTTTTACATTTTTTTTTGTAATGGTTATGTGTTGCGGTTGGCAAAGAGCCGGTATTTGGCACCTGCAATACATGTAAAACCTTAATTCTTTTCCCAGTCGCTTTTGGCTACTGATGTTTGAGTGCACGCTTACATCTGTGACTGAAATTACGGGAATCTAACTTAGCTTCATAAATTCAGACTTCACTTTAGTATTAGTATTTATATTAGTAGTATTAGTTACCTCAATACAATCTCTTATGAAAGAGGTTGTATTTGAATCTATATGAATAGTTGTTCTATAAAATAAAAAAATGTTGTCTGTGTTATTTAACACTTATGTTATGTATAATTATGCATTGATTTGTTAAGAAACAGTAAATGGGTTCACTTTAAGAAAAATTGCTTTTATTATTGGATAAGTATGAAGGAGAAATATTGTTTGTTATTTAATTTCTGTTAGATATAAACAGTTGCACATTTCAAGTGATTTATAAATTACATAAATATTTACTTTCAGTTTTATAGAACAGTCTTTTAATATTGCTGTTATTCTTTCATTCATTACACATACTATTATATCTTTTATTAGCACTGTAAATGTAAAGATATCTCAAATCATAACTATAAATAACATCATGTGACAATCATATTAAAATAAAAAATTACTCTTAATCTTGGATCTGAGGATTCTTGAATCTGCAATTAATCAATCAATCGTTTAATCAATCGTAAATTTAAATTTTGCTTTTGCTTGTAAATTTAAAATCAACAATAGTGTTATATAAAGCAATATACCCTATATTGCTTTATACAGAATAAACTTGCTCTCTTTTGCTATTTACTCCCTTTTCATCCGAGTCTCATTATAAAAAACTTGACAATCATTTTTAAAGTTCTAATATAATACAGTGAAGTATACAACTTCAATTGAAAATACTTCTAAAAAAAGTATAAATATTAAGTAGACCATTTAAGTTATGTCCAAATTATTCATAACTAAGATAGATACACACTTATGATCAATTAGAACATCTTCTAAAAAACTTTAACTTTAATGTTCCATTATTAATCATTCATTGCACTACAAGACACTAGAAGCTATATAAAATCGCAAGACATATATATAGCTAATTCATCAATCGAAATTGATGTACATATCATAATTTTTATATAACGATAACTAAGTCAAATAGGAAATAAAAATTATACTGCATGTTAAAGGTTTTAGGTTATCCATGCAAGGTTAGGTTATTATATTTAGAATGTGAGAATGTAAATTTTAAGAAAGCTCTTACTATTATTGAGATGCACAAAATTCATTAAAACTCAACACTTACATTTCTATAATGATTAAGTAAATCCTCTTTATTATTTATTGTTTTATGACTGCACGTTTCTTCGTTGTTATATTTCTCATTTTAAGAAATATCTCAAAAGCTACTGGTGAAATAAGACTTTATACATTTAATTTGCTTCTAGTAATATTTGTTTCAAGAATTATGCTAACTAAATTAAAACAAAATTATACATTTTAGTAAAAATTAAAGTACTAGAACTTTACAACGGGAAATTTAAAAATTTTTAATACACCGCCCATTCATTAATAAAGTCAACTTGTTGTCTTGTAACTAGGTGTTATGAATATATTCGTAATAGGTATATGGAATGTAATACAGCCCACCTAATACCGTATTATAATACGCAATGTAAAAGTAACCTGTTACCAGATAATAGCCAAATAATAGCTGTCCAAGATAATAGGGTCGATATCGGTCGCCGTGTGCGTGGCGATCGCCGAAGCGCTCCCTATTCCGCATAATAGGTACTATTCCGTAACAGGCTAATACGGTAATACCCGTATTAAGAACTCCAGTAATAGCGAGTCGCCAACTGTGAGCGAGAAATCGGGATTTGATTTGCTAAATACATGTCAGGCTTTGTTTCAATGCGCCTTGGGATGGTTACTAAGTAAGTAAGCAATGTACGCGCGTACACTACGATAATCTATTGTACTAAACTAATATTGAATAGGTATATGGAATATAATACAGTCCACGTAATATCGTATCATAAGACGCGGTTTTAAGGTTCCTTTTACCATAAAATAGTCAAATAATAGCTAGCTCCAAGATAATAGGGTCGATATCGGTCGCCGTGTAGGTGGCGATCGCCGGAGAGCTGCCTATTCCGCATAATAGGGACTGTTCCGTAACAGGCTAGTATTAGACTGTTACTTAATAATAGGGTCTATTCCGTAACAGGCTAATACGGTAATACCCGTATTGAGAACTTCAGTAGTAGCGAGTCGCCAACTGTGAGCGAGAAATCGGGATTTGATTTGCTAAATACATGTCAGGCTTTGTTTAAATGCGCCTTGGGATGGTTACTAAGTAAGTAAGCAATGTACGAGTGTGCACTACGATAATCTATTTTACTAAACTAATATTGAATATTGTAATGTAATAATATATAATATTGTAATAAGAAATTATATTTTGTTACACACGCACGTCGGGTTTCATGTTAACGCGCATTTATACTAATAAAATTTATAGTGTATAATAATAAATATAAAATATAATCACTAGTAAAACAGTAGTGGAGAAGCAGTAGATTTTTGCTTCTGCACTAGCACCGTACTATTTGGTTACAAATGGTTACAATTTTGTTGCATTTAATATTTAATATGGTCAACTATAGCTGTCGGAAATCAAACCCGCTAATAATTAAAATGCACTTTGTGCGCGCCGCTGCGCCAGCTATACTGCGTCCATCATATTATCAGTCTTTTGACAGCTCACGCTCATTAAGTTTTGTATTGCTTACGTACAAATATCATACAAATAATATTTGTACTTTATGGATGGGTACCGCCCACTTAGTGATGTCACACATAATGGTTACTACGATTATGCCACAGATTAAAAATAATCGGTAGAAATCGATGTTACGAGTATTAAAAGACATTTAATAACATTATATAAAGTTTTACTTTCTTCTTAGTTAATACATGAATACAAATAAAACAATCAGGATATTTTAATTTATTTTATTAGCACGAGTCGTCGGAATGATAATCAACACTAGACTCCTCCGATGAGGAGTCTTCAGTAGCAGTTATTATTAGCTCTTGTGTAGATAATATATTATCAAACGCAATATCACGTTCCCAATCAGAGAATATTACTCTTTTAGTTCTTTCCACCACACTTGCCCAGTTCTCGGCCGTTACGTGGGTGCAAGCATTTTTTAGCAATTGCAACATTTTATTCGCTGTGAATGGGGGGCTTGTATTGCATCTCGCAGCATGCCCTTTTACTTGTGCCCATATAAGTTCTATTGCGTTGTACTGGCAGTGGTATGGAGGAATCCGAAGAACAGTATGGCCATATTCTGCTGCCATTTCATTGATTACATAGCGTTTTGCTCTCTTTTTGGTTTTTAATATTTTTATTAATTCAACTTTTAACATTGAGTCGTCCACATTTTCTCCATTGTCCCGAAGCCAATTAATTATTTCATGCTTTTTATTAGCCTGTGTTGGCATTTTGTCAATTTGACGGGAGTGGTAGGGCGCATTATCAATAAAAATTATTGATGGTTCTTCCAATGAAATGAGCATTTTTTTGAACCACTCTTCATACACATTTGCATTCATCTCTTCGTGGTAGTCATTTGATTTCTTCGATTTAAATGCCAACAGTGCGTCTTGTACAAATCCTTTTGCTGTACCTGCATGGCAAATGATTAGGCGCTCACCTTTTCCCATTGGTACTGAGGAAGTGGAATCAGCAGTATCATCAGTCCAGAAACGAGATAGTGTGTGGTTAGCGTTGAGCCATGTTTCATCCGTGAAAACAATATTTGCCCAATCTTGTATTTTCTTTGCCTCTCTTAAAAAATCACAACGTGCTATAGCTATATCTGTGCGTTCCATTAATAATTTTCTTTTATTTAACTTTTTATATGAAAAGCCAATTGTGTTCAAAACTTTGACCAAAGAAGATTTTTCACCATGAAATAGACCACTTCTTTTCAAAGAAACAATAAGTTTTCTCAAAGTTGGAATTTCTTTTCTCAAGTAGTAATCATATACATGACGACGAATAGCGTCAGCGTCAAAGTCATCAACAGCTGTCACCTTATGAGCCCGGCGCTTTCTTTTTGGTGTAGATGGTTTGTTTTGCTCCAAGCCGCTCCTGCCGTAGGCATCAGTAGTGATTTTAGTCACAGTTGATAGACTGATCCCCAACGCGGCTGCAACACGGTTTCGGACTTGCGTGATAGGTATAAGAGGTCCGCCATTTTGATTTTCTTGCTCAAAATACTCATGAAGTTTTAACACTAACTGTCTCGATTGTGCTTTCAACACAGGTCCTTTCGGCATTTTCACGATCAATTAATATAAGTTTCACAAAAGTTTTTCCGAGGAATAAAGCTATTTAACTTAAGGTGTAACAGATGCGAGAGAACACTCAGCGAACGTAAATGCGTGTGACTATCACGGGCGTTTCGTTGAGAGTGACAGATCACGTCAAAATGGCGGCCGAGCGGAAGGTCTGTTGATGTTGCCAGTTGATGTATAATATATTTTTTATGATTATAATAAATACACACGGATTAACATTTATTTTCAAAAAACTAAGGCAATATTAAATCAAAATGTTGATTTCTATATCTGTTATTAGTTTACGTAGGTTATCATTAATCGAATTACTTAGGTACGTAATTCGATTAATGATAGTAGGTACTATAATCGGAATGGTATCGCATACGAGAATCTTTAGGACATCACTAAATATGTAAATCGTCAATCTGTCAAAAGATGGTTAATATAATGGACAGTGTATAATTGTAACTTCATACTTAACATGTAAAACTCATAAGTAAAAATAGAACTTAAGTACATTGTTACAGGGCAGTAATTAGATAATTTAATAGCATGGATTAAAGTTGTAAATGGTATGAATGATTTCCTGTACTCAAATAAACATTCGTGACAGGTAGATGAGTGAATTATTCGTATGATGACTGCGATTCCCAAACTTTTCAAATAAATTGTAAATAATAAAAATTCGAAAAAAATATTAATATTACTATATATAAGTACATCTTTTGAATCATAGCTACTAACTACTTTAACTTTTCGAGATCTTTTTCCGTCTTGATAAAAACCACTTTGGAAGTATCTGATCTTCTGGCCATAATTTTGGAATGTTTGACCCAGATGTAACGAAAGTTGTTTTCCTTTGCCAGTGACTTTGCCTTTGATAGTAGGGTTTTATAGTACGGGGTAAGGTGATCATTGACATAGGCTAGGCCCTCTTCAGTAAAACCCAATTCCTTAAGAGCTAACTGCTTATTCTTACGTGCAGCTGCAATAAAGTCTTCCTTCAAATACCGATTATTAAATGAAACCACTACCGGTTTAATAGCATTTGGCAGACGAGACGGAATTCTTGCAATGTAATTAATGTCCTCCTTTTTTAAAGGGCAACTGATATTTTCACCAATCTTTAGGGCTATCTTAAAAAGATTCTCATTCTTTTTCAAAGGAATTCCCTTGATTTCGACATTGTTTGCCCTTGCCCACTGGTCACGCTCATTCAGTTCCCGCTTCATTAGAGTTAGTTCAGACTGCAAATCTTTGACCGAAGTAGCTGCGCCTTTAACAATGGCAACTCGAGATTCAAGAGATTTTACCTTATCCGAGAAGTCACTTATTAAGTCATGAGCCATATTTAATGATGACTGCAAGTTTCCTACTTCCGCTTTGATCACTTTTACATCTTCCACTAAAGTCGCAAGAGGGGCCAGCTTACTTACAATTCTTTTTAACTCTTCCTGTAGAGCATCCAGACGTGAATCAAACGGAGAGGCAGCTGTAGGTGATGAGCACGCTTTGCACTTAGGACAACGCCAAACATTTTTCCTTTCCCCCAATTTTCTGTACCCAATTTCCGTCACACCCGCACATTGGAAGTCTAAATGACGATTGCATTTACTACAAAAAGCGCCATCAACAAATATGGAACAAGCTGTGATAGCTCAGCGGTGAGACCGTGCGACTCTGTAAAGACGATCATGGGTTTATACCCCGCGCAGGCACATGTCTAATTGACAATTGCAATATATGACACTCTTTTCGGTGAAGGAAAATATGGTAAGGAAATCCGCATACTTCTAGCGAATTCTAGGGATATGCGTAACCTACCAATCCGCACTGGAGCAACGCGATGGTAGGTCTTTGCTACAATACTTCTCTCCAAAAAACGGATAGAGGAAGCTTATGGTTCCCACTGCTGGGGTGGATAACAGGCTGTTACTTTAAACATACACATGCCAATTTTTGTGTTTACAAACAAAAATGATTTATATTTGAAACATTTTAACTCACTTGAAGAATATCAGCCATTGTATCAGATATTAATGAATTCATTGCAACAACAGTAGCAGTGCCTTGACCAGACACAGTTACTCAGACAAAAAATCCAGTTGAAATGTGCATAACTAAATGGGATAGTATGTTAAAGTATCTTGAACAAATAACTTTCTGTTAAATAAAGTATGTCTATAATCCATATTGTCTGTCGCAGAAAGAATAAAAACTATTCAGAAATAACCACTTAAAACATAGAATATAACTGATATTGGGTATGACATATGATATACAACACTTCAATAAAGCATACACAATAAATGCAAGCGTTTTACCTGAAAATAAAACGTATATTAAAATACTTACATGATCCGAAGTCTAATATAATGTTGAGATAGACCATTGCTTTCACTTCCTTTTCTGTCTCTTTTCCTCCTTAGTAGTGAATACTATCCGTCCTTGTCTACTGCCACCACCAGGTAGGGGGGATGTTTCGAGGTGGGCCTCGAAACTTTATTCGTCATTGCACTTGTTGTTTTGGTACACCAGGCAGGATTTTAAAATATTAGACTTCGGATCAGGTAAGTATTTTAATATACGTTTTATTTTCAGGTAAAACGCTTGCATTAAAATACTGTACCGTGATCCGAAGTCTAATATAATGTTGAGAGATTTTTGCTATCGCCTGGTGGTGGTTAAAACGTCAACGTGATCAAGTAAATAATAATTTCTACATTTGTTAGATAACAAAGACGGACGAGTATGCTGACAATAAAATAAAAGAATATCATTTAAATGATTGTAATTAGACAATGATTCATAAATAGGTATAATGTATGCAATGTTATCACTTAAAAATCTGAAAGATTTGCTTTTTATTTTGCATATTCGATTGTAATATTTGTTTGCAGTTGAATTTTCGGAAGGTGTTTTCTGATCTCCAGTTCCCTCTGGATAGTATGTCATCAATAGACATATTTTCGATCCAACTTTTAGAGGCGACCGCAGCTCTAGAACTGCCAGCAGTAGCCTCTATACCAGCATCTTTTAATAAATTTTTAACCCAGCCTGAAATTACACATTTAGAAGCTGGCTTCGGTACTCCACAAGTTATTACAAAAAGCTTTGAACAATTGGCAGATTGTCTCCTGTCTTGTCCAGTAAATATTAATTTATTTATCCAGAAAACAGGGTCCAATTTTATATTAGAATTAACATTAAGCCTCCAACCAGACTGACGATAATCAGCGGAGTCAGTCTTTGATCCATACATAGGCCATAAGACTATATAATCATCATGAATTATACAACTTTCCGAGTCAACATTTAGAAGAGTAAAATCATGTCATGTCTCGCCTTCCAGAATACAATAGCAATATCGCAGCTGTATGTCTCGATACTTGATACAAGTTTTCAGTCTTAGGGTCTGTTCGTGACATAAATTCTATTACGTCATCAATATCCCATATTATAGATTTAGGTAAGGTTGGTTTTGATACAGCTATCGCTTTAAGAATTCGCTTAACAAAAGGGTGGCCGCTTAATCGTTCAGAACATTCTGGATCACATAGTGTGGCCACTACCGACTTGTATTGTACGAAAGCTTTTCTACAAAAAATAGGTCTGACAGAAAACGTGCTAAGTCTGATCCATAAGGCTTATTACAAGAAACTTTATTGAGATTGGTCCACTTTACCCATCTGCACCAAGCAGGTTTGTAAGTTCTTATTGTTGAAGGACGCTAGCTAGTAATCAATAGATCTTTTTGCTGCGGCATCCAATCTCTTAACTGCTCATTCCAGCCCCAAGTTTCCATACTTCCGGTTCCATTTCCTTCACATTCTGAGGAGGCTGCCCTGTCAAAACGTCCACCAGTACCTGGTGGAGATCTCAAATTATCCAGGGTGCTGATGTGTCCTGTAAATCTGGACGCCAAAACACCTTCTCCCACCTTGACACCACTATCAGATACGTGCCTATGCATTGATTCAGGTGCTGGAGAACTTTCAAAGGTGGGGGTGGGAAGACCCACGCCAGTGCATGGTTCCACATTATTAACAGTGCGTCGTAAAACTCTGCATAGTAGTCCAGAGTGCAGCATCTTGTTACTACACGTATCAGTCTTGTTGAGAATAGATCTATAATCGGAGTCCCCCATTTGAAAAATATGGGATTTGTCGCTCGAGGCAGGAGGTGCCATTCTAGTATAGACCGATGACGTGACAGATAATCTGCCTCGGCGTTGTATATTCCTGGAAGGTGATATACTAGTAGATCTATCTGATAGAAATCCAGAAGCTGAAGGATCTTGTATGTCAAAGCCAGCAAATTCAGAGGCTTCGTTCCTCCCTCGTTACGTAAGTACGCTACTACAGTTTTGTACTCGCATAGCAAATGTACTGTAGTTGACTGGAGGTTCGGACCTTGATCTTTTAAAACTTTTAAGACCACCAATAGCTCCTTCATATTTGAGTGCAAGCTCTTCTCTGAAAGGGACCAATTCCCCGACAGTATAAATTGGCTTGTAGTGGAGATTAGATAGATTAGATAGATCGTAGTCTTGATACACGAGAAGTCAGATTCCTTTCTGTTGGAGTATTTCTGCTATCCAATTGCTTACAATAGCAAAGGTCCTGGGAGCAGAGCTCAATCCGAGGGGGCGACACCTCATTTCCAATAATTCTTGACGATACATCAATCGCAGGAAGCGTCTGTGAGATGTGCTTATTTGAAGATGAAAGTATGCTTGTGAGAAGTCTATTTGGACAAGCCAATCGTTTAGTTGCAAAAATTTTGAGACTTTGTGTACGTTGATGAGTCTGAACGGAGTTGTGACCACATATTGATTTAAAGCTCTGAGGTCGAATATGGGTCCCATAGACCCGTGCGATTTGGGAACCGGAAACATACGTGAAATTTCGAGAGTGGCTTGCCGTATGTTGTATCGATTGGGAAGATGTAGTGGCGGCCGCTTTGAAAATGGGATATGATATCCGGAAATCAATTTTATTATATAATCGGGTGCTCCCATTTTCTCCCATCTTTTCCGATAATGTTTTAGCTGGCCGGCACGAAAGAGACTCGGTGAGTCAATACTTTCGATTATTTCTCCTATCCCGGCGGGATGAGGGAGAGGTATGTCTTCCACGTGAACCTCGGCCTGCTGTTGCTTGGTCGATATTCCTACGACTATTGGCAGTATCGGATCTGCCCCGAAATGTTTTATTAGAATTAAAGACCGCACGGGGTCTATTATTGGCATACTGAATATTGTTAGATCTATATCCTGGTTGATTATGATATGACCCAGAAGTTGCAGCAGTAGGAACGTTAGAAGTTGGACCGGTTTGCGTAGCAGATTCGCGGTCTTTAATAAGAGGCCAGAATACTTTATGATGTTCTCCCATCTTCTCTAAGGCAGAAGAGAATTTTTCAGCATCAAATAAGTTGCTGCAAGAGGGCGGTATTTTCCTTTACATTCTTTTATGTAAGAGATCTTTAACCGATGCCAGGATCGCTTCTCGTCTGTGTTGAATCATTTCGGCTCTATGGCCGAATTGCAGACTAATTGAAAAGTCACCATTTACAAAAATATCTTCAATCTTTTCATGAATTGAATTAAAATTGAGGTCACGTGAATTTTTCGCCCAGGATAAAAATCCACGAAGTTCTTTTTCAAGGTGATCTTTTTGTTTGATCAGAGCATAGCAAATAGCAGCAAAGGCTTTATCGGCATTGACAGATGTACGTGAAGTCTCATATTGTTTTATTTCGTCGTTAGCTTCAAGTTCTGTAAAACCGGGGGTATGTCGATAATTTTTCTGTACTTCTGCGTACCTTACATTTTGCCACTCCACGTCACCTAATCTTTGAATCCTTTTTAAAATTTCCAAATATGATGTAGGACTTGTTAGTATATTGGGGTCTTTTAATTTTGTTCGAAACGATAACGTAAATGACTCGCCTTGTTTTACTTCTGACTGACAGCCACTATACAAATTCTCACTGATAGAACTATTAATATATTCAGTGTCACATATCCTTGACTTAATGTTGTTTACCTCCGCAATGAGCTTATCTAATTTACTATTTTCACGGGGATGTCTACGAGAGCGTTTGTGTCGATGACGGCGAGAACGCTTGGTAGATGAATCATCACTGCTGCGTGAATCACTTTCTGATGAGGACGATCGTGATAAAGGCTTATTAGATTGTCTTTTCCTTTTACTATTTCCGCCTTCAGTATTATTTGGTAGGTTCTGGTTTCTCAAATCGTTTTAAAGATTCACTTCACTCATATTTTACCAATTGTTTCAGCTAATTTAGATCTAAAGTAAATATTATCCGTTACCGCACAAAAATAAAATTCACTACTTAACACTGGAAAAAGAAACACGGACGCATAGCGTCTTAGCTTTAATAATCAACACGTTTTAGAACACTGTGTTGACTATTATAGTAATAGTATACGTATAAAATAAATTTGCTAGCACTTACCAGTGGAGCGTCCGAACGAAGTGAAAACAACAACGTCAATGACGAATAAAGTTTCGAGGCCCACCTCGAAACATCCCCCCTACCTGGTGGTGGCCGGTATTTGGCACCTGCAATACATGTAAAACCTTAATTCTTTTCCCAGTCGCTTTTGGCTACTGATGTTTGAGTGCACGCTTACATCTGTGGCTGAAATTACGGGAATCTAACTTAGCTTCATAAATTCAGACTTCACTTGAGTATTAGTCACCTCAAATGTATTTTCTCAAATTACAGAGGTCGAAAGATGCGTACGACGTCTTCGGTCCTGTTCCTGGTGGTTGACGCTACTGTTCGGCCTGGCGCTGTTCGAGCGCTCGAGGCAACTGCGGAGCAGTGACAGCAGCTGCGGCATAGCCGGACGGGCCGGCCTGGCAGGGCTTTATCTTCTCATTTAACAGTATGTTTGAGGTGGACACTGCAGTGTTCTTTCTTCCCATACTGTGTAGGCGTTTTGTTGGTAATGTTCGTTTTCTGTATCGTCGAACATTAGCTTCAAAAGCGCGCTACTTTGTTAGACGTTTTATTAACGGGCTAGCCATTATAAAGGTGTCGTACTGATTTCTGAAATTGCGCAGTTTTGGTAATTCGTACGTTATTAATTTTTACATTTTTTTTTTTAATGGTTATGTGTTGCGGTTGGCAAAGAGCCGGTATTTGGCACCTGCAATACATGTAAAACCTTAATTCTTTTCCCAGTCGCTTTTGGCTACTGATGTTTGAGTGCACGCTTACATCTGTGGCTGAAATTACGGGAATCTAACTTAGCTTCATAAATTCAGACTTCACTTGAGTATTAGTTACCTCAAATGTATTTTCTCAAATTACAGAGGTGGAAAGATGCGTACGACGTCTTCGGTCCTGTTCCTGGTGGTTGACGCTACTGTTCGGCCTGGCGCTGTTCGAGCGCTCGAGGCGACGGCGGAGCGACAGCAGCTGCGGCATAGCCGGACGGGCCGGCCTGGGGTGAGGGGCGGCGGCACGTCTCCATTGGCGGCAGCGAGGCCAGACCAGCGTAGCTCGTGGAGTCACGAGGCCAGCTGCCGGACTCCCGCGTCGCACTAGCAGCATCTGACTGCCCTCCTGTAAAAGCTGCAGGGCTTTTTCTTCTCATTTAACAGTATGGTTGAGGTGGACACCGCAGTATTCTTTCTTCCCATACTGTGTAGGCGTTTTGTTGGTAATGTTCGTTTTCTGTATCGTCGAACATTAGCTTCAAAAGCGCGCTGCTTTGTTAGACGTTTTATTAACGGGCTAGCCATTATAAAGGTGTCATACTGATTTCTGAAATTGCGCAGTTTTGCTAATTCGTATGTCATTAACTTTTACATTTTTTTTTGTAATGGTTATGTGTTGCGGTTGGCAAAGAGCCGGTATTTGGCACCTGCAATACATGTAAAACCTTAATTCTTTTCCCAGTCGCTTTTGGCTACTGATGTTTGAGTGCACGCTTACATCTGTGACTGAAATTACGGGAATCTAACTTAGCTTCATAAATTCAGACTTCACTTTAGTATTAGTATTTATATTAGTAGTATTAGTTACCTCAATACAATCTCTTATGAAAGAGGTTGTATTTGAATCTATATGAATAGTTGTTCTATAAAATAAAAAAATGTTGTCTGTGTTATTTAACACTTATGTTATGTATAATTATGCATTGATTTGTTAAGAAACAGTAAATGGGTTCACTTTAAGAAAAATTGCTTTTATTATTGGATAAGTATGAAGGAGAAATATTGTTTGTTATTTAATTTCTGTTAGATATAAACAGTTGCACATTTCAAGTGATTTATAAATTACATAAATATTTACTTTCAGTTTTATAGAACAGTCTTTTAATATTGCTGTTATTCTTTCATTCATTACACATACTATTATATCTTTTATTAGCACTGTAAATGTAAAGATATCTCAAATCATAACTATAAATAACATCATGTGACAATCATATTAAAATAAAAAATTACTCTTAATCTTGGATCTGAGGATTCTTGAATCTGCAATTAATCAATCAATCGTTTAATCAATCGTAAATTTAAATTTTGCTTTTGCTTGTAAATTTAAAATCAACAATAGTGTTATATAAAGCAATATACCCTATATTGCTTTATACAGAATAAACTTGCTCTCTTTTGCTATTTACTCCCTTTTCATCCGAGTCTCATTATAAAAAACTTGACAATCATTTTTAAAGTTCTAATATAATACAGTGAAGTATACAACTTCAATTGAAAATACTTCTAAAAAAAGTATAAATATTAAGTAGACCATTTAAGTTATGTCCAAATTATTCATAACTAAGATAGATACACACTTATGATCAATTAGAACATCTTCTAAAAAACTTTAATGTTCCATTATTAATCATTCATTGCACTACAAGACACTAGAAGCTATATAAAATCGCAAGACATATATATAGCTAATTCATCAATCGAAATTGATGTACATATCATAATTTTTATATAACGATAACTAAGTCAAATAGGAAATAAAAATTATACTGCATGTTAAAGGTTTTAGGTTATCCATGCAAGGTTAGGTTATTATATTTAGAATGTGAGAATGTAAATTTTAAGAAAGCTCTTACTATTATTGAGATGCACAAAATTCATTAAAACTCAACACTTACATTTCTATAATGATTAAGTAAATCCTCTTTATTATTTATTGTTTTATGACTGCACGTTTCTTCGTTGTTATATTTCTCATTTTAAGAAATATCTCAAAAGCTACTGGTGAAATAAGACTTTATACATTTAATTTGCTTCTAGTAATATTTGTTTCAAGAATTATGCTAACTAAATTAAAACAAAATTATACATTTTAGTAAAAATTAAAGTACTAGAACTTTACAACGGGAAATTTAAAAATTTTTAATACACCGCCCATTCATTAATAAAGTCAACTTGTTGTCTTGTAACTAGGTGTTATGAATATATTCGTAATAGGTATATGGAATGTAATACAGCCCACCTAATACCGTATTATAATACGCAATGTAAAAGTAACCTGTTACCAGATAATAGCCAAATAATAGCTGTCCAAGATAATAGGGTCGATATCGGTCGCCGTGTGCGTGGCGATCGCCGAAGCGCTCCCTATTCCGCATAATAGGTACTATTCCGTAACAGGCTAATACGGTAATACCCGTATTAAGAACTCCAGTAATAGCGAGTCGCCAACTGTGAGCGAGAAATCGGGATTTGATTTGCTAAATACATGTCAGGCTTTGTTTCAATGCGCCTTGGGATGGTTACTAAGTAAGTAAGCAATGTACGCGCGTACACTACGATAATCTATTGTACTAAACTAATATTGAATAGGTATATGGAATATAATACAGTCCACGTAATATCGTATCATAAGACGCGGTTTTAAGGTTCCTTTTACCATAAAATAGTCAAATAATAGCTAGCTCCAAGATAATAGGGTCGATATCGGTCGCCGTGTAGGTGGCGATCGCCGGAGAGCTGCCTATTCCGCATAATAGGGACTGTTCCGTAACAGGCTAGTATTAGACTGTTACTTAATAATAGGGTCTATTCCGTAACAGGCTAATACGGTAATACCCGTATTGAGAACTTCAGTAGTAGCGAGTCACCAACTGTGAGCGAGAAATCGGGATTTGATTTGCTAAATACATGTCAGGCTTTGTTTAAATGCGCCTTGGGATGGTTACTAAGTAAGTAAGCAATGTACGAGTGTGCACTACGATAATCTATTTTACTAAACTAATATTGAATATTGTAATGTAATAATATATAATATTGTAATAAGAAATTATATTTTGTTACACACGCACGTCGGGTTTCATGTTAACGCGCATTTATACTAATAAAATTTATAGTGTATAATAATAAATATAAAATATAATCACTAGTAAAACAGTAGTGGAGAAGCAGTAGATTTTTGCTTCTGCACTAGCACCGTACTATTTGGTTACAAATGGTTACAATTTTGTTGCATTTAATATTTAATATGGTCAACTATAGCTGTCGGAAATCAAACCCGCTAATAATTAAAATGCACTTCGTGCGCGCCGCTGCGCCAGCTAGGTCGCTAAAAATCATCTCAGAGAGTCGGGAACAGTTGGAGGTGGCTCTTTACTAAAACTTTTACCAAAAAAAACGATATGTATATTTAATGCTACAAGTCGGGTTATGTATGAATTAGAGGTGTTATATTAGGATGATATTTGAATAATACTATTATGTGATATAATAGCTTTCTCATATTAGGGTATCATACCCTATTATTTGGTAATAGGCTATTATAGTAATAGCCTATTCCGTGACCTGACATATTATTTTCGTGAGACGGCGATTAAATTTTTCTTCATACTTTTTACTGACTTAGGATTGTTAAAGGTTATGTTGGCGTATTTAAAAAGTTACTAATAATTAGTTATCAATTATTGTACACCTTATGTACTATAATTGATAAGTAATCATAGTTTTATATTTTTCTGTTCATTTAAATGTTTTTATTTTTTATTTTTGTGGTTATATGAATGATTTATTATTTAAAAATATTGTTAACTTGTCTTATATTACATATCTACATTTAAAAACATCAATTGTTTCTATCTGCGAGATATCTCTATACCAAATTTTATTTATTTACAATTAAAATCCTTTATATTTCTAATAATATTAAAACTATTGTTTACGCGATGCAAGGATTTGCATTATGCAAACAAATGTTAAACTGGTTTAATTTTTTCAAACTATCCTTACAAAAGGAAACAATAACAAGTAAACAAAGGCAACTTGTACACATGCCGATTAAAAAAAACAAATGTTAGCGTTTTTAAGGGTTTAGTCTATTTTTTGTTTTCATTGTTAGTTTTATTTTAAACCAATCTATGCAGCATTCATACATAACCCGACTTGTAGCATTAAATATACATATCGTTTTTTTTGGTAAAAGTTTTAGTAAAGAGCCACCTCCAACTGTTCCCGACTCTCTGAGATGATTTTTAGCGATCTATACACTGTCCATTATATTAACCATCTTTTGACAGATTGACGATTTACATATTTAGTGATGTCCTAAAGATTCTCGTATGCGATACCATTCCGATTATAGTACCTACTATCATTAATCGAATTACGTACCTAAGTAATTCGATTAATGATAACCTACGTAAACTAATAACAGATATAGAAATCAACATTTTGATTTAATATTGCCTTAGTTTTTTGAAAATAAATGTTAATCCGTGTGTATTTATTATAATCATAAAAAATATATTATACATCAACTGGCAACATCAACAGACCTTCCGCTCGGCCGCCATTTTGACGTGATCTGTCACTCTCAACGAAACGCCCGTGATAGTCACACGCATTTACGTTCGCTGAGTGTTCTCTCGCATCTGTTACACCTTGAGTTAAATAGCTTTATTCCTCGGAAAAACTTTTGTGAAACTTATATTAATTGATCGTGAAAATGCCGAAAGGACCTGTGTTGAAAGCACAATCGAGACAGTTAGTGTTAAAACTTCATGAGTATTTTGAGCAAGAAAATCAAAATGGCGGACCTCTTATACCTATCACGCAAGTCCGAAACCGTGTTGCAGCCGCGTTGGGGATCAGTCTATCAACTGTGACTAAAATCACTACTGATGCCTACGGCAGGAGCGGCTTGGAGCAAAACAAACCATCTACACCAAAAAGAAAGCGCCGGGCTCATAAGGTGACAGCTGTTGATGACTTTGACGCTGACGCTATTCGTCGTCATGTATATGATTACTACTTGAGAAAAGAAATTCCAACTTTGAGAAAACTTATTGTTTCTTTGAAAAGAAGTGGTCTATTTCATGGTGAAAAATCTTCTTTGGTCAAAGTTTTGAACACAATTGGCTTTTCATATAAAAAGTTAAATAAAAGAAAATTATTAATGGAACGCACAGATATAGCTATAGCACGTTGTGATTTTTTAAGAGAGGCAAAGAAAATACAAGATTGGGCAAATATTGTTTTCACGGATGAAACATGGCTCAACGCTAACCACACACTATCTCGTTTCTGGACTGATGATACTGCTGATTCCACTTCCTCAGTACCAATGGGAAAAGGTGAGCGCCTAATCATTTGCCATGCAGGTACAGCAAAAGGATTTGTACAAGACGCACTGTTGGCATTTAAATCGAAGAAATCAAATGACTACCACGAAGAGATGAATGCAAATGTGTATGAAGAGTGGTTCAAAAAAATGCTCATTTCATTGGAAGAACCATCAATAATTTTTATTGATAATGCGCCCTACCACTCCCGTCAAATTGACAAAATGCCAACACAGGCTAATAAAAAGCATGAAATAATTAATTGGCTTCGGGACAATGGAGAAAATGTGGACGACTCAATGTTAAAAGTTGAATTAATAAAAATATTAAAAACCAAAAAGAGAGCAAAACGCTATGTAATCAATGAAATGGCAGCAGAATATGGCCATACTGTTCTTCGGATTCCTCCATACCACTGCCAGTACAACGCAATAGAACTTATATGGGCACAAGTAAGAGGGCATGCTGCGAGATGCAATACAAGCCCCCCATTCACAGCGAATAAAATGTTGCAATTGCTAAAAAATGCTTGCACCCACGTAACGGCCGAGAACTGGGCAAGTGTGGTGGAAAGAACTAAAAGAGTAATATTCTCTGATTGGGAACGTGATATTGCGTTTGATAATATATTATCTACACAAGAGCTAATAATAACTGCTACTGAAGACTCCTCATCGGAGGAGTCTAGTGTTGATTATCATTCCGACGACTCGTGCTAATAAAATAAATTAAAATATCCTGATTGTTTTATTTGTATTCATGTATTAACTAAGAAGAAAGTAAAACTTTATATAATGTTATTAAATGTCTTTTAATACTCGTAACATCGATTTCTACCGATTATTTTTAATCTGTGGCATAATCGTAGTAACCATTATGTGTGACATCACTAAGTGGGCGGTACCCATCCATAAAGTACAAATATTATTTGTATGATATTTGTACGTAAGCAATACAAAACTTAATGAGCGTGAGCTGTCAAAAGACTGATAATATGATGGACGCAGTATAGCTGGCGCAGCGGCGCGCACAAAGTGCATTTTAATTATTAGCGGGTTTGATTTCCGACAGCTATAGTTGACCATATTAAATATTAAATGCAACAAAATTGTAACCATTTGTAACCAAATAGTACGGTGCTAGTGCAGAAGCAAAAATCTACTGCTTCTCCACTACTGTTTTACTAGTGATTATATTTTATATTTATTATTATACACTATAAATTTTATTAGTATAAATGCGCGTTAACATGAAACCCGACGTGCGTGTGTAACAAAATATAATTTCTTATTACAATATTATATATTATTACATTACAATATTCAATATTAGTTTAGTAAAATAGATTATCGTAGTGCACACTCGTACATTGCTTACTTACTTAGTAACCATCCCAAGGCGCATTTAAACAAAGCCTGACATGTATTTAGCAAATCAAATCCCGATTTCTCGCTCACAGTTGGCGACTCGCTACTACTGAAGTTCTCAATACGGGTATTACCGTATTAGCCTGTTACGGAATAGACCCTATTATTAAGTAACAGTCTAATACTAGCCTGTTACGGAACAGTCCCTATTATGCGGAATAGGCAGCTCTCCGGCGATCGCCACCTACACGGCGACCGATATCGACCCTATTATCTTGGAGCTAGCTATTATTTGACTATTTTATGGTAAAAGGAACCTTAAAACCGCGTCTTATGATACGATATTACGTGGACTGTATTATATTCCATATACCTATTCAATATTAGTTTAGTACAATAGATTATCGTAGTGTACGCGCGTACATTGCTTACTTACTTAGTAACCATCCCAAGGCGCATTGAAACAAAGCCTGACATGTATTTAGCAAATCAAATCCCGATTTCTCGCTCACAGTTGGCGACTCGCTATTACTGGAGTTCTTAATACGGGTATTACCGTATTAGCCTGTTACGGAATAGTACCTATTATGCGGAATAGGGAGCGCTTCGGCGATCGCCACGCACACGGCGACCGATATCGACCCTATTATCTTGGACAGCTATTATTTGGCTATTATCTGGTAACAGGTTACTTTTACATTGCGTATTATAATACGGTATTAGGTGGGCTGTATTATATTCCATATACCTATTACGAATATATTCATAACACCTCTAGTATGAATGCTGCATAGATTGGTTAAAAATAAAACTAACAATGAAAACAAAAAATAGACTAAACCCTTAAAAACGCTAACATTTGTTTTTTTTAATCGGCATGTGTACAAGTTGCCTTTGTTTACTTGTTATTGTTTCCTTTTGTAAGGATAGTTTGAAAAAATTAAACCAGTTTAACATTTGTTTGCATAATGCAAATCCTTGCATCGCGTAAACAATAGTTTTAATATTATTAGAAATATAAAGGATTTTAATTGTAAATAAATAAAATTTGGTATAGAGATATCTCGCAGATAGAAACAATTGATGTTTTTAAATGTAGATATGTAATATAAGACAAGTTAACAATATTTTTAAATAATAAATCATTCATATAACCACAAAAATAAAAAATAAAAACATTTAAATGAACAGAAAAATATAAAACTATGATTACTTATCAATTATAGTACATAAGGTGTACAATAATTGATAACTAATTATTAGTAACTTTTTAAATACGCCAACATAACCTTTAACAATCCTAAGTCAGTAAAAAGTATGAAGAAAAATTTAATCGCCGTCTCACTAAAATAATATGTCAGGTCACGGAATAGGCTATTACTATAATAACCTATTACCAAATAATAAGGTATGATACCCTAATATGAGAAAGCTATTATATCACATAATAGTATTATTCAAATATCATCCTAATATAACACCTCTACTTGTAACTTGTCATATAATAGACAGTCAAAATGAGAATGACTAATGAGTGCGTAAAAATATGTTTGTAGGAGTGGAGCGAGATGCAGCTGAGACTATTTTCATACGATTCATTCATAAATACATATATGTGCAAGAGGGATGCGAGATAGCATGTGTTGGCGCCTGTAACTAGTAATTAGTAAAACCGCCCTGATGTTAAGTTGTCAACGTCAGAAAAAATAGCTAAATTGTCGCAAATTTAATAGTGAAAAAAAATAAAATAACTGCTTTAAATCATGCGAATAACAGCAGTTCTTGCCCGTGTTCCCGTCATTAAATTCCGGAAAGGACAAACTTCATCTCATGCTTCTGGGGCTACCTCAGCTGCTCCTGGGGGTGCTCCCGCTTCGACCCCTTCGACTTCAGCAGCTACATCTCCACCGGTATATCATAGACACTTAAGAACTTACCCTAGTTTTTGTTTTAATACTATAAATTTTTTGCATGTTTAAAACGCTATCTTGGGTGTTATGCAAACAACCTTAATTTATGACAAGGCTGCCTTTTATAGTGGTACGAAAATAATATTTGAGGAAAAATCATCTGAATGTTCAATTGTTTAATAATATTAATTGTTTAATAATATTAATTGATTATATAAATCAAATTATTTGTATTAAGTCAAAATTGCCATATTAAAAGTATGAGATATAATTATTACAATTTTTGTACAATGAATTAATTTGTCTGTGAATTGTTTCATGATATATTTATTAAAATGTACATTTAGCTTTATATATATTTTCTATTTTACTTCATCTACATTACATATTTGCTACATTATAGCAAAATAATTTTATTATTACTTTTGTATTATGAATCTTCGCAAAGTACCACATTATTCTATAAATATATGTATTAGTATAAAGGTATTTTGTCAAAAAGTTTTTTTGACATGACTATTAAGTTTGACATTTTCATGTTTCCAGCCACGTGTGCAAATGCAACCTGCAGCAACTATGAGCACTGCACCTATTTCTGACATTGATTTACCTCCACGATACAGAAGACGACCCCTCTCACAAGAAGAAATTGATCACATCAATGGCGGTGGAGTTGTTTAGTGTTACCATTAAATTCTTTGTAGTTATAGACATAAAGTAACATAAATGCTACACAATTTTTAATTCCTATCTGACTTACCTGATATCTCTTGTGTAATCAATTTAAAGGCATTTAATTATTTCCTGACATATTTTCAAAAAAAAAAAAATTAAATTGAGCTGTTCATGCTCATGTTGAAATGATTAAAAGACTTTATCATTTTAACAAGTGCATAAAAAAGAGTAACAGTAGAGAAGGATTCAGTTTTGTTGTTGATATTTCAGGAGGAAACTAAACAGTCCGTTTTACAGAAAGAGCCTGAACTTGCTGTAAAAGTCCCACACCATATTCATGTTCAGTACGGAAAGAAGAGAGATATAATATCATTTAAAATTCTTCTTCAAAAAATTGAAAATCCTCAATAAGAAAGAAAATTTTACTCTAGACACAAAATGAAAAAAGTATTGTAGTAAATATAATTTATTTTTTGAAAACAAAATTCCTTTGGTACCTTGTGGTGTTACACGTTAGTTTTTTGGTGTATAATCAACATATAAGATGTATAGAACATAAATTAAACTAATGACTAGGAGCAGTCTAATAATATCTAACATTGAGTTTCTCGTTCTGGATGGACCACATCTGTGCAAGCGGCCCATCATAAGCACCATCACTGTTAGAATCAAATTTGATAATGCCAAACTTCGCAAATTGTCTCTTCCAGGCTGGCGAGTGTGGTAAATTTAAAAGGGCTTCACCTACAGCATTTTTTATGGGATCTGTAATATCAAATTATATGTTTGTTAATGCATGTTCATACTATCTAAAGTTAAGCCAGAATATTTTCGTTGATTAAAACACCCTATTGTCCTTGCTTATTTATTGTTGCCATAATAAATGCCTATTTGTTACTTGTGATTTTTTTTTTAATTTATTGTATGCCATTGGCTTTAGCGGCTGTTACATCTTTACAAAACTAAGGTTAATAAAAGTTAAATCACGACATATGCCACTTGGTCGGAACTTTGAATAATTATCTACGTTTTAAACTAATAATTTTTAGAAGTCTTTAAAATTGGCTGTGGGTAAAAAAAAAATACCATAATAGTTACCCTGCGTCGCTTACACTTTGAGATATACTCGTAACAAAATGATTTATGATGGGATTTTGTTACCAAAAAATTGAAAAATGGGATAAGTACGAGTATAATTTAAAATATAACTTACTATACATGTATACATTCTTTTTTTTAATATTCGTCTACAGTACTGTCTGTATGTGGAAAGCTATTTAGACGGAATTGTTTTAGTCCGTATCAACTCAAATTATTTTTCAATTTCAATTCAAATATTGAATTCGATTTAAATTAAATTAAATTCAAATATTTTATTACTTTTCTCAGAAACCTCGAATAATTTTATTTGACTGAATGAAACTAATACATGTTTGAGCTATAGCTCAAACATGCATTAGTTTTAATTTAAATTTAACGGGGCGTTTTAATTTTAAATAAATGAGGCGATATTTTTCAATAGATTTTCTGCCACCTATTAGAACTTACCTGGAAGTCTAGAATTAACCACAATGGGATAAGGTGGTAAACGACCTAAGGTTTCCAACGTTATGATGTCTTTGCCACCGTCCTGCATAAACTTCTTTGAATATAGAAGAGTTGTTGAATCAACAGCGGCCCATTCCGCTTGTTTAGCTAAGACCATTTGCGCAGATGCCAAATGTGAACCGGATTCTGTAATAATTTTTCACATAGATAAGCTTTTAATGCTTTGAAATGCTTAAAAAGTTATGATTTAATGTTTCGTTTTAAATAGTTGTTACTGAACATTTTATTTTATACATTTATTTTCCTTGCCTAGAGCAAAACACTAAGATATTGTTATTTATACTTAGAAGAGATCCAAAGAAAGATGCGTTTTCCCCTTTTTCTCTTAATGTTTTTAGTACAATTTTGCTTCCGCTTAGTGATTCTTCATCGCTATATGCAAAAGTGCAACCTCGAAGGTCCAATAACGTATTTACATTGTGTGCCCTAGAACAAATGTTGCACATTTAAATTTCTTATGAAACGATAAGATATAGTAGGGTTTCACAACTCAACTGTTTACACAACAAAGTTATTCTTATAGTTTATTAATTGATAAGATCTGAGAAAACCCAAATCCTTGTTATATTCCACAACAAGAATTCACTTTTAGTCATATTCAACGATATTTCGTTACATTGGTACTGAGGTTGAAACTCGATTGAGTAATAATAGAAATTTGTACCATTCGTTATCAAGAACTTGACATGGTTGATAACAATTATTAATCTATAACACGTATTTACTTTTATTATTGCAATTACAATAGAATAACATTATATATATTGTGTTTGAAAATATCAATCAATCGTTACTAAAGCTGCCTTAAAGTTAACTTTGTTTTAAATCGTTGAACCTATATATTAAAAAAAAAAAAATATATGGGACACTTACACACACGATTGTCCGTCCCCAAAGTAAATAATGTAATAATTGTTTTATGGGTGAGAGTCAACTGGTGAATAAATATATACATATATAATTTTCTTAAATACAAATATAGCCCCAGGCTCGAAGAACCAACAAATTGTTTATAGAAAATGTTGGCCCTCGGTAGGAATCGAACCTGCGATCCGCGGAGCTGAAGGCAAGGTCACTACCCACTGCGCCAACGGCCAAACGAAACGTAATGTTCTTTTCTGTAGTAATTTATGCATATAATCATGGTATAACGCTACATATTAGGTAGCGGTTCCAGCTTGGACAATAAATACATTACTTGGCTGAGGTAGAGCAAAATCAAGTATTCGTGTGTTCGAAAATTTATAGTGGACAAGCGAAGTTACCAGCCAGCGAGGCGGAATACCATGAGATTTCAATCGTAAGAACCCTATTAAACCTATCTATTGTATATTCTACCACATTCCCGGTCCTAAAAAGTGTGACGCAATGACAGATTCTTTTCATATAAAAAACGAAAAACACAAGGTGTACTTTAATATGTGGTGACGAGTTTGGTTAAATTTCGCTATTGTCCCTGGTAAGCAAGAATATATTATAATAGTTAGACATACGTGCTAGTAATCTAATTACTTATATATTACTTAATTACTATTAAAGGTTAAGTAGAACTTACTTTTTATCGCAATGTATAATAATATCAGAGAAATAGCCAGGCTTGTTTTCAACATTCATCTGATGGGCGAATATCGGAGTAACCGGTAACAACTCGACGAATTCATTTTTTTTGTCGCACATCTTCATATACGCAGAGGCGGTCATGAACGCTGTGAATAAATAAAAACATGATTAATTACTCATTAATAAATATAGCCCATGGTCATTACGATGGATACTATGTCGTAATGATGTCGTATGTTTTACATAATATACATAAAGTATAATGTCCATATATTTAGCGTAAGGCGCTCATATACTTTAACAATTCTAGTTGCAGTTAAATTAAGATTTTTTAAGATATTAATTTTTAGTTTATAAATATAAGAGATTCATTTTAAATGTAATCTTATAAATATATATCATTTAAATAGCGAATTGTGAAAGTTTTGATGTGGATGATATAGTCATCTACATATATCAGGAGTGAAATTAATTTAAACTGCACAGCGATGAACAATTTAGTCTACTCACAGCGAATCATTAATTAAATGCGCCTAAAAGGTGTTTCATTTATGTATTTATTTTATTTCAAGCTGTGATAGCCCAATTGCCAAAGGTTTGCCTATTAGGGAATCTTTTTTATATTTTCAGTTAAAAGTAAAAAACAATATATCTTATATCAATATATCGTTTATACTTTCCAAAGGTGTGTGAGGCATAGTATTTGATTTCATTAAATAAACCTATAATGCTAGAGAACTATTTTCAATAGATAACAGAATAGTGTTTGACCTTTATCTCACTTGAGGGTACGTTATAATATGGTGTAACGTCTTTCAAATGCAGCGAAGGTCATTGACTGATTATTCATATCGCCCTATCCGAAGAATAAAGTCACATTTCTTATGCTTATACATAGGAGACGTTATTATATTTTTGGATAGGCCGCTATTTGAATTTTCTACAAGTATCGTTTGTAGAGCGAGAGAGAGAGAATTGACTACGAAATAAGATATAAATACATAATATATCAAAAGATATAAATACTAGTAAATGTATAATTATAGAACATATATAAAGTTTAAATCAGACCAAATGAAATTACAATAAAAAATAAAAGTAAAACATATTTTAAAAATTTGGAAGAAGGTAAACATAAAATCGTTTGTTTATAACACATTCAACCAACGATTTTATTGTCGAGTTAACTGTAATTGCATTTTCTAGACTTATATGTATTATCATAGTGTAAATACTAAAACACTAACAACATTTGCAGTAGTTATAATGGAATTGTTATCAATAGCTACAGTAAATACGTAGGTTAAAGAACTGGACATAATATTTAGAGCATGCACAAGCTTCAAAACAATGTCAATAACTGCACATTTTTTGGTTTCCATTATTGATTGTTCTAATTGAAGAGTTTGAGTACAGTAAATGTGCTATTATTTAGTTTATTAGTCATAAAATTTATACTTACCCAGGTCGATTTTGTTGTCCGCAAAGGGATCTAGACGTCCAGGCAATGGCCCTGGACTCCGACTCTCATATTGTAAGGTTGCATGACAGTCAACTGCTTCTTCCAGTAATTCCATAATTAACTCGTAAAGTTCCACCGAATGTGTAGGGCTCATGTAAGTTATCAGCCGTAATTCGAACTTATTCTGCGACATTTTGTTACTTTTGGTATAAAATTACTGAATCCTAGAAACACTAGCACTGCAGTGTATATAATGATTAAATGAAAGTCAAATGCGACTTATAATATGTTTACTCGTAAGAAAAACACATCGCATGCTTTGTTCACATTATCCGGTTCTAGTTATTATAGCCGGCCATTCGCCGCTGTGTTCGTGACGTACTTGCACGTGGCAACTGCATGCTATGTTTGTGATGAAGAATTATTATCTACCGCCAGACCTATAAGTCAAACTAATTAAACATACCTTAATAAGAAAAGTACGTAATATTTAAACAAATTACATTATAAAATAACTAATGTAGGTATGTTTAAGAGCTATATATAATTTACCTAATGGTTTAACTATCTCGTAAATATATGAGTACCTTGTTAATGTAAATACGAAATCTATTATTTAGTTATAAACCTGCACAGATCTCTAGATAAATCTATAATATGTAAACTCAGGAATATATAATATATGAGAACAATTGAGGTGTTGATCTAGTTTAATAGCACTTGTGTAAACAGAAATTACAATGTTTGTACAAATAATTTAATATTTGTACGACATTATTGCAGTTATTTATTATTGCAAATGTAAGTGTTGTAAATTAAATAGTTTTTTTATCTTTCATTTTTAGTATGTATATATAAATAAATTTTCTGAATGTCGGAAACGGCTCTAAAGATTTTCCTGAAATTCAGCATGTAGGGGATTTTGGGGGAGAACAATCGATCTAGCTAGGATTTCTTTAAAAAAATCTCTGTTTTTGGGTATTTAAAATATGGTATGATGAAGAATTAAATTCAAAGGATTTTTTTAACTGTCAAACGTAATGTTGACGATGGGTTACAGGCGGACTGAAAGTGTTCATAACCCGGGTTCGCATCCCACGAGTCATCAGCATTCTTTCTTTTTTATTAAATATTTATTTTTATAACTTTCAAATAATTACCGAGCAAGGCTCGGTCACCCAGGTACTATATTATTAATTATTACCAACATATAGTAAGAGTTTCAATTTTCAAAAAGGCGGTTTGTTTCTATTGTGTGTATAGGACTGAGGTCCTCTTTGGAAAGAATGATTAAGTATAATATAATCACAAAGTCTCACCATTTGGCCATTGCTGCTTAATGTTTGTTATAATGTAGACTATTAGTAGTTTCTGTTTACTCGAGGTATTTTTGGGCTGTTTCTTCAGTTGATAATATTATAGTAATATTATTAATGCGAAATTCTATCTGTTGTAACGACGTCATGGCCAAGGCACTGGAGCAACATTCATAAAATTTGGCCCAATTCAAACTCATATACCGGATTATATATGCAGGACAAAAAAACGTTTTTCTTTGAGGAACAAGAAAAAATGACATAATTGAGGGTATTTCAATAGTTTGACGCGAATTAAGTCGCGGGTCGAGATTATAGAGAGATATAAATAAATAATAAATAAATATATGGGACACTTGTGTATTTATAAAATCAAGAACTATAGAATATCTGCATTTGATAAATAGAAAAAAGTCAGCATTACTAACTACTACTACTACTTTAGTTAGAAGTGTACTCTATCTGTTCTATCTGTTTCATCAAATATTTTATTGTAGTACATTGGAATAAAAGTCTGTGGTAAGTAAAAGATGCATCTCTACGAGACTTTTCTAGTTCTAACTACCTACTTAATACTTCTATTACTGAGTAGTTTTTGTATATAATGCAGTCCTAACGAACGTAATATCGACTTTACCAAACATCCTTCCGCCCTTAAGAACGATAAATAAATATTGTAAATATAGAAATATTATTTAGTTATTTCACATTCTATGTATTATATTTTTATTTATATATATTATAAATTTATTATTTCTTTCATAAAATACTTTATATCTAGTTAATATATTAAATATTTCAAATACATCACGCTTGATCTCCAACGACTCATAAATAGGTACTAGAAAAACATTGGATAATTTATGGGGTATGCATGCATTCTGCAGTGTTTTAAGAAATTAAAAAAAATTGGGTTTATTAATTAATTTGGAAGGCTGACATAGAAAAACAATTTCACACCTTTAGATTTACGGCCGGTCCCAATAATCTACCGACAGATAAAGACAGACTCTTATCGTCGCCGATCAGGACCAAGTTATCCGTCTACCTATCACGTCCCAATAATTCGGATTGGTGAATCATTACTCGAGTTCGCTGTAGATAGACAGGATATCTGAGCCCTCCCATACGTTCCAGCTTACGTTATATTACTAAGGGCATCAAACTAGTCACTTCACTGTTTAATACTTGTTTTCGACACCATACTAATTATATTAGCCCATAAAAAACGTAAAATTATCTGTTTCATCTAAGATTTAATAAAATTTTATTAACTTTCAGTAAATAATATTTTTTTTACAAATATTAGAAATAAACAGGCATGATGATAACGGAATCTTTTTTAATGACGTATTTTATCGTATTTGGCGCGCTGTCAATATTTGCTGTAAAACAATAGTCAACTATTATAGTATTATGTACTAAAGTTAAATTACTAAAAACAAGCCGCTTACAACAAACAAAGTGCTCCACTTAATAGAATTTATTATCTGACATCGTGGTCATTAGCAAGGCCTCGGATGTGGCCAACAATCAATCAAAAGAAAGCGCTCTATGGGATATCATATATGTTTTCAATGCATCGATTGTTAACATACAGCAGTAATAATAACCTTAAGGTATGTATTCTTTTTACCTTCTTATGCTGAGATGATACTATGGTGCGGTGACATCTGAAGGCTGTATTATAATCGAGATTAATTACTACATATTTAACCCCTACTTACTTCAAATCAAATCAAAATAATCTTTATTCAAATAAGCTCTTTCAAGTACTTTTGAATCATCGAGGATCAATATGATTATTGAAGCTACAACTGGCTTGGAATGTTGCTCTTACCAAGAAGAACCAGAAAGAAACTCGGATATCAATCTTTTTTACATTATCAAACCGCAATCAATCTTGTATGAACCTGAAAGGATTTTCAAATCCTGGCATTTTTATTATCCAAATAATCTTCAATTTCTAATATAATATGTATATGTATAAGCATATCTGTTATACCTAATTTAAATATTTCTGTAGACTGGTCTAGTATAGATTTGATACTTATATAATATATTCCTGCTTTGACTTTGTAATTTTAACCATAACATAAAATTAGTTAAATTGTATCCCTCAGTTGCTGTAACTTAATTTGAAAGTTATTATCACCTAAAATTAAATACTACTTATTTTAAGTTGTTCAATGCATAATTTTATTGTCAAGTGTGAATTTGGTTAATCTATAAATAAATAAAAAGTACATTATATAAAAAGTATCATAACAATGTGGGTAATATATTACAAAGCTAAGTTAGTTTATAATTTATATTTTTTCAGACTGAAGGTGAGAAACAAGAGTACATTCCACCAGATGATGCTTTGGATAGAGTAGCAGTCATATTAGGTTTGACTTGTGCTGGATTTACAGCACTCTATGGTGATCATTACCTACTTACTACACCCCAGGCAGTTGTTTTGAAAATAGAATATTTATTAAAAAGTATTGAGATACTTGATATAATGCACTATACTATAGACAAAATTTCATTTTAATTCTGAAAATCTTAAATAGTAAAGAAGTTTGTTTCTCTACGAACAATACAACATAAAAAATATTTTTATTATGTGATCAAGTCACTGTCAAGGCATAATACAAGCCAATATGTAGAGATTATATAAAAATCTAAGTAATTTAAAGTCTATTTTACATTTATTTATTTAAGTACAGTTAATGTTACAATTAATATTGGTAAAGGTCTATGTTGGAATATGGTATTATTGAATGAGGATGTGCAGGACTATTTCAGGATTATATCAGCATTTCCTTTTGAGTAAAGATAAATTTGTAGTATGAATTTTTAATAGAAACCATCTGATTCGCCTTTACAGAGTGAATTATGATACTTGTCAATAAACAAGTTATGACCTTTAATTTTTTTATTTTTAGGAAAGCTATTCCTGCTGATATGAGATCCCAGATAAGAAAAAACGAAGACATAGCAGAATATTATAGCAAGATTATGAAATATTATTTTAATGTTTGTAATATTAAGTTTTAGAATTAAAGAAAAGAAAATTAGAATTACAAATAGAAAAGAAATACAAGAAATTTAAAATCACTTGATCCATAATTTTTCCCTTTTTTCATCCATTAAAAACAGTCTCAGTGCCTGAGAACAGGCATAAAACGACATTTTTCAAAATGAAACCTAGGCTTCACAATTTTCCCCCCTAAAACATGCTGAATTTCATGAAAATCGATGGAGCCTTTTCCGAGATTCAAAAAAAGAATTATATGTACATACAAGATTAACTCATTTAAATATTTAAGGTAGTACTTGGACGACTGAGCCTTGCTCTGTAATTTTATTAAAAAAAAAGACTGGTGCAGGTGGGACTTGAACCCGGGTATTTTCATATAGTCCGCCCATATACCATTACGCTATAGTAGTAGTAGTAGTAACGGCCCGTTACTATCCCACTGCTGGGCATAGGCCTCTTCTCTCCGTTTTTGGAGAGAAGGATTGGAGCAGAGACCTACCACGCTGCTCCAATGCGGATTGGTAGGTTACACATATCCCCAGAATTCTCTAAAGATATGCAGGTTTCCTCACGATGTTTTTCTTCACCGAAAAGCGTGTGATAAATTGCAATTATCAATTAGACACATAAGTTTTACTAGAAAACTCATTGGTGCCTGCCCGGGGTTTGAACCCTAGACCTCCTCGAAAGAGGCGCACGGTGTTACCGCTGGGCTACCACAGCTTGTCGTATTCGTAGTACCACAGCGTTACGCTATAACAACTTTACAAATAATAGGAAATAGGAGCTTTGAAATCTATTTTTATTTTAGCAGTTTTTACAATGCCTGAAAACAGGAGTAAAATGACATTTTTTAAATAAAATATAGCTTTCCCACAGGAGATTGTTTTTTTCCCACATGTCATAAAATTCAAGTTTGTCCAAGCGTTGCTGTGGCTTAGTCTGGTTTCGAACCTGGTGGACTTTGTTATAAAATAAGTAAAGATTTGAGATTAAACATGCAGACCTTAAATAACTTTATAACAATACGCAATTTTAGTGTTTGCTATGCTCATTTTTAAGGCGTTATTCCAAAATATTCTTTTATTTACGCAGTTGACTGTAAGCTATGCTGGCAAACTATATCTTTAATATCTGATTTATTGGTAATTTTACGAGAATAATAAAAAATATCACACGCTTAGTATTAAAGTGACGTAATTAAACATTTCAGTATCACTACATATTATAAAACAAAGTCCATATTTCCGTATGTAAGCATAAAACTTTAAAACTACGCAACCGATTTTGATGCGGTTTTTTTAATAGATAGAGTGATTCCAGAGGAAGGTTTGTACGTATAATAACATTCAATACGAAGTAGAGAAATACTGTAATTTTTGAGGTTTCTCTAAATAATTACATTTTTTTCCGCTTACATTGCAAACGCAGGCTAAACCCTACAAGATTTATCAAAATGATGTACTAAGTATTTGTACACCTTAAAAAGGTCTACAGAAAAGTCCGCGATGGTATATATCTATCTCTTATGGATAACCCACTATAGCATTATTTGTCATTTACTTTTTACGAAAATTAATGCCTTATGTTCAAAGCAATTTTTATACACTACAGCATTAACCCTTATCCAATTAAGTACCTTAAATAAATTGTTGATTTAATATAGATCAATGTGACCATTTACAGCATGTAATTTAAGTGAACATTTTCGGAGATATTACAGATTTAAAATGCCGTGAGGACGCCGCGCTTCACCCTATAGCACTTCGAATCTTTTAAGAGTTTGTTTAAAGACATTCTGTAATTAATTGTAAAAATAAAATGCATAGGTAAAATGTAAAAGTAAATAAGTAAAGATGTACTATATGAGTTTAGATATTCCAAAGATAGCAGGAAATCGTCTTGGTATAGGGAGAGGAAATTGTTTTTCTCCAAATTTAACGCTTGCGGGCCACGGGCAGTAATTAATAAATCAAAACTACTGGATCGATTTTAATCATTTTTTTTACACTGACTGACATGGGATATATATTTTATACCCGTGCGAAGCAAGGGCAGGCCGCTAGTACTACATAAATTGTTCTTTTATCGCGGTTTATAGCAAAATGAAAGTATTTTCATTACTTATGTTCAAATTATATTTGTATATTAAGTTCATGTTTACATGTCTGTAGCTACAAATAACTGTTAAAACTGTTGTTGTTTAAATTTATTTTTGTCTCCTCTCCTTTTAATTTTTTTAGTTTTTCAGAAGTTAATACAATATAATTATTTTGCTGTAATCCGGGTTTGTTAAGAGAATATATATAATGCTAAGTGTATGAAGCAGGCAATATATTATGGAGTTCCGCAGAGTAACGCCTGCTTCTAAAAATCATTTATAGTTTTTTTAACTTCTGTAAAAATAGCACAGCTAAACTTACTTAGGGATAATGATTTTATTATAGAATCTTATAATAATTAACTAGTCTTTCGACATTGAACTGTTTAATCTATATATAAAAGGTTATAGAAATAACATTTTTTTTTTCAATACATATTTTTATTTATTACATAAAAACCGCCATCCAGGAAAACCTGACTTACCAGAGGCTCATCGGTTCACATCCAAGGTTGATTCACCCAATGAGTTTATTACAAAAAACAGTATTTATCTAATAAATAAATAAAAAAAAATTAACTTAGGTAATAAGTTTAAAATTTATCAAACATATTTTGATGGAAGAAAACATAGTTAACCTGATATTTTTCTATCTCCACACTTCACTCAGATCTTTTATAAAGGTTAAATGATAATAATGAATAAGTTATGGTAAAAAAAAATATTTGAAATCAGGTAAAGAATAACACACCATTAGAACATTAATGAAATATCGTCTCAATAAATGTCAATAATATTATTAAATATTTTATACAATTAAATATATTAGTAATCAATAATAAAAAAAGATGTCATCATTCTTGTTTAATCTATGATTTTATCTGCTTCAATTACACTTCTGTTTGTACATCTATGCATACAACCTGTATAGACTGTAAATTAAGTCTAATTTTTAGTATAATAACTGGAAATATATGCTTTTTAGCTCCAAAGCACCTGTAACAAGTAAAGCAATTAATAATGAATAAATTCTTTGTATTTGAATGTTTATGTACTTAGGGAAAAAAACAGAAAAATAATAAGGTTCTCCATTTTAACATTTATTTACTGTAAAACTATCTTTGTAATGATAGTTTTACATGAGTACATAGTCCATAAATCTGTATTATACATAAGCAGGTGTTATATATACATAAGTTAGGTAAATGGTTATTTTAATTTAACTGAGCCTTGAGATAATGGATTTTGAGGTCTCTTAACTTTGGAGAAAAACTTTGTCTTGGATTCAGCAGTCTTATGTCTATGCTATATCTGTTACAGTAAAGTATAATTATCATTGTATTATCACTGACTTTATGAAATTGGATCCAACACTGGAGACAGTAAATAGGGCTTGCATGGGGATATGCACTGTCACACTTTCATATTCAGCAGGAAATTTGTTAAATTTAACAATTAATGATTAACATTTTTTTATTATGACATAAATAGCTTATGGCTAATGATTTTAAATATAGGAAACAATATGCAACAATAAAAACTTACACTATACATATAAAAATGCCTTTAATTATGCATGAAGAGATTTACTTCTCAATGTAGAATTAATGAAAATGGTTAGTTAGTCAATCCAGGCCAACATGCCACAACATTCATGAATCACTATTGTGCATCACAGGCAGATTGAATATTAACATAAAAATAGCTCTATTCTGAAGTCTTCACCAATATTTGAATCAATTAATTAGGTAATAATTACAAGTTTTAATAACGATTTACCTTTTCTACTAATTAGCTCTTTTATATATTATATCTTGCTTGGGGATTGCATTAGAATATGTGTAGCATCAATTGCTCCTTAAACTCGGGCAAAATGACAAATGTTATAGAAATCTTGCAGTGAATTACTACACACATATACGTGCATAGGCTATACTTGCATTTCTATTCCAGCGGAAACATCAGCTACTTTTCGGCTAGCTGATGATTTGGAGACCCCCATGTAGTCAGTTACTGACACTGGCATTGTGCTCAAAACATAAAATCTCAATGTTAGTAAATCCTGACGCAGGATATACCAGTGTTTCTGAAAAAAAAACCATGCCTTATTAATTATGTTTTATTTAATTTACGTACAAAAACCATAGAATTTCATATAGTTAAGTAGCTACGTACCGTGTGGAGGTTACATTTGATATTTTTCAATTTTGAATTCTTTTATTTGATGATTCAGCCTTTTCGGGTAATTCATCGGAAATACTGTGTCTATCGGTCCGGAAGTGTCTTTTCGGTAGGTCGGTGGTATTTATAATTATAAATCAAAAACATCGAAAAGAAAAAGAAAACTTGAAAAAAGAAAATAATTTGAATGTGCTATCAACTCTTTTATCGCTGCTAAATGACCGATAGACGATATACCTTATCTTTACTAATGTCATTTGACACTGACAGCATTCAAAACGTTATTGGGACGAGATATGTCGCTATTTTCATAGAGAGGGCGATCCGCGGTCCTCCCGTCGACAGACAGCGTCGGACGATAGGATTCTCTGATCGTTGATAGTATATTGGGACGCGATACCTTGACATTTCTTACTCCGGTAAGCCAAAATTGGCGATAGATCGAATATTGGGACCGGCCGTTAAATGCATTTGCCTGGTAGTTACGTACATAGATTACTAACTAAAATAGTTACGTATATGTTTTAAGAACAAATCATGTATGAATGGATCGAATTATTGCAGAATATGCGTGACTGTACGTGTACGCTCTCGATCATAATATTGTACCAATATATTGCTCATTATGCAGCTTTTATCCCTAATTGTAAAAGAAGCAATGCATAAAGGTTTCCATGAGTTATTATGGTCCATTGATCCAAATCCATAAATCCATTGATATTTTAATAACTCAACTCATAATTTTTCTTCTCTCAAAACTAATTTACTTTAAAAAATAAAACGTATTATTTAGAATTGCTTACTTTTGGTTAATTAAACAACTTATAGTTTATATAATCGGTTTATTATACGCAGATAATCGATTATAATAATAAAATAATCGATATCGATCGATCGAAAATAAAAATTAATTATTTTTCACATCCCTATAACCTATTCCCTATTGACAAATGAATAGAGTATGTTAAAATACATTAACGAAAATATTTTTTTTTTACATATTATTTTAAGTGATTTCTTTTGAGAATTAGAGTTTTTTCCTTAAGCTTTGGGTAGATAAACATTGTTTCATGTTAATGATTTCAATTTTCGATTGAATCAAACATATATAACCAAGTCATATGTAAATTGTGTAGATCCCGCTATAGTTTACATAATTTTAGTTCGACATGGGTAAAGATGATGTTTCTGCTAAAAAACGCCGTAAATTAAATACGACTAGTTCTAATGACGCTACCAAACTTTCGCCGGCTGAAATTTATAAGGTTAGAATTAAATCTTTATTTAATTATACATAAATATATATATTTAGTCAACTTTACAGAAAATTTCATATTTTATTTAATATTGTCACCTCAACTACTTAAAAATATGTTACTAAAAATATTTCTCATTTCAGAAAGTTGTAGAGTTTGAACAAGTAGAAGCGTATGGACGCCAAGCTGAAAGAGACTCCGCATTCTATAAAAAAATATGTCAAGATGTGCGACACCTATTTTCAGTGATAGCCGAACTCAAAACAAAAGATACTGATGAGGTAAACTTAAATACTCTTCCATTTAAACATCATTTAGTCCAACAATGTAAAGGCTCACCATAATTACAATACTTATACAAAGGCTCAAAGCAGCAGCTAGGGAAAAACAAAATAGCTATGTGTAAATATTTTTTTAATTAGAGTATAAAAAAACATTAAAATACTTTAGGATTATGTTATAAAGTCCAGGTTAAGAAAAAACTCATTTCAGTCTTATTTAATAGTCTATATTAGATATTATTATAGCTATACCATGAACTTATGGAGTAAATCTGCCAAATGCATTTTAACAACAAATTGGCTGTAAGTAAGCTTCTCTCATTTAGAATCTAATTCTAAGATTTCAATTTAAAATTTACTTTTATTTTTCAGGCAAAGGAAAAAATTAAATCTAAACGAATAGAAGCATCCTTATTATTGGTTGGTTTAAAAAAAATAAACAGATTAGAAAAAGTACGGACACGAGCTATTAGAGAGACCCTACATAAAGCGAAGCAATCAGTTGACTCAACCCATTTACGTATGCAGAATATGTTGTATGAAGCTGATCATCTTAACAAAGAAGTTGTAAAATGTCAACAGTTTAATTCAAAGGTTGAAGAAATAGAATTAGTGTCTTTAGAGGACTTTTTTGATAATGCACCAAGTGAAATAACACAGGCAGTAAGTTTAATTTTATAACTAGCTTATAGTAAGTTTAATTTTGGTATTGTTTATAAGTGCTTTGTAACTTCCTTTTATATCAAATCTATCAGTGGGGAAAATAGCACAAGAACCAATGTGCATCAGGTTCTTAAAGAAAATGTAGTGTTGGCAGAACTCTTATGAAGTGGGTGGACAAACTCAAAAAGTACATGGTTAGCCATTGTATCCAAGCGGCAAAAGTTTGTGTGGTTGAAGACACCTGAATAGATTTAAATACAGAATTTGATGTCTATCAGTTGAAGGAGAAATTATTAACATTGTATGCATAGTAGACATGATTTCATAATAATATTTTTATTTTTATTTCATAAAAATATTTTTATTTTTATTTCATAAAAATATTTTTTCATTGTATCTTATTACAGGGATTAATAAAAATTGACAATCATCTTCTTCAATTAGCTAGGCTTGAATGGGAATTGCGACAACGTAGAGAGCTAGGTGGATTGCGTAATGAATTAATCGCTTCAAAGGAACAAGTGGCAGCTGCTATAGCAGCTGCTCAGTCAAGATTAGACAGACTGGATTCACATCTGCAAGATGTACTTAAATCTACAAAACCACTTCAAGAATGCTTAGCTATTAGACTAGATGAAAAACGTGAGCGAACACAGGCAGCAGCTCTTCTACCTCAACCATTATTTTTGCTTTTTGCTAATACTGTTGCATTTACTGATGTCCTCGGAACCAAAGTTATAGCTGTTGGTAAGATAAATTAAATAAATCTCCTTAATTATCAGTTATTGTGTTCATATCAAGCATGATATACAAAACATGTATGTTAAAGATTAAACAATTGTGTATTTCCAGCCATAGTAGGAGATGAAGATGAAGCAAAAAGATTTGAACAACTTACAATTGTAGAAAGTGAAGTAGTAGTTTCTAATGATTCTGATTCAGATCAAGAAAATAATGATGATGACCATGGAGAGAGCAAAAAGAAAAGACATCATAGAACCGCAAAGATCTCTAAAGAGGAGAGAGCTGAAGCTAAAAAGAAGGAGGTCTTCAAAAAACATCCATTAAGTGTTCAGGTCACGATTAAAAGTTCGGATGAAACTGCAGTAAATTTAATCTTTTTCTATATGATTCATCTTAAAATAGTTGTAGTGAAATGTACTATGAATTTCTCAAAGCCTGTAACAGGAGTATCAGCTGCTGATGTTTTGAATGATGACAATATTTTGAATGAGCTCTATATTGATGATACAGGTACTGATTCACCACATCCAGCAACCACTTATTTATTAAACACAGCAGGAATATCTGAACCCTTTTCATATTTTATCTCTGATATTGGAAAACCATACATGTGGGCCCAAAGACTATGTGGTCTAGACTTTACTGTTGTCAACACTGATATACCAAAGTCTAAGAGAAGTATACAACCATGTCAAAATCTCAGTGTCGCTAGTGTTGAAAACTTTATTTCTGTAATAAAAAAAAGGCTGAGGGCTAGAGTGGAATTGATGAAAGAGCTCCAAGATTTGGAGTCTGGTAAAATCGTACCCAAAAAAGGATTCTCTTGTCCTGTAAGATTATCGGGATCCTTAACACAATGGCAATCTATTGCATGGAGTGAGTATAGCCAAGCTCCTATGACTTCATTCTTAATCTCGGAAGGGTTGGTGACTCCTATTGATATGTTATATCGGGCAATTATAACAAGACAGTCTGCAAAACTAGTTGCTCTTGTTGCTATAAACAGTGACTATCCTGAAAGGTCACCACTAATTACATTGACCTTACATTGGAATGGGACACATACTGCTTCCACCAATGATGATATTAGAGACATAGAAAGAGCAATTAACACTGATTGGGAAATGACTGAGAAGGTTCAGAGTACTCTTTCAAATCAAATGCTAAAGTTACTGATATGTTTAGATATACTTCTAGAATCAATAGGTTCACCAGAATTTCCACCTGACAAAGTCATATTACAATCTGTTCGTGGACGCAATAGGATGAAGCCATACAAGTTTTTAAATCAAGGTGTAGGTGTTTTTGTTCAATATTAACTACATAAGTTCAGTATATAAAAATTAAATATTATTATTGAAAATTTACATCATGTATATTTTTCCTAGTTATGAATGTCATATAAATGTATAAGTTTGCATTAAAATAAATTATTTGGAATTTCTTAAACCTTCATCAATCAACTATTACAGCCATGATTAATTTTAAAAAATGATTTAAGAAAGCATGTTTTTAAACTATTTTTTTTACCTGTGATTGTATGTAATAGTTTAAAAGACCTTTTTGAGAAGATAGATAATATTTTTTTTATCCCTGGTTAAATTTCATGCAAGAGCTAAGAAACCTTACTTTATAGTTATATTAATTAATAAAATATGTTTTTAATAAAACAACAAACCTTTATATTACAACAGTCTTTATTCTTATTTGTGTAAAGCATTGAACTTTCTGAAAAGGAAATTACATAATGACAATCGAATTCAGCAATACAATGAAATTTATTAAGGTTTAAAAAAACAAAACTTTGTACGGATTTTTCAAAAAATACTTGTAACATTTTGCCACTTAACCTAAAAATGCCATATTTTTGTTGGTCAATAATGAGATCTCTATTATGTCCATGTTGAGTTATTACTTCATATTAGTTACATAACACACTACTTAATAACAAAATGTAATACAATAATGAGATAGTATTGTCAAACCATACTACAAATTATATGGTGTTTTTATATATTTATTACGATAATTTACTCGTACTACCTTAATGTGTCAGTGATTGGAAGATATTATACAAACAAAAAAGTTAATAAGAGCTTTGCAACCAACTATTGTTGAATATTTATGAAAAACATGGAAATAAAATTAAGACTATTTTTACTATTACAACCATTAATTTATTTGTATGTACTGTATGACGACACAATTATCTACTTAAACGTATATTTAAGCTGTACGAAAATAACTAACGCATACTGACTTTCTAAAATGTACTACAACTTGCAAGTAAACTTTGCTACATACTTACATATAAAAAAATAGAACTCACTATTGCAACCTCTGGTAATCTTCATTACTAAATATTTATGTGTGATGATAACTTTGAATCTATCATTCACTTTTAAACTTTTTATACACCTTTTTATAGTTTATCACTGCCAGTCATTATTTAAAAGACAAAATAAAATCACTTCTCGTCTTGAGTGTTGTGTGCACTTAAGTCTAAGTAAACGACCCTTATTGCATTATGAGATCCCGGCCTCTAATTTCACGTCCATAAGTTTTCGTGGCCCTTTGAGGCAGTTGAGCCGCCTTTGAACTGCGTCCCTGTCTGCAAGTTGAAAATTGTGAGTACAAATCAAATATTTTATTCGTGCATTACAGTGTTAAATAGATCTTATAAAAGCAGGCAGTACTGTAAGCTACCACACAAGGGTGCACAAAAATTCCTTCCGCCAACTGTTATAACCTTAACTTTATTGATCTTATTATTCTCCTTCTCATCTTATTAAGTACCGATGACGGCCTTGAGTCAGTCAGACGGTTAGTCAGATTTCCAGCATATTTTGAATTTTCTTTTGCTGCTATATGATAAATAAGATTAAATTATTGAACTATATTAAATATACAATATATATTTTTTTAATTGTTGATTTGTGTCCATCGAAAAAGAATGAGAAAGCAACCTAGGCTACCTATCTGTTTCTCATTTTTTGCGTAGTATCGTATGGTTGCATTTAATAGGATTGAATTAGATGTTGGAAAATTTTAAACTAAATTTCCTTTTGTATAAAAAAAAGGGTACACACATTTTGAAGTTGTGGTAAAACTGTCCAAAGTGTTTAAATCAAAAACGAATATTTCACATAATTGATTTGTACAATAATAAATATTTCTCTCCACATGTGTGATAAGACAAAGAGAAGAACGGATCTCTCATCTTCTCTCTTTTATTTGTTTAAAACTCGCACTCATAGGCCTATTATGGTTCCCATTACCTATGATTAAAATATATGTTGTGTACGGTGAGATATGTATGATTAAAATATCTAACATACACTTAGATAGCGTGGTGCGATGATGCGGATGTAGCGGGTGTCGCTGGACGAGCGAGTGCAGAAGAACCTGCGCCGACATGTACCGTCTCTCGCACTCCTTCACATCACCAAAAAGCTCTTCGATTGCAGCCATTTGGCACTAGAAACAAAAAATAAAAATATGCCCACCTCAAGTACAATAAATTCAAAATATAAAATATCGTCGTTGAATTTATCTTCTTACTTATATATTCTGTTTATTATTTCGGGATTTAATTAATTTTCCTGATTACTGCTATTTACGCTTTGGCTACATCAGCGAGCTACGTATTCGGGCTACGGCGATGTATGTGGCCGGGTACATCGTCGCAACGCGATGTATTCGGGCGCAGACGATAATGTAGCCCCGTCGTTATAGAGATACAGCTTCTTATGAGCGGGGTTTAACTTATTTGGGTATTATTTGGAAGTCACCAATCACGATCGAATCACCGACAAATTTAGTAGTTTGTTCTAATTTGACTAATATCTATTTATTAGATGAAGGTATCCTTTTTAAGTTAAGCAGATAGACCGTGTGCCTTTCTCCAGAGGGTCACAGGTTCAAAATCCAATGTGTTTCTCTGTTAAAACTTATGATATGTGATAGTTGCAATTTTGAAAATCGTGAAGCAACATGTATATACTGGAAAAATCCTGGGATATGTGTATCCTACCAATCTGGTTTGGAGCAGTGTGGTAGGTGTAAGCTATAAACCTATTATCCAAAAAGGAGAGAGGGGTTACTTCCAGCAATGGGATGGAGGACAGGCAGTTACTTTTACTGATATCTATGTGATACTGTATCAATGAACCAATTGTGGAAAGGGGGTATACTATGCCTGAACACAGCGTATGATGGCTTAAAATTATTTCAAGTATTAATTACCAAAATTATTTCATAATTAACTATGTACCTATATACTTTTTTAAATTTAAACTATCGTGAGTAGTATTCATAGTTAATGTATGTAGAACCGGCTATACTCACTTCTTATTCTATCGAGTTAGCCCGAATAGTTAGACCAGTTCCCGCCGCGATAACGTAGTGTGAAGAGCTCATGAATAAGTGCCCCGTTGGGTTCGAAACTAGTCGGGCTAATCCGATAGAATAAGACGTGAGTATAGCCGGTTCTATACATTAACTATGTACATACTATTCACATGTTATACTGAGTATTTTATCCGTAAAACATATTTTTAAGGCTATCAAATTAAAGAACACCGTAAACTAACCAGTTCAATAGCGTGTTCGTAGAGTATTTTATCACAGACTGCGGGCGTCACACCCGCTTCATGCAGCCTTCGTGACTCGTTGACTATCCACTTGTACTTTCCGTTCATTAGTGAAACAACTGCAATTAGGAAACAATATTAATATAATTAATATATTTATCAATAAATAAAATAAATAAATAACTTGAAAAAAGTTCAACATAAAAAATAAAACAATCAATTGCACTTAAAAGTGAAAAAATAGTTTAAAAAAAGCATAGCAAAACAATAACTTTATCGCACAAATGAAAAATAGAAAAAAATAGAAACTTCGATTACAGGTTCATTACTATGTGCAATAAATAATAAAAATACATAATTTAAACTAAAAACAAAAACGAAAATGAAACTTACTAAAATAAAACAATAAAAAAATTTAATGATATCATCATCTTCATCCTCTTGCCCTCATCCGACTCTAAGTGGGGTCGGCACAACATGTTACAAACACGTCACATGATTTGACTATGCATTTTAGGAACGGCCGCCTTCCTGACGTCAGCTTACCTTTGTCGTATTTTACGACACCTCGGTAAGAAAGAGGGTGGTCTATTCTACTCAACCGGATACCACACGGTGGGTCATCTTACCTCAGTCTCCTTTTACGACACCTCGGTAAGAAAGACGGTGGTCTATTCTACTCAACTGGATACCACACGGCGGGTCGTCTTACCTCAATCGCCTTTTACGACACCTCGGTAAGAAATGAGGGTGGTCTATTTTACTCAAACGGAAACAAAAAAAAATTATGTTAATAATTATAAAATTTTTCTGTATATCTCAATATATTACTGCAATCACATATGCTCGCTGAACTCGCTCGCATGTATTGCTTTGCAATAACATTCCTTCCTCAGTCGTTCACTCTTGACAGAGTGGTCGTGGTTGATGATGCGATTTATCTTTTAGTGTAGCTCTTGCAATTTGCCTACATCTGTCGCGGTCTTCAGCGTTTCTAGAAAATTGTACTACTGTTTTTTGAGTTACTAATCGTATAAGGTCCGTTCAACGCGTGGGTGATCGACCGCGTGACCGTTTGCCTTCATCATGCGACTGGACGAGTCTTTCATTAACAGCCCGTTTATCCGCAAATATGTCGCAGTGAGCTTACTCCGTTAACATTTTATTTGACTTGTCTCAAGTATTAGTCGCCTAGTGATATATAGTAAGTGCGGCAAGCTCGTACCGTTACCGAGGAGGGCGGTGGAGCGGTTCCGAGAACTTTTGTTCTGGATCCAATCTACTGCTGGCGAGTCCAGATGGTAGCGATTTGCCTAAGCCATCTGCCGCCCTGTCAGGGGACCTTCCGACGTTCCGAACGGGGTATATCGGACGTCTGGCTTACAGGTCCCCCAGGCGGTCGGTGCATCTGGTGCTCCCGATGCACCGGTTAGCGGAGGGGGCTTCTCTTTCGAGGGTACCCCTACCCGGAGAAGATGTTCATTCTCTGGGATCAGTATGTACAATGCTATCCTGTCCTTGCCATCGGCAGCGTGGTGGAGCACACAGGTCCGTTTAGGTCGTTTTAGTCGGTGCGAGTCCGACCTAACCGCCGTTTGTCCTCGTCGGGCGGCGATATCCATAAGGGGTTTTTTCCTGTATTAAAAAAAAAAGCTCGTACCGTTGCGCACTTGCGGCGTGGGCTGCAGCGTGCGCGAGCGGTAGTGCGCGGCGGCGAGGCGCAGGCCGGCTGCGAGCGCCTGCATCGCCTGCACCAAAAGCCCAAGCCGGACACTGTCGTTGCACCTCTCTGCCACGAAAAACATACAATATTTAACTCTACCGACATCAAAATAACTTTAGTTGTCTTTAGGGATTTAACTAAGGTCGAAAGAATGGCGGACCGAAAAGGCAGCGGAGCTGGCTTGATATCTAGCAAAGAAACTGTTCCTTTTCAATATTGTTTTGGCTACCTTTTTAAACGCGCGAATACAATTTTCTCACCGACATTTATTGACATTGACATTTGATTACAGACAAATAAGACGACTAAGTAAAATATTATAATAATCTCTTTAACTCGAACAAACCTTAAGACCCTAATGCTCATTAGAGCCTTAAACTATAAACACTCTTCAAAACCAAATACCATCAGATGTGTCCATTAGGGCAGCGAGGGGCGCGCCGCACGACACGGCGAGGTCGGACAACAACTCCGCGAGCATTAGCACGAAGTTAAGCTGCGAGAACACCTTGCTGTGCTCCTCCTGCAAAACAATCCCTTAAACATGTACACTACGATTGTGATAAACATGAGGTTGTCAAGTTGTTTTTTGGAACATTACCCTAGGCTTACGCTTTTATAGTAGTATTACAATATTATTTTGTAAAAAAATCGCTGTGGTAGCCCAGCGGTAACACCCGTGCGACTCTTTCGAGGAGGTCACGGGTTTGAACCCGATCAGACAACAATGAGTTTTTCTATTAAAATCTTGTGTCTAATTGATAATTGCAATTTATAACACGTTTTCCGGTGAAGGAAAACATTGCGAGGAAATCTGCATATCTTTAGAGAATTTTGGAAATATGTGTAACCTACCAATCCGTATTGGAGCAGCGTGGTAAGTCTTAGCTCCAATCCTTCTCTTCAAAAAAACGGTGACAAGAGGCCTATTCTCAGCAGTGGGATAGTAACAGGCCGCTACTTACTTAGTAGTAATTGTAATTCCTTTTGTTAAGTTTTTGGGTAATTATTTTATAAAATTCTTTTTTTACTTACTATTGTGCTGTCACTATATATAATAAATAATTAAATAAATGTGAGTAACAGTGCGGGTTAAAAACTGATTTCAAAAGCTTACTTGGGTAAAGGTTATTTTTATTTTGTTTGAATTTATAAAAGAAAAAATGGAAGAGCGTCAGTAAGCATGTAAAATTTCTAGTCTTTATGTCTCGATTGTAATAAACGAAATAACCGATTCTTCGATAGACTTAACTAGATACGTAGTAACTAATATATATTACCCCGCGTTATTTAATGTTTGTTATTTGTGATAGATCTTTAATGTGTTTTACTTTTGTGAAAAGTTTTGGATAATCGAAAATTAGAAGGTATCTTACTGCAAGGATGGTCTCCTCTTGAAGATTTGGGATGTAGACGGGCGGGTCGTGGTGCATTTTGATACCTCGAAGTAGTGCATCAGGCAGAGCCCCGCGCTTGGGCGACGACTCACCGCTCGCTTTTAACGCAGCCAGCGTTACTGGCGGCGACGACCCTACAAAATGCAATCAATATCAAATACTAGCTTAACAGGATTTCTATAGCCTATATGTTATTCCGGTGTATACGGATGCCAAATTTCATCGATATTGATTCAGCGGATTCGCCCTGAAAGAGTAACAAACATACATCCACATAGACAAACTTTCGCATTTATAATTAATATTATAAATGTGAAAGTTTGTGTTTACTAATAATCCTACATTAGTAGGATCATTAGTAAACTTCCAAAATTCTGATTATCCAGAAAGCGGTTGAAGGGTGGCGCGAATGAAAAGAATTTAATAGGGGCTTGTTATCCACAATTTTGTTCGTTTCCAAAAGTCCAGATTCTGCAGATACAACGTCGACACGCATAGATAATATTAACACGTAATAACATACAGAAATAGAGTTATTAAAAAAAAGATAACACAATATATTATTTTCAGGTTAGGTGGAACTTGTTATTAAAAATTCATCTAATAGATTGTAATGATATATTTATCATATCCAAACATTATTTATTTATTAAACTTTTATGCTCGCAAATTTGGAGTGCGGAGCTCCTGCGAATTCTCCAAAAAGGAAGAGTTGGGCGATATCTTTTAGGACTAATATCGGAATGCAATATTTAATAGGTTCTGTATTCTTTATAACAAACCTTTATTTATAACTAACATATTATATTACTCTAAAATATAGCAAAATTCTGTAAGAGGTTGGAGTGTATCTTAATTTATTCTTCGATTGAGTTTTACCTGATCTTCTGTAAGATGGACTATTCGTAGGAGAGACCTGCCACAGTGAAGGCGGTGGGGAGCTCCCAGAGGCGCTTCGTCGTCGAGTCGAAGGAGGAGTCCCCATTGTGAACGGTACCTACAATTCAACAATATTTCATAAGCATTGAATTAAACGCCAGCAATTTAAGTTTCTTGTGCAAAATTTTAATATCTTCCCGAATTCGAATTTATCAAGGTGTTTAGATTGAGTGTTATATCATAAGTAATAATGAACTGCTGCTAGTAGTGTGGTTGTGGAGTTATTATTTTAACTAGTTAGCTGCAACATTCACATAGTTATTATATATAGAGTAGTATACGCCAAGAAGGCTTAGAGTCGCTCAGCGGGCGATAGAGCGAGCTATATTCGGAGTATCTCTACGTGATCGAATCAGCAATGAGAAGATCCGTGAAGAACCAGACCTACCGATATAGCTCAGCGGGTCGCTAGGCTGAAGTGGTGATGGGCGGGGCACATAGTGCGTGGAACAGATGGACGTTGGGGTCTCAAGGTGTTGAAATGGCGACCCCCAACGGAAAACGCAGTATCGGTAGACCCCACGAGAGAGACTGATGACCTCAAAAAGGTCCCGGGGAGCCACTGGGTCCAAGCGGCACAAGATCGTGTGTATGGAGATCCCATGAATAGACCTATGTCCAGCAGTGGACGTCCATGATAAGAGAGGAAAGAAAAGAGATCGCATAAAAAAGAGAGACAGAGAGCTCATTTTTTTTTATGGAGACATTTTAGACTAGCTTCCCTACTCTCGTATAATAAACTCTATGACAACAGTTAATTGGTACTAATAAATACATTTTAAATGGACGATTGAGGGGAACGGGAGATGCGTTAGGCTCCGCGAAGTTCTTACATATATTCGATCAAGCACAATCTACGCAAATGTTAATATTTGCACGGACAACACTTAAGCTTTAATTCTTAATGTTCCTGTATTGAACACTATTGTATATATAAGGCGTTCAGATATTTCGCTCTTTATGTACCGTATAACTTTTTCTTTTAAAGCGGGTTATAGAAAATATTTTTTATCCATAAGTATTTGAGAGCAACGCCGTGTGGTATCCGGCTGAATAGAATAGTACCACCCTCATTTCTTACCGAGGTGTCGTAAATGGCGACTGTGGTAAGATGACCCACCGTGTGGTATCCGGTTAAGTAGAATAGACTACCCTCTTTCTTACCGAGGTGTCGTAAAATACGACAGAGGTAAGTTGACGTCAAGCAGGCGGCTGGTTGTAAAAACGCAGCTAAATCATGTGACAGCATGTTTATAACATGTTGTTCCGACCCCACTTAGAGTGGGATAAGGGCAGGAAGATGAGGATGATGAAGTATTTGAAAGCAAACAGACAGACTTTCGCATTTATAATGTTAATATGTATCGTTACATACTGAAGTAATTTAGTTACGTAGTAAAGTATTTGTGTTGTAGCGAGCGCAAAGTTACTTACCGTGGGTGGAGAGAGCGAGCCGATGTTGGTCGCGTTTCGGTTGTGGTTAGAGCGGAGCACATCTATAGGCTGTGAGCGCGGGACGTTGCACGTGCTCGGCGGGTTCTGTTCATAAACACTACGTCATCTCACAGAAACTACATAGCGTCTGTACGAACTTTTAATTAGAACATGAAATAGAGTCTTTTACTTTTTTATTTACTTTTCGTTCTTGCCCACCGTATAGCAAAAGAAATATATTACAAGTTATATAATGGGTTAGTCATTACATTTTTAGAACATTTTGTTTTATTTTATTTGTTTATTTTATTAGGCCATCAACAACATATACATTAAATACTTGTTCAAAAAATACATGATACCTACACTAAAAATAGAAAATAAATGCTATATTAATTAAAGATGGCTGCAACATTTACAATAATAACAAACATGCATATCATGGTAGGAAAAGCAAAAGAACATAAATAACAATAAGCATAATAAACTGGTGACAATAACACAAATTATGTAGGCCAGGTATCAGTTAAAAGTGGTTTTCAACCATAAGGATTGATGTCCTGGACAAATAATGACAATGCATTCGGAGATAAAATGTATTGATCAGGAAAAAATTCAACTTAGTTTCGGACTTCAAAAAAGGGTATACTTCAGCAATCGAATTATCAAAGATGTGAAGCGCAATTCCCAACATTCATATATCTTAAAGAAGTCATACATAATGAGACAGGAATTGCAAAGTTCGCATAAACGCTATCCATTCTAAAATGGATTACAACATGCCCAGTACAGAGACAGTGTCAACTAGCGTTAATAAGGTAACATTACAACATTTATCAAATAAAAACATTGTTTCTATCAAATCAAACTAAACGCAGTGGATTGTTATTTTACATTAACATTCTTTACTTGGATGTATACTCCTAAAATGGTTGTCAAATACACAATACATAATTGGCTCGTTGCTATGAGTACAACTTCACACACTTGCACAAACAAGTCTTTTACCGAGCCGTAACAGTAAACTTAATTAACGGTCACGTGTACTGTATTGTTGCTACAGAGAAACATGTCAAGGAGTAGTGTTTATAATATTATATTCACGTTTTGTTAAACATGAAATGAAGACATGTTACAAAGTAATACCATGTATCATTACGCGCATTCGACATAGTACATACATATATTAAAGTAAAATGTGGTATCCGGTTGAATAGAATAGACCGCCTTCATTCCTTACCGGGGTGTCGTAAAAGGCGATTAAGGTAAATCGTACCACCGTCTGAAATCCGGCTGAGTAGAATAGACCACCCTCATTTCTTAACGAGGTATCGTAAAATACGACTAACTTGACGTCAATTAGAGAGCCGGACGTAAAATACGTAGCCAAACCATGTTACAATCTGGTATAATATGTTGTGCCAACCCCACTTAGAATGGGATAAGGGCGGAAGGTTGATGATTTATTTGTAAGTAAAAGTAGCGGCGTATTGTGATCAGATAGCTAGGCAAAGATCTGTTTTTTGAGATAAAAGAAAGAGAAGGATTACGGTTTGAATCCACTATGATGCTCAAAAGCCAGGTTAAACAGAAACCACGTTTTCTCTAGACAAATATAAGTCATCACAAAATTTTCCCTTTAAACAAAAGCGCATACAAAAGTAATAATAAAATTATTTTGCTATAATCCGCGATGAAATTATAGCAAAATAATTTTATTATTACTTTTGTATTATGGATCTCCGCAAAGTAACGCCTAATTCTATAAGTTATTCAAAAGCGCATAATTTATATCAAGTAGACAAAAGTTCGCTTTCAGTCTTGTTTTTACACCTGTTACCATTTTGCTTTCAACTATGTTGTTTAAATTTTAAATCTAATAATGGTGATAAAGGTTAACGTACAACATCAATCGAATGTTAAGTTGCGCTTAATCAAGCAATCGTAGTGTCTTTTTGTGTTAGTCAGTTTGTGGATTTTTCATACATGCTTAGTGCAATGTCGACGAAGAAAGACCGAAACAAAGCTTTTCCTATTTGCAAACATATTAACTCACCCGTACAGGAAGTGCATTAGACGTGTTCTCATTATGTAAAGCGGTGGGCTGTCGGTCATTCTGTGGGTCGGCAGGATCGGCGGGCTGAGGCGCGGGCAACGCCAGTGAACGAGGTCTAGACGCCGCCTCCGATGCTGACGATCCGTGCGATGCGTGCGACCCGTGAGATGTGTGTGACCCATCTGCCGACCCACTGTCTGCCTCTACCACGACGAAGTCCTCCGCACCCGGCCATAAGTCCGACGATTCCGCTGCAATCAAACTTTTTTTTTACTACGATACGGGCCTCGAGGCGAACTTCGTAAGCTCTTATAGTATTTCAGCCAGACCTCTAGGTATGGTTCATTAACCATTACTGCTGCTTAAACAGTCAAATAATCATGTTAACGTAAAATATAGGAAGAATAAAAAAATAATTAAAATGTTGAAATATCGGATATACTAAACTTGTTAGCAAATTATTTATACTTTTTAAAGAACAAAAAAAAAAAATTAAAAAGTATTTGGAATTTCGAAATCGTAAGAATTAGATAAATCGTTAATATTATAATTGGTGTTATGTAGTTTGAACAACATTTAGCAACATATTAATACGTGAAGCAAAAACTTGGTTACTTTTTTTACGAAAATTATGCGGACGGAGGAGTGTGAGTTGGCACACTTGTAGTTTATATAGAGTTAAAAGATACATTTAATCAATAAAAAATAATTACATAGACTAATACGCATTTGACACTTTCTTTTTTGCTTATGGTTAGTCTGTGGTTAACTTGACATTTAACATGTCAATATAAACATCGAATACAATACTTCATATAATTTTAATAAATGTTTATTATTTTGTGTAATCGAAAGTTACATCGGATGAGAGGAGTGCAGTCACTTTACATTTTGTCATTTTATGACCATCGGGCGATCGCTAGTATAAGTAAAAATAAATCACCTAAATTTTTAAGAAGTCTAGCCATATTTTTGATAAACACTGAACATATACTTCGTTCTAAAGAGTCGGCAAAACAAAAGCTATATTACAACTGTAGAGCTAATAGTGTTACGACAATTGTTTTCGAGCCAAATAGTAGATCTCCCATCACTAATAATGTTATTTATAGACTTTACCCGTTTGCGTTAAAACAGAATTTTATGTCTACGGATCTGATAAAATTGGTACTTATGTGTGGTCATTTGTGCTGATAACGGCAATGGTATTGTTTGTTATATTGATATATACGTGACTAGAGGGAGACCGAGAAAGACACGGTTGGATTGTGTGAAGTGTGACATGCATATAAAATGATTAGCGTCAGAGTGGCGAGTTAGTGGAGAAAATAGAATAGAAAAACATGTTGTGCCGATCTCACTTTGAGTGGGACTTAGCAGGCGAATGATGATTTCCGAGTTGCTTGCTAGTTCTTCGCCGTAAGGGCATTAATTAATATTTGCCGATCGAAATTTTTAAAAACCAACTTAACTAAAGATGAAAGAATAATTTGAATTTCATATTTTCTTCTAAACTACAATTAAATTAATTTAAATTAAAGAAATTTTTAGGAAATTTAAAAAAATGTAGGTTAGGCTAGCATCACTAAATAAATACGTAAGCACTTATATAAGAGCAAAAGCGGGGGAGCTTTGATTGAATTATTACAGTAATAAAATCGATATACGCAGGAGTAACCAGTAGCGACGAAGGTTATCACGACACTCTAAATAGAATATTATACTAAATATTAACGGCTTTCACTTGCATCTCACGGAAAACATAATTAAAGTGATTTATGTTTATTATATATATAATACTAGTGTAGGGAAGCCAGTCTAAGAAGTGTCCATCGAAAATAAAGAGAAAAAATGAGACTTAATATCTGCTTTTTTATATTTGTGATTAGGCAAAGATATGAGTATATGAGTTGATTAAGTATATAAGTTTCTTCTTCCCTCTCGTATTATTTGTTGCGACACTCACAGGCCTGTCTATGGCTTCTCTTATTGTTTTGGATTAAAAATATTACTGTATTCACAACGACCGCAAATACAATGCCAACAAATAGAACAGGTTACACTGAGGCCATTGAAATTCCATTTAAATAAATTCTTATTATATTACGAATTTTTAAAACATTTATGTTTAAGTCCATCGAATTTGAAGTCAAACATTATAATTGAATGTCAAGTGTACCTGTCGTTGAACATAAAAAAATGTTATTCGTACAGTAGACGGGTTAAATACAAATTGCAAATGTACACAGCTTTAACATCATAAAGCTATTTAATATAAACATGTTTTAATATATTTAAAATTATTCATAATGAATTTTAATTTATTTCCATGCATAAAACAAATATTTATTTTTAACAAAAATGGTGGTACTTATAATGCATAAGGTTAAGTTGGTATGGACATGTAATGAGGGATATCTATCACGTGACTAAAAGAGTTTAAAACATGGATGAGAATGACTATAATATGACTAGACCAGTGGTTCTCAACCTTTTTTGGTGACAGAACTTTTTTGGGAAGCTAAATACTTGATGGAACCCTACAAGAAAACAATAGTTTTAAAAGTGTATTCTTTATTAATAAGCATAATAAAAGTACAATGTAACAGTTACTTTACCAATGGCAATAATAATAATTATTGTATGGGTATGGATAGTAAGTATTGAATAATAGAAGATATTAAAAAAGAAAAAATCTAACAAATACACCAGCTGTTATAACGTGTTATGTTTATACAAATACAAATAAATAAATATACCCACGCGCGTCCGCGGAGTCAAAACGTTCGACCACAGAGAGGTAATTTGATTTTTTTTTCTAAATTCTTTTGGAACCCCTACAGAGGTATCGCGGAAACCTAGGGTTCCGTGGAACACACTTGACGATGGCCGAAAAAACATGTTTGGTTTGTGTTAAGTATGATATCCATATAAAAGGAGTAACCCTAGAATTAACGAATAATAGAAGAAGATGGAAGATGAATGACATATATCGCAGACCCTACTTGAAGTGGTATGTGAATAAGAGAATGTATGAAGTAAAAATATGATAAACTTACTGGATGATGTAGGCTGGGGCTTCATTGTCGGCTGCGCCGCGGGCAATGCTTGCGCTTGTGGTACTGCTACAGTTGCACGTGACGTCGATGTTGTAGGGATTGCACTATTTGAATTTGTTTCTGTCAAATAACATGTTATTTAAATTATCTATATATAAAATAATCCACAATAAAACCTATTATATTACAAAGGGTAAGTTAACATTGTTACACATTTTCATAATTTATTATACGGATATATATGTATAGTTGAATGTTATGTATGCTTCGAATATTCAGTTTCTATCGTTTGTTAAGATCTTTTTAGATCTACTGTTTTCACTACTCTTAAAATCAGTCAAGGTTGTACCAAAACTTTTGTTCCTACTGTATAGGTAGGTTTAAATATCTTGGACTTCATATCGGGTGTATGGAGTAAGGACCGTAATCTGTTTACGAGAGAGTTAAGGACCAATAGTAGAATCAAATAACAGTAACAAAAATAACTTTTTCGTTAATACGTCACGGGCTTGATGGTTTGAGCCAGCGATGTATAGCAATAGTATTCTCGTTATTATATTCAGCAGGCGAAGTAATGAAACAAAGACTTCCAATATAAAGACTTAAGAATAAACTTATGTGGTAGGCCCCAGAACACTGTATGTGTCCGTAAATTGCCTAATTGACCAGTACGGTCATATAATTTAACGAAAAGGTGCAGGATTGTAATATGTCTTATTAAATGAAAAAGAATAGAAGTTTTTATCGTATATTTGCTTGTTTATACTTGACAATACAATAAACACATTAATGCATAAAAATATGTACGATAATTCATAACATTTATATCAAAAACTTAAATACGCAATGTGTAACATCTTTATTTGACATAAATTTATAAAGATGCGATCTTGTAAATTGGCTTATTGTCAAACCGTTTTTTCTCGCGTAATCTACGAAATTCAAAAAGCTGCTTTGTCAATAACTGACCGTGGCCCAGAACCCGCAATATTTATGTTAGTATGTCAACCAGGAAAATTATGAAATTACCTGTTTCATGGTTAAACTCATTTGTAACGTGTTAAATATTTTTTTGTAATATTCTTATCGTACGTCATGGCCAAATGGCAGGTTGGTCAAAAAGAAATATTTTAATATATTACGTCTACAATTATAACGCACAGATAAAATAGTTTTTAAATTAAGGCAAGGGTTTTAACAAAAAACAAATAATGACAGCAGTCTACTGATGCTGATAATTTTGAGACGGTAAAATATTTCAAATCAGTTGGACAAAAATATTTGAGTCAAAAATTAGTTAGTAGCATAAATAAGATTTTAGCATAAATTACTAAAAAAGTTCTAGCCTACTTAGTCAATTTATCAACCTTACGTGAATGAAGGTAATATTTTTTGCAGTAAAAACCAAGATAAATATCACCTAAATAAATATATTATAAAGACGTTTCATAAGTAATAACGAATAATTTGTAGTATTGAAAGGAATGCTATTTGTATCTGAAATAAATATTTCGGAGTATTAGTTATGGTATGTTAACCGATTATTTATTAATATATTGGTACTTACACGTAGCAAGATTGGATGTTGCGAATTAAATAAATCTGTGAATAGCGATATACATATAGCTAGTCCCTGAAACTTTTGAACCAAATTGTGGGTGGAATCACTTCAATACATATAGCCCACGATACCAAAGCCATGCGACATGTGAAATCAAGCTATTCATTCTTCTTCAATGGCCAACAACATTTGCAATAAAAATGAATATACAAAATCATTGCCCACCCCCATGCAGAAATCAAGCATAATTGTAAATAGTTAAAGTAATACCCTGGCTTTCCCAAGACTCCTCTAGGATACAGTTAGTTTCAACACAGCCTTCGATATCGCTCTCCAATATATCGGGCAGATCCGTGTCCAAACCTAAACAATATTCGTATACCGTAACCACACCATTAACACAAACAAAACTTTGTGTGTTCAAAACTTCATGGACTAGAAAGCGCGATAATGTGAATGAATGTATGTAAATAATTGTTAAGATGTGAAGTGTTAGTAACGTTATGTTCAAAGTATAAAGCAGATATCTTTAATAAAATAAAAAAAATCAATACTTAAGGAATTAAATAGAATAGAACAAATAAATCAAAAGGTCAGTGCACTAAAAGAGGAAAACCTACAAAGATACTTTTTTGTATACCGACATAATCCACTTTAGAGGGTAAAGTAAAGGTTAATGTTAATTCGTATATCTTTAAATAAATTTAGTCCAATAAATAAATAGTAGCTTTCTAACAAGTATTACAAAAGATATAGAAAAGGAATTACTAATCACGTAAAACTACAGAATATGCCTTGAAAATAAAAGTTAAAAAAAAAATATAATTATGTCCATATTCTACTCATTCTTTATATACTTCTTTAAGCAGATTATATGTTAAACAACTATTACATAATATTTAAAGAAAAATATAAATATATATCAATAAAAAAAAATAGTGTACAGTAATTAAGATACTTCACCGTTTGCTGCCTTTTCTTAAACATAGACAAGAATTATATACTTTTTCCCTTTCTAAATTTTAAATGTTACCACTTAAAATATCCCAATTTGTAAAGAATTCTATATAGAAAGCATCGATGAAATAAGGTTGGAATAATAATATTGCTTAAACAATCCAAATATTCAATTAAATAGAAAGGTCGTGGGACAACCTTAACAAGAAATTGTATTGTCTTAAAAAAAAGACAATAGAGCCGCGACTAATGAGTCACTCGTTCCTATTTGTATCCGAAATAAATACCGTATCGTATATGTTAGACTGCAATAAATAATTTATTAACGTTTTAAGAAGTTTCGTAGAAATCCCACGATAAACGAGATTTATTATCATTATTTAGCTATCTACGATCCAGAGAAAGATAGGTAGTATTGTAATCAATTCAGGATGGAAATTGGGAAATGATCGATATTTATGTCATTAATGAGAAGTCAAGTCACTGAAAACGACTAGTAGTAAATCAAATCTTACTCACCAACACCCCACATATAAGCTAAGAAAAACACGTCTCGCTTCGACTATCAGCATCATAGTATTTATAGATAGATAGATATAGATTTTATTTTTATTATTCATTTTATTTATTTACTTCATCAATTAAGTCTAAATTATTTAATATAAAAACTCATTTATAAGCACAAATGTTATGATAGCAAAATAAATTACTGCAGATAGATTAAAATTAGACGCTGTGACTAATAATTTTATATGATGATTTATTTTGATTCATCTAATCGAACAACGTAAACAAGCACCTTGTGTGATTTAGGCGCTTTGTTAGTCTACACTAATTCTAATTTTCTACAAATAGTGTCATGATCGGTTTCTACATCTAAAATAATCATTACAAAACTTGTAAATAATATTTGCAACTCTACTTCGCGGGAAAGTCAAAAGTTATACGTAAAATCAGATAGAGAACAGGCACAATCTACATTAATAGGTAGGCCTTATTGTTTTTTTTAATTCCGGATACACTCCAGTAAAACATCGGAAACTTCAATGGTACCGTGGTACAGTGCAATTATTGGGTGCAGGAATTTTCTTCATAATATATGCAATTTTTTTAGTTGGGTTTTCTTGTAAATTAAAATAAAAAAAAAGATTTCTGTATACTATTTACGATATTCTTCGAATTCATCCTACAATTGCAATTATTTGAGCGTAGCGAGAAAAGTGACTCATCGCAAATGCGATGTAGAGGTGAATACATCGTGATTTAAAACGACACCGTTTAATGGTTTTCTAAACATTTATGCGGTTCATAAACAAATGTAAATTACGACTTGGAATCAATTTTGAATTGATATGCATTAGAATACTTTGTTGGCCAAGACTAAAATTATATTTATTGTTTCCAGTGCTGTTTACATTATTTCTACAAACATTTGCTGTGCACTTCCTTAGATTTATATTTGCGTTTCCATTTAGATAAACTAAATCATTTTAATACAATTACGGTGCCATGACCAAGCGAACACGGTTTTTAACCCCACTGTTGACAGTCTGGGTCATTTACTCGAAAACGGCCGATATGAATTATATATTACCAATCTTCTGTTTACGATCCTTCACACTTTGAATTTTTAATGACGGTATGTTTGCGTTTTATTTTGTCACATTTACAGATTTTATTATTAAACGTGTACAATAATAAAAAAGAAATCAAAGCGGTCCTTCATCTGGGTAATGTTAAATAAGCTTTGTAACTAAGAAACACCTCGTTTGGTAAAATTCATTTGATTAAACTCCATGATTTTTTTCTTTTTGCCTTTCCACTATATTTATGAAAAGTATTTGATGATAGTGTGAAATATATGTAAAGTTATTTTAGTTAAAATACTCTTAACAAATATGTTTTAAATAAAATAAATAAGGATAAATCGTTTCGTGTAATGAAAATTATAAGTCAGTTAAACAGTACTTTGAAAGGATACTTACTATTGATGGAGGCGGTCCTAGGGCGCTGCAAGAAAGGGTGGTTGAAGAATACTTCGAAAGGCATACGTTCGCGCGCATTTCGTCGAAGCAACCCGATCAACAGATTGCATAGCTCAGGACTGGTACCTGCTGGCATTCTGTGAAAAGATGCAAGATATAATTATGTTATACATTATTACTTTACAACATTCTAGTTTGTAAACTTAGCAGGGCATATACGTAGCCAACGCCAAGTGACCGTTATACATTGAAATAAGTTTAATTGCCCGTCTGATAAACCGAATTCTTACTTATAAATATAACTATTATTTAAGAGTGTGAAGTGAGAAACAGTTGTATCCCAAATTGTACTATATTAGCTTTCAAATTAATTTATCGGATTTTTTTTGCCTTTTAGAAAACAATATGTTTTTTTATTTATATGAAATTTGGACCTGCAATTTTTTTTATATGAATTTAAGACAAGTTTTTCATTTGTAATTGTTTTGTTTGTACGATGTATAATTTTGATCTGGAAGATGACTTAGGAAGCTGTAATGTCCTCGCGGACGAACTTTACTAAGTAAATAAATAAACTGTAGACATACAGGTCAGTGTATCAGTGTCTCTGGTTGCCGGGCAATAATATAGAATTTTATTTGACGAAAAATGGTAAGGTTATAACGCTGGAAAACTGGAACTGCAGCGGATATTTCCTCATCCAATTTAAATTAATTCAATGGTTTCTTATGTGATAGACCAAAAGTATTAACACATATAATGTGTAAGCACAGTATAAATACTAGAATAGGCTGAACTATGTGTATTAATAACGGTTAATGACATCCAATCGTTATGAAGTTTATTGGGTTTAGTAGAACACTTTGCTTAGCACATGTTGACTATTAGTTGTAGTATGATTCAGAACCAAGATGTATAGGCTAAAGCAGCGTTGGTTCATTATTGTGATTATAAGTCAACGGAACACAGACGGAATATTTGGCGGTAATATACAACCTATAAACCTTGCACGCACTTCAACAACGACTCTTGACATTTTTTTTATTATATATTTAGCATTTTATTATATCCATCATATAATTACTAAGCCGGGTAAAAGAAGAGCATTTCCCGCTCAAGGTACAGTAAAACAATAGAAATGACGACGGTAAAAAGTTACTAATTTTAATACTGCGACCCTTATTGTGGTGTGAAGATCTTTAGCCCATACCGAAAAAATGCTATTTATAACCACTTATTTGTTTTTTCAATAGTAGTGGTCGGGTCTCATAGACCAAGGTTGCTACTAAAGCCAAATTGTACGTTCAGAAATTAACTTTAATTGCCAGTTTTTGTTAAATAGACTACTTAATAAATTCTGAAGTCAACAATTTATATATGGATATAAATTTCGGGCGGTATACAAAAAAATATTATAGTTATATCAACGTAAAATTAGAGCGAGGTGGTCCTTAATGTAATCTTACGTCTAATAATAGATGTAAAATTTAGTTTGATCAAATCAAAGATCAAGCAATAGCAAACTGTATGTATTTGTAGAAGCGCAAAGAATGATAGTAATATATTTTTCGTTATTATAATTTTGCACTGAAAAATATAAAAGGTCAACCAAGGAGCCCGCTTTAGACCATACATGGCCTAAATCTATATTACATATAGAGATAAATTTTCTCGTAGATTCTTTTTACACGTGTTTATCAAATATTTGTTTATTTATTTATGTACCATTAAAAATGTTAGAAAAAAACGTTTTTTGCAATGTAGTTCTAAGTGATAAACATTTTATAACGTTATTATCTTTCATCTGAGTTACTACTATATAGTTACGTTATTACAAAGCCAACAAGTGACATAATTTGTAGAACAACAAGGAAACCACGCTTAATTCGAACCACTTTACATCAGACCTTGAATTTGGACACTGACTGCGCAGATAATATTCACCTAAAAAATGAACACAAAAAGCATCACCTTTATATTGAAGCGGCACACCTGTTTAAATGATGTAAGATAATAAAAAAAAACATAGTTAAGTAATTTCAATTATGTAGTTATATCATTGGTTTCGTCACTGATCTGATTTAGGCGGGCAAAAAACAATATATTTTCGTATATATTTTATTCAGTTGACGTAAACTCGACCTTGGCAAAGAGAGAAAAAGGTTTACCGAGGTTTGTGCCTATTGGTAATCAAAAAACTTAAGATAAAAATTTCACTTTCAATCCAGATTTAAAAGAAACCTTTATGTAAAGAAACACTTTAAAAGCCTGGACTTTATATAAAACAAACTCTACCAACGTACAATTTTTTTTCTGTTTCCGTTTTCTATTTTTTCTATTTTTAATTTCATATTTTAGCACTGTATTTATTTTTATTCTTTTTATACATATATTTAGAAAAGAGAAAGAAAAATTAAAAAATCCCTAAAAGGGATCTCTTCCAGTCAACCTTTGAGTAATAGAAGGAAAAGGACAAGAATTGAAGAAGAAAGAGAGTACGGGTCATAAAGAGAAAGAGAAAAGGTTTATATAAATTTAACTAATTAATCTATTAAATAATTTTGGTAAAATAAATAGTTGAAAGAATGCTAATAATAAATAATTACTTAAGATAAATATTTTCTAATCTGTAACTTAAGCTTTAATATTACCAATGTCAAAGGATGTATTCAGATTATCCTGTCGCATATAATCGATTTTCTTCAGTAGTGTGTGCTATTTCCAACTTACAATTTCAATGAAATTCAGACTACTCACTTGGGTTGTAGATCGACACTGTTCTCATAGAATGCCTTAAGTTCATGAGGCGTAGTAGCTTGGAAAGGCGCTTTGCCAGTTAGGCACTGGTACACTATCGTACCAAGACTCCACAGATCGGCTTTCGCGTCGTATTTAAGTGACATAATCACTTCGGGCGCCTGGAATATAGCAAACATTGTGATTCAGGTGTATAAGTTAATTTAAGTGCGTGTGTGTGCGCGCGCTTGTGTGTGTGTATGTGTGTACGGTATACATAATCCATTACCATATACATAGGAGATCCGCACAGGGTAACTGCCATATTTCCTTCCTCTAGAAACCTCGCAAAACCGAAGTCCGCTGTGTACAAAAAAAATGTAAATGAAAGTCAACTAATACATATTACAATCCAATCAAATAATATGGATTTAAAGCTATGAAAAAATTTAATGGTGACCTTATTCAGCTACATGGCAAATTTCAAAATTGTTCCATCAATAATTTAACTAATTGCTTATAGTTTTAAGAACGACATATTCTTTTTATTTATTATATAAAACAATAAGAATATATAAGCGATTAATTAAGAAACACTTAAAAAAGTCATTTTTAAACAGGATGGAAGATTTGTGGTTGGAGGTATTAGATTTCCAATCTAATTAATGTAAATCGTACGTACATAATAAAGTCAATGACTTTTTTAATCGAGTCGCGGCACTAGACGAACTATTTACACGATTGGTCAATTAAAATGAATAGAAAAAGTTAGTCTATTGTGTAAACTAATAATTTTTATTTTTTACATGGTAATTACTGTATAGGAATATTTATGACATTAAAACTTGTGACAAAACACAAGCCGTATTGTATATTTGTAAATAAATTGAAGTGTTTCTTCGAAAAACCTTTTATGTTAAATTTACAAATTTAATATATAAAGGTATAATGTTATAAGTAAAATAAAATGCATTACGAATCATTTTCTTCTTTTTATGAACCCATTTAAATTGTATATTAAAATACCAATCTGTAGTAAATTAATAGAAATGATAACGGATTATTGCTAGCATTGGTCTCTACAAGTATTAATTTATTTATTTATTTATATATTGTTACAATGAATGTAGTATTTACTAAAAAACTAAAGTGAAACGATATTGGCTGCATTAGTTAAAAACTGTGTCGCAGCCAATAACGCCCGCCTCCAAAATTTAACGTATCATCGTATGAAAGTAATTTAAGCCACTCAGTTACAAGCTTTTTACATTTTTTAGTTGTATTTGAATATGTATAGTATGTAATTACTTTTGGACTAATATAAATTATAATATTAATTTTTTCATTTTTTTGACACACATTTTCACTTTAAACAGGACTTCGACAGGCGTTAATAAACAAGTTAAAAAAAATGAAATAATAAAACTGAAATTAATGAACTCAACCAGTTACCCGAAAATGAAAGTACGAAAATATCAAGCAGTATAAAAACAACATTTCAGTATATTGTTTTTAATATCGAAGAGACTTACCAATTTTTAGGGTGATCTCAGTTGGATGTGGTGTCCGTGGTGGCATAACAGTGTGTGTGAGAAGAATGTTCTGCGGTTTGAGGTCCCGGTGGACAATACCCTTAGCGTGTATTGCTCTCATTGCTTCTGCGAGCTGCCTTAGGAAAGTCCGGATGGTGCCTTCACTAAGAAGTCTATTTGCTTGTAAGTAATCCGCCAAGTCGCCTCCATTACAGTACTGCACAGTAGAAAATAGTTATTTTATTTGTGTATTTATATTTATAAGATAACTAGGTGTACTCGCAGCTTTGTCCACGTGGAAATCAGTTTGACGTAAATATGTATTTCAGTCAATTTGCATAAAATACTTAAACCTTTCCTAGAACGTCACTATCTTTTAGTAAAAACCGTACAAAAATCCGTTAAGTAAATTTTGAGAAAATACGGACAGATAGATTTTGGGGGCTTTCTTTTATAATATGTAAGATATATATGAGTTGTTATGCTACGCATATTATATGCCATAATATTTTTAGATATAGTTATTTTTTCATAATTTTATAACAAACACATAAATTCTTATCTAACCTACGAAAAAAATAAGGGTGAGTTGTATTTAATATTAAAATTAAAATTTTAAATAAAAATTAACTAATGTGCGAAAGTATCTTTCATGTTGAACATTTCCCTTTTACCTTCAGATTAAAAAAAGGAAATTAATCATGGAGTAAAAGAACAGAGAGTTGGAAGGAATAAATGAAGCACCTATCTATCGAATATTGAGCGGTTACTTTTTTTAAAAATATTGGCCGTGTGGTATCCGGCAGAATAGAATAGACCACCCTCCATACTTGCCGAGGTGTCGTAAGAGGCGACTAAGGTATATATTGGACGCTTAAACAGCTACATTTCAGTTCGTCCACCACCGATGTCCTAACAGTAAATTAGGCCGTAAACATTCCCAAAGAGGGTTGACGTCAGGCTGGCGGCCGGTTGTAAAATCCTATGCCAAATCCTTTTCTCAATATGTCTTCGAATATTAGAAAGTGCGATAATGCTAGGGCGTCCCCCCCAGGCGACGCGCAGGCACAGCACCCGGTGCCTGCGAGAAATGGACAAGGGTTGTCGCATCAGGGACGGGTGCGACGTAAGATGCGAGTCCAAAGAGATGTACGAATGAGGATGGCTAGCTGGAATATAGGTACGATGAATGGAAGAGGAAGAGAGTTAGCAGATGTACTAGAAAGGAGACGAATAAATGTTGCATGTCTGCAAGAGACGAAGTGGAAGGGTACTAAAGCAAGGGAAATTGGATCAGGATACAAATTTTTCTACTGTGGAAGTGATGGTAAGAAAAATGGAGTGGGTGTTGTACTAGATAAAGAGTTGAAAAAATGTGTGATGGATGTTAAAAGGGTAAATGATCGTATAATAGTTGTTAAAATTATGAAAGATGATGTAGTGTTAAATATAGTTAGTGCATATGCGCCCCAAGCCGGATGTGATGATATAGTGAAAGAGAAGTTTTGGGAGGATTTTGATGGGATCATGATGGCTATCCCTCAGAATGAAGATGTGTACATAGGAGGTGATTTTAATGGACATGTAGGTAGATTGAACGTAGGATATGAGAGAGTGCATGGGGGTTGGGGATTTGGTACCCAAAACCGAGAGGGCGCATCGCTTTTGCAAGCTGCTTCTTCATTTGATCTGGCAATAGTTAACACCTTCTTCCAAAAAAAAGACGAACATCTTATTAGTTACAAGAGCGGCAATCATAAAACACAAATCGATTACTTTTTACTTAGAAGAAGTAATTTATTACTAGCTAAGGATTGTAAAATAATACCCGGTGAACCGTTAGCTAGTCAACACAGGTTGCTTTTACTTGAAATAAACCTTTTAGTAAAAGTGAACAGATACAAGCCAAAGCCCCTACCCAAGATTAAATGGTATATGCTTGATAAAGAGGATTGTGCAAGAGAATTTCATAGAAGAGTGGCAGGCAAAATGAAAGATATGAATGATAGAATGCAAGAAAAGTCGATAAATGAATGTTGGAATGAAATAGCTTTATGTATGAAGAGTGCTGCAAAAGACATCTTTGGTGAAACGAAAGGGAAAGGGAAGATTGAGAGGGATACATGGTGGTGGGATGAAGATGTGCAAAACGCTTTGAAAGAAAAGAAGAATGCTTTTAAAGAATGGACAAGTGTAAATGTGAGTGACATTGGATTAAGAGAGGTTAAGCGTAAAGCATATATTGAGAAAAAGAAGATAGGAAAGAAAGCAGTCGCTATCGCTAAGGGCAAAATACAGAACAATCTATACAGAACCTTAGAAAGCCCCCAAGGACAAAAAGAACTGTATCGGATAGCGAACATGAGAAAAAAGAATGAAAAGGACATTATGCATGTTAAATGTATGAAAGATAAGAGCGGAAAGATTTTGACGAATAATGAGGACATAAAAGGACGTTGGAAGGATTATTTTAAAACATTAATGAACGAAGAGAATGATTGGAGTAGAATGTTAGAAAATAAACCTATTAATTTAGGCATTGTGAGGGAAGTGAATGAAGATGAAGTTAGAATAGCAGTACAGAGCATGAAAAGTGGGAGAGCGATTGGGCCGGATGGTATTCCGGCTGAAGCGTGGAAGTGCTTGAAAGTGAATGGATGGAAATGGCTTACTTTATTCTTTAATAAATTGTTACATGAAGAAGCGATCCCCGACGAGTGGTCTACCAGTACGCTGGTGCCCATTTTCAAAAACAAGGGTGATGTGCAAGAATGTAACAATTACCGAGGGATAAAGCTAATGTCACACAGTATGAAAGTTTGGGAGAAAGTAATTGAGCGAAGAATGAGAGAGGAGTGTAAGGTAACCAGGAATCAGTTCGGTTTTATGCCAGGGTCGAGTACGACGGATGCTATTTTCGCCTTACGCCAGTTGTGTGAGAAATACCGGCGTGCGCGTAAGGACTTACATATGGTCTTCATAGACTTGGAAAAAGCATACGACCGTGTTCCCCGTAACGTTCTTTGGTGGAGTCTGAAAGAGAAAGGAGTGCCTGGAAAGTATGTACGAATTGTAAGATCTATGTATGATAGAGCTAGAACTCATGTCCGATCTGAAGCCGGAGTAACTGACAATTTCGATGTGGCCGTAGGCTTACACCAAGGATCGGCTTTAAGTCCCTTCTTATTCCTCCTTGTGATGGACGCACTTACAGCTGACATTCAAGAGGAGGCTCCTTGGTGTATGCTATTTGCCGATGATATTGTAATTGTCGGTGAAAATGCAACCGAGGTCCAGAACAGATTTGTAAAATGGCAAGAAAAATTGGAGAAATACGGTTTAAAAATCAATCTGGCCAAAACCGAACACATGCACTGTGATTTTAGTGGTACCTCCAATTTTTCACCAATTACCTTAAATGGTGTTGTTTTGCCAGTCTGCTCCGACTTTCGGTACCTTGGTTCGCTTTTCCAGAAGAACGGTGAAGTAGATCGCGATGTGAGAAATAGAATGAATGCGGGATGGATGAAGTGGCGACAGGTCTCAGGAACAATATGTGACCCCCGAATGCCCCTTAAACTAAAGGGGAAAATTTATAAAACGGTCATTAGACCTGTCGTAATGTATGGATCAGAATGTTGGGCAATAAAAGGAAAGGATGAAAGAAATGTGCATGCGAATGAGATGAGAATGTTAAGGTGGATGTGTGGTGTGACAAAACTTGATAGAATACGTAATGAGTATGTTAGGGGAAGTCTGAAAGTTGCGCCCATTACAGAAAAGATGAGAAGTGCGAGACTTAGTTGGTACGGTCATGTGATGAGGAGGGATGAAAATCATGTGACCAAAAGAGTTTTAAATATGAATGTGGATGGATGTATGGCTAGAGGAAGGCCGAAAAAAAGATGGTTGGATTGTGTGAAAAATGATATGCATGTTAGAGGAGTGGCACCAGAGTTGACGAATGATAGAGGAGAATGGAAAAAGAAGACATATTGTGCCGACCCCACATAGAGTGGGATAAGGGTAGGAGAATGATGACTTTTTATAAAAACATGAAAAATGAACAATGTATGCGACATTGACAAACAAAACTAAGCCGATCGGTTTCATATGCTCGACAAACAATAAACAGGTTCTCTCTGTAAAAACATGAAACACGCACACATTGACACGCAAAACTAAGCCGATCGTCGTCATATGCGACCTGGTATTCGGACGTATTGCGCTAATTTCATTTTTTTTTTAACAATTTATAATAAAGCTTATTATACGTCCTCGCGTTGTGAAACATTGCAAACACAATTTCTTCGTTAAATTTTAAGACGTAAGACATCGTCTTAAAAGTTTTTCTTGGTTTTCATTATGCAGTCACCGATTCGTCGAATATTCTTGTCAGAAGTATTAGTCAAAGCAGCCATAAAGGCTGCAATGACGTAAACCCTTATCACGACAGCTTCAGCTTCCTATCTGGCAATTGAATTATGTATGTTTCTCAAATGTTCGAAAAACGGTGAGTATTATTAAAATCATAAGAGTCGATACATATTCGCCGTTTATTCGTATCGTGTTATCAGGTTTGATTCGCGATAAGCAACGCCATGTCGTAGGTAATCTTATCATTGCATGATAATAGTTGTGTCAGTAAGTCGGTGATTCGCGGTCTAGCGATACTAGTACCAAGCAGGTACTAGTTTTTGAAACTAGTCACAATTTAACATCTTGTGATTGTGAGTGAAAATGAAGATGATATTATTTTACCCAGTTCTACTAACAGCAGTTGCGTGAGTATTTATGGTCTTGAAACCCCTACTCGTTCATAATCTTTTCCAAAACAGTATATTTTTTTGTCATGTGCTAGAGTTACTTCTCTTTTGCTATATAATTATTTTACCATATTATATACTTGTTATTTTCAATACAGTTATAATATAATTGATTCAGTAACTGGAATTTTATTAACTAATTTATTCATTTTTATATTTTTATAACGAAATGTTGTCAAAAATAAATTATACCATTTTATTTTCAAGATCATTCATTCACATAAACTGTTACACCTTGCAGTTATCACAATTCTTATCACTGTACTTAACAGTTGTACGTCAGTTCGCTAACGATAAACAAAATATACAAGTTTCATAGTAATACAATCACGTGATAATATATCCAAATTAATTTTAGGATTGGGACAGTCATTTCTCAAAACCCAGAAGAATTGCCTATTCCTGTGGAGACTGACAACCAGTTTCCTCCAGATCATTCAGAAGCTGATGGACACACAGAGGGAAGTGGAAGTGCAGTGTTAGAAGGAATGATTTTGGAAATTACCACAGAATCAATTCCAATACCTAAAATTGAAAATATAGATGCGACAGCATTGATAAATGAAGATGAACAAGAAGTTGATAAACATTCTGACCTTAATGGATTACCATGTCCTAAACCATGTGTATGTAATACAGAAGGAGATTCAAAAGATTACATAGTAGATTGTTCAGGATACGGTCTAACAGAGTTTCCTGTCATAATTGATCCCAGAACAACGATATTAAAATTGCATAATAACAAATTAACAGAAATACCAAAGTCTGTATCAAAACTAAAAAAACTTAGGGTTTTGGATGCTTACGATAATTTGATCATGGAATTATCAGATGGAGTAAGTAACTATCTACATATGTATTAAATAAAAGATTTAAATATAAAACAAAATGGATAAACTTTGTACTTATTTTTAAAAATAGATTAATGCTATAGAAATAATAATTATAATTATAATTGATAATAAACATGATAAGTGACAGTTTGATCATATTATGTTTGTTCACATTATATTTAAAAATACTTTTAATAATTTTTTATATACATGTATTTTTTTAATAATATATTAAGCGTTTAAAAAAGAAAATTCTTAAAATGTAAAGTCAATTTATAATTCGTGTAAATTTATACAGTAATTGTTGTAATATTTTCAGTCTGTTAGCGAGCTACCAGAATTGGTGTCCCTGAAATTGGCAAACAATCGCTTAACAGAATATCCTAATGATTTAAAAAACAGTTTATCATTGAATAAACTTGAAGAGCTGGACTTGGGAGGCAACACATTAAAAACAGTAAGATCATTTTGAATTTTGATATTTCATTCTTGAAAATGATTTTGGAACATTATTTTTATACCTATGACTTTTATATTTTTATTTAATATTGGATATATTTGATCATTAGTAGCCAAAACGTATTTACTAACAAAGTTATGTATTTGTAAGTAACTTAAAAGCTGAATATGACCTAACTTAGTATAGGATATACAATTTTTATAAGTAGGTACTACTGAAGTTGCAACTGCTGAAAACTGCGATTCGCATCATATAAATAAATTTTCGCGATTACATCAAAAGTGTTATTTTTATTTATCATAAATAATAACTGTCATGATTTATTACATTATAGATTATTTTGTAAAGGCTAATCATATGACGAAAGATATTTAGACTATATTAACAGATAAAGATAAAGTAAAAGTAAGGCGTTGGCGCAAATAAATCTAAGTAAAATGAAACCTGACTATAACCCTAATTAAAAATATTATCTATTAAACAGTTGTATTCGGATTTAGCTAGAAGTTTGCTTAGTGGAGACCGCCTCAATAATTTTTAAGACTGTCATTTGAAAACTAATTATATGGTAATAATTATATTGGTTTTACTTTGTGTCTATTTCTTTTCAGATTTTTTCTCCGGAAACTTTTTCTACATTTAAAGCTCTTCGCATACTAACATTGCCCAAAGTTTCACGTGAGTTAGTGTTAGATCTCTGTGATTCTTTAAAGACGACGTTAGAAACTGTGTGTACTGAATCATGTAAGGAACAATCATTTGACTGTCCAGATGCACCCGTAAATATTGATCATGATTTATTTGATGCCACATTACCTGGTATGATTCCATTTCATCCAATTGAAGAAAATATTAAAGATTCTGAGGGGTCGGAAAAACTGAATTCATCCTCAAATCATGAAACAAAAACTGAAAATACGCTTCCAGACCCAGCATCACCCGATGCACCTACAAACCTTACACCAGAAATATCTAATGTCAATAACATAGATCAGCAAGCACATGACATACCGATTAGTTCAAACACTAAAGAAACTCAAGATACTACACTAGTACCGGCACCATCTGAGATGTCGTCAAATTTAGCAACAAATGAAAGTCCTACTACAACAACTGTATCAGCCATACCTAAGGTACCGTTCAACATTGACACAACTGATACTGCTACGTCAGGTCCAGAAGTGCCTGAGGCATCATCCAATAAACAAACAAAAGACAATCTTGATACGACATTAGTTCTAGACATATCTGATATAAAAACAGCACCACAACTAACAGTTACTAAATCTAACACGGAGATTAAAGGTCCTGATTCAGACGCATTTGTGACACCACCTATATGGGAGGAACAGGAGATGCCGAATACATCAGAAACACCCGAAACATCTTTAAAATCCGCGATAAAAATTACTTCAATTACATCTCCAGCCGAAGTTCCTGATGACTCGACTGACTCAAAGACTAAGTTAGCCCCTAATACAGTCCCAATTCCTGAAATAGATATAAAACTATCCAGTTCAGGTACACAAGAAATAAATAAGCTTACATTTCAAAAACAGCCTGAAAAACCATCCACATCTAATGATAAACAGATCCCTGTTAACGAATTTTCTTTATTAACAGCGGTAAATAATGCCCCAAAAGATAAAGAAGTACCTCAAAATATTCTGACTGAAACAGCTAAAGAAGAAGTAACTGTTTCACCAGAGGTGAAGGTAGGAGCTAAAACGGCTGATTCAAAAGCAGGTGGCGTGGATAAAAGTGTGATTGCTGTTGTAGTAGCTGGCATGGTAATTATCGTTGCAGTGATTACCATTAAGAAAAATTGGAGTTCTATAAAAACAAGGTTTAGTTCAACTCCAAGACCAAATGAACGTACAGAAAGAAACGTAAACGGAACTGCACCTGAAGAAGTTCCGCTACAAGACAAATCACCAGTTTAAAATGGTATTTTATAATTTTTACGTTCAGGAGTATAATATAAGTGTGAATGGATTCGGTCTAATGACAAATGTTTCTTAACGAAAAATTTGTGATCTATAGATTTAAATTTTATAAATAGGGAGACGCGTATTGAACTCAATTTGAATCATACAATGTTTCATTATGTAAATGATATTTAATGAACCCCAAAATGTAGCGTAAGTCTTGTTAAGGTAAGTTTTTTTTATGTAAATATACGTTCAAATGTTCGATTAATTAACTTATTTTGTGTAAAAATTAAAATATTTTTAAATTTAAATTTTTTTAAAGCTATATTTATACAGATACGTCATAATGTACAATGTAAAAATAGTAAAATTAAGGTTTTTTATAGGTTGGCTAAATTATTATAATAAAAAATTATTTGATTTTTACTCAATCCATAGTAAGATTAAGCAACAAAAAAAAGAGGAACCAAGTATTTTATTTATCTCTAAAATCATTTAATATATAAAAGCGTCTATAATTTATTTTATCATTTTTGCAACACTAGTGCATCACCAAAGTACCTCTATCAACACACTTGATAAATTTTAGATATAAAAAATATTCACTTTTAAATAAATGATTTAATAAAGAATTTATATGAAAATTTATAGTAATATCAAATGTTTAGGTAGACGGATAGAAGAAGAAAAATATTTGATGGGGAAAATGCAAATATACATTTATTAATATAAATTAGCTCAACGACCGATTCTTTGTAACTTTATAACCTAATAAGATATGAAATCTGATTAGATAGCATTCGTACAAGTATTTCTCTCATCAACATATCAATGATCGTGCGCAGCTATTTCGTATCAACCTCACTGAACATCCACGACGTTCTGAAGGTAATTGTAAATGAAAAGTAAAAACATTAAATCATTATTTAAGGCAATTCCCTGCTTCAAATAATAATTTACTAATGATATTTATAGCCCATAACGATATGCGTATATGCAACTGTGGAATAAAAGAGATCTTCGTTTAAATGCGAATTAGAATTCAGGCGATAAATCATAGTATACATATACATGAATTTCATAAATATAAGGTTACAAAGTACACATATAATTCAGAAGTAAAATTTGGTACAGGAACTTGCGTTAATCATCAGCTGATTGCACGTGAGAACTGTATAAAATTAATGAATCAGAGAAGCTGCCAGGACACTTTGGAGACAATGGAAAAACAAAGTAACAAGCTACCTTAAGTTAATTAAGACAGTACAAATCCATAACGGACATTCTGGACAGCGGCAACCGACTGTCTCGTTGGCGCAGCCCAGTATGTCCGTAGGTAGTGACCCTGCCTTCAGCTTCGCAGGCCAACATTTTCCATAAATCTGGGTGTATATTTGTATTTAAAATGATATAAGTATGTATATGTTTAACAGTTGTCTGCCATCCACAACACAAGTATTGAGTTACTTTGGAGATGGACGATCGTGTGTGTAAGTGTCCTATATATTTATAAACCATTAGATTGTTAATACAGCCTAGGGTGATTTTTGTCAGCAGTGTATAACACCCTATGGCTAATGTTTGCAAAATCATAATATCTAACTATCAACCCGTTAAGCCAGAAATAAAGACATTGTCTTTGAAAATGATACAATGATGGTTTGGCTAGGAAATGTCTTATCTCAGATTCTAGAGGGCAGCTATACATTAGAAACTTTTGATACTTCTGATCCATAATTAGACATTTCGAATGAATCTTTGATATCACATAAGAAATGGATGAGGGGAAGGAGCGCGAATATAAAAATTAGGAATGTTACAGAATATACACTTTTATAAGGTCTATCCTTAAAAAAAAGTCATCCTTATTTTCTAAAGGATTTTCTTATTTTGATGATGTCTATACATATATAATAAATGTGTAGAGGGTCTCAAAATAAGAATAATTAAAACGTTAAGTGAAAATTAACAGTAAATATTAATTTCATGACACATAAATAGTACCAATAAAAGTAAATGATGACGTACAATCATACTTATATTCATGGAAATTGTCTAGAAAGTTAGGAGAGTTTTATTCCCACGACTCCATTGTCGTTGTTAAAGCTCGGTTAAGATAATCTATGATATATCATTCTTAAAATAAACCATGTTAGGTCATAAAAGACAGGAAAGAAAAAAGTAATGCAAAAGGGTGATCAACTTTTTTAAGGATTGGGTCAAACGGACGATACTAAAATTTATGGCGGGCCACTACAGTATATTAGGTATACAGTTTATTACTTATATAAAGGATTTTAGCTGTGTAATTCAATTAGCAGATAATGAAAAATAATTGACAAAATATTAAAAAATCAATGTGGTAGTTCTAGCCTCCACAACAGGAGGGATAAGGCCTATGCTCAGCAGTGGTATGATAGCACGCCGTTACTTGTTTCATACTATATTCATAGTTCTAAGCTGTGTAAAGTGCTTAATATTATTCCTACATGTTGTAAATATTCAATGTTTCATATGCGGGCCTTTCAAAATTAGTCCGCAGACCACACTATGGCCGACGAGCATAGAGTTGAGCAGGCCTAGATTGGAACAACTATTACATGATCTAAATTTAAATATCTCACAAAATTGATGAAATACGTTAAAAGCTGATGGAGATAAACCGTAAGAAAATACTTTTTCACAAAACTCAATGGCCTTTAATAAATTTTATAACACAAAACTAATTGCCGATAAAACAGAACGGAACTTACGGGTTACAATCTGTTTTTATTCAAATTGATTCAGGACAGATTCTAAACTAATTGTAAGTAAATAACCAATTTATAACTAAAGAGTACAAACGGAAAAATCGGTAAAGAGCAAGGTGTAGACGGTACTGACGGATGCATGCTTGAGTGCCTGCCTGTCTGACCGCGACATCCCGTAATGTTCCGTTAGCCCTCACGATTATTACTTAGGTCGGTGCTGTTCCGACGTTTATTTCAAAACAAGAATGTCTTGTTTCAAAAAAAAATATATAGAGAGTATTTGAGGCTTGAAAACAGCGTTAATGTTGTAAGAGAGACAATTTAACGATATTATCTTAAACTTACAATATATTTTATACTGTGCACCGTTTTATAAATTTACGCCTCGGCCTCAAAAGGAAATGAAATTGATATATAGAAAATAGAGTATGTTATACATAACATACATATATAAACATTTATTTAAATTATTATGTAAGTTTTACAATGCATAATGTAAGAAAAAGTTAGTAAAATACTTATAACTAATAGACTAGTTTCCTTTGGGGCACGATGATCATAAGATGTATTAAGAAAAAATATAATAAGAAAACACAGTAAAGATCAACGATATAATGGAACGGTATACATGAATTGGTAATCTCTTGAGAGATGCAGCCTTATCATGCCGCCGTCATTTTATTTATAAACAAAAAGTGTTAATCGTAGGTTAAACGGTCTTTGAACTTTACAAGCCCAGATGATAGGGCTTTGTTGGGATATCGTCTTGCTCAGGTTATTGACCCAAACATCGCACATTGCCAGGTCTACGACCGATGCACTGCGCAGTGGTATTAAGGAGGTACGAGTATGTTCCACATTCGTATCAACGTCCGTCTTTAGATTATAACAATTGCGAATCTTGTGATTTGTAACTCAAGGGCGGTGTCCTCATTTTGATATATTTATATGTTAACAGCTATCAAGCAGTGAACGTTTTCTGATTTTAAACATTTTTTAACTGAGTAGACAGATCTTATTCATAAACCGATTCTAGATTTTTAGGAATTTTAACAATTATAATATAAAATTCATTAAACAAGAATTAATAGTGGTAAGACTAAATGCGTAGAAAATAAAATTAAGAACGTTATTAAACATTATATTAATGTTATTCAAAAACACGCTAAGTATACTAAGATCGCAGTGTAAGACAGGATTGGAATAACAGCAATGACAACGAGCTTTTCTTAATACTATTAAGAACCGCTTGTTGTCTTTCGTCGTCGGTCTTTATAACAAAAGATCGATGGTGTTAATATCAATTCTTGACAAATCTCTTCTATAACAAAAGAACTAACTGGCATATGGCGTACTTATGCAGATTTATTTAAGTACCGTAAATCTAAATATGCTGTTCACAGTATTATGACCGAAACGCATGACGAATTTTGATGGCATGAGCCATTTTATAAAGTTATTTCCAAATACTGTTATAGTCCTTATAATATAACACATTCATATATCGAATGCAGGATTTTTAAAACCTTATTTACCAACAATGAGCTTTGTTCGACGACATCTGCGAAGTGGAGTGTAGTAGTAGAGGAATAAGATATTCAAATTTTTGCATCTTATTAAACACTCCGTTAGTAAAAAATTTACCCCGAAATTCTTAAAAGCTCTAAAGATACTATGAGTTTTACGTTTTTTATCCGAAATAAATAAAGGTATTTTGGTGTGGCGTAGTCTTTTTCGTAATAATCATCCAAATATGAAATTTATTTAACTTAATTCCGCTTACTAATTTTAACTATACTAAGTGATAAGAAACATAAATTATTATGGTTTAACATCATGCGAAAGATTTAAAAACAATACGATATTTTTTGAAGAACAAGAATATGCAACAGAGATGATCATCACGCGGCCCGCCCAGCATTTCTAAAATTGAATTCATTTTATCCCCTTTCTCCCATCGATATTTTGTTATAAAATTAATTACAATAAAATGGTAGTATATATTAAACTGGAATCTTTACTTTCTTAACACTTTTTTTTTCTTACTCTAATGGTTAATAATGTTTTTTATGTAACTTTATGTGAAGTTGCCAAAAAATAATTTTAATTTAATTTTGCCCGTTTAAAATGGTTGCTCATACCTGAACCACAGTACTATTTTTGAACTTTTTTTCCAATTATGTTAGTACTAATTTTTTTTAATTGTACGTTAATTTTACTCTTATATAGAAGGACACGAACAAAAGTAAATTCTTATCTTGAAAATAAACCATATTGCGCAGCTCACATTACCTACTTTGGATACACAACCTAACCAGTATGTTATCTTATTATCTCTCTAATGTGTTGAAACACTTTCTTTAGAAAAAGTTTCATTTGAAAAGAATCTAGCATCTAGAATCTAGTATTTTATAATAACATTTAACTTAATAAATATAATTCATGTTTTAAAAGTTTATATATTCAAGCTTACAGTGTTCAACATTAACTGTTGACCGGTTTCAAGCGGATAACATCGCTGACACACTGACGTCTTTGAAAGCTTACGGGCTACGTATGCCCAACTTGAGCGATTTTGATGTTAGATTACACATAAATATAATATACCGTTACAATTTCTTAGCTCTACATTTCAGAAGCGAATCAACTATATTAATCTTTACTATCCTTGGACTACTCGTATTTTAATCAAATTCGATAAGGCAGACACGAAGAAACGGAAACGAAACATAAAAGCGAAATAAAATCATAATTATTCGTTTCTTTTAATAGTACACCTAATGTCATGCTAGATAATAATTAATCACGTAAATAATAAGATTAGTAAATAATAAGTAGCGTAAATACAAGTCTCTTAAAAAATATGTATTTAAATTGTATACTAAAAATAAAAGAAGAGAAACGGTTTCGAAAGCAAAAGATTGAGGTATCCGGTGCGTCTTTTCCAACTGGACAAGCTTTTGTGGTGAAACGAATCTGACGCAATCATACAAGTTTATTACTTCAGGTAATCCGACTACTTCACTGAAATTATTTTTACATGGATTAGTTTTCATAAGGACGCTGTGTGCCTGCAAGGTTAGTCGCAAGCCATCGTGTATATTTATATTGAAACTAGCTGTAATCGCAGCTTCTTCCGTGTCAAAATCAGTGTATCACAAAGTTTTTCTTTTGTCAATTCTGACCAATTCGAATTCGAGGATACAAATATTTTACTCCGAGTTAATATTTTGCTCCATGACTTTCTCTATCTTCCAGTGTAAAGCCTAACAAAATCGGATTGGCCAGTCTGGAAATGTACTATTAACCTAAATTGCAATTCATGAGGAATCAAGAATTGTTTGCACGAATTGTATAATCTTTGAACATAAACCATACTAAAAATCTATTCAGATCATACGAGTATACAAATATTCATATCATACACCGAGAGCTTTTGGGGACTTTGTTTTTAACAGTATTGTATGATATGTCAGGATATGTCCTTTGGCTTTACAACAACGAACCAAAAATATAAAAGAAACATTTATCAGTGTAACGTATGATTTATATGATGAAAGAAATTTCAGATTTATGTCATATCGTAACATGCCAATCGTCATTTATAAATTACATCTTACATATAATAGATCAGCGTTTACTTGTATCCACTGTAAGATGTCTAATTAGTTGTAAGTTAATTGAAAACGACTACAGTCGGTATATAATTGGTAAGATAGATAAATTAACAACTTATCTATTTATTTTTGTAAGTTGTCACAAATGGAATTTTAACAGGCAGCTGGTAATTAAAATTCTTTTTATCCCTATAAGAAAGAAACCTTGAGGTTCACTTCTTACTTTGATTGCATTCGCAGAAACTGCATTTCTCACACACATTCAATCGTATACAATACTATTGCCATAAGAACTGTCGTATACGTTGGAAATAAAACGTTATTGCAGTGATTGTAACTGTAGATCATATCTGTGTTCACATGGCTTGCTATTATCACAGTTACTCATTAATTCATCCAAGTTTCTTGTATTCTTGTTTTTATTCTTCCACAATACTATCAAAAGTAACTGTATAATTATATTTTTAATATTTTATGGAACTTTATTTTGTAAGTATTCTAAAGAAAACACTGTATTTTCTTCTAAAGCTAAGTAAAAGTTTGAAAAAAACCATTCGCCCGTAATAGATTTCTTTCTTACTTAGTGCTCTTTTGATCTTCAAATTCAGTGGATCACAATTACTAATACCCGATAAGTCTATAATATTAAATTAAAATTGTAGCTAGGAACGTTAGAATAAACTATATACAAAATATCAGTAATTTTTGTATAGCTTGAAAATGTTGATAGTCTTTCGGTTATATATCCTGACCCGATTTCACTTACTAAAAAACTGTATAGTTAATATATTAACATAAAAGTTAATATTAATAACAAATTTACAAAGCTTATACAATATAAGACACCGAATTTTACAGATTTTTGAAATAATTTAATTGGTATGTAATAAAAATGTAAAAGGAGTTTTATTATTGCCAAAATGTATAATTTTCGTATGTACTATCATGGAAGGTCCTATAGATGTTAACTACGTTATATGTAATTTTCTTAAGAATGTGGACTATGTTAATATTTACAAGATTTAATTGCGCTCTGATTTTAATCAAATTACGATATGTGACGCCTAAGAAATCTAAGAACCACAATTACAGCTTATCACATTTTATTTTGTCATTACTATCATGGTCTAGAAATGCTTTCTAATGCCACAAAATTTAAAACTAATGAGAATATTATTTTGCTATAATCCGCGATACATTAGTTTTGTATTATGGAAATCCACAAAGTAATTCCAATTCATAATTTGCCAATTCTATAAATTATGCAACAAAATGTCTATAAGTAGGACCCGCCTTATAAATATATGTATAAAATTATGGAACCTTAAACCGATTTCATCCTTTAGTTGTTAATAACAGGTTCAGTGACTTACCACTTCAAAACAATGTCAGAAATAAAAACTACATTTGGCTCTCACATAATAAGGTATGTCTAACTGACTACGAATTGACAGTGTACCGATTTCTACTACGGCACGCAATACTAAAAATAAGCGATAAAAATATAGTCTAAAGCCTAATGCAATCAATTATATAAAAGAGAACGTATGTTTCACACAGCAAATTGTTTACGTACCTACATACATAGAAATAGTCTTGACCTCAAGATTCTGCGCCTTAGATCATTAAATACAACTAATCTTAAAATAGGACGCAAGAAATGATACAATATTCGCCGTAATACGTTGAACAATACTTCAAAGTTATTGTACATTCGGTTAGGGTTTTATAGTGCTTACAATAAATGTATTCGTAGTACATACACACACAAGTAGAGAATGGAAGATGAAAACGTATTACGCCGATTACACTTAGAGTGGTAAAGGGGTAGGAGAATGATACTGTGTAACAAAAAATGTCTAAAACTTTAAACTTAAAAGTTTACTTTTTAGTGGTACAAAACAATTGATTTTGACGTTATTGACAGAATAACTTAGGAAGCGAATATAAATAAATATCTTTCTCCATCTTGGACTAGAATATAGCATGTCAAAATCTTATGGAATTAAATTAGTTAAGAAGCATGAAAGTTGAATATGTCCAAAGATATCGTTGTAAAACTTGTTTTCCTGAATAATAATCAATTTAAAGTATGAGCCGAGTACCGAAATAACATAAATTTTAATTTATTTAAGTATTCGAAGCGAAACTCGTCTCGCTCTTCCGGGTTCAACCTTCGACTGAACAATATTAAGTTCGAACTTATTTTGTAAAAACATGTACAAAATATTCGACTTTAGGAATTTCGAATACATTTTATTTTTAGTCTAAAAACTCTATAAAAATAATTTCCAAGGTTAAGGTGGGAAGACGTATTGGAATAGATTCAAGATTCATTACAAGAATATGAAAATATACACCTTACATGTATTTTAATTTCAAGAATTAATATTTTGAATTTAATCTAATTATTACGTTACCTAAGTAAATTATATATTTTTATGCTGGTAACAGAAACATTTACTTAGAAAACTGGCACAACGTCTATGTAAACTTTTATACTGAAGATACGGCTTATGTCACTGCATATAGCCCTAAGTATCTCTATACCAACATCGTATAGATATTTTTTCTATTTTGTGCGTGCAGAACAAATAACAAACACTCTTAAATTTTTAATATGAGTATGAATCCACGATATTGACAATGATTATTAGTATACTCGTATTCAAAAATAAATATGATAAAGCATGATTATCACAGTATTCCATGAAGAACCGACAGATTGTATAACTTGTATTATTATATATTGTGGTATGAATATAACACTTGTTTCCTTGCGGATTTAAAAATAAATTATGTTTAGTCATATAGTATTTTTTTGGATATACCCTTTTCATTTAATGTAGACGCTGGTAAGCTTATCACTTAATGGTTCTACGACTTTTATTCATCATCATTTTATTCATATGTAGTATTTTCACATGCCAAAAACAATATGAGCAGTAAACCAAAGATTCCATATCGTTTTTGGACTTTCAATTTTTTTTGGGCTACATAGATGTAAATACAATACAACCTTATAATGAATAAGATAATATATTGACTGCCATGGCAACAGGCGTAATACCTCTAGCAAAAGGGACTTGTGCCAATGAACTTTCTTTGGCTTCGCTATGTGATGACGGACCGTTTTAGATTTTACGTAATGAAAACTACAACTAAGTGCTAATAGTTTGTTTTATTTGATATTTTATGTATAAAAATAATGTATTTCACACGCTTATCTGATATACTCGTAATGTATGTACGTACGTCTTTCCGACCCATATACTTACAGAATTTTTAGAATACAGTTTTTAGATATATACCTAAACTGTATAGACCTTTCCTTAAGCCGTAGTTTCAAATTCATAAAGACAATTTACTTATTAGTGATAATATACCTTAACTTATGTAATAATATTGCAAACATTATAAATTGAATCATAACAAATAGCGCTTTAAAAAAACATAACTGATAAATGACTTCGCAATGTATGTGTAAGTGTGAAGTAATCAAAGCACGTTTTATGTAGAGACGGCCAGAGATTCAAAGATTCGATAACCTTATCTATCCTCATCGAATGAATTTTAGATAACCGGGAATACGCCATAATGTAAACCCAAACTAAAGATAATGAACATTAACCAATGGTTTATATACATATGCACAGCAAATGACGTAAATATATCATGCCTATTAATAATACGCCACTCCATAACCATAATATAACCTATTAATACAATTTCGTCAATATTATATTATCTGAATCCAAGTCGACGCAAGCCGTTAAAATACGCTACTGAAATGTCATGATCGGTTCGAGGTCATAGTGTCTTTGATGACATTTAGTTTACGATTAAAGAATGTATTTGTAGCTATACATAACGTTAGCTCATGTGTGTGGGCGTTATTAATATCAGCTTCAACACAAGTATTTAAGAAAAGCATTATTAACAATATTGTTAACCAAATTAAGTATTGTGAATAACTGTATAGGTACCTGCTGTTACGTAGTTCCCGTCGCGATAACGCAGTATAAAGAACTCATTAGTAATAGCCCAGATGGGCTCCAAACTAGTCGGGCTGACCCGATAGAATAAGACGTGAGTATAGCCAGTGTCCGTGAGTATAGCCATAAACTATGAATACTGCTTACTTTAAATTAAGAAATCATCTTCATCTTCATCTTCCTGCCCTTATCCCACTCTAAGTGGGGTCGGCACAACATGTTATAAACATGCTGTAACATGATTTGGCTGCGTTTTTACGACCGGCCGCCTGCCTGACGTCAACTTACCTCTGTCGTATTTCACGACACCTCGGTAAGAAAGAGGGTGGTCTATTCTACTAAACCGGATACCACACGGTGGGTCATCTTACCTTAGTCGCCTTTTACGACACCTCGGTAAGAAATGAGGTTGGTCTATTCTACTCAGCCGGATACCACACGGCGGGACGACTTACCTTAGTCGCCTTTTACGACACCTCGGTAAGAAAAGAGGGTGGTACTATTCTACTCAGCCGGATACCACATACTTTAAATTAAGAAATATTTTGAATAAACGTGACATTGCTTAGAAAATTTACCGTTTTTTTTCTTTACTTAAATTTTGCCTATTAGTGATATACCATAGTAGATAAATACGTCATAATTAATGGAATATAGACTGTTAAATTTATGATTATATGAACATGGAAACCGTAATGTAATAGCAAAAGCATGTCTTTGTATACAATAACAAAGACATAACTACGATCTTATTATTACTAAAATTGCGCAATTTCTTGTGTTTACATGCAATGGTACATGGGTAGTCGTCAGCTTTCGCTCGCTTTCGCGTTACTTTAGTAGTGACGTTTATTGCGCGTCGCGTTCGTAGTCATTTCTGCGCAATTATCTAGATCCGCGACGCTTAATCGTACACGAGGTCGGGGCGACACGTGTGTTATTAAAACAAAATATATATTGCTGAACAATCCAGCCTAAAATGTATGTAATAAAGAGATTAGACAAAGATGAAGTATACGAGTTTCATCTTCCCTCTCATTATTTATTAAGTCACTCTCACTTACAGCCCTGCCTATGGGTCCCCTATTCTAGTATTAATAATTCTATGCTTAAAAAAGTCACCATTTACTTTCGTATACGGCACTGGTACCATTCTAGGATTTGTTCTGGATGACTTAAAAAAAAGCAACAAAAAATATCTATGATTTTAAAAATCGAGAACAACGATATTTTTGATATATAATTGCTCTCTAATATGTCATTGCAAATCGCAACTCTAGTAAGTATAACGATTGAGAGATTAATCAAAATATTATTTCGTATTCTATTGTTTGTAGTATTATTTAACATGTGTGATTTGTTTTTATAACACTCTTTACGCTAATCATTTAATGTAACCGTAATTAAATATCAATCAATATCTATTTATTGCTTGTATTTGTTACAAATATAAACGATGACTTTATTTTGAATTTAATTTGAGTGAATAGCGCACTAACTACTTGTACCTTTTAATTCACATTAAGAACGTAACAGATTTTTTCGTACGTAAAGTAAGTAGATTAACTCACTTTACCTATACAGCTATATTTAACAGTGTAGCTTTCTTTTTTTAACAGTTAGCATAGTTCCCTTGCTTTCCGACATTGTGGCAATGTTAGGCAAAGATTTGGTTAATTGCACCTTGTTTCAAATAATAAGTAGATATAATATATATACTAATAATGTGTCAAAACAAACGTTCAAGGTTTAAACAAATATTTTTCACCTTAAACATTGTTTTGAGCTTTCATCGATTTTGATAAAGAGTGATTAAGTTTAAATTACTTAATCACTCTTTATCACTCAAATATCGTCATAGCAAGTTAAATTATACGTTCATCTATTTATTATCTTTAAGTCTTGTGCTAATCACCACTAGCATCGTTAACAGTTAACAATAACAACGTTTGATTAATTGTACGATTAAATATATTGACATGGACATACCGTTGACAAAATATTTCCGGTAAATAAGTTTTATTTATATTACATAAAGGTTTTATCAGCGACAGATAATGTGAACACGAGTTTTAAAGTTCACGCGAATGATATAAAGGTTAGTGGGGCAAACTAAGAGATACTACAACAATTGGTAGATTTATAAACCCTAAGGCGTTTGATAATAAGATTTTGTGTATATGGCGCTATCAGGTTTTTGCCTACATTATTAATCGTTAAATAGATCACCAATTCATATTTATTTATTTGCGTTAACTTGCTCACATATTTTCTTATTTATATTGCTATTGTTCTTTTTCTGCGCAATTACCATTGTGTTAATTTTACTTTTGAATAATATACTATACTATAATATATATACTAATAGTGACTGACCACTGACTCGTGCGTTGCCATAGCACGCTTCGGCGGCGTGGTTCTCGCACGCACACCTAACCTCCTTATCTCCCAGACTAGACAATAATTATATACTAGACATAATATTAATGTGAAATATTGAACCTATTAAAGATAAAAAATCGCAATGCCATTAAAAAATTACAGATATAGTTGTACATTTTCCATTTTAGTATTTACAATTATTATACTAACTAACAGTTAAGGTTTAGAACAACTTTTTGATTGATTTTAAGGTAACTTTACTTTAAATTAAGACATCTAATCATCTACAAATGGAGATCATAGTTCAACAAAGATCACGCTTATTACGTAAAAAACTATAAAAATATTAAACAAATACACTTATAAAAGACAGTTAATATAATTTTTTAATAGAGATATAAATCTAAATTTCAAAACATTGAAGTTAATAAATATTAAGTTAAATTCTTTTAAAGCTCCTTTAAAAATACGCAAATATAACGTATATGTTTTCTGGAACACAACACAAAACGAAATTGCCCCTAAAATCTAAAAAACATGAAATACATAGTGAGTGACGTATTTTTGTCAGTAATCGAAAGCTTGATTGTATCGTTAGAAGTTCAATTCGTTATTTATTGGTTTTATAACGAGTTAAAACTTAACAACCGTGACCCAGTATTGTTACACATTGCATAATATCAGTTACGAATCTCATTTTAATACATTCATACTTGATAGCAGCATTCTTATAAACGGTAGGCGAGGCTAGTCTAAATATTAAATAAGTAAGGGTATGTACCCAAGACTTTATAACTTAAGCGTTTAACTATTCTTGATAATGCTTGATTATTTTTCTGTGATTTTTTATCCTATACGTTAGAACGCTTTATATTTTAGTAAGACAGTGGGTGACCGAGCCTTGCTTGGTTATTTTTTTTTAAATATAAAAAAGATGAAACTCGAAAAAAGAAAAAAAATATTTGGGCAGGTGGGGCTCGTTCCTGGGCATTTTCACTTCATTAGTCCGCCCGTTATCCGAAGAACTATGACAACTTACTAATAGACAGCTTAAATATCATTTACATTATATTCTACATTTTAGCATTTTTCGGTCCCCGAAAACAGGGATTAGAAGACATTTTTTAAATGATACATAGTTAGATAGATTTTTTTCATTTTCATACGATTTTCATCAATTCTAAAATCGTATAAAACATTCATATAAAAGAAGTAGCGCTAGACTTGAGGGACAAAACGCGGATAAAAAGACATTTTTTAAAAATGATACCTATCGATTTTTACCCCCAAAATCCCACACATGCTAAATTTCATGAAAATCGTATAAAACATTTACATAAAAGGAAGAGCGCTAGAGAGTGGGATAAGGCCAGGAGAATGATGAATACGTTAACACGCTTTATAAGCTTATATTATACCAATTATCATAAATATTGGTCAAGCGAATTATCCGTGAAAGCAGCTCTTCGCATTTATAATATTAAGTATATATTATATGGACGTCTAAAGTCGAAGCTTGTCACGAAGCGACATGTGATGTCGCGTTATCGGCGGATGGATTAAGGACAAGGCCAGTGGGTTACGGGCAGCACCTAATGCTCGTTAACAACTTCACCGTTTCCTGGTAATTGTTGAAGTTATATATTAAACAAAGCAATCGGATCATTTCGGCATTGTGTGGTAATTTCGTTGTTCCGGTTATATTTTAATATACATTAATAAAATTTATATTCAGTTTATAAGCTTTTAATGCTTCACCTATATAAAAAAATTAAAAATATATATATTTTGCTATAATCCGTGATAAAAGAAAACATATTGCACGCTTAGTATTAAATGAAATACAGTGCACTAATTCAAAATTAGGCTTCATTGGAGTGAATTAAAATAAAGATTACAATGTATTATATATATCTAACATTGTAATCCTTCGGTTACGGGGCGAAACGATCGTAGAGGTTGTGGTAGTGAGTGTGTGTAGTCCTTTGTATGGAGTGTTAGTGTTGGCGGCGTCTTGTGATACGTGTGGCGGCTTGTCCTGCATGTATGTGGTGTGTGATTGTTGCCTGCTTCATACACTTAGCATTGCATGTATTCTCTTAACAAACGCGGATTACAGCAAAGTAATTTTATTGTAACTTCTGTACTATAGAGTTCCGCAAAGTAACGCCTGCTTCTATAAATCAATTAAATAGTACATAATATAATTGGATTGGTTTGTAAAATTACAACTTACCTCCATGACTACGTAGACATACGCCGGACTGTCCATGCAGTCGTGCATGGCGACGAGGTTAGTGTGATGCAGGGCCGTCAGTTCACGTAGGATCTTTATTTCCTTTACAAGAATCTCAGATGCCTTTTGTATACCTTTTTTGGTAACCACTTTTACAGCCACTGCTTGTGATGGATTCTACGAATAAACAAAAACATATAAGAAACATACAATATTAACAGGAAGTTATTTTTTAATTAATATTATCTGATTTTGTATTGAAATTTAATAGAAATAATGTGGTTTATTGTTCAGTTTAGAATGCAGATTATAGTAAAATAATTTTGTCATAAATTTTGCTGTGGTATCTAGCTGAGAAGAATAGACCACCCTCGAGGTGTCGTAAATGGTGACTAAGGTAAGTCGACCCGCCGTGTGGTATGCGGGTGATTAGAATAGACTGTCCACATTTCTTACCGAGGTGTCGTAAAAGGCGACAAAGGTAAGTTGACCCACTGTGTGGTATCCGGCTGAGCAGAATAGACCACCCTCTTCCTTAACGAGGTGTCGTAAAAGTCAACTAAAAGAAGTGGACATCAGGCAGGCGGCCGGTCTTAAAATACGTAGCCAAATCATGTGACAATATGTTTATAACATCTTGTGGCGACCCCACTTAGAGTGAGGTAAGGGCAGGAGGATGATGAATTCTGTCATAAATTTTGTATTATGTCATTGCACACAGTAACGCCTACTTCTATAATTTTTTTACAGGAACGCAGCAGGTATTGCTTCAAAAATTCGGAGCACTTCCTGTTCAAGAATTCAAAATATTTTGTACGCTATCTTTTTTTAATTGGACACTTTATGATATTAGGAATTAGTTTCCTAAATGAAATTAAAAAGATAAGCTTACATATCAACAGGTCGTGATATATTTGGCGTTCTTACGGTTTTTTATAAACGTGTCATTTGACGGTTAAACGTTGCATATAGTTCAATATTTCATTGCACTTATTACATATGAACATGTCTGTAGCAGTTAAAAGACGACAGTTCTATATTGCACATAATTTGGAGGGGGAACATCTGTTCTGTTACGTAACTTTTGCTCTAGTTGGCGAACTGTAGAATATACAGATAGTATACTATTATTCATCTTATTGTTGATATCATTTCAAAGTTCAAAGTACACAAAATATGATTATTGTTTTATTCTATGAAATATAATAAACGGACAATAAAATCGGACGTGGGGATGTACCTATTATGGATTAATTTAATTGTTTAAATGCACCAAGAACATCTAAACCAAAAACAAGCATGAGGTATTCTCCATACTTATATTATGGGGATGAGTCACAGTATACATGTAACGCTTTAAAAGCCAAACCGATGAACCAACATAATTAAAATTTGATACAAATGAAGTTTATAGTACGGGATAACAGATAAAATAGAAAAGTTCCTATTTTTCTTACAGGTACTGGGTAGAACAGTTTATAATTGGGTTTAGTGTTCACCGCGAAGGGACAAACGCAGCGGGGGACTTTGTTTTACTATATGTAAGGACAAGCTGTACACTCGTTTTCTCGCTGTAAAAATAAAAAATATATATCTTCAAGTGTAATAGGAAGTTTGCAAAGGATCGCAATATTTTTTAACGTTTATTGATTATAGTATGTTTCAAAAGTAATAATCAAATTATTTTGCTATAGTCCGCGATTAAGTAAAATAGAAAATATATATACCTAATGCTAAATGTAGAGCCGACAATCCGTTTTCACTTTCAATTCATTTTCGTGATACATGCAGGATTCGTAAAAACACGTGCATAAATTATATTATTACTTTTTTAATATGGATCTCCGCAAAGTAACGTCCTAATTTTATAAATTATATATTTGTATCGACTTAATTGCGTTCATAATAATTCTAAATTTCATCTCTTGACTCTGATGAAAGTTATGCATCTCGGACGACGCCAATGTTTAGTTTTAAGGATATATTTAGTATTAATTGGCATTTTATTTAGTCGTATCCAGCAGGGAGCCGGCACTGCGTTGGGCTAACATTAGCCCGGCCTACATTCCCCGCTACAGGCTGAAGCAGCGAGTAATCGCTGACCTGATTTCAACATTCACCATATTGTGTAATCATTCTATACAACTGCATTTACGGGAAAAGTATTACTTGATTTAATTATCAGCTTAGCTTAAGGGTAACGTAACTTATCGCCGTCTAACTCAGTTATCGCCAAGGTTTACCATTTAATAAGTTTTAACACCTGCTATTTATATCTTATATAATGAAAACTTATGAGTCATGATGCAGAGGCATCATATACATATACGAGTACTTATCTTAATATCAACTGTGATAGCATCATCTCCCTGCTTTTATCCCAATCTAAGTGCGGTCAGCATTACATGTTATAAACATGTCACATGATCTGGCTACGTATTTTACGACCGGCCGCCTGCCTGACATCAACTTACTTAACCGGATACCACACGGCGGGTCAACTTACCTTAGTCACCTTTTACACCTCGGTATGAAATGAGGGAGATCTATTCTATTCAGCCGGAAACTACACGGCATAATATCAACATAACGTAGAAATAATATGTTTAAGGGATAGATGCCTCACATATACATGTAAATGTGTAATTAACCAGGCTAGTTCTGACTCCGGTAATATTTTGGTCTAGTTGTGGCACGTGCTTATGATAATATCGCCCTTGGAGTGCAGAGCGCGTGTCGTATTATGTAGCGACGCTTTGTCTCGACGGTTTTATACAAAGCGATGAAAATGAATTCCAACCTACTTGTTCTATGACAATTGTAAACACGCATTACGAGGGCTGAATTTACTAAGTTTTTTGTAAATCTTTGCATGTACATCGGTATTTTAGTCGAATATATTCGCAACTACGCTAGGTACTTATGTATGGAATTTAATCTTTCCCGTAGTCGTATGTATCATGTCAGTTCTGCGTGATAAGATTTTTGAAATGCATGCACAATGAGTAACTGGACTTTCACTAATATAACTTTGACTCATTAAGTTGAAAATCTATTAGAAATGTTCATAGTCCCAGCTATTCTTAGTCTAAAAAATATAACGGCATTATATCGGCAAATAAATTGAACTTATTTATTGCAAAAAAGAGGGCTATTATATTCTATTTAGATAAATAACTTTTTGATTACAGTGTAGGGAAATAGTAACCATGAATAATTAAAAATCAAAAGCACGCACATTTCTGAAGAAAACTCCTTGTGCTTACTAAAGATTTATGTTTGTACTTTACCATTCGATTTCGAGCTTTAATGATAAGCTTCAAAGGTTACGAGTAGATTGTTTAAGAATATTACAAGTAGGGCAAGGATAATTTGCGATAGCAACTTACTAAATATCGCTAAATTGCCTGAGGGAGCAGTAGTTAAACGTACGCTAGTAAATTAAAGACACGTGCAAATAAATCTAGTTGTATAAACCTAATAATCTAGTTGTAATAAAGATAGAGATATATAAACCAGTTGCAGCAGCTGAGCTAATGACAGCTGTTTAGAAACTTGAATAAAATTAGTTTGGTTACGAAACCAGTTTATTCCTTAAGAAACAATATAATAATAATAGACAGTGGAATAAATAAACAAAGGGCTAATAGTATCGGAATGTTAACTTTGTACTTCTATGAATGTTAACTTTGTACAAGTATACATGATCAGCATCACCCAGGCCATTCAAATACCAATTTTGAAAATGTTTTAATTAAATCATTGTTCTGTTTAAGTGTATGCCCTCATAAGAAGTGAATCTGTATGGATATTTATAGGATAGGATATTAGCCACGATATATATATTTTTTTTAATGGCATTATCTAGATGTCTTCTATCAAATGGATTTCATATCTAAGTAATTTTTTCAAGTTAATTGTGAATATCCACTGAATTATATATTTTCATTTTACTTTTGAAGATAGATGAAGTTTTATGACACATACATAGAGAAAACATTTTTATTACCATAAAAAAAATTACAGTATATTTTAGATTTTGCTTAAAATTTCGAAAATTATGTCATACACATTTTTATTATCATTTGTTGTGTGAGTGTGCTTGGAGCAAACCTATGCAGATGTCTCCAATACAAAATTTCTAACTTCAATTTAAGTAATTTGGGTAATATACAATGTGTCTCTGCAGTAATTACTCCAGAACAAGCAAAATTTTTCTATAGAAATCTGTTTTAAATACATAAGCTCAGTGGTGACACCACACTACTCTTTTGTGAAGGTCACAGGTTCCAACCCTGGGCAGGCATCAATAAGTTTTTCTACTAAAACTTATGTGTCCAATTGATAGATGCAACGTATCACGTGCTTTTCGGTGTAGGCAAACATTATGAGGAATCCTGCACTTCTCTAGAGAATTCTAGGGATAGCCTACAAATCTGTATTAATACAGCAGCATAGGTCTTAGCTCCAATCCTTCTCTCTATAAATGGAGAGAGCAGGCCTCTACCCAGCAGGGAATAGTAATAGGCTGTTACTTTTTTATTTAGATTTAATAAGACTCATGACTCTGATATAATTACTAAAAGATTTAAAGTCCTGATAAAAACATAAATATTAAAAAGGATATCATAGGTAGTACTAAATATACCTTGAACTTGAGCAGAGGCAGAATATAAAGAAATACTCTATTATTTTTTCAGTGGGCTGAATAAAAGGACACATTGACTTTGACATTATTTAGTTAATAATTATGTATAATAGCTACACCTAAAATATATAAAAAATATTATTGACTATTTATGCTCATCATCATCATCATCCTGCTCTGAAAATGTATAATTCTGGACATACTCTACATCATCATCCTCAACACAACATGTTACAAACATGTTGTCAATGGTTTGGCTACGTATTTTACGACCAGCTACCTGCCTGATGACAACTTATCTTAGTCATATTTTACGACGCCTCGATAAGAAACTGGATACTACATGGTGAGTCAACTTACCTTAGTCGCATTTTACAACACCTTGGTAAGAAATGAGGGTGGTCTATTCTATTCAGCCGTATACCACACGGCGTTGACTATTTATGCTCAGTGATACTTAAATTATATCATATATATTGTCAATGAAATAGAAAAGATACACTATTATGATGTTTTGATTTATTAAGATTGGGAATTTGAAGTACTGTTACTTGTTTATAATCAACGCTTGAAAATATAAAATATATTTCCTTTTATTTATATTTCCTTAATTATCCTATTTATAGTTCTCTTAGAATGTTCTCTAAAATTATTTCCCCCAAATCAATCAACCTTCATATCAATAAATCAACTAGCTTGCACTATAATTTTTATGGCTGCCAGTAGTACAAACACATTAATATCTTACTTAAACTGTCCATGTATTATAAATATAAAGACACATCTATGTATAAATGTAACATTTAAAAAAATCTTTGTTATACTTTGAAATGAAATCACAAACAGCTTTTTAAATAAATTAAAATAATACCTAAATACTAATTTTCTTCTCTGAAGAACATAAATTTAAGCTTCTCTGAAGATCTTCTTGTATATATTTGAAACTTACATTTATAATTCGAACGTTACGTATGGTTCTAAGCATCTTAACATGACGTTTTTACGACCCACATTCACAACAGATCAATATCGTAGAAATAAAAAGAATGATTACCAGATAATTGTTTTTAAATGAAAAACCTCAATGTGAAGAAACAAATCAGAAAAATATTGATGCAAAAGTAGAAAGTACTTGCAATGATACCTTTCTTTTCCGTCCTTTGTATACCATGGCGAAGGCTCCATGTCCTATAATATCTTGCTTGGTGAATTCATATTCCCCAACTTGAATAACTTCCATTTTCACCAAAGCTTTTCCTTTAACCACAGACATTTTGAGTCTTTTTATAATTACACTCTAAGACAAAGATCGATATCACAAAATTGGAAAACTAGTTTGTGGAACTTGACTAAGCGCTACATTCTGGTAAATATGCTCCTAATCACTTCCTTTAAGACTCCACGTCCAATTTGCTAAAGTTATATTTGGGTAACACTAAGCTTTCATTGTTCTAAAACTAAAACACAACATACAATGAACGCAAAACGTATAAAAGTGATTTTATTTTGTGTTATGGTGTTATGTTTGATTTTGCGAAATAGATTGAGTTGCTACACTAAAAATTGTTAAAGGAGTTACAACATTAAAATAAAATAATGTCTAAAACATAATAACGTTCTATTATGTTTTAGACACCTACCCCGATTCAAAATTTTACATTTTTTAAATGTTCCTTTTTTATTTTATAATTCTCCTTTATTACTATATATAATATAAATACGATGATTTTAGTGTTTGGAAATGTGAAATGTAGGTTACGCCATCTACATTCAAGTTTGTTAATATGATATCGAACTGAAAAATTTGGTAAACACTAAGGTGAAAAAAATATCTTTTACTTAGAAACAAATACGTTGTTTGAAATAATAACAAGTTTTTGTTTTATATGATTTGATGAAATAACCATTATTAAACCAATTATTTTAAAATTTACGATTATGGTATACACCCATACAGATATACATATATTTTGTAATAGTGTAATAGCCAAATAATTTTTTCCCTTATTATATATATTCACTCTATAAATTATTATTTAAGACAGATAATACAAATTGTATAGCTTAAAACTACACGGCATGGATTCTTGTTTAGTAAACAATTTTAAGCATGTATTATATAGTTATAATAAATAGATTGGATTAATAGAATTTTTATGGTACCAAAAATTTTATTAATATGTAAAGTTATTATCTGAACAAAAAAACCTAGTCTCTTACTGCAAAAGTATTTTTATTTATGACAAAAGCTGGTAAAATAAATAAAAAGTTGACAAAACTCCATTTCTATTTTATGTAAATAAAACTGAATCATAATTGTTGCATTCCATTTCAGAAATAGATGCACTGAGTATAGTCTTATCATAATTATATGACTATCTCTTTTGATCACCCAAGTCCTCAATGCTGTCTTCATCAATCTGAAAATTATATCCATAATATTATAAATGCACATTTCAATTTTAAAAAATTGAATCACAATTAATATCGACTTGCATGAGAATATAGTCTTTAAGTTTGAAATAATAACTGAGGTCTATACTACCAATGAGCTGTTAATTTAAGTAAATTCATTATTTTTCAAACAAATAATGATTGTGCTACTATTGTGTCTTGGAAAGTGTTAATTATCACTTGTTGAAACAAAAATTAAGTAAATATTAAAGCATATGCAAAAATATTCAAGGACCTCGACATACTAGAACATCTAATATTTATAAAAATTGCTGATTTAAGTAAACAAGTGCCAATACAGGGCACTTTGAAAACATGTTTCAGATTTTAAATACTAAATGAGTAACTATATGTTATAGTACTCGTTTAGTCAAATGTAGAGTATGTTCAGAACGTATGTACCCTATTTTCTTATCAAGGTGTCTTAAAAGGCGACTAAGGTAAGTCGACCAGCCGTGTGGTATCCGGCTGTGTAGAATAGACCACCCTCATTTCTTGCTGAGGTGTTGTAAAAGGCGACTAACTTAAGTTGACCCACAGTGCAGTATCTGGTTCAGTAAAATAGACTACCCTCTTTCTTATCAAGGTGTCGTAAAATACGACTAAGGCAGTTGACGTCAGGCAGACAGCCGTTCGTAAAATACATAGCCAAATCATGTGACAACATGTTTGTAACATGTTGAGCCAACCCCACTTAGAGTGGGATAAGGGCAGGAATATGATGTAGAGAGTATGTCCACAATTATACATTTTAACAACATCTGTGATACTATAAATACTAATTAAAATATAAACAACCGGGTCACATCGCGATAATCCCGTTACCTTTGTATAAGGTTCAACGTTTCGGCCGGCCATCCGTTTCGGTGGATGCAACTCTGCCGAAACGTTGAACCTTATACAAAGGTAACGGGATTATCGCGATGTGACCCGGTTGTTTATATTTTAATTAGTATGAATCGCGAAAGTTTAAAATCTACTATAAATACTATTGATACATTGTATAGAATCTTTTATCAATTTCTTTACCTCAGGCCATTTCTCTGGAATAACATCAAATAGATCATCTTTCACATCACCTTGAATAACTATCTCATCATCACCAGTTACAGAAGAGCCACATGCAAATTTTGTGCCAAAGAACTTAGCTGCTACTTTCAAGTCTATATCTGAAAAATAATGTATCATATTGATTTATGAGTTATTTTATTTACTGTAAAGAAGTACTATTTTGTAATTTACTTGCAAATTAGGGAAAAAAGGAAAACTGAAATCAACTGGAAAAAGTAAGCTTTCTGTATATAGACTTGCTTTTTAAGCAATCTTCTACAGACTAGTAAGGTATATATAGGTATTTGGTTACTTATCAAATGGGAAGTATTTTGAATACCATCAACTACCTAAACATAAGCAATACAAATGGTAAGAATATTTTGATCTTAGTTTTGATTCTGGTCATAATATTCATTCACTTACTTGGTTAAAACTTCTCTGAAAAGACTATATTTTAAGGTTTATATAAAGTAAATAGAAACAGCAGCAGTTTTCTATACTATTTTGTTGATATTAAAGGTAAAATTTTATCTATACCAAAAGTTATTTAGATTTTAACTTGTTTGCCAATCTTGTAACATAAATTTGATTTTTACCAAAAGTACTTAAACCCGAAACAACAGTGACTGATTTCTTTTTCCCGCGAGGCGCTCTGGATACTTGCACTAATTTGGGAACATCTTCTTTCTTCTTTGACTTAAGCATACCCTTTCCACCTCGCTTCTGTCGTTTCTTTTCCTCTTCTCCACCGATATTGTCATCTTCGTCTGAAGAAAGTATTAACAAATGAACCGATTTTTTTTAATAACCTCACATTTTCTAACATAATATATACTCACCTATCTTCACTTTTTCAAATTCTGTTGGTAAATTTTTCTCTAACCATTGTTTACATTTATCATATTCAGGGTAATATTCGCAATATTCTATTGGCATAGAACAATTTCCACAGTATTGAACTCTCAGTGGGTACGTTACTCCTGCTCGAGGCCCTAACGACAGGTCTCTATCTGCCATTTCTTTACTTTATACTTATAACATGAATGGAGATTTAAACATACTATCGTAATTTTATATTACTTATATAGACAGTTTTTATTAAAAATTAAATATAACCCAAACCCACAATAAGCAAATTGACAATGACAATTTATTTTAGTTACTCTATGATATGGTCGTAGTTAGTAGTCTATGATAATAATTACAGACAGAAAATGAAACCTACAATCATCGAAAAAAAGGACAGTAAGATAATAATTTTCTGAATTTTTCATACCTATTTACCAGAATTTACCATCAAACTTACAGCAGAAACGCAGATTAGAAAAAAAAGTTAAATTCTATTGTAAGTGGTCCATCAGGAAATCCAATCATCGTTTGAAAATCCATAAATATTATCCAATAAAAAGCTTCCGAACGCTTCTGTCTATCTGTCTGTCCGCGATATACTCATGAACAGAATATATATACAGAATATATTTTCATGTGATGTTCACCAGCTCACAAAGTGATACACGGAAATGTTTAAGAGTCTACTTTATTAAAGATTTGACAAAATTGGTCGAAATTTTCGGATAATTTCTAACCGTCACTTCATCGCCATGCATGAACTTATATTTGATGTCTACTACAGATATATTTAATTTATTATATATTCTACATGTAGCTAAAACTTGTAATATTTTTATCTATAATAATAGGTGGGTAAAATGTTGAATAAAAAATAACAATTGGTCATTGTAAAGTATCAGTTTATTGTATTAATATTTATACAAAATTCACTTTATATAAACTTTGGTATTACATCTTTGTAGATTATTGCGTATGCATCAAAAATTTAAAACCATCAAATATTTACATAAAATCAGATCCATTACAAATAATTGTTTTGAAATATTTTTTTATTTTCTGTACAGTGGAAGGTATAATATTTATCCGACAAATATACAACTTAAATCAATTTTACACAATTTTATTAACGTTAGGCTAGTGGAGATACTAAATTAATCAAAAAGTTAATTAGAAAAGTTATTATTGTTCGTTTTTAAAAAAGTCGGTATTAAGGACAAATTTCACCACACTGAATCAGGGTCCCCGAATCTTTAACAAGAGCGGTGTAATAAGTGTAAGGCAGTTAAGTCACCTAATTAAGGGTGTTAGAGTAGGCCCGGGCCACAATATTCGGTTATTACTAATGCTTCTTAGAGCCGTTAGCTCATTTGCTGCGAAAAGCTTGCATAAAGCCGATTTGCGTTTTGTTTTCGTGCTGCCTTGTTCGTATACAGCCATGATAATACAATTAAGGAAAAGAACTGTGTGCTTAGTACGAGTTTTTTTTTATCTACTCCAACGCGTTAGCGTAACGCCAATTTGTATGACGCTACAACAGCGACATCTAGCGATCGCTGTTACAAGTGCCATACTAATTGGCGACACGCTAACGCGATCAAGTAGGTTAAAAACGCCGCACTAAACACACTGTTGTTGGTCACTTACTGTCACGTTATGTGATTTAATTTAAAGCTCTGAGAGCCCACATACTTGTGTAATTTTTCCGAAGAATGATATAATAATAAGATAAGAAATAAATTAGTTTTCATAAAAATAAATACTTCTAAATTTATAATTATAAATATTTTATAATTCTAAATTTATAATACTGCTACAATAAATTAGAGATTATATAAATAAATTTAGCATAATTTTAATCATACCTACCCGCATTACGGGTATTGGTAGCAATTGTTCAGTAGCTAACTTTTTTAGGGTCAAAAATGTGCAAACTTTTTATGTGTGATAATTATTTTTTCTTAGGCAAGTTATACTTTCCAGTATATATTATTATTGACAACAGCTATATATATGGAATTTCATTAAGGTTGCAAGTTTATTAAGCATGCTGAAAAATAATTGCATTTAAAGAAAACTACATTAACAATACAGTCTTCGGTGTAGTGTCAAAAATTGTCTATATAATTCACCTCTATTGTCTTAAACGAACTGAGCGTTTTCATTAAGTGGATCATGCCTATCTTTTTTTTGTGTACGTCTATTTAAATTACATATACTCATATACATGTTGTTTCTTTTTCGATAATTCTGGTCTCTAGATGAGCCTGTTTCGTTAGACAAGCTTATATTGTCTATTAATATGAGACTCTTTTCAAGCAAATGTTTGTTTCTCTTTTATTAGACCCGTGTAAGGACAACGATAATACTCCAATATTTCGATTTAGAAAAACTGACAATGAACAATTACTTTCTATACCGTTTTGCTGTTTTTAATATAAGATCTGTTTAGCTGCGGCTCTATATACGCTGACCGAAGACCGAAAAGTTGTAACAAAATGAACCTGTTAACTTGATAATTAATGCGTTAGTATCCAAAAACAATTGTATGACAAAAAGATTTGGCTAAGCTAAAAGATTTTATAGGAACATTAAAAAAAGTGAAATTATGATAAAGTAACATTAATGATTTAACTGAATACTAATATTATATATAAAAATTGATAAATATATATATAAGAAAATGCATACATATCTTCATGTATACGTAATACATTAATTTAAAACATTTTTACTAACTACAGTATTCTCTGCCTCATATATTCACTAGATATTAATTGTGCACCGTGATAATTATATCTGTAAGATCTACTTACATCTACTTTATCCGTAAGATACATATAGTTTAGAGAAATATTAAAATTTACAATCACTAAACTCATAGTTCATGAGAGGTTTAAAGAATTTTAACACTGCACATTTATATCATACTACCCTTTTCTATATTTAATATATTTATAGTCTAAGTAATAAACTACAATAAATTAAAATCTCATGTTTCCTACGACTTTCTAAGAACCTCTATTTTTATGAGTAATGTTTTACATGTAAATGGATATATAATATACCCACTTACCCTTGTGTGTCAGTACTTTCATATAATCGGACAAAGAAATGGGATTGATTGCTAGCTTCACATCTGTGTACTTAGTGTAGTAACCTACTCGATCGCGATAGCGTTACGCCAATTTGTATGACGTATAGTGCAACGCTAACGCGATCGAGTGGGTTGAAAACTCGCACTAGGCACAATATTAAACTTATTACACAATAACCTTTGTAGGTGTAACTAAATGGCTACTAATATTAAATATAAATTTCTCAACTGAGGTGGAGTGGTCTCTAAATGAAACTAAACTAGCCTAATTAATCTATACATCGATAATACTGTCGTGTTTCTTGTCGGAAGCTTTTAGTTTTTCTTGCATTTGGGTTAGCATGTCTTGCATACGCCGGATCTGAAATTAAAATATATTGTTAATAACGTCATAACTCAGTTTCCTAAAGTTTTACTTATATTTTACATATCCTATTACATACATCAAGTCGTGGAGAGATTATGATATTTTATAACGATTTTTATATTAAAATTAAATTTAATAAAAATGCAAAAAATAAAATTAAAGTGTTATTGCGATTTTTGCTCATTATGTGTTTACTTAAGTTCAAAATAAATTCAGACTAAAAAATGTGATATAATTATAAGAAGTTTATTTTGTTAAGGACTCTTTATGTTATTCATAATTAGTTGCCCGTTTTTCCAATATCACAACTGATAATCGATTGACAAAAGATCAGTTGCAAAGAAGAAACCTTAATATGGGTTTATCCAAAACACTACGTAATCGCCTAGGCTACTGCGAGTTTTGGTTAAACACATTCAATATTACCATTGAAAATTTTTTTTCATGTCTGTATGTTATTCCAGTGTAGACATAGACTGAGACCTATTAAGAACTATTCCAATGAACACATATTATTTTGTTATTTTTTGTACTAAATTATTTGTAAAAATTTGTATCAAATATTTGTAAAAAAATATTCTCTACACATATTTAATGTTTGTGTAATATTTTATTTCAATTTTTAAATTAAAACTATATACAAAGATCAGTTAACATATTTCTGTCCACTGTAAAGAACATTGCCGGTCAGCTCATATCGACTGCTCATTAATACCATAATTTAAACGTTCACGTATTAGTCCACGTTATTATTTTTAAGCTTTTTTTTAATAAAATCCTTTTTAATAAAATTTTATAATTCGACATAAATCTTGTTCTATACACTCGTATTTTCATATGAAGCAAGAAGTGAACCTTACAGTGTTAATCAAGTACGTGCGTTTAAAAACTATTACTTTAATATAAAAAAAACAGCATTACCTTTGATCGTGATATATAAATAGCTAAAATACATTTTAAAAACAGAAACAGTAGAGAATGTTTTTGCCTTAGATAATTTTTACGCTTCTAAAACCAAAATGCAATATATTTATTTTTTAAATGCAGCCTTTTTGTTAACAAACCGTGCAAAAATTAAAAGTGGATATATTTAATTGTTATATTTATATAATAGTCAAATTTGTTAACAAAATATTTCTGAACTTTTAAGAAGTATATAAATTTAAATAAAATGTTAATCATTCACAGGTTTTATTTACATGCTTTGTAAATGAGCAGTCCTCTCACAATATTAATACATATAATCCATTATAGTACATCGCACCGTTAATATTGTATCATAAGTACATCTTCATATGTTTAAAAGCATGACTATATGCCTCAAAATCTAATTAATTTTTACACGGTAATATAACTGTGTCATTTTGTTCATTCATTACATACTCGTATATGTCCATGCAACGGAGTGCAGACAGACCTATTTAGGATGAGTAAGTCGTTAATGTTATTAAATTTGTGACTTCATAGCTTGACTGTTGACGTTTGACCTGAATAAATTGTGACCATGCGTTCATTATTATACTAGATTCGTCTCACGAACTATTCACATAAGATGAAATGCTTATACATGAGTTTATTCTTTATGAGTAATGTAAGTGACATACTTTAAATAAATACGTTGTCAAAAAATCATGCATTGAAATCAAATATTTTTTACGTACGAGATCCACGATAGCCCTACGTTACGAAAATACATTAAATGTTATTAGAAATTTAACGCATTTTACTTATAATTAAGAAAATTACAAACATTAGTTGTATTTTATTAAAAACTTGAAATTTAATTTGTGTTTTTGTCGATCGGAAATAGTCAAATGTCATTTGTTGTTTCTTAAGTTCTTAGATAACGGTAAATAAAGTTCTTAACTAAGTAAGGTAGAAGCTTTAAATAGCTTAGTTCTGGTTACAGAACTCGTTAATTTTGAACTTAGACTCGCTTAAATACGATGAGTCACGGGTTAGGGGTCTGGATTGCTTTCTTAATGCCACGCTTACAGACATTAAGTGTTCCTTGTTATTATACAGTAATATGACAACACTTAACAACAACAGATAAAAATATTTATTAAAAGAAATTAAGTGATTTGTTATTACCTCCTCATCCTTCTGTAGTAATAAACGATCTGTATCCGTAAAAACTACGTCGGCATTGTTCCCCATAGAATCTCTCTTCAACTTGCTAGAAAATGACATTATATTATTATAATCCTAATTTTTATTCCGTTATTTCTTAAGTTATGTGAGTAATGTGTGAAATGTACCTTTTCGAAAATAGAATAGTTAACAAATACAATACCTGTATCAGTTAACTATTGTAATTGTACTATTATAAAGTTTATCCGTTGTTTATGTTTAAATCTGTAACAGCAGCAAAGAAGTAAAATCTGACATCACAAAACGTGTTACAGCGAGTAAAAATACCGTCTTTTCACCACGAATTAAAATATATTTTAAGGAAAAAAATAAGTAAATAAGTACATAGTTAAAATATATCTTAATAACTAAGTGTAAAGATACAATACAAAAGTAGGTAACATTTACTTCTAAAAGAGTATAAGTGTGTAATACAAACAAAATATTTTTTATAGATACCCTCGCTCCCGCATGGCGTGTTGCGATATTTGCGATATGCATTGAGCGCGGAAGTTTTCATAATGTACATCTTGTGTGACGTCCTTCAGATCTTGCATGTGAGTCGAAATAAGCATTGTCCGCAGCTTTGTGAAATCAGAATGTCTGGGATTTTCCACTGTTCAACACAATGATTTTTTAATTAATGTTTAGTATGAATAAATCATTTTCTACTTTTGATCAACTGTTACGATTTAAAAAGTGTTCACAACAAAGTTAGTTGGTACTTTCGGTGTTATGGATGTACCTATGTCATATTAAATTGGTTTTTTATTTTATGTTTTGTGTAATTCAGCTTCCAGCTTCAGCTCTTTGACGTAGTTTTATATTTCTACTTTATTTGTACTGATGTTTTCCAAGAGGTTCCCAGAAGGTTGAGATATCAGTGATTTCTTATTTACAGCAAAGTTAACGAAAGTAAATCATGGCCAAGTGTAATAAGCTTGCATATAAGTAATATATTATTTTATAAATCATTAATTTATTTACAAATTTAATTAATTTTTTAATATATTTTAAAAACCACAACACTAGAAAATATTATTGGCATCACCAGACAAAGGGTCCAAACATCCTGCCATACGTGCCATCTCAAGCAATACTGAATTTTGTATGCTGCCATTGATCATAATTAAGAGAAAACCTTACTGTTTACAGATACAATAATAGGAACAATTATTTTTGAAGCAATATTCCATATGGCGGTTAGTATCTCATGAATTGTAATAAATAATAGGTTTTATTTATTACAATTCATGAGATTTTTTTTTTTAATTTAAAGACAATTCTGATACGTCAAACAGGTAATAATGTTACCATCGACAATGCCCCAGGGATATTGCCGGCCACGAACACGCTTTCCTCCGACTTCAAGAACAATGTCTGATGCCACTACGGCAAACGGAGCAGCTGCTTTCAATTCTCGGTCTTGTTGCTTAAACTCTTCGTCTTCATCGCTGTCACACTCCGGAAATTGATATACCTACAGTTGTATTAATGAATGAATTCATGAATAGAAAATAAAAGCTTATTGTAAGTTAATCGGTTACACTTTCAGTTTTTAATATTCATTGCCAAGCAATTTTAAATCTATGTATATATTTGAGTTAGTGGAACACCGCTTATACGATGATTTGCCAAATGTATAATAATTTCTCGGTTTAAATTAAAAAGGTTTTATTTATTAATGTTTACTGGGTTTTTAAATATAAATAAAAAAGTCGAAATGTAAATGTATTATTTCATAAGTTACTAGCATACCTAGCTCACTTCGCCTTAATTTAGATATTTAAATTACATAATACATAATGAACAAGTACCTGGGTTTTAATTTTTTTAATGCCCAAAAACAGGGATAAAACTAATTTTTTTTAAATAAAACCAAAATAGATTGATTTTTCTCCCCCAAAACTCTCCACATCCTGAATTTCAGGAAAAATCGTTAGAGCCGTTATCGAGATTCAGAAAAAAAATATATGTATACATACAAAATTATTTATAGATAGATATATAAAGAGAGATAGATAAAGATAGTTAAAAAACAATGCTCCGATCGCCAACTTTATGAGATTACGTATCTATTGGGTCAATCTAAAGATCGTTTGAAAATAACATTGAAATTGGTCGAGGCGTTTCGGAGTCTATAAAGAACATAGATACATATATACTTTTACTTTTATATATATAAATATGCATTCATACTTGTATTTGATGTTCGTCGAGATCGTTTAATATACGTGCTTTGAGCCTCTTCACTTCTGCAGCGGTGAGCGAATCAGCCTTTGCAATTACCACCACAATGTTAACTTTCCGATGCAGCCTTCTCATCATCTCCAAATCGACTTGACGTAGACTGTTTAACATACATATTTTTAAAGATATTGAAATGTTTAGCCGCGTGGTATCCGGCTGAGTAGAACAGACCAACCTACTTTCTTACCAAGGTGTCGTGAGAGGCAACTAAGGTAGACCCGCCGTGTGGTATCTGGCTGAGTAAAATAGACCATCCGCATTCCTTACCGAGGTGTCGTAAAAGGCGACTAAGGTAAGTTGACTCGCCGTGTGGTATCCGTTTGAATAGAATAGACCACCCTCTTTCTTACCGAGGTGTTGTAAAACACGACTCAAGTAAGTTGACGTCGGCAGGCAGCTGGTCGTAAAATACGAATCCAAATCATGTGAGAACATGTTAATAACATGTTATGGCAACCCCAGTTAGAGCGGGATAAGGGCAGGAGAACGATTTAATTGTTATTAATTTAAATCAATTAACAACAGACAATTCAAATTAAACTGAATCTTTGAAATTTTTCCAGTTACGCAGAGTTCATCAAACTTTTGTCTTAAAAAGAATTTTAAAAATCTTTCTTCGAAGTACAAGTATTTAGGTTATTATTTTTACTACTTAAATTTCAAAACATAAGAACGTATTACATTACATTATATTGAAGTATAGCGTTCATAATAGTAATGCAAACAACATACTTAAGAACAAATACCTGTTCAATCATGGGCTGATTGTTATTACTTTTAAAACTATGAATCAATCCAAGTGCTATATATCGCTCTCAGTATAATTAATACAACGAGGTTTTATTGGCCGTTATCGTACTTACTGACAAGTAAAATGAAATACTACTATTGACATACAAAGTGCAAATTTATTGTATTATAGAGTCCAACAGTCTGTCACTATCTCACTGCCGGAAAGGAGGCCTATGCCTCTTTTTAGAGAGATTATTTTTTGGGATCGGGATTGGAGCTAAGACCTACTACGCTTTTCCAATGCGTATTGGTATATACACATATCCCTAGAATTATCTAGAGATATGCACGTTTCCTCATGATTCTTCCTTCACCGAAAAACATGTGATAAATTTCGATTATCATTTAGACACAAGTTTTATTAGAAAACTCATTGGTGCCAGCCTGGAGTTTGAACCTGTGATAGTCTCGAGAGAGTCGCACGGTATCACAGGTGGGCTATCACAGCTAAGCTGGGAACAAAATCATAATTTGTAGTCAAATGCTGTTAAATAAAAGTTTACTTAAAAATTCTTATTTAAATGTGATGGGTATATAAAAATAACAACGTAACTCAATAATACTTATATGTACCTATGAGCCCACGGCGGTACAAAATACAAACAACAATGAACTCTATTGTCCTGCATATGCCGTCTGTTCAAGCCGCTCTCATCAGTGAAATATTGTCGGAATTGTTCATCGACGTACGCAGAACAAACCCTCCAGGAATCCTCACAGTTGATGGCATCTCCGAATCCTGGAGTATCCACTATTGTCAAACGAAGTTTCACTCCGCGTTCTTCAATTTCCATGGTTTTCTTTTCAATAGTCGTTGTTTTGTCTATTCTATCTGTTTAAAAAGTTCATATCATGTATAAATATGCACATAAATGGCTAGATCATGAAAAAAGGGAAGTATTGCAAAGTTTCGATACAGAAATTGCGGTTATTTGTCATATTCTTATTTTCTGTTTGATGTATCAATTTAAACTAATCATATACCTACTTGGAACTCACCTTGGATATCCGAAATTTTTCTATTTTTGTAAAGATCTCCAAGAAAAAGGCTATTGATTAGAGTTGATTTACCAAGCCCGGACTCTCCTACAACCATTAATGTGAAGTCGAACCCTCTTTTGACAGATTTACGATGCACTTGCTCTGGTAGAGTTGCAAATCCAATGTAATCACGCTCTCCGCGGTCTCTCTCTGTTAACAGAGTTATTCTGAAATTACTAACCAACAATGTACAGGATAATTTGACAGTTTTTTAAAGAGAAATTTAGACTTATTGCTTAAAATTCAACGTATCTGAAACATGTTGCTGCTGCTTGTAACTGAAAATGTTTTAAGTTCATTTATATGGTAGTGTAACATTTTTTATACCTTTTATTAAATAGAAAGAATATTAAAGAACAATTATTTCAATAATAATATGAGTTTTGTTCTTATATATACATATATATTAAATTAAATTTAACAATATCTTCTTATGCTTTATTGTAAATATGGTATATTTGTTAATTAATATAAATTTATTTAGGTGTACAAGTTTTAAAAGTTCTACTGGTCAATTTTAATGAAATTTCGTTCGATCATAAGAATCATTTCGTGAAATGAACCCGATATTCGAACCCATTTGGGGTTACAGAAAGTAAGGAGGCCGATTCTATATTTTGGATTTATTTATTAATTATAAATTATAATAAGTATAAATTATAGTAAGTAATTCATAAAATATATAGCTTTAAATAGTTGATCTCGTTCCGAATTTATCCTTTATATTGATTACAAGAATAATTTTTTTTAGTATCTTACTTATGCAAAATTACGAGATTTGTTTACAGTTTGTATATACAATGTATATTCAGAACATTCCTATTTGACCACTTGCGAACTAATGCGGAAGCATGACTCGGTGACATCCTGTATCTACATAATCGTCCAGCTTTGTAACGCTTCTTTTGAATAAACTAGGCGTGAAAGCGAGGAAGATAGATTGGCCATTCAAATTATGTTCTTTGTACAGATGTAGATACTGGGTCTGCTAACAGCAATGGGCGTAACGGAGTGGAACATTACAAGTTTCTAGTATCTGGTTTTGTGTCCCTGGACAGTGTATGGGCGTGCACTAACATTGAGGACAACGAGCGGAAACAAGGAACGTGCTCATCAACTGTTTTACGTTGTTCGCTATACTGCGACTTGCAACTATTTTGATTGCTGTTGATATTAATTATTTAGATTGTATATTTAAGAAACAATTATCGTTATATCCAATGTTCAATGCAGCAGTCTGTACCATGATGATTGAGACATCAGTTATTTATTGAATAATAATCAGACATTTATATCATTGTTCTTTCGAGCTTTAATTAAACCTTTGTACCTATTACGCTCTAAAAACTTACAATTCATAATTTAAATTCAAAATTTTAACAAGGCTATATCTATATAGGTAGTTAAATTTTTCGGAAATCATTATTATTATTAGGATATTTTTAAGGATTTATATAAATATAAACTTTGGAATATACTAAGTATAAAAATATAGAAAATATGTTACTTCTAATGTGTACAATACTGAAGTAAAAAAAATTGTTGAAACTTCTAAAGTGGTAGCTATTTTAATAAACTATGACACCCATTCCCACCAATGGATTGCGCTACGCTCAATGCAATGTGCTACTTTACATTGAAAAAACCTTACTTGGTGCTTGGTGCTTACTTATGCTAGAAATCACAAAATTAATCATTGTTGTTGTTTGTAATTATATGACTCAAGAAATTGTATTGTACTATCAACGGAGATATATTTTGCAAACAATGCGTACGATCGCGTATTGAAAGTATACAATTCTCTAGATATACAGATGATAATGATATGAGAAAATTATAAAGTATTTCATGATAAATAAAGATAATCTAATTCAGTATATTAACTTTGAGTGTGAAAATCTTTTTAAAACTGGGTAAATATGTGATATTCATTTTTTTATTTAACTTACGTATTTTTATAACAGTTGTAAGTGGCATCTTCAGTTTTGCATCATTATTGTCTGATTTTTCTCTATCTTTATCACTAATGTTAATATCTAATATTGCGTAGTCGCTCCTCTCCATTATAATTAAAACGCTTTTCTACGTGTAGGATCTACAATTTTCCGCCTGTTTTACTACGATTTTTGCACCGACATTTTGTAGAATACCAACAATAAAACCGGGAACACGTATTGACAAACAAAGTTACGCTTAGATAGTTTAGAAACACATTTGAAGTATCGCGGAAAAGTCTTCAAGCGGCGCACGCGCCGTCAGCCGCGCGCTACCGCTAGAACGCCTGAGGTAAAACTGCTTGCCGGTAACAATAAAAGTTAACACTCGTATTGTCACTGACGAGATTTCGACATTACGTCATTATCAACTACTCTATTGAATGCAATTATGATCTAAATGATTTACCTCTTAAACAGCTGTTGAATTATTACCCTTATTACGACCACCTTGCATACATTTGGTGCTAAAAAAAGCGTTTACCATAGCAAATCTTCTAAATTTTCTATTCATATGGTAATATCAATGCTTTCAAGCTACTTAGGTCTCCAGACCTTGTTGATATAGTCATAAAGAATGTTGAAGTATTTTTATAAGCTTATAATTAATTTATTATTCTCGATATAGAAGACAGTAACAAATTGCTATATAATGTTTCCTATATAGAGTTTTTTAACCTAGGTAATGGACAGATAATCTAAAGTACAAAATATACAGTAAACATAAGTCCAGCTCACAATGCATAAAGTAAATATTTTGTGCAATCCAAACAATCGTAGGCAGTTAATAGAAACATTAAGTTATTTGGCCTCTCTTCAGAATAGTGTACCAACGCTTTGCTAGAATATATAAAGACAATGAAACAAGATTTCTAATGATGTGCAACTTACTATGTTATAAAAAGTGACGATTGATTTTTTACTTTTAATACCTTATGTTAATATAATAATTATGACTTACCAGTCATCATGTTATTGCAGAAATGTGGCTGTGGAGTTTTCAAAAATATATTGCACGCATATTATCAGAGTTACAGGAGACTTTCCTTCTCAATCCAATTTATTACTTCTTTATTCTTCTCATGTCATCAGCATTTTTCTTAGTCTTTGTTTGTCTAATTTATATACTTTCGTCAAAATTGGCGCCGTTATAATCAATTGATCATTGACTTTTTGACGTGTGCGTAGTTTCTTACAATTCAGATATCTTATCGCAATCACAGTTAAATTAATTTATTACTAAAGAACGAGTACAAATTGCACTTAAAGATAATATCATCTTAAAATTTGAACTGTACAGTTACGATAATATGTCGACATTTCTAGACTAACATCAAAATAGAAAAAAAATCGCGCGAAAATAAATTAATATCACAATACTTATCCTAATAAATGGTATAATCTAAAGTAGAAAAAAATCGAATTAAAATAAAATCACATTGTGCGCCGTTCTGTGCGTGTGCGTTACGTAATGTGAGGGCCTGGGAGAGCTTGTACCCTCACCGATCCACCCCTGCGCGCGCAGTCCTGCGCACTTTGCTGCGCGTAAGGAGTTGCGACATTCGCGTCTCAGACTCGCGCATTTCTCCGCCTCAGGGGTGGTAGGTGATCGATACTATAAGCTTTAAAGCGCCTGCGTAACTTCGCAACCTCGCATGTACTTTTTTTAAACTCGCCCCAGATGCATAAAACGCGTACCAATGGATTCAAGGTCGTTTCCGACCTGTTAGATAAACCTATGATCTATCTTACCTATTTATATAAAATTTATTTAAAGATAAAATGAATATAGAATGAGCATATAACAAAATTAAATGACCAGAAAGCTTCACAAATTAAAAAAGGGTTAAAAAGTATGGGGAATAGTAGTATAAATAGTTATAGATATATTAGTATAGACTAATACATATATAAAGCTTAAAAGTTTGTTTGTTTGAATGCGCTTATATTAAGAAACTACTGTACTGATTTGAAAAATTATTGTAAGATAGTCCATTTATCGAGGAAGGCTATAGACTATATAACATAACGCTAAGAAGGAGAAGAGCAGCATTTAAAAATATTGCGAAAACGGCGAAATTTAAAACTTACCTTGCGTGCGCTAAGTGAAAGTTATTCAAAAAACTCTTATCAATAAATCACGATAACTAGTTTTATGTTCAAAATTTAAATTCGGGAAAATAATTGTGACACATTGATGAGCATGCGGGCGAAGCTATTGGCACAACTAGTATTAAATATAATGTTGAATAATTTTATTTCAAAGATTAATACATACTCAGTTTAATATGATATGAAACAGAAAAAAAAACACTTTCCAGATTAAAATGAAATATTACTATGGTTCTTTTGATCTATTTCTTTTAAGAAAATGTTTGCGCATCAATGCGTTTAGCACATAAAATACATATATCATTCTTGGAATCATTCCTCGCCAATCAAGTTAGGTCCCTAATAATTCTTAACTGAATGCCATAAGTGGAATTTACCTGACCCGATTACCTTCTGCTTTAACTCAGAGGACGTTGATTTAAAATATTATTAATATTTTTTTAATTTTGAATAGTTCTCTTAATTTTCTAATTGATTCTGAGGCCATCAATGGCAAAGAATTGGTTCAGGAACAGTGATTGTAAACAAAATAAAATAACGGGTTGCATTCAGAGAGTTCCGGCTTTAGTGAAAACTTGAATATTAATGCTGTGTTTTTTAGAATGGTTCGAAAATAATTTTGCACGAATTGCTTTAGTTGTCAGTATAAAAGTATTATCATTCTTGTAGTTAAATACAATATTCATATATTTCGTACATAACACTTCGCACACCGTATATAACACGTTTTTCACATAGTATATAACACTTCAGAAATATTTCAATAAAAACTACTACATTAAAAAGTTTATATCTCAGAAAAACCAATTTACGAAAACCAATTTTTCCGCTCGGTAGAAAGAGAGGGAGATACTTCGGCGGTCTACTCTCCCTCCATCTTACGAATTTTCGAATAAGCCACGTTTTTTTTTTTTTTTTTTATTATACAGGAAAAAACCCCTTATGGGTACCGCCGCCCGACGGGGACAGGCGGCGGTTATGTCGGACTCGCACCGACTAAAACGACCTGTGTGCTCCACCACGCTGCCAATGGCAAGGACAGGGTATCATTGTACATTTTGCCCCCATCCCGCCGACAGCTCTGATCCCAGAGAATAAACACCTCCAGGTAGGGGCCCCTCGAAAGAGAAGCCTCCCTCCGCTAACCGGTGCATCAGGAGCACCAGATGCACCGACCGCCTCGGGGACCTGTAAGCCAGGTGTCCGATGTACCCCGTTCGGAACACCCGAAGGTCCCCAGTTAGGGCGGCAGACGATGGGCTTGGGCGAGTCACTAACACCTGGACTCACCAGCAGCAGATTGGATCCAGAACAACAGTTCGTGGAACCGCTCCGCCGCCTCCCTCCGCCCCCCTCCGCAGAGCTAAAGGAGGCCATCGCTGCCCACGATCGCTCCCTGCCCACCGTGTTTGCTATGTCACGGTCGACAGGGAGAGATCGCGCCCCAAGTAGGGGCCCCAACGCCTTGGTGGGCGTTTCCGCCCCCACCGGGTAATTTTTTATAGAGGTTTTCTTCCTCGCAACCCGAAGGTCCCCGTTCCCATTGCTGGGCTTCCGGGTTTCGCCGACGGTGGCCGTAACCATGTCCAGCCAGACTTAGAGTAAGCCCAACTGGACCCGTCGCTCATTAGGGACTTCACCCCAACCCCCCCGAAGTCCCCGGCCCGTCCAGATTGCCCTCTGCTAATCAGAGGGACAACTAGATTGGCCACCCCTCAGTGGTCCGTTCGCCAAGACTAAGCTTGCCCAGGGTGCGCCACGAGGAGGCCGACCACTTAGGCACCCCGAATAAGCCACGTGTCCTGACGCGAGTTAACCATTTTTTACTGATCACAAAACGTGCTCAACAGTAAAAAAGTTTTCATTTTCTAAAATTCAACATCCGGCCTAATCGCTAAGATATATCGCTTTTCTAGGCCCAGATAATGTCAATGTAATACTACTTGATAGTAGTCATTATTGCTCAAGTTGTCGCCAATGAAAGCATCTAAGAGCAACGTCGTCTGTTAGTGGAGCTTCTGTGCAGTTCTATTCGTATTTTTAAGACTCCGATTTGCTTCTTTACTCGTCCGCTCCATCTAAAGAAAAAGAGTGCTACTGATATGTTGACAGTATGAAAAATAATTAACAAAGCTACTTTTTTAACAATAAATACACAATAAATTTGCAATTTCAGAGTATTATTATTATTATATTATATTAGTATGTATTAATTATAGAGCTGTTATGCTAAATTTACGAGTAGATAGGGACCAACGAGTTTTCTATTAAAATTTCATTAAAATGGCTGTGCGAATAGGTACCTACTCTGCCTGCATCCTGCGTTACCACCTCGGTCCGGGGCTGGAAAAACCTTAAAAAACTTGGAAAAACTTATTTGGAAAACCTTTTTTGCAGTTTTCTTATATATCCATAGGAATACTCCACCATTCGCCACCCGTGGACCCAATAGTCAGCTGAGACCCGCTACTATGGAGAAATTCGGCATCACCCCAAAAGCGATGAAAAAGACATAACCATACACAGAAAGCAATCGATTGGAGACGCTTTAAGATCGAAGACAAAACGTAGATACATTGCTTGCCGAGCGCAGATGGAGATGAGCGGTATGCACCGCATGAATACGGACCGTTGGACGCGGAAATTAGAGGAGTGGCGACCCCTACCACATACTCGACGATGTGGTAGACCGCCATAACGTTGGAAGCATGGACATCATACGGACACGCAGGATATGATTGGATAAGGAAGCCCATGATCGTCAGGAGAGGGGGCGTTTGCTGGAGGCCTACATCTAATACTGAATATTGGTATTATTTATAATAGCGACGCGCATTAAATTTATAACATTATTATAAAATTTATTGAAAACAATTGTATATTGAAAATGCAATAAAATTAATTATCATTTTCATCAATGCACAGACGCTAATTGTAGTTATATACACTACATGGTTATATACTACATGGTTGTCTAAAAAAAGCCAGTTGACTTGAGAGAACTTGTTAAATTAGTGAAAAGCTTCGTTCGAAATAGAATTGTTAACCTTGACCTAGACGTGCTTGCGAAGAAGTTGAAGACTTTTTTGATTTGTAGAGTTTTTGAAGAAACGAACTTATCCAACATGAAAACATAGTTATTATGTAGATTGTAGACTCTCCTCTTACCTTAAAATAATAATTGAACCCAATCAACTTGAAATTATATAAATTATATTTCGATTTATTACTAATAAAAACGGCAGTAATCTTAACTGTTTATTATTTACCTATATAAAACCAACCTATATAAAAAAGTAAAATCTGACTATTTAGTAAACTCAAATCACGAACTAATCGCTAATTTATTGCTTTTTAATTATTAGGTTATATTATACTAGCGGCCCGCTCCAGCTTCGCACGGGTATAAAATATACAGCCTAAGTCAGTCAGTGAAAAAAATTATTAAAATCTACCCAGTAGTTTTGACTTATTCATTACTGCCCGTGGCCCGCTCGCGTAAAATCATTATCCCTATACCATGAAGATTTTATTCTATAGGACGATTAGGATTAATGCTGTATTGTTTAAAATTGCTTCGAAAATAAGGCATTATTTTTCGTAAAAAGAAAATGACAAAAAATGCTATTGTGGGTTATCCATAAGAAATTATATACGATACTCATTTCTTACTGAGGTATCGTAAACGGCGACTAAGGTAAGTTGACGTCAGGCAGGTGGGCCGATGCTTAAAACATGTTGTAGAACTCGTTGAAAATATAATTTTTTACCTTGACATATAGGATAGCCTCGAAGTTATGAGAGTTGATGAGGCCCTGAGAGGAAAATAACTTATCTATTTCTGGATATTCAACATTAATATCACTTGCAGTATCCTATTACTAGAAAATTCTTGTAACTTGACCTATTTAGATTTAACATCACTTTGGGACTTTATTTATTTATTTATTTATTTATTTATTTATTTATTTTGTAAGACCATCAACGACAAATACATCATACACATTACATAAACTCATTATTAATATAGACAGTTTTTAGCTAAATGTATCGTCAATTACAGATGGTGACGACATGAGCATTACAGTTGACAAAGTATAAATATAAAAAAAACATAAAGGAAAGACCAAATCATATAAAGCTAAGAAATTCAATACAAGGACATTCAAATTTAGTTTTCTAATTCTATTGTAGACTATAATAACAATTAAGGTACTTTGTGATTAGTTTATATAATATACATAAACATATACATAACACATATTATACATACATATATACAAGTGTTAAGGAATAAGATCTAATTAAGTTAAGAAATTATTATCGGGGAGAATATCTGCTGTAAATGTTGGATATAGATTTTTTAAACATGTGTATGGGATCTGCGAAAATGTCGGCAGAAGAATCTTTAAGTTTAACTAAGGTCCAAGCTACTTACCTTAGTCGGCTTTTTTGTCACTTCTGTAAGAAATGAGGGTGGTCTATTCTACTCAGCCGGATACCACGGTTTCTGATAATTTATAATACAAAATTATTGAAATCAAAACTTGTTTCATTTAATATTCTTTCAATGTCTTTTAGTATATGATCATAAATATCCGTCTCGTATAACCAACAATAAACTAAAAAATATTAGGATGATAATTAGAATTTCTTTACTAATATTGGTTCCGAATAGCAAACAAAATCAGTTCGAAATGTTAAGTTTTTGGGTGCAGTTTTTTATTATTATTTATTGTGTAACGGTTAGCGACAGATTTTATGGTATGGATCAAGGAGAAAATTAACATAAAATATTTTACATTTATAAATGTATACAGTGACATCAAGTATTCGACAAAACTATCTCACTAATCACACCGCTAATTTTATTAACCTTAAACTTGGCAAGTTAACATTGTACACTTTTGTGAATGAAAGCAATTATAAATATTAATTAGCATAAATAATTTACAATTCATTTTAATTAATAATAAAATCTTATTTAGATTTATATACATGAACACAAACACGAAGTTGCAATATTCGCTAATATGTGGATGTTTGAGAAACGCGAGTGCTTAGGTTCACCATATAAAAAGTGTTAGGAAATCACACCATGGAAGAAAAGGTACGGAGCAGGGTACGTTTACTTTCTTCCGCAGTGCATCACTTTTTAATTATTATGTGGAAAACGAATAGTACACTCTGCATTTATAGTAAAATAATATCATTATTACTTTTATATTATGGATCTCGGCAAAGTATCGTCTACTTCTATAATATAAATTACTTATATATTTTCAGATATTAATTAATACAAAATTCAATCATCGTAGCTTAGAAACAACTTCGATAGAAAGAATAGTTTTGATAGGTTATTTAGAAGCATAATCAAAGACATTTTTAAAGGAAGGTATGATGAAAAGTTATAGGTACAAAGCTTAAAAGTTTTTAAACTATAAAGCTAAGTTTAAAAAAGTATATTTCAATAATCGATTGTTTATAATGGCCGTAACTTAAGGAAATCGAAACAATCATGTAAATATTTAAATAATTAGTAATACATTTTTAAATAAACGCAAGACAATCTGGTCAAACTAAAAGTATGGGTTTTACCTACATGATGAATATCTGTATACATGATGAATATCTGTAGATGTTCATAAGGTAGGTAAAACCCATCCCCAACTTCCTCCTTTGCGTTATAAATAATATCAATAAAGTTCTAATCAAATAAAATTATCAATTCATTCAATCAAATAATGTGACCAAGAGGGTTTTTGTTGTTAACTATGAGCCCCAAAATAAAGCTTAGAGTCACTTAGAGGGCGATGAAGCGAGCTATGCTTGCAGTATCTCTGCGTGATCAAATCAGAAATGAGGAGATCCGTAGAAGAACCAAAGTGACGGACATAGATCAACGGGTCGCAAAGCTAAACTGGCAATGGGCGGAGCACATAGAACCGATGAACACTAGGGTCTCAAGGTGCTAGGGTGGTGATCTCGCACCAGAAAACGTAGTGTAGGCAGACCCTCTACTCGGTGGACAAAGACCTCAAAAAGGTCGCGGGGAGCCGCTATATCTAGGTGGCTCAAGATCGTGCAAGATTCGAAGGAGGCCAAAAAAAGGATGGATGGATTGTCTGAAGATTGATAGATATACATATATAAGAAGTAGCACCAGAGTTGAGAAGAGAAGATCAAATATGGTCCGCGTATGGTCCGCACTCAGAGGGGGATAGGTGTAAGAAATTGATGATGATCAATAAAGTTCTAAACAAAAAGTAATTTAAACTTAACGTTTATTCAAACTCATGTCGTAAGTAACTGCAAACAGGTTGTATTTCCAAAGGTATACATAGTCTTTTAACACAATAATAATAATAGTTCGAAGGAGTTTTTTTCTAAAACTCTATTTATATTTTTAAAACTAAAGTTCTCGCGAACGATGTTGCCGTTACGTAATCTATATGAAGCTTAAGCAGCTTCATATAGATTATAAATATTGAACCACCACGTCCCTGCCATCACATACCAATTCCATATTCGAATTCATTTTAAATTATATCATAGCATCATATGTACGCTAAATAAAAATTATACACATGAAAATATGCTCGGTCAACACAGCAGTACCTAGTTTCTATTTAAATAAAGAAAATGTAGAGCAAACCAAACTCCTAATGTACAATTTAAAATAAATTTTTCTAAAGAACACATTTCTTATTTGAACTTAAAATATTAAAGCCAGTACTTATTTAAGTTTCACTAAGAATTTTCACATATTAAATATCGAGCAATCAAGAAAGAAACTCTATCCGCGGGAAAAGTGCCAGATGAGACGAAACGCGGGAATGGTACGTCATCACAATAGTCTGCTTTGCAAACTAACTTTTATACCGAGAGCTGTAGAAAAGAAAATGCAGCATACGAAAATTCACCGTACTTCTGTTAACGAAATAAACCTTATCCCTTGGAATTAGAAGCAGTTTTAGATCTATTGTTTTGAGAGAAAGCACTTTACGGTCGTGTGGCTTGTTGGATGACGCAGATGTTGTCATACTCATGGCTAGCAGCAACCCGTACTCGACACTGCTCACTGCTCAGTGCTGGCAGTCGAGTTGCGTCCGTTTGCCGACAAGGATCTTTCATGGTCCTCGTTTCACTGTTCACAGAACTTACGATACTACCGCCGCGGCATTCCTTTCACATGTAACTAAAACATAACAACGTTAAATGAAGGCAAAAAGTTGTTTAAATCTTTAGTAATAGGTGAAACCGTTTTAGTTTAAGGTGAGTTTATTTATAATGATTATAACGTGTTATTTTTCATTTAGAATGATTGAAACATATATTATTGGAATAAATTATAACTTTAATTGTTTACAATTTAACAACCTCTATAATGGTAAACTAAAATAGCTAAAATAATAATAAACTAAAAAGCTAAAATATTGAACTGTCAAAAACTTGAGTACTCCAAGTAATACTTAAGTTTTTATTTACTCGATAAAATAAAATATATTTTTTTAATGCATCGTCTTTTCAATCCCAATATTCAATTTTTAATACAAGTATAATCGATTTTTTATAAGTTTCATGCACATTAAATGGAAATCCAATTTTAATTAAGTAAGTACGTACCTACTTACTTAATTAAAATTGGATTACCATGTAATGTGCGACATGTAATATTCATAAAAGGTCACCTAAAATGTATTTCAATAAACACTAACAATATGTTCTGAAAGTATTATGGATTATTGCAATTAATAAACACATATATAATCGAAGTTAATATAATGCAATGGCCGTAATCTTATGACCGTCACAATCGATACATACTTATGTATATTCTAAAAAACTGCATTAAACAATAAGGAAAATAGGATAAACAATAGATCATTTTCAAGGGCAGTGGTAAAATCCCAAAGTTGAATTAAAAAATATGGCGTCTATTGTGATCTTATACTTGAGACATTTAAATAAAAAACTTTCACCGGTTAAAAAGTATGCTGATCGTCACGGATCGGCATAATATGAAATGCATTACAGCTAACTTCACTCTCTGCAGTATATCAATCATTTCTTGATCGATGTTAGTAATCATTCGTTATATAATTAATTATTTAATTACAATTATTAGGTATATAATGTTAATCATTATATAATAATTGTAATACTTTATATAAGGAAATCTGTAAGGTTATTTCTGAAAGATTAAAAAAGGATTTAATTATATTTGTAAAAGATCTCTACCATAGTAATATCTTATAACACATCTTATATCTTCTAGAAGGTTTTAACCTTTTCAAGTGACCACCCTACAGGCAATGCCAATGTATGCACTGATATCAACGGACGCTATCTATTTAGGTACGTGGTTCGCTTAGAAGATCACTATTGAGATCACATACGCTGGTACACCAGATATTTTTTATTTTTCGTATAAATTTCGTGTTCTGCTTTAAAAATTAGCATACATTATATACTCATATATGATAGTAGGACATTTTAGTTTGTAGGATTTTGAAAAAAAATTCTCCCCATTCACATTGTTTATTATGAAAAGCAAAGCATCTAATAAAGTCAAAGAAAATTCAAACATATTTTTATTTCCTTTTAGTTATCTATTTGAAAATGAAAGTTCACAGAGCACAATAGGGTCAATGTGTCAATGCCAAACAGCGGAAAGAAAGTTAAAATAGCGACCATCCGCATAATTCAAGAGCGAATATGCAATTCGTTCCAGATTTCTTATAAATATTTATATCTCGTAGGTCTCCTTTATTAGTGTAGTAGATACTTGATTGCAGTAGGTTTCCTTTTACTAATTGAGGTATAATTTTATGTTCGTAAAGTAACAATCATTTTATCAAGTACTTAGTTAATATTAATGACGATATAAAAGATTCGAGTTAATAATATAATATTATAACCTAGGTGGTTATAATAATTTGAAGTAATTTGAGTACTAGTAAATTAAAGTACTAATAAATTAAAGAATTTGTTTTTTTTTAAATTTCTGTTTGAATTAATGTCCATTATCTGGTTGTTGTGCAGGAATCACGTAAAATATTCTGAAGCTATATTAATGGAATAGTCTTTGACTTCAAGTTTTTTTTATACAAAATATCCATAATCATTACACAAAACTCTACAATAGCGTGATGTGCATATATCAGAGATTTGTGAAGTTGTTTACCGCTTCAAATGAAGAGGTCTTTCAATTTTGTTTAGATAGATAAATTTGAAAGTATGCTGACAGAATTATGGAAGCTCCTCTAGAAACCCTTAATATTCAATAATGATGAAAATAATATGTCATCGTTGATAACTCAACCCTAGAAATTGTAAACGAGTTTAAATAAGCAATATACAGGTCTGCGAAAACATTTGGGAAATTCAGATATTTTCTTCCAAAATTCCTCAAATAAAAGATGCCACTTATATGAAACTTACTATTGGCTTCATAAGAAGGTTCATGCTTATACATAGGGCAAATACCTACATCGGAGTATCTTTATATGATCAAAAAATTAATGAGAAAATCTGTAGAAGGCAGATCCAACAATTTTACCAATCGATGCGTAGAAACGTACCATCACTGTGCGTTTTCTACCGCATCTTTCACGGAGAATGTTCCATTGAACTCCATGACCTGATTCCTTCCGCTAAATTCCATAACCGCACTGTACGTCACAGGTTAAAATATCATTCTCACCATCTGGATGCATGGAGGCTTGCTCCACTACAGTGCGTTTTTCAAATAATTTCATTCCGCGCACCACCATTTTATGGAACGATCTCCCTTTGGCAGTGTTTCCGGTACGACATAAGTACCTTCAAAAAACGCGTTTTCCACTTTTTTAAAGGACGGCAACGCACTCGCTCTGCGAGAGGTCTTGGGCGGCGGTGATTACTTTAAAGTAAACCGCATGCTCGTTTGCCATCCTATACCATAAAACTTAAAAAAACCTAATTTCAAGCAACGGACATACCGTTGCTTGAAATTAGGTAAAGCGGGCAAAAGTTATACAAATATATTACATGAATGATCATGAAATATATAAATATATTTCATGTTATATTTTAGGTTTTTGAAAGTTTTTTAATATGTAATAAAGAGTAATTAAATCAGTTAATAAAATTAACTAATTGAAGTAGTAGTAGTAATTTATTTTATTTATTTATTTTGTTGATAATTATAATACAGGAATTGCACAGAATAATAAGTAAAAATAGGCGTTTCTGTGCGGAATTCCATGTAAAACAGTTATGATAGAAAAATATTTTTGCTATAATCCGCGTTTGTTTCCAAAATCAACGATACGATAAAATTTTCCATTTCCATTATCGTTTTTCAAGTATCTGTAGTACTGTGAATTCTCCTTAACATTAATACACCATTATCTAACTCGCATTATGATAACGAATATGCAAAAAAACTTATAAGAAATCATATTTATGATTAACGCAAGTTAACCAAGAATTATAGTTTTTTAAGTTATATACATTTTTGACTAATTAACACTTTACATGCCAAATAATGCCATTCCAAAGATATAAGTTTTTGTGATGGATAATATAATTTTAACTAGATCAAATCTTTTACTTTTATTAGACAATAGCGTAATTATAAAAATTTCACAATTTAAATAATCCTGTTTTGAAAATATATTACTCCCAGGATTGCTCAGGTTTTTAGTTTTGCTATACAAGTAAAAACACGTGTTTTGAATAGGAATAAATGGTGTTAATGTTAAAATACACAATTTTTTGCAGCAATACAGGCAGAACTCATAATGCATTATAAGCCCGTCGTTTAAGCAAACTAGCAATTAAACTAGCAACTAAGCAATTGTTATTCATTTTCCTTAGTAATGAAAATTTTAAACCCATTCATCTCAAAATATGAGTTTTTGAGTTGTACCGCTATTGCTGCACATGACCGATATACCAATATACTGAACCGGTAATGTGATATGGCTTGGGTCTGGAAAATATTTCTGATGGAATACAAGGTACTATAACTATCAAACAATAATATTAACCAATAATATAATGCTAAGTGTAAGAAGCAAAAACTGTTATCACACCTTATACATGCAGTATTACTAACAACTCGCTACACAAGTACTACACACATTCACCACGACAATCTATACGATCGTCTCACACCGCAACCGAAGCCTCATCGGGGGACGACAAATTCGCAATGCATTACATAGATTTTCTTAACAAACGCGGATTATAGCCAAAATATTTTTCTATCATAACTTTTGAACTAACTCGGGAACAATCGAGTATTCCGTAATTTTAAGGTGGAGGGCAATGCACTGTCACACTCATTGCCCATAACTAGTCCGGTGACCCAATGACCTTCAATATCAGACCGGTTCCCACCACGGCTTAACTGTCCAAATCATTATACTATTATAAAGAAAGCCTAAGTGGATGCGCTTGAGAAGGCTCCAGATATAACCCCTTTTTTTTAATGTTTTTCTATATAATTTATCTCTAAAAATATGTACTTCAGCATACACTTCTAATATGATATGATAGTGAGTTATATATAGTATAACTATATATATATATATATATATATATATATATATATATATATATACATCTTGCACATCATGTTGCGTCCTACATGGCACTTTTTACCGATCTTGTTGCGTCCAACCGACTTGTTGCATCCAGTATACGGACGCAGGATAAACCAACCCTAAAAATTTGTCAGGAGCCGTGTTTTTATATGTATAATGCGTGGGCAAAAAATTGGATGGGACGTTATTTTATCGCGGGAATGAATTCCGATGTATTTATTAGTTCAGCGAGTTGCCGCGCACAATTTGGAGGTCGCTACGTGCTCGCGTATATTTGGGCACGTATATTATATTTCTGATGCTAGCATTCTATTGCCTCCGACGTATATTTTAAAAAGTTTTTTTCAATTTTTATTTAGCATTATCTTGCGTCCAAATTTCTTCCCAATTTAATCGATTTTATAAGTGATGCGGGGGCCCAAGGGGTGCGCGCGCGAGTCCTACGTTTTGTTAATAAACAAACATTGAGCCGTTAGGACGCGTTTTAATTTGCAAAGTGATTGTACTCATAATTGCGTATATTATTATTATTGTAAAACTGTAAATATGAAGAGAGCGGATAAGACATCGCTATTTGCTAAATCAGATCTTCTTATTTGTGCTTAAGGATCCCAATATTAAAAAAGTCATTCGGAAAAACATTTTATTAATGTGGTTTCAAGAATAGTAAGAGAGTTAGCAAAATTATTAATCGAAATTTAAAAAATTAATAATTCTATAATAAATTTATTGAGTGCCTTAAAACCATTCAGTTAAGATCTTATGGCGGAGGCAACTAAAGTTGTAGATAACTGTGATGCCAAAAAGTATAGATTCGAAACCTTCTTTTGCTATGAATGTTTCAACTACTTTTAAACAATGCTGCAATATAGCCATTATGTTTGCATTGAAAAAACAAGGTCCTTACAATGAAATCAATAGCGCAGAAACAGAAGCAGATCTTAAGACATTAATGCATCTTATAGATGCAATTTTGCGACATGTCATCTCCAGTCAAGCTGCAACAGATTTAAACAAAAAGAAGTGGAATAATGTCACTATAGTCCCGTTAGCCAATGAAGCTGCAGCCAAAATCAAATCAGGGTACTACTGTTGCAACGTATATTCAGTTATTAGATAACATTTATTGCAAAGTTTTATTATTATTACAAAGTTCTCGAGGGATAACCAAGATTATCTGGACCCAAAAACCCAAAATCAATTTCGTCTACGCGACTCTAGCAACCTTTATACAAATATTTAGCATAACTGAGAATGATATGAAACATTTAGCTACGTTTATGGGCCATACCGGTGACGTGCATAAAAAGGCATATAGATTGCCGGATTACGTGGCATCATCACTATCAGCCCATTTTCGTCAATTGCTGGACATAGGCCTCTCCAATTATTCGCCACTTAGTCTGATCCTTGGCTTTCTACTTCCATCCACTGCCCGCTGTCCTACGTATATCGTCACTGGTCTCCACTCCAGAACACGTCTACCCCAACGGTCATCGGTTCTGCGACAGGTATGGCCGGCCCATTGTCACTTCAGCTTGCTTATGCGCTTAGCTATGTCGGTGACCCTAGTTCTCCGACGGATTACTTAGTTGCGAATACGATCCCTCAGAGAAACCCCGAGCATAGCTCTTGCCATAGTCTGCTGAGCGTCTTTAAGCTTGTGGACCGCCTTAGCTGTTAGTGTCCACATTTCGGCACTGTAAGTCAAGACAGCTAGGACACACTGGTTAAATACTTTAGTCTTTAAACTCTGCGGGATGGGTGACGAGAAGACTCAACGTAGATTGCGGAATGCTGCCCAGCCTAGCTGTATCCTTCTCATAATCTCACACTCGAAATTGTTGTTTTCTAGTTCGTGCGTCTGTCCTAGGTAAATGTAGTTATCAACAATTTCGAGAGTGACCCCATCTAAGGAAATCGGTCCCGGAGCAACGTGCTCGTTGCACATGATTTTGGTTTTACTCAAGTTCATCCGGAGAGCGATCCTATGAGAAGAAACAGCCGGTCCATGCAACATCCATTGCAAATCCTCTATGGATTCAGTCGTTAAAACCATATCATCGCGAATCTGAGATGAGCGCCATTGATGTTTATGCCATGACCAGTCCAATTCAGCGTCTTAAACATATCCTCTAGTGCGTTTGAAAACAATTTCGAGGAAATGACGTCCCCTTGTCTTACGCCTCGCTGAAGATGGATATGCCTTGTCTACTGGTTTTGGACTCGGACTGCCTTTCTTGCGTTTTCATACAGACATCTCAGCATCTCAATATATCACTAATCGACTTGGCATAGAGATGCCAAGTCGATTAGTGATATATTGAGGTCGAAACCTGGGCTGTTCTGGAGTCTTTACAGAGGTAAAGACTCCACAACAGCCCAGGTTTCGACCGAGTGAAAAGCTTTTTCATAATCCACAAAAGCTTGGCATAGTGGTTGATTGTACTCTTTACTTTTTTGTACAATTTGCCGCACGGTGTGGATATGATCTATCGTGCTGTACCCGCATAGAAACCCGGCTTGTTCGGGGGATGGAACTCGTCGAATCATCATGCGAGGCGGTTTGTGATAACCCTTGAAAACAGCTCATAGACATGGCTCAGAAGAAACATTGGCCTATAGTTAGTTAAGAGTGTTATATCTCCTTTTTTGTATAACACTATACTTCTGTGCCATGCCTTTGGAGTTCTCCCGGCAAAGAGAAGGGTATTAAACAGCTCTTGAAGCTCTGTTACCAATAGAATTCCACCAGCTTTTAACAGCCCTGTTGTAATACCATCCTCACCCGTGACTTTTCTATTTTTAAGCTGTCCAAGGGCTAAAACAATTTCATTTAGATGGATATCAGGCAGTTTTTCCGTATAGTGGCGGCTTAATTTGTCCTCTGTGTGCAGCGGTAGCATGCGATGCGTAAAATTCGGCGTAGTGGCTTTCCACTTCCGAGAGGATTTCCGGTTTGGACGAGTTTCCCTTTAATGTGGTTAACTTCGTCAGGTGACTTTTTCCAAGAGGCTTAATAAACACTTTTGGAGCCCGATTCTGCTCAATTGATTTTTGAGCGTATTAGCTAATCGGAGGTCGCGTCGTTAACCATCTTGGTAATTATTTTGTTTAAAGCCTCTACTTCTCACGAAGTTAGCATAGGGTTCGTCGCTCTGCCATTAATAGGAGAGTATCTCCCGAAAGCTTTGACTTCATGCCCTTACGTTGGCTTTCCCAAATTTTTGTGCCCTCATTTCGAAGGATTTCTGCTACTCGGTCGAGTTTTTGTCCTACGTTATCCGTGGTTTCCAGAGTAGTGAATTGGTTTTAAGTTGTTTCTAGAATGTTACAGATCCAATTACGGTTTAGAGAACATTCAGACGGACTGTTGATTTCATCAAACGGATCCGTTCCAGCTTTAGATAAATATTCAGAGTGCCTTGTACCAACCTATGGTTGCTAATAGTCAGTGGTAAGCACCGAGACATCCCTAAATATACGCTTCTTGTCGCACGCACACATGCATACAATACGCACATTCACCTAATAATCTCAACTACTTCTGCAGTTCAAGTTTTTTCTGGGTTAGTAACATCACTTACCTGCCTATAAAAGCTTTCTTTATTAGTTAACTGAATGACGAGGATAATAAGTTCTATCTATCAATCTAATTTCGGGGACGCCTGTCAGTGCAGGACGGGTGATCAGCTCCTATTCCAAACTACTCCACCCATTTCCCCATGTTGGGACAAGGGTCTCACTGCTGTCCCGACAGTGTCACCTGCGCTAATCTACCCGTAGCTTTTACAAACCTGATAATATCCCTGAAGGAGATATTTGTCAGATCCTCAACTTCAATTTCATCCTTACCTAGTATCTCCCATCTTACCAGCGAGTACATAGGGCACTCAGCCATAAGGTGAAGACTCGTTTCTTCCTCTCCACACTCTGGGCACGCAGCATCTTCTGTTATTCTCATTATTGACATATGTCTGTTTAACAGGCAGTGCCCAGTTGTAATGCCTGTTACAATTGCTACATTTTCCCTGCTCTGAGACATCAGCTGTTTAGACTTCCTTGTATCAAACGATTTGAGAAACAACTTTGCTTGTCTGAGCATTGTGTTTCTCCATCTTTTGTTAGATTTTGTTTCTATTCTTTTTTCAATCACACACTTTATTATATTATGTGCAATTGGGAGGAAGGGTTCTGGTCCTACGAATGTTTGACTAGCTCCCTTTCTTGCCAATTCGTCAGCTTTTTCGTTCCCTGCATGGCCACAGTGTCCCGGAACCCATACAATCGTTACTTCCCTCTTCTCAGCTAATTCGTTTAGTTCACGCTTACATTCCTTCACGATAGCTGAGGTTGTTTCTATGCGGTCAAGTGCTTTTAAAGCTTCTTGACTATCGCTATATATGACTATATTATGTTCTAATGCTATTTGTGATTCTTTGAGTTTCCTAGCACACTCCATGATAGCTATCATTTCGGCCTAGAAGACACTTGTATATTTACCCAGATTTAGGACCTGGTGTAAATCTGACGAGGTGCCGTAGACAATTCCAGCTCCCGCCAGCTTCGCGGATTCTCGTCTAGACCCGTCCGTGTAGCAGATGGTCTGACTCTTCGCGCTGTTTTCCACTTCCCAGTTTTCTTTTACTCCTATGTGTATCCTATATTTTTTATCGAAGATTTTCTGTTTCTTGATCAAGTCACTTCTCCTGACGACCATAGACAGATTTTCTCCATAAATCTTTTCTATATCTGTATGACCTTTATCTGTAAAGTTTCCTTTCCATTGTTGGAACACTTTCATCTTATACCATTGCTCTATAGCTTTTCTCTTAGCTGCTAGGTCTAGAGGATAGAGTCCCACCAGAACTTCTAGTGCAGCGGATGGGGTTGTTCTCACTGCACCTGTGATCATTAGTGTTGCTATCCTCTGTATCTTCATTAAGTCCTTGCTGTTGACTCCGATGTTGGCTCTGTGCCACCAAATCGAAGCGCCGTACAGTATTCTGGGTAGAATGATAGCCGTATATATCCACTTGGTAATTTTTGGCTTAGGATAATAAGTTACTTACCTGTTCATAAAAGCTCACTTAGTAATAAGTAAATGACTATAAAATTTTTTTTTTAATAATATGACTCACGTGCCATATTTAAGTATTAGAAATCTGATGAGGTAAATGGAAGCCGTTAAGTCAATGTTACGCATAGGTTCATACAGCAGCAATATTCGGAAGCATTTTAGTTGAAACAAAGAATGGATGTAATAATGTCAATGTAATATCAATAAAATATATTGCATAATATACAGAATCAAGTTAGATATAAATTAATTAGGAAGCGTGAAAGCCTAAACAGTGTACGAAGTATATACAAAAATATACAATGTGCCACATTATTTCGACGATGAACGGAACCGCTAAGTGATTGAGAAATTTTTAAAATTGAATATCGGTATAAAACTTATTAATGGAATTTAAAGTTGTATACTGAAATAATACAGATTTAAAGGTATAGTATACGCTTTAATTTAGTTAAAAATCCGTTCAGAAATGGTAGACGCAACAGGGTTCGAGTTTAAAATGACGCAAGAAGACTTCTGCGATTTAAATATATATATATATATATATATATATATATATATATTTATATTTTTATATAGTTATACAGGGTGTTTGGAAGGTCGATGCAAAGCTGCAAACAGGAGCTAGTATAGACTATTTAGAACCATTTAAACTGAACTTATGTTAGGCGAAGTGCGACTATTTTTTTTATATAAAATTTTAAAGATTTTTGAAGAAAAATCCGAAGTTATGTCATTATTAGCTAATAATCGGCCATTTTGAAGCCAAAGTCAATTATTTTTTATTTTATTAAACTAATGTGTAAACAGTGTAATAAACATGATTAAGGTATCTGTGTTAAGAGATATTTTTTTTACAGATATTTGAAGTCAATCATTTCTTTTAAGATCAGAGAAAGCTGATTTTTGATGGCATTTAAAAAAAAAATAGATTGTGCTTTTTTAGTTCAAACATTTTATTAAATATGCCTGGTCATTGTTCTTTATTTTGAGGTATCAACTATGCGGATAGCCCGCAAATTATTGAAATTAAGATCTACAAACTAAATTGCGAGAGAAAATTAAAATTTATAGGCGAAGTAATTAAAACAAAATTTTAATGAAAGTCATTTATTTTTCGTGTTCAAAATGTCCGCCGCGGTTTCTAACACAAGCACGGGCCCGACTTCTCACTTCTGTTGTCGTTATCTTTAACTTCATTTCCACTTTCATCGTCGCGAACGCTGAATTAATTCTGTCAATTAATTCTTCTTTTGTGTTTATTTCCACATTTGTGTATACTAGCTCCTTAGCCCGACCCCACACGTAAAAGTCAAGCGGAGTCAGGTCTGGTGAATGGGCGGGCCAAGGGATGGCTTCAAAATGGCCGATTATTAGCAAATAATGACATAACTTCGGATTTTTCTTCAAAAATCTTTAAAATTTTATAAAAAAAAAATAGTCGCACTTCGCCTAACATAAGTTCAGTTTAAATGGTTCTAAATAGTCTATACTAGCTCCTGTTTGCAGCTTTGCATCGACCTTCCAAACACCCTGTATATATAATAATATATATTTTTGTGTCCATCTTCTGCTTGAATGTTTCAATGAATGTTCCTTATAGACTCCAAAATGGGTGGACCGATATTAATGAAAATTTCAGAAAATCTTTAGAATGAACTAGCGGATATTCCTGAGTAGTTAGGTGGCAATCGGAGCATTTTTTTCAGCTGTTGAGTTCTGTTTCAAGGGGAATTCGAAACCAGACTGAGCAACAGCAACGCGTGGCCGGACAGCTAGTCTATACTTAAAATAAAACAGAGTCCCCAAAAGCTGTCTGTATGTGATTGATTCTCTCAACATCTACTGAACGGGTTTTGTACGGTTTTTTCTACAAGATGCAATTCGTCAGGAAGGTCAAGGTTAAAAGTTAATTGCATTACAATTCCCGCGGGATCGGAATTTAAGATAAATCTTCGTGACACACTGATTCCCACACGGGGATTTTTAAATTACAAGCTGCAAGCACAGCTAGTGATTTAAATAATTCGGAACAGTCGTGGATTTAATTCGTTTCATCAACACATTATCACTTGACATTTAACATTTGATAGACGATATAAATATTGATGGCTATGAAATATAAATTTTACGTTACGCTAACGACAACACCTCGTTTACCACCAGTGGTCGTCAAATGGAAGATTTGATTCTTAAATTGGGGCGTGATAGTCTATCTGAGATACAAACTATAGATTGTATTATAAATCAATCGCATAAAAACTAAGAGGATACCATGGTCCGTTGGTGCAGGTGGCAGTGAAACTATTTCAGCTCTGCGGGTCGCGGATTTAATCCCGGCCTGGGCCAACATTTTTTTATTAACGAATCAGTTCGATTAGCGAATCAATGCCGAAACGTTGCTAGCATTCTTGGGAGTATTTGTATAGTATTTAATTATTTAATAATTAGTAATTTCCTATCATCATCCTCCTGCCTTTATCCCACTCGAAGTGGGATCGGCGCAACATGTTATAACATGATTTGGCTACGCATTTTACGACCGGCTGTCTGCCTGATATAAGCTTACCTTGGTTGTATTTCACGACACCTCGATAAGAAAGAGGGTGGTTTATTCTACTCAACCGAATACCATACAGTGGGTCCTCTTAACTTAGTCACCTTTTACAACACCTCAGTAAGAAATAAGGGTTGTCTATTCTACTCATCCGGATACGTCATAGCAATAAATAATTTCACATAGATTTACCTTGTACATTTTTTCATTATAAGAACAAAGACTTATAAAACTGACATATGCTTTTTTTAGATGAACCGGTATAATCAATTAAGTATAACTAAGGCGTTTCTGTTGCTGATCTTTTTTGGAGTGACGTACGGACAATTCGAGTCTGGACCAAGTTATGTAGGAGGTAAAAGGTTTTTCTTTTACGGTGTATGGATATTCCGAAACTCAAATAAAATTTTCGATTTTTTTTTAAAGAACAATTCCATTTTCAGGAGGCATTATTTTATTTATTTATTTCTAGGGCTTGAAAGGCTAATATGTTCACGTTAAATTAATTTACTTTTTACTTTGACTAGGTACACTACAGTGGATGTAGTGGGCAAGTAGTGTCTTATAATAATCAATCATCAATCAGTAATAAAATCGTAGAGATCCTAAACAGAAATTTAATGTTTTTAACAAAAATTTGATATTTTGAACTCGATAATAATTTTACAGAAGTCGAGGTATCAACGGCGGAAGCAGAGTCACGTGAAAATGGTCCTGAGCTAGAATTCAAGTATCACAATCATGAAGAAATGACTAGATACCTTCGTGCGGTATCCGCTCGTTACCCTACACTAACAGCTTTATATTCTATTGGAAAATCTGTAGAAGGTAATTTATTTTATTTACTATAACTACATAGTATAAAACAAAGTCACATTCTTTGTTCTTCCATATATCCCTATGTATGCTTAAAACTACGCAACAGATTTTGATGCGGTTTTTTTAATAGATAGATTGATTCAAGAGGAAGGTTTGTATGTATAATATAACATTCAATACAGAGTAGAGAAATACTGTAATTTTTGAGGTTTCTAATGTGATGTCGTAAATAATTACATTTTTTCCGCTTACATTGCAAACGCAGGCTAAACCCTACGAGATTTATCAAAATGATATACTAAGTATTTGTACACCTTGAAAAGGTCTACAGAAAAGTCCGCGATGGTATATATCTATCTCTTATGGATAACCCACAATAGCATTTTTTGTCATTTACTTTTTACGAAAAATAATGCCTTATTTTTGAAGCAATTTTTATACAATACAGCATTAATCCTTATCCAATTATGTACCTTTAATAAATTTTTTATTTAATATAGATCAATAAGGCCGTTAACAGCATGTAATTTAAGTGAACATTTTCAGACATATTACAGATTTAAAATGCCGTGAAGAGGCCGCGCGTCGCCCTATAGCACTTCGGATTCAGCAGCTATATGTCGCTCTTTCAAGAGTTTGTTTAATGACAAGGAAGCTGTAAATGTTGTATTAAAAGACATTCTGTAATTAATTGTAAAAATAAAATGTAGGGAAAAATGTAAAAATAAATAAGTAAATATGTAGTATATGAATTTAGATATTCCAAAGATAGCAAGAAATCTTTTTAGTATAGGGAGAGGGGAATTGTTTTTCTTCAAATTTAACGCTTGCGGCTGAGTGTAATTTATAACGTCTTCCAAATAATACTACATAGTCATTATATATTATTACTCAATCACATATCGATATAGACAAAACTTTAATTTAATCTACTCAAAATCATGGTAGTTAAATGTTGTATAGTGAACAACTTTGACAGTTTGGTTTTGGTACGAAATCAACAAACCTCATTATTATGTCGGAATCGGATATAATCAAACATTTTTTGTTGTTTAATGGTGGAAATGGGACTATAATATAAAGTATAGATAACCTAGTTGTGGTTATGGAAATCAGTGTCTTTGCGAACGTCGACCCATTACGACTCTTAGATGCTGAGCTATCTATATCTTGGTATCATGTCTTGCTTATACACGGACTACTTATTAGCAGCCAGATAAAATTTGTCTCATCAATTATTAAAATAGAGATTAGTGCCGTTTTAATGACGGTTGGATGGCCCCTTACCTTGTAAATAAAGTGGCGTCGTTACAATTGTTTAAGTTATGTTTACCAAATCTGTATCTATCAACAATTATCTAGGTCGCGACTTGTGGGTGATGGTTGTGTCAGCATCGCCTTACGAACACATGATCGGCAAGCCTGATGTCAAATACGTAGCTAATATACATGGTAACGAGGCAGTCGGCCGCGAGCTGCTGTTGCATCTTATACAGGTAATATACCATGAAATTTGTAATACCTTAAGTATACTACTACCTTATTTTAGAACATTCGATTGCTCTCTTTCAAAAGACGATTATGGTTTATGAGAAAATATTTTAAAACATTATGCCCCTTCCAATTTGTATGAATAATAATCCACATTCTATTTTACAATTAAAAGTTAAACTAAGTTTAATTAGAAAAAAAAGAAAGGATATAATTTATCAAAAGTGTAACTTGTAGTGATACCATACAAGATGTTCATTAATACACACCTTTGTGTATTAGATCGTAACTTATTATAATTGTCAGAAAATCACCCTGTTAAGAGGTTGTTTAAGAAGTATCAAAGATCTCCTCTCTCCCATGGAGAAAAGGATTGGAATTTAGAACCCTATTCGAAATCCCGCTGAAAGCTATTCGGATAGATATTACTGATACAAATTCGAAAGTAATCATTTTTCCTCACAATATCTTACGTTCACGAATACGCCGTGTGGTATCCGGCTGAATAGAATAGTACCACCCTCTTTTCTTACCGAGGTGTCGTAAAAGGCGACTAAGGTAAGTCGACCCGCCGTGTGGTATCCGGCTGAGTGGAATAGACCACCCTCATTTCTTACCGAGGTGTCGTAAAAGGCGACTAAGGTAAGTTGACTCACCGTGTGGTATCCGGTTAAGTAAAATAGACCACCCTCTTCCTTATCGAGGTGTCGTAAAATACGACTAAGATAAGTTGACGTCAGGCAGGCGGCCGGTCGTAAAATATGTAGCCAAGTCATATGACAACATGTTTATAACATGTTGTGCCGACTCCACTTAGAGTGGGATAAGGGCAGGAAGATGATGATCTTACGTTCACGGATGTGAATATAAACTGAAAAATATTATAGTTTATATAAATTTTCATATTTGATAAAAAGCATATAGAGTTTTAACCAAGCAACTCCGAGGTATAGATTAATCTTCTCAACATTAGGGCAAAACCCCTTTTGTTATTAATTTTTTTAATTGTATTGTATTTATCTATTACTGTTCATTAAAACATGCTCAGCTACCAACATATATTTGAATTTATCTAATCGCCCTTTTATTAATCGAATTATTAATAATGATACCTATTTAATTCGGTTTTTTCTATTTCAGTATTTGGTGACCTCTTACGAAACAGATTCTTATATAAAATGGTTGTTAGACAATACTAGGATCCATTTGATGCCATCGATGAACCCGGACGGATTCCTAATATCTCGTGAAGGACAATGTGATACGATACATGGCAGGCATGTTCCTATTTTATATCTTACATATACACTATGGCTGTAAAAACTGTTACACCTAACCACACAAATCATATTTCGACCTAATCGAAGATTAAGGTCACATTTCCTGTTTATATACGTGACTATGTTCTTCGGATAGGGCGATTTGTATCTTGTATATTTGTAATTGCGAAGGTGTAGAGAACATCTGACACAAGAGTATCAATGAGTATCTTCATCAAAGTATGTATCTATTGTATATTGCATATTTTTAGTGACGTCATAATTATTCTTGTATCAATGTATATAAATGACTCGGAACCGGTAATATTACTTTAGTAGGGACGCCTTCGCAATTGGAAATTTAGACATTAAAGTTTGTTGGCTCTAAATAAAAGTTTAAAATGCAGACTTCGAATATAATATACAATTGGATTGAATTATTTATAATTCAAGACATTCTCCTGGATGAGGATTATGAAGGCCATCCGTACTTTGACGGACGTTTTTTCTACATCTATACGTCACGCTTTCGACGCAACCTTTTTTCTATCTATCCAGCATCAACCAGTAGATTCCACCGCTGCGACACATTGATTGGCCTAAGTATCACATCAAAAGTAATTGCAACTTTTACAATTTTGGGTCACAATCATTACGTTGAGTACTATTGAGTAATTGTAAAATGTTTAGTGTGTAAAGGTGACACATTTTAATACGACAATAGTCGCAAATTACATACATTTTGCAACAGCAACAACAGTAGTCATTAATTCACCTCTTTATTTTCACACAAAAGCATACAATTTGATCCACAAAACATCACATAATCATCGTGCTCGTGTAATGCTAACAATTTGTTTACGTAAAGCATTATTCTCAAATATTGTTTACAATTTCGGGAACAAAAATTAACGAACATAAAATTAAAACTAAAAATTAATTGCCTTCATAGCGGTATATTTGCCGTTTAAAGAGAAAAATTAAATGTTATTGCTAAAAGTACACATTTTAATGCGGTCATTCGGTCATTGGTTGTACCGAATAATTCAACATTTGTTCTCCTCACAGGCACAACGCCCGACGATATGACTTAAACCGAAATTTCCCGGACTTCTTTAAAGCCAACAGTAAACAAACTCAACCAGAAACAGACGCAGTCAAAGAGTGGATCAGCAAAATCCAGTTCGTGTTGTCGGGCTCGCTACATGGGGGAGCTCTCGTCGCTTCCTACCCATTCGACAACACACCCAGTGCTAGTAACTATACCTTTATATATAAGTATGAATAAATTCAGAATGAAGGTCTTAATTCTATCTTCCTAAGAACAAATAAATAAACAAATATATGGGACACTTACACACACGGTCGTCTGTCCCCAAAGTAAGCAACCAAATACTTGTGTTGTGGGTGACAGACAACTGGTGAATATATACTCATATATTTTTAAATACGAACAAAATTATTTTGCTGGTTTGGGTTTTTGTTGAAAGACAAAGAAAATAACTCAATTAATTTAGTGTTATTGATATGAATTACATGATTGTTAATATTCATGACTTCTTTAAGTAATTATAGATAAATTCCATTACTTTATTTATATTAACAAAAAAAACAATATTTTCTTCTCATTAAAAGACTTATTATTTATTGAAGTAAAATTTTAACACTTGCTTTTGAATCTTAAACTACAGTTTCCAGTAAATACTTGTTAAGGTAGTTAGCTAACCTTACGCTATTATTTCACGCTTATCAGGGATATGCCGATCATCAGTTTTATGTTCGGGTGAAGTATACAATTCTTAATATATCATTTATTATATGCATATATACAGTTAGAAACATATAATATGAAGAAACTAAAGAGTATTTCAATGAAAGAACAAATTATTCGTTATCAGTCAACATTCAATAAGTTAATAAAATAGCCTTTTTTCTGCAGAATGTTTGTGTTGCATAAACCTTGATCACCGATTTCGAAAAAAGAATTTAACAAAAAAACACCCGCTAAAACAAACCTCTATACAAAGTTTAGCCCTTATTTTACATCTTTCGTGAGCAATTTTTATAATGTTGCACACGTTTATTAATCTATGTTAAAGAGTGATATACAAAGATTTGAGTAATTAATTTACTTTTTACCCCCTTAGGGAATGATATTCAACAATGTCTCATTATTTGTAAAAGGAAAGTGATGTTTTTATCCTGCGGAGTGTGAACTTCATCTCTCTTTGAAGCGTGTGGAGCTTAGACCTTCCATGCTGTTCCAATGCGTATTGACATTGTTCACACATTCCAGCGATTGTCTAAACCAGACAAACAGACCGATTGTCTAGACTCTAGGGATATGTAGGTTTCAATTTGTCCATATGTATATATTACTTTTAATTGTTTAACATTTGTTATTCTCATAAGTCCTTTCCACCCGCATATCCCCTAAACGCAGTATTCCAGAGCTACGCGCACACACCCTCTATCGCACCGGACGACGACGTGTTCCGCCATCTCGCGTTGGTGTATTCCAATAACCACGCTAAGATGTCTCGTGGAGTTTCGTGCAAGTCTGGTTCGCAGAGGTTTGAACATGGCATCACAAATGGGGCTGCATGGTACCCACTCACAGGTAAAAAATGTCAAGTATAAAATTTTATTTTATTATATATTTAAAACAAAAACCGACAATTATACTGTTGATACTAAATTGTAACTGAAATTTGACAACTGAAATTGAAATTATTGCACTGAAACAATTTGGTTACACTGACTTGACTATTATAAATGTTGGTTAACTCTGACTTGCCATCCACTAAATAAGGTCAAGCAATATCGAGCTAAGCGAAGATAACATTACAATGTACCACGAGTTACTACGGAAAAAACGCAATTATTACAAATATATAAACCACCAGACTCTTACAAAATGGAAGCTACGTAAGTTGTTGAATACAACATCATATTATATTTAGTAATAATTACTTCAGAGCATCTGTAGTATGCTACAACTAGACTATTGGCCTACAAAATCCAATTTTTATAAGACTTTTATTTAATAATAAAAATATGTTAATTGAAATACTTTTACTTTTTTAGGAAATTACACAAATCAAACAACTTTGTGTTACAATATCAAATATATTAAAATAAATATGCATTACAGTCATAATGGTTCTTAAGCTTATAAAATGTCTAAATCTAAATGTAATCTTAATGGTTTACCGTTTGCTAACACGTCTTAATATGTTAATTATCGCAATTAATCATTTTAACTTATACCCTTGCTTTTATCTATTTACAGGTGGAATGCAGGATTACAATTACTTATGGCATGGATGTATGGAAGTCACTTTAGAAATCTCTTGCTGCAAATATCCCCCAGCACATGAACTCTCCAAGTACTGGCAAGACAATAAACAGGTGGCAATTAATTTTATTTGCACAGATATCTAAAGTTATCTAAATTCTAATATGTCTTCCCTCATGCAGAATTAATAATTTATAAGGTAATATTGTAATTAGACAAATAACAAAAATATAAATAGAAAAACAACTAAACTAGGAGATGAATAGGTAAAATATCCTGAATTCCATATACCTGATTTTATTCCAATGGTACCACAAGCTATTCTAGGACCAGCATTACCAGTAATTAAAGATGTCTCGTGATTTCCTAAGCCGAGATCATCTTCTCTTTCGTGTAGTACTAAACCACGACCCAAGATGTTATTTCGGCCACTAAGAGTGGCGAGCCTGTCAACAAAGTCAACTGTAGCAACGGCAGCTTCACTAGTTCCAACGAAGTTTACATTTCCGAAATCACCCACGTGGCGCACTTCGTGATGCTGCCCTCCATGGTTTCTTCCATCGGGATCGAAATGTGGTCCTGTCGCATCACATGTACTCGTATCACCAAACTCGTGGACATGGAAGCCATACAATCCTGGTTGTAAGCCAATTATTACCCCATGTACACGTACGCCATCGGTTGTCTCAGTGAAATATATGGTTCCTGTAACATTTTGCGACACGAGATGTGCAACCGCCACTTTTGTGTCCCCTTCAATTGTTGAAACACCATAAGAAATAAATAATATTAATGAAAAAAATAATCGCACATACATCTTGATGTATTTAGTTCTAGCTTGTAATTCACATTAATGGTTAAATCAAGACCAAGTAATATCTAATATTTTTTTTTAGATTAGATTATAGTTATCAACTTGAATAAAGAATTTTAAATAAGTACACGTCAACCACACAAATTAATACGTAAAAGATTAAGTTCCTTTGTATATATACTTTAGAAAGTAACTAATAAGCTTATATCTTCTTAACCCTTCTAAATGATTCCGAATATAAGATGATTAAGAATATATCGTAATTATATGTCTTTATATACTTATTACAGTCGCTGATCAAGTATTTAGCAGAAGCACACCGTGGAGCCCATGGGTTTGTTATGGACGAGAATGGTAACCCGGTAGAACGGGCATCCGTTAGAATTAAGGGCCGTGATGTCACCTATCATACAACGAAATATGGAGAATTTTGGCGCATTTTACTGCCAGGGACTTATAGGCTTCAGGTATATCTACGATTTCATCGTTATAAACTTATATGCAGTGCATCCCACGAGTGTACGTTGTGTATGACGTGCAAAATTGTTAAAAATATATAGTCTTTATTATTTTTGTCTTCATTATCTTTATTTTTGCAAACTCTTCGATGACGTACAAAGGTTGAACATTGTTACAAGGTTATAATATTTTTTAATACCAGCCATACGATTGAAATGAATAATTGCTGTTGTCTATATAGATAGCATTTTTTATTCTGGTTTATCGTATTTGTATTATCTTTAATTTTGTTATGTTACAGGTATCAGGGGAAGGGTATTTGCCTCAAGAAGTCGAATTCTTCGTTATAGACAGCCACCCTACACTGCTAAATGTAACTCTCCATTCAGCGAAGGTGAGTTCATTACATTTCGGCATATATTTTTTATATCAAATATTTTTATTTTGTAAATATTAATTTACCGGGAATATGGTGAAGGTACGGGAAAGTAATATTTATTACTTATGTAGATACATAAAATATATTAAACAAGTATAAAATACGTAGATTAGATGCTCTTATATTTTTCTAAAACAAGTTAAGTGACCGTACTACTTAATAACGTGTAGCTTAATCGGTTGTCTAATTGACCGATACTAAATAGTACTGATAATAGCTGGGTTTAATTTAAACATTTTGCCACAAGGTTGCAATTGCAATATATATATTAATTGCCTATTTTTCACGTCATGCTAGAGTCATTATTTATAGAGATATTGTTTGTGTGTACGTAATGGCATCACGCAAACACCTCTGCATACGGATGGGATCGGGAGTCTTCAATTTAAATGTGAGAAAATTTTAATTCTGGTAGAGTTATATAAGTAATATTAGTTGTATATAAATAGTTTAGTACATGTAGTTGCACTTTAGGGACAGATGCAAGACAGAGACGAGCCGCAAACAGAACCAACATTCACCACTACTACAGCTGCGACAAGGAGCAAAACCTTTATTACTTTTCCCACAGAACAATAAGAAAAATTTAGTAAATTAAATTGGCAACTATATTATGATTATTGTCGGAATTTATACTTTCATATAATAATATTTCTTCTAAGTAACAATTGTAAAATTCATGCATAAAATTAATGATCATAAGCTCTCAAATATTGAAAAATTATTTATGTACTGGACTGTGATTTTGAATATACTGTATATAGTATATATCATATATACGTAATTTTGAACATATCTATGGAAGTAACTTAAATGTATATATTTTAAATTAATGACAAAATTCAAACCGTTATTTGAAAATTATTTTTGTAAAAAATGATTTTTACAATATTAATATACTCTCATGTATATTAATATGGTAATAAATCTTTTTTTTTTCGATTAATGGGTTTTATAAAGTGATTTAAACGTAGTGGCATTCGCATGATAGACAAAAATGAATTAATGAACTTCAAATATTCTTGTATTATATATTTTGAATTTACTAACTAATCTTGCATATTATTATTACAATGTATTTAAGAAACTTATTAATTTTATTATTGTTTTAATACTAATTTAAGAGGTAACTGCTGTAAATAGAACATAGGTATATTTAAACCCTTTTTTGAAATATCCTTCATTAGATTTCACTAATACATTGTACGACATTTTCTTTCACACAACAAATAAAACTGGTTGTTATATACTTAGAACAATAATAGTAGTAGCTTACAAGAAAATAATAGTAAATAACATTATTTTCTAAAATATTATTAACAGTTCTGATATCTCTTTCCTATGAAGCGAAGAAATGTGGACCTTAAAATTCACCTTTCACCAAGGAATGGTGAAATTTCAAAAAGGTACCGTTAATCAAGGATATTTTTTATTAGTGTCATACTGTCTTAAGTTTATTGTGTATATTTCAATTTTTATTAACAAATATAACGATTAACCAAAAATTATTTAAATGTGTTTTATTACTATTAATATAGAAACTTATTCGCCTTGAGGTTTTTTAGTAGGGTAAGTAAAACTACTGCATGCTTGTTTTTTTAAATTTAGTACTTGCACACGCACTTGCTTTATTTATGAATAATCCTTCCTATTTGTAATAATATACTTTTTGATACAAAATTTTCGTGTATATATACACCTTTATAACCGTGGGTTGCCAAACAATTGAAATCTATGTTTTTTGTAATGATTGTTTTCGTTTAAAAAATTTATATGTGGTTTTTTAAATACCTAACGCGAGAATTTGTATTTTAAACATAAATGTATATACGTAGAATCCCGATGGTCATTTCAGACCCACTGTCGACTGAAGCGCCATTAAAATCATCGAATGCATGCAAATTAAAAATTTCGATAAGCGTATTTTGCATTTTAGACATTTAGTAAAAGTTATTATTTATATTTAATTTATTTATTAATGACTAAAATTAAGTAATAAGTAGTAAAGAAAGACGACGATGCCGCATCGTGGACAGTTTCCTCCTTTTTTACGCAAAACGCAAGCAAAGTATAAAAGTGCAAAATGACGATATGCGTATGCCGTGTAGCTCTGGACTGTAGGCCTTGCCTTGACACGCTCTCTATGGTACCTACTTGTATTACGCTTCCCGCTTGGAAGGGTTATTGCTTGCATGTAATTCAGCTTTTCTGTGATGGTACTGATACATAAGGATTATATTTTTCAAAGCTTAAATAATTTCCTTTTGATGCAGTATTAATAAATGATTAAAACTAATTTCATACAACAGCGCATCGATGGTGGACCATACTATCGGCCAGTGGCGTTGCCGCCGCGGCCGGCGCCAACACCGCCTACAGGCATCTTCTCCACTCTAACCAACTCTATTAACAGTTTTGTTTCTAATATATTTGGATAGTCTAGCTCTGTATTCATACCTGTTTAAGATTGTTATAAATATCTCTGAATAAGATAAACTACGATGTCATTTTCATGCTTATTTATATATTTCATTTTTTTTTTCTCGACACACAAAAATAAAATTCCAAAAACCTTACTAGTGCTACCCGCGACTACGTTCACGCCAAGTCAAAATTTTAGATACCATTATTAATGTGTTTTTCATCTGATCCCGGAAGAAAAACGGTTTTTTGTATCCTATAATGTTACCCCAGTGTATAAGCTTTAATTCTGCAAAATTACATTAATAGTGGAGCGGATGAACCGTGACAGCGTAAAAAACAGACAGCCATTCGCATTTATAATGTTAGTTTGCATTCAACTTCTCTAAATGTAACGCAATAGCCTAGGTAATAAATCTTAAAACAAAATTTTAAAACAATAAAAGTACCCACTAGTCTTTACTCTTATACTTGCCTACTTAATAGTATGAAATCTTTTAGATATATCATTAAAATTAAAAGTATTATGTATGTGAGAAATTGTAAATACCTTAATTTTAGTTTGTAGTTATAATATAGCTTAAATAATTTATTCTCAATTATATAAAATTATAAAGTGAGGGTTGTGTTTAATTCTTCAAATAATATAAACAATCTCCCCTTGAAGAATGTGATATATGACCTTGTTCATTTCTTTAGCTGATGGAAGTCAACCTAGGTCCATTCGGGACATAGGGATTCTTTAAGGGATTTCCAAGTCATTACTTCTGTTTCGAGAAATGCTAAGCCCGTTAAATTTATTATAAAACACGTAAAGGGAATACGCGAGTTAGTGACAGATTACAAAAAACATAGTACTTGCCAATTCTCGCCCTTTACACAATACCTAGGCCTAGGATTTATCATAAGGATATAAATGTTTTGGTTTCACAGGTATCCACTACACTGATAACGTAATTAACTTGTAAAAACTAAGCAAGTCACAGTTAGTCGGTCAAACACGTTAAGGGACTGCCGCACGAATGAAATAATAAATGGATCAATCACAACTTAAGGCACAGAGCATTAAAATATAGATTATGCCACAGTTTGTAATGAACACTTTCGTTTCCGCTTTGACCCAGCGGCTCTCTGAGTACCAATCAAGATCAAAGTTATTACTGACAACAAGCACTTTTTGAAGAGTTCTGTCTTTAGTTTTGGATGTTAAGATATAATTTATAGAAATATTATTCAAAACACAAAGTTGTGTTCAAAGTCTCGGTGACTAATTGGTGCAATTATTTTTCTAACTACAAATGACTAAATTATAGATCTAATAATTAAATAGCTCGCACGGTTTCATTGCACCGCTTTTGGTGCGTCTAGTCATCGTAAAAGTAGGCTATATAATAAATATATGAGAGACACGTTCGTCCTACCGCCGAAATATGTTATTTACTTCGCCGAAGTAAATAATACTTGCGTTATGGGTTGTCACCCATAACGCAACTGGTAAATATCTTTAATATTTAAATGAGTCTATCTTTATATTTAACATATATATATATATATATATATATATATATATATATATATATATATATATATACATATATATATATATATATATATATATATATATATATATATATATATATATTAATATAGAGTATATCTTTAATATTTTATATGAATCTCGGTAGGTTGCATTAAAAAATGACGTTTTATCCCTATTTTCAGGCATTGCCAAAATATAGAATTTAATGCAAATGATATTTAAGGTGTCAAACATGATCCAATGGGTAACAGGCGGACCAAAAAAGTTCTAAGGCCAGGTTCGAGTCCCACATGTCACCGGCGCTTTCTTTCTTTTTTTATTTTTTTTTATTTAATTTTTTATATCTTTTGGAAGTGGTATATCTGTGGTAGCCCAGCGGTAACACCGTGCGACTCTTTCGAGGAGGTCACGGGTTCGACCAATGAGTTTTTCTGTTAAAACTTATGTGTCTAATTGATAATTGCAATTTATCGCACGCTTTTCGCTGAAGGTAAACATCGTGAGGAAACCTGCATATCTCTAGAGAATTCTGGAGATATGTGTAACCTACCAATCCGCATTGGAGCAGCGTGGTAGGTCTTAGCTCCTATCCTTCTCTCTAAAAACGAAGCGAAGAGGCCTATTCTCAGCAGTGGGATAGTAACTGGCCGCTAATTATATCTTTTAAAAAATTACCGAGCAAGGAACAAGGTCACCCAGGTACTACTACTTATATAACTTTAAATACATATATACACCCATGCTCGAAGAACCAACGAATTGTTTATAGAAAATGTTGGCCTTCGACGGGAATCGAATCCGAGACCCGCGGAGCTAAAGGCCAAAGCCAGTCAAAATCATATCGCCCATATGTTTAAATAATACCTAGTAAGATATTGTGGCGTATATCGCCAAAACAAAAAAAAATGTGATTCAAATAACCAAATTCAAAGTGTTAAAATAAAACGAGAACTGACAACATTGAACTTTATACAAAAAAAAATTATTAGGTACTATTAATTGGATAAAACAAAAACACAAATTTTTATTCAGTAAGTTTCTCAATATCAATCAGATCTTTACATAGCTGAAAGGCAGATATAAGCGAAGCCAGTTCGATACGCTCGCTGCAACCGCTCGCCAATCGAACTTCCGAATCAGCCATCTTTATTACAAGCGATATTAGTACTTCCGGAGGAAATTTCACTGAAACGATTTAATAAATAAATTATCTAAGAGTAGCGGGAGACCGTGCATAGACAAATGTCGAGGACAATATTTTTCAGATATTCATGAAAAACGTATTTTACCTCTTTGTATTATTGTGTGGATCTCTGTCAATATGTCCCCAAGCGCCAAACCTTTAGCGATCTTCAAATCTTGAATATCTTTGTATTGTATATTAAAGAAAAAATTGGCATAAGTTTTTATTACTAAAGCGTCTTGCAAACCTAACGAAGCCAACATATAGATTGAGCCATATAGTACCTAAGTCTGGTATCATTTTAAAGGCCACGAATAAATTGAACCCTAGAATTTAGAATCAACCAAGATTTGTGGTAATTTAACATATGTCTTGTGCAATGGCAAATGGACAACCAGATTTGTCGTTTCCCGATTGAGGAAACGTACTTTTCGTATAATACCTACTCAAAATTTCTAAACTGAAAGTTCCAAAGAAATAAAATCTCTAAATCTAAGGTAAATCTGTTCAAGGTTAAAATTGTAAAATAATGAATATAAAAAAATACCGTAAGAATAATAAAAATTGTGCATGTACGTTTGTGACATTTTTATAAATACATGTCATAATTTTATATATTTTATACAGCAATCCAAATCGTATACAATTTTGTCAACTATTCGACTACCCGCTATGACAAATTTTATTTTCGGTTTGGTACTTTAAATTCGTTATTTATTAGACTTTTCTAGGTATTAGAATATCGTTGTTATAAACTTGATATTCATCTCAAACGGTAGTATTATTGAGCATCAGGTAAGTCAAAGTAGTAAGTGAGAAGTTGAAAGGATAATAATGGATCCGCTCTACACACACTGTCTACATAGACTTTATCAGACGTGCTTCGTTTCCTTTAAAACAAGTGTGTGCATTAAATAAGAAGAAGAAGAACATAAGAATAATTGTACATTTTTATGCCTTTAAAAAGCCGCACAGACAGAAAACGTTTCTGTCAAATATTAACCCGTTGTTACCTTACATTAATATACTTTGCAAAGGATACTTTTAAAACAGACAGCGAAGTCGTTCTCATTAAGGAGACAATTCAGTATGTAGTTGATATCAGAGCGCAGAGGATGACCCACACACGTGTACACGTTGTCTTCTGTGACGTCGCGGTAAGCGAGCCACGTGCTCTGCAGAGTGTTCAAAACCTTGCGCATATCCCCGCCCGACAATGTGAGCAGAGCTTTGATACCATCTTCAGATATTTTGACACTGATACAATTTTTTTACTTTATCAAAGAGAATTATAAGTATAATTTAAAGTAACGAACTGTTACTTCAATTTTATATCGCCCTGCCTCAGCTGGACACGCCTTTTTGTGAGATAAGACCTATCATGCTAAGCAGCATGATAGGTCGCAGGTCGATATAACGCAGATTAATACTTTACACATTTATAGAATTAGGCGTTACTTTGCGGAGATCCATAAACCAAAAGTAATAAAAAATAAATATTTTGCTTGAATTGATGAATCCGCTAATCATCGTGGTTTATAGCAGAATATATATTTTTTTATTACTTTTGTACTTCACAAATTATTAATACCAATTAGGCCAGTATTAAAAGAAAAAAAAATGTTTTTAACCATTTAAAAAATTATAAACTGTCAATGTGTTTTCTTTCGAGGGCATTTCGAAACTAGACTGAACCATAATAACATGTCGCTGGGCCGCAATCTATATAAATTATACATGTTATTCATAAACACGTAAATCGCATTAATATTATCACACCTATTATAAATACTTACCGTTATTTAGTAGTAGCTCGCTTCAATACAATTTTAACGACGCAATAATATTATCATTTAATGAGCCTTGTGCTATAATTAATGTAATAAATAAATACTTATAGAATTAGGCGTTACTTTGCGGAGATCCATAATATTATTACTTTTGTAATAAATAAATTTTAATAATATCAAGCTACTCTTGTATGATACTCAAGCTATAATTTTACGATCGAGGGAGCTAATACCGGACATTTTTTGGTAAAAAATACAATAATCTTACTTTTCCTTTTCGACGATCTCTTGCAAGCGCGGTACAATCTGGGCTTGTTGTAGCGGGGCAAAACGAAAGCGGGTACATCGCGATTGTAATGCCGGTATGATCTTTCCAAGATAATTGCAAATTATACAGAAACGCACATTCTCCGTGTACTTTTCTATTACTAAAAACAAAAAATACGTATTATTAATAAATACGCGCACGCAAGGAAAGCTTTATATTTTTAAAGCTTTAAAAAAAATCTCGTTTTCGCAAAAACAATTATTGCTGCTCCTCTCCTATTCATCTTGGAGTGATGTTATATATACACCAAACAAACAAACTCTTCAACTTTATATATTAGTATAGATATCTTTTGGAACAAATCAATGACGAGTCAACACAGGTGTATTTTATATATTAACATATGTTTAAGATCATACCAAAAAGTTTAATAATATATGGTATGATAAATTTGTAAAATTGTGTAATTTACTGAACACAAATTCGTGTAGCATTCTAGAAGCATTAATTTTAATATTCGTTATTTATATTTATCGTTTTAATATTTCGACCAAATATTAAAACGATACCATACCATACGATATGTTACCATATGATATTGAGCGATGCATTGCATGGGCTATTTAATTACTGCATTCTTCAAGAAAATTATGTATTTGTCTTCCATTTCATTATAAATGCCCATATAATTCACTACTTCGAGTCCTACCCTCATATATTGTGGTATCATAGTACAGCAACTGTCGTGACATTCGGCTGATACACTCAAAAAATGTATTGCGGATTTTGATGTTTTATGCATTTGCATGTATAGAGCATACCCGACAACATTTTTGTATAGGTAATTGTTATAAATTATGTTTTAGACAAATTGACGTAAATTGCAACAAAGGATGTAAAGGATTAATAATGAAAAATATAATATAAACAAACGCAGTCTTTATTGGATGCTGCAAACGGACGAAGACGACTTTCTCTGAAGTTTTCGTAACATTTTTCTACTCATAATTAAAGTATTGGTAGATCCTTTCAACTGTGGACGTTCGTTTCTTTGTTCTGAAACTTGAGATTCCAATGATTTTCTACGAATAGCAATTTCAAGCGGCATTTGGACACCCAACGCTCGTGCAATTAATTTTGAGAATGCTGTGTTAACCTACAAACAAAGATATTCGTAGGACTAAATTGTGAATAAAAATTAAAATTTGAATATGATAAATAATAATCATAGGATCCCCTTTCGATAGACCTCTTAACGATATCACCAAGTAAAAGTTCTTATATCATCGACATTACTGCTCTTCTTGAACCTTTGGAGATAAATCGGGACTATGGAAAGAGACCGCATCGTTTAACGCTTACTTTGGAAAAGAGATGAGCCTTGATATAGGCGCTAATACGTTAGTCTCGTCCCATATCAAGGAAGCGGCGTAAATACCGGAGCTGTGGCGATATTGCCCGAATCTTCCACAAGGCGAAAGTATGCATGTAGAATTTTATATTTGTGCGAATTGCACAAATATAAAAGTGTGAAGTCAAAGTAAAAACCGTGAAGTCAAAGTGCTAAAAAAATTTGGTCCGTTCTTAATTCCTTGGTTAATTGCCTCTTAAGGTGACATGAAGCCTGGTTCTTTTAAAAAAAAAATCAGCTTAGCAATTTAACGCGGAAACAGCCAAAATTGTTAACGTGGGTATTATTTATATACCTATTACTAGCGTGAAAGTAATTTAAGATGGACATAACTTGTATATTTTTGTTATAACGAGTAATTTACAATCCATCCTAATAAGGTATGGGTTGAGTGATGGTGTTTGTTAGTGGGCGATGTGGCCGCTGTTTATCTTAGTAATAAAGATCTACACAATTCTCCGACACAGGTTAGTATTTCTATAAGATTATTCCCCATAATCCATGTTAGCTAGAATATAACACCATTGCATTTGCACCATCAGATTGTTTCAAAGTTATGATTATTCAAACTGTTAAAAATATAACACTACCATTTCTCCTGTTCTCGCAGATCCTTTAAAGTTTTCCAGTAAATGTTCAGATGCCAATTGCTGTACACATGAAAATCTGACCGCCCGCTGGTGCTCTAAATCAGATTTATTGCCAAAAAGTGCCAGTAACGGTTTCTTCTGATCATTGTCAAAGACATCTTTTGCAGTTTTAATCCACTCGTTTAGTTTCTCGAAACTTTGCAAGCTCGTCAAATCGTACACGAATATTACTATCTAAAAAATTATTGAAATACAATATTTCGATTAAGAATTACAACGGAATAATTAAAAAAAATTGATGAATATAATACAAGTACTAAATTTCTCATATATGTGATATTCATATCAAGATTTGGTTGATTTCGGACTTAGCAAAATTGTGATATTTTTAAGCCATTGTCGGAAAATAAAATTTTACAAAAAATTAAAATTTTGAAAAGTAGAAAAACAAGCTTAGATAAATTCAAAATATTATTTATTTATGTAAACAAGTGCTTTTTAACTCTACTGCTGGTTCGAAAAATGCTCATAACGAGGAGAGCGGGCAAATACCTACAGTACAAAGCGTATCTACATGAATCATTTTAAAATCGAGTATTTTAATCACTATCACAAATATGGTTGTTCTTTATTTAAAATATAAACTAAAAGTTTGAAACCCTTACGTCGGAAGCGTACAGATAGTTAGGCAACATGTTCGTTATTAGCGCAGCACCCGCCACATCACAGATCTGCAACGGGACGGGAGGGCGTATCCCCACCCATTGAGCAGCAGAAACCTCGGCGCCCTGCGTGCTGCCCCAAGCATTACCACTTCCGCCCAGATACCGGTTACATATACTGCTCTATTAAAATAACACCATACTTAGAGTAACGGACCGGTACAGCAGTGGAACCCCCAACATGGGGAAATGGGTGGAATAGTCCAGAATATGAGCTGACCACCCGTCCTGCAACGACGGGCGTCCCAGCAATTAGATAGATAGATAGATAGAACGGTCTGGTACTATCCCACTTCTAGGCATTTTTCTCCTCTATCTTTTTCTGAACGAAGGCGTTGGTAGCTTACGCCTACGATGCCGCTTCAGTACGAATTGTAGGTTACACATATCTTAGGCATTCTCATGATGTTTTCCTTCACAGAAAAGCGTGTAATAAATTGCAATTATCCATTAGACAAATAAGTTATTAAAAAGAAAATTCGTTTGTGCCTGCATGGCCTGGTAGTGACCCTTCAGCTCCACGGTTCGCAGTTTCTATTACCACTTAGGGGCAATATTTTTTAAATACAATTTGTTAGTTCTTCGAGTCTGGGTGTCTATCTAATCTAATTTCAGGGACGCCTGTCGGTGCAAGGCGGGTGGTCAGCTCCTATTCCGGACTATTCCACCCAAAGAGTCTGGGTGTACTTATGTGTTTAAAATTATATAAGTACTATATTTACCAGTGGTCTGTGACCAAGTATTAATTTACTTACATTAGGGACCGACGGCAGTGTGTTATTATTCCGTACATATTAGTTATACATATTTATTTTTGCCTTCGATTCGAACCCATGACACCCTCTCTAGAGATGTACGGTCTCACCATTAGGCTATCCTGGCTGTACACCACACACAATTTCATTTATATTACACGCTTTATATTAGTTTCAGCTGTATGTATGTTTACATGCAACTGACTCCTTTGATGTCAATATTGTACCACTTCGATTGGACACATTTAATACAAACTTTGTACAATTTAAACTGAAGACAATACAAAATAGTTTTAATTTAAAAAAATGTGTTAAAATATAGTATAGCCATGACTTACCTTTCCTGTTAATGGTTCTCCTATAAGTGTAATTTTAACGCATTTTCCTGAATTTTCTTCTTCTTCTGTATCAGACATTTTCACTTTTTAATTTAATTTTCACAATTCATATAGCTAATTTTTTTTAAATCTTATTTATGTATCCAAATTAATGTTTTGCCAATACTAATTACGTTAAAAGTTTGTAACAATAATTCTTTAAGAACTCCAAACTTGTGCTTACTTTTTTCGTTACTATAGTTACGGTAACTAGTATAATGTCCGACGAAACTATATTTTACAAAATTATTTTTTCTAAAAACGCGATCGTAAAACACTAATCATTCATTTCGAGGCAGTAAAGAGCAATACGGAAAGCATAGAGTTTTCAAAAGTCACAACAAAATATTTCACTATTAAATCGCCAATAAATCAAAAAACTAAAAAAAGAAAAAAAACGCATTTTTTATCCTACGAGTTTGCCCTGCAATCTTTAATTGTGACACATTACATAAATTAGTTCAGAGAATTTGCTATGAAATTATAACAGACAGACAGACTTTAGCATTTATATTATTAGTATGGATGTACTTGCTTACGATTAGTAAAATATTTTTAAATAATATTCACTTCAGCGGTATCAACATCTAACAAAAAAAAGGACATAAACAACATACTGACACAAAAAAAGCTTAATAGCAACACAGGTTAAAGTAATAACTATACTAACTTCTTCTTAAAGCATTCTGTGCATCGTTGGTCATAGCATCAGCTTCATCTAGTATAATAAGTTTAGGTCCTGCTTTGAATATAGTTCTTGTTGAAGCAAAACTTAAAATTTGTCCACGTACTATTCCTATACCTCTGTCGTCAGATGCATTTAGTTCCAATACCTAAAACCAGATTTTTTTATACTTCAAAGACTAATGAATTGATAATGACAATGAATAATTTTATATATATATATCCTCCTGCCTTTATCCCACTCTAAGTGGGATAGGCAGAACATGTTATAAACATGCTGTAACGTGATTTGGCTGCGTTTTTATGACCGGCCGCCTGCGTGACGTCAACTTACCTTGCTCGTATTTTATCCCTTGGTAAGAAGGAGGGTGGTCTATTCTACTAAACTGGATACACACAGTGGGTCAACTTACCTTAGTTGCCTTTTACGACACCGCGGTAATAAATGAGGGTGGTCTATTCTACTCAGCTGGATATCACACGGCGGGTCGACTTACCTTAGCCGCCTTTTACGACACCTCGGTAAGAAATGAGGGTGCTACTATTCTACTTGGCCTGATACCACACTGCTAAATGACAATAAATAATGTTATCTTATAAAAAGTTATTAGAATAGATTAGTATTATAAAAGAAATTAGTTGACTTAACAAATATTCATTGTTCGCCAACCACAAATGTCACTTTCAATACTTTGTCAATGATAAATGAACAATAAAGTAGTTACTTGTTACTATCCCACTTCTAGATAAAGGCCTTCTTTCTTATTTTGGAGAGAAGTATTGGAGTTTATATCCAACATGCTGCATGTAGATTAGTAGGTTACACATATATGATAATAAAGAAATGCTAGTCAACTCTACTTTTTTTTACAGAAAAGCACCTTATAAATACTTAACTTTAATTAGGCACAAGGTCAAAAAAATTATTTACCATATTTATAATTCTACTTTTTATCTTTTCAACCTTTAATAAAAGTAATTACAAAACAAACAGTTAAATATTCTACATATTTTATATTTATTTATTTATAGATCAACCAATAAAATAGACACTTCACATTAAAATTATACATTGAACAACTTAAAATAAGTAGTATTTTAATTACAGGTAATAACAAGTTTCAAATTAAGTTACGACAACTGAGAAATATAATTTAACTATAGTAATTTTATGTAAATTAAAGAAAAGAAAGAATTAATTTAAAAGAAAATTTAATACAACCTGTAAAAAAAAATTAATAATTATAAATAGATCTAAAGATTTCTTAATAATATTAAAGAAATAGTAATAGTATTCAGAAGAAACTGAAATCTGTTCTTCATATTCACCAAAGTTAAGCACAAATCAATATAGCAATAGAGAAAAATGCTAAATATTTCCATGCTATTATTTCAATTTTATTACTTACCATAGTGTTAAACTGTTGCGGTGTATACATCTGTTTGGCACACGCCAGAATAGTAGATGTTTTGCCAGTCCCTGGCGGCCCATAGAATAATAAATGTGGTAATTGATTTTCTTTCATGAATTGATTAACTAAACAAAAAAGAGTTATCTATCAATGCAATATTTATGCTAGAGATGCAATTCAAGTTAAAAATATGCAGTACTCATATAGACCTAAAATCTTCCATCTATTCAGTTATTTAGTAAATACAAAAAAAATCACTTTTAGACAACAGAAAAGTGCATAAGTGAGTTGCCTCTTAACTTAATGGCTTACCCCAGGTGCTTACACAATAATTAAAATCAAATGAGTATGCAGTCTATAAGATTGAATTTAAAGAGATAAAAAAAAATATTAATTTTAATATTACATAGTACTTTTAATTTTTGTTGATATAATTTATTTTGCACGATATGAACAACCAAAAAATTGAATTTTAGATATATTAGAACAAAATTTGAATGAGAAATAGAAAGTTATGATCAAGCACCTTAAAATATCTTTAATTCAAAATATGAGAAAACAGTCAAATGAAAAAAATATAATACACTATACAACAAGAATATTAACCAAGAAGAAATGTAAACATCAAGTATACAAAAAACTATTACTTACTAGTTTGTATGATATCATCGTGTGAGACTAAGTCTTCTAGTTTAGACGGACGATATTTTTCTACCCTACAAAAACAAATTAGTGAAGCAAAATACAATAAAACGTTTTTCAGAAATACTGAGCACTGAGTAACATGCAAAAAGTAAGTACTTACCAAGGCAAATTTTTGCTCACTTCTCCGACAGTCATTTTAGATTGTCCTTCTTGGTGATATTGCATGCATACAATTATAATTATTTTAAAAAATATGATCGGAATACGTATATTTTGAAGAGCGCGAAAACTAAAGATTACAGTGAACTTGAAAACTTTTATTTATAACCACAGACTAAGAACAGCATAGATTACGAACTACAAAATAACAGTAAATCTTTGTTTACTTTTCTCTATGGTGATTGGCCATTTGAAAGTTTGAATTGATTGAATAGTTTGGCCACAAAGATAAATAACCTAAAGAAATAAATAGAAAATTAAATATTGTTTCAAATGACCATCGCAGTTTTTTTTAGCTTTATAAAAGTGAAATATCCCCATCTCTAATATATAGAGTACATTATCAATGATCCCACCATATATTATTTTATTATATCTTAAACTGATTAGGCAGTGTCCAGGCAGCTTCCAGAGGTTTCCGAAATTCCTAATAATTATGTCACTTAATTTACACAAAAACCTTAAAATTATGAATTAAAACCTTTATCATTAACTGCTATTACTGAGAACTGTATAAAGATAGGTTTTTTTATCGCGAACAGACACGGAGAGTACTATATTTCATAATATGTAAGGATCTCACAATATTGATTGTATATAGTGTATTATCTATGGAAGCTATAGTTATGGTATTTATGCGACATTTTGAAGATATTATTAAAACAAAGGAATGAATGTTCGTCAATTTATTAAAACCTTCAAATAAAATGATAAGTTGTTTTCATACTTTATTTTATTGTTCCAAAAATGCATCACAAACAAATTATAAATGGAATACTGTAAAATAAAACTTTTAGTTTTACCGCTAAATTCCATAAAGTTGCCAGTACAATATTTTCTTAACCATACTTAATTAGTTAGACCCTGAAGATTTATATTAGAGAATAAGATTAAAAAAACAATAAATGTTTCAGAGAAGTACAAAAAGCATTAAATAATTATAACATTTATAATTCATTTTAGTTTTAAAAATTATAACAGAATTCATTCGGTTTCGGTATTTCAGTCCAAAATCCTAATATTAATGAAACTGAAAAGAAACACCTTCAAGTGTTACTTAATACAATCATTTGTTAGCAAATTACTCTTTACAACATGCAAAATTTTATTAAATTTTAAATATTAAATTTATTAAATTATCCCACTGATTGATCAAGGGCGTGCTCTCGCCTTTTGTAGAGAAGAAAAAAGGGATCAACATCAAAAAGAGAATTGATTTTTTTTGATAAATTACATGTACTACGTAATGCTGAGACCATCATATAAAAAGTCGACTTTTTCAGACAACTGTGGAGTTTGTCTTAACAATTTCAACAGAACATGTCTGATATATTTCATATAGCCCATTGAAACCTTTATTAATCTTCATCTGTACCATAATAAAATAGCGCAAATAGTTTTAAATTAAAAATTTTTAGATATGAATCTTTAAATAAAACAAATTTACACTGTACAATATGCCAGATAAGTTCTCAGGCCTTTCAATGGAGTAGACTTCAAAACACTTATCTTGTGGTATGAATACCTTTAGCTTTAGACTACAAAACATACAATTATGTAATAATCCTAAAAACTAATTCAGCAAAAAAATGTAATTTCAAATATTATAACAAAATTTAATTTAAAAACTATAGTAGATCTACAAGGTTAGTATAGAACACATACTTATAGCTATAGATATTCTAATTTCTTATTTTAAGACTTAAGACAATATTATCAGACTGTAAACATACATACTGATTCTAAAAAAAATAGTATATGTATACATATATGTAAAGGTCTTCTCTCTACTATAATATAAATTTAACTCAAATTTTACTTTATCTTTACTCTTAGAATAGTTTGACGTCAAATTTGAAGAAAATACACGAATCTCAGACACATAAAATCAAATTTATCATTACTAACTAATACCCATCCATAACATTAATGTTACTTATTAAATCCCTGGGTCGCTGGCTCATTCCTAACAGGTTTTATATGTCAAATGGCATCATCTTTTTTCCTTATAAAAACTAGTAAAGTAGTATCTCTCATTTGAAAATTGGATATATTACATATTAAGTCGTCATTTATATACTGCTTTGGGTTGGCCAAAAATAGATAACCGATCACATGACCATGCTTTTTTTAAATCATTTAAAATGTCTATGTAAGATTAAATAAACGTAATATTTTTCAGTCGTTACTTCTCAGTTGCAATATTCTTAAGAGATTTGTAATTGACTCCTCACATGTTTCTCCATATCTAATCTCGTAACTTCATCAGTAGATTGTCCTTCAAAGATGGCGGACGCCGCTTCCCAGTTCCACATAATTCTGCTTTGGTACGCACTGACCATGTCGAGACGAGCATCGTCTGGAAATCTGTATTCACTTCGAGGTTTTCGGTCAGGTCCAATGGAATAATAATACTTACAACCGCTCTTCCTCGAAATTTGAGCCACCCATGGTTCTAAAACCGAAACAATGAACTAATTAAGCCATTTTCACTATAACAAATCCTAATATTATAAATGCGAAAGTCTGATGTTTTTTACACTTTACGGCAAATCCGCTAGACCAATATTTATATAATTGGGCACAATTAAAGCTTAATGAATACATCAAGGTAACATAAAAAACATCATAATATTTACGCAAGTACGATCGTGTAGAGGGCATACTTGGCTGTACTCGCCAATCATTGAATATGCCTGCAACTCAATTTTTTCGGAGACGCATCAAGGGAAATCGATTGATAATACGTATGATTGTATGTATCGTATGATAATACGAATGAAATCTCGGGTATCAGTTTTTTTTATAAATTATTGATATTCCACACTAAACTGATGGTAGTATGACGAATAAAACTAAATATTGAATAAAACTAATGAACACAATTTGAAAAATTATCACATGTTCAGCTATCAATTTTTGGCCAACCCAAAGCCACCAAGATTATCTGACTAAGCTATTTATTTAGTTATTTATTCATGTACCATAATAAAAGTAAGGAAAACAATAAAAAAAAGTGTACGAAGGAATGCATGAAGGATCTACGTGACCAATATCTATAATAGAGCTTATAATTTCCCGAGACTGTAGTAGCAATTGGCAGTATACGAACAAGGATAACCAATGAATATTTGGGTGCTGAGGTTTTCAAGTGGCCTACAGTAAAAAACTTGCCAGATACTACAGTAGGTAAATAAGAGATTTTAAGGCTTCTTTTAAGAAACCTTTATCTGATGGATCTATATATAACAGTGGTTAAAAAATAAAAAGAAGCCATTACCTTTAATTTCTTTTATAAATAGCAAAGATCCAACAGTGTAGAACATGTCGTTTCTATCATCACGTTTGGGAATATCCACTGTTAGGGCCTGCCTAGTCATCTTCATGCCACGATACTCGAGGTTTTCGACCGCGTCCGGAAAATTTTGCATCGGGTAAAACTTCTTACACCTTATCGACATAACTTCATTGTTTTCCGTTTTCTCCAATGCGTTGCAGAACAATTTGCATTGGTTGATTCTAAACCGGAAAACAAATAACATTTAAAAATAATACGTTTAAATTTTGTTAAATGATGTTAAAAATTAAATTCATTCATAAATAAAATAGAGATAGAACTCCTGACACAAGCATGACGAACAATCATAAAGTTATTAATACTAGACAAGGTGAGCCAAAAGCAGGATTGTAATTGATAGTGACACTACAAATAATGAGAGAGAGGATGAATCTTGTATACTTCATCTTTGTCTAATCATACATAAAAAAGAGAGACAGATAGATCACCCTGATTTGTTCGCTCTTTATTGCAATGTGGCACACTTTAGCCTTCCCTACTCTAGTATAATATCTCTATGAGTACATTACTATTACTAGAAAAGTCCCAATTTACTTAGTAACAAAACATACCGCTCCGACAACGAGTACGATGATATATCAACCCCACCAAGCATTAGGGCGTCGATGACATGCAGCGCCTTATTGTGCGACTGATTTCTACCTTGGCCGCTGTACTCTCGAAGTATCTATGGCAATAATATTTATATTTTTTAAATGAGCTGAAGATCTTTCCTTTTAGCATAGCCAAATGAATAGCGTTCATTTCTTTCGATAAATAACTATTTCTTATACAATAAAAAAAATCTTCTCTCCATGCAGTATTCTCACTAGAAAATGGAATACAAATAATTCTCTAGTAGAAGTACAAATTGTACGTTTTAAAACTTAACAACAAAATTTAATTTAATTTAGTTAAAGTATTTCTATATTGACCAGATTCAACAATTGTAATCTAAAAATAAATATCACATTTTTATGGATAAATATATATGCTTATTTAATTCTAAACTCAATATAATGAATCCAGGAAATGTTTGGATTTCATTAAATAAATTGAATTTATTATATTTGTACATATAACTTATTTAAAAAGCTTTATATTTACCTCTCCATATAATAATGTATTAGCTGGCAACATTATTTGAGAATTGGGTACGATTCTCCAAACATTCTTTTCTTTTAATTGATAAACCTGTTTCCATCCACATGCTAAAATAAAATTCGCCTATATATGTAAAGTAATATTCCATACATAATCCTAAACAGTAAGTAATACCATTAAATCAAATTCATACAAGATTTTTTTAAGCAGAATTTATACTTTATTCTTCATATTCAATGATATAAAATCCGTTACGGCTACAGTAAAACAAGCCCATGATAATAAAATAACGTTATTACTTATAAATATCACGCTGTGTGGTATACGGCTAAATAGAATAGTACCAGCCTCATTTCTTACCGAGGTGTCGTAAAACGCAACTAAGGTAAGTCGACTCGCCGTGTGGTATTCGACTGAGTACAATAGACCACCATTATTTCTTACCGAGGTGTCGTATAAGGCGACTAAGGTAAGTTGACTCACCGTGTGGTATAGTTAAGTAAAATAGACCACCCTCTTTCTCGTCGAGGTGTCGTAAAATATGAGTAAGGTAAGTTGATGTCAGGCAGGCGGCCGGTCGTAAAATACGTAGCCAAATCATGTAGCAACATGATTATAACATTGTGCCGACCCCACTTAGAGTGGGATAAGGGTAGGAAGATGAGATCATGATGATTACCTATAAATATCCTTAAATCTGCACTGGTCTTCCCACTGCTCAAAAATGTAAAATACCAGTCGTATACATTGCCGAACATCGCCTTTAAATCTGAGGACTTCTCCAAATAGCGGGGCGGTTTATTAAGTATGTTATTTTTAAACGCGTATATATTACGCAGATGTGTGCGCGAATATTTCGACATACTCAGAACGTTTGAAAGAGTATCCTCCGGGTTCCGTTTGTCGGGCTTCGTACGCACTTTGTCCGGTAACTGAAATTTTATAATTGATTTGTAAGTCTCTTATTAGCAGTTATTATTAACGTTTTTATTTAAACCACGTGACTTGTATATATATACGTGCAGCAAAAATTTTTTCCCCCTTTTTCACGGTCTGAGGAATGTGTAATTTGCCAGTTATAATTTATATTGAGGAATGCAGAATGTTTTTTTTTTTGAATAATTCTTAAAAATCTACACACACTACAATGCAGTTGAAAAACATGTATATGCTCTATTATTTATGGTTACAGACTGTGTTCGAATCGAGAAGGGATTAATATTATTTGTTGAAAAAATTATGTCTAGACTTGCTGAATGTACAACAATCATAATCAATATCTGATCTGTTAACATGTTGAATATCTGGTAATTTAATGATCTTTGGACGATAGCTGGTAAACAAAACTATGGAACTATGTGACAAAAGAGCGGTTGAAAACGAGACGGAAGGATTTTCTGACAAATGACGCATAAGAGGAGCACCAGGAAGTTATGGTGCGTGATCTATATTTTATAGAAGCAGATGTTAATTTATTTACATATATTATTATACCTATGTATACCTCAGTACTATAACTTAAGCAAATGCGATCTTGGCATAAACTAAAAGTTCAGTTGCAAAACAAAATGAAGCTGATCTAAATTGAATTGATATTGACTTGACTTGATATCTAAATGCCAATTATTAAACTTACTTTCCATAATTTTAAACATTGCTCCCTCATTTCCGCCTGAGTTTCTTCTTTTAAATTTTTGTCTTTACTAAATGCAGCTATTTTTAGTAAATTCTTTATTTGTTTCTCACCAATTCTGCAAACAGAAAAGATTTTAATTGAAGTATAGGAAATTATGGTAGAAAGCTATGGGACTGTAACAAGAGAACTTAAAATGTTTGCAAAAACTTTATTAAGTATTTAGAAATATTATAAAAGCACGTTCAAAATGATAATATTCATTGGGAGCATAAGGTTTAAAAAAGGCGCCGTAGCATTTTGGAGCCAATCTATTGTACATGTAAAATTAGTAAAAAAAACTTAAAAGGGCAAAGTTTTTAGAATAAGGGTATAGCGAAAGTGTAGTAAAGTGTAGTAAAGTGTTAAAAGACACAAAGCTTCAAAAGACAGTTGATTATACTTCCCCTGAAAGAAACTTAAAGATGGAACTCACTAATACTAATACTTTAAACTAGTCTCATCCATTCATGAGTCCTTATCCCTATCTTGGTGGGATCGGCACAACATGTTATTCTCTTCCATACTGTCCTATCATTCGTCAACTCTGGCACTACTCCTTTTACATGAATGTCATGCTTCACACAATACAACCATCATACGTAATACGAGACTATTGAAGAAATTTAGATTAAAATTAAAATATGTATTAGTCATTACTATTGTAAAATATGCGTTTAAGTTATGCTAGCAAACATTTTTACAGGACTAGTCTTTTTATTAAGCACGCCGTGTGTGTGCGGCTGAGTAGAATAGACCACCCTCATTTCTTACCGAGGTGTCGTAAAAGGCGACTAAGGTAAGTTGACCCACCTTGTGGTATGGGGTGCCAAAGTGGTCGGCCTCCTCGTGGCGCACCCTGGGCAAGCTTAGTCTTGGCGAACGGACCACTGAGGGGTGGCCAATCCAGTTGTCCCTCTGATTGGCAGAGGGCAATCTGGACGGGCTGGGGACTTCGGGGGGGTTGGGGTGAAGTCCCAAATGAGCGACCAATTTGGGCTTACTCTAAGTCTGGCTGGACATGGTTACGGCCACCGTCGGCGAAACCCGGAAGCCCAGCAATGGGAACGGGGACCTTCGGGTTGCGAGGAAGAAAACCTCTATAAAAAATTACCCGGTGGGGGCGGAAACGCCCACCAAGGCGTTGGGCCCCTACTTGGGGCGCGATCTCTCCCTGTCGACCGTGACATAGCAAACACGATGGGCAGGGAGCAATCGTGGGCAGCGATGGCCTCCCTTTGCTCTGCAAAGGGGGCGGAGGGAGGCGGCGGAGCGGTTCCACGAACTGTTGTTCTGGATCTGGATCTGCTGCTGGTGAGTCCAGCTGTTAGTGACTCGCCCAAGCCCATCGCCTGCCGCCCTAACTGGGGACCTTCGGGTGTTCCGAACGGGGTACATCGGACGCCTGGCTTACAGGTCCCCGAGGCGGTCGGTGCATCTGGTGCTCCCGATGCACCGGTTAGCGGAGGGGGGCTTCTCTTTTGAGGGGCCCCTACCTGGAGGTGTTTATTCTCTGGGATCAGAGCTGTCGGCGGAATAGGGGCAATATGTACAATGCTATCCTGTCCTTGCCATCGGCAGCGTGGTGGAGCACACAGATCGTTTTAGTCGGTGCGAGTCCAACCTAACCGCCGTCTGTCCCCGTCGGGCGGCGGTCGCCATAAGGGGTTTTTTCCTGTATAAAAAAAAACCCTGTGGTATCCGGTTAAGTAAAATAGACCACCCTCTTTCTTACCGAGGTGTGGTAAAATATGACTATGGTAAGTTGATGTTAGGCAGGCGGCCGGTCGTAAAATACGTAGCCAAATCATGTGACAACATATTTAAAACATGTTGTGCCGACCCCACTTATAGTGGGATAAGGGCAGGAAGATGATGAGTCTTTTTATTTAGCAATATCAATGAAAAAGTAGGGGTTTGAAATATGTAGAGCTTAAGTGACAAAGAGTATATACATATATGGTAAATAGGTGGATGGCAGATGATAGGTACCTGATATTGGTACGTTATATTTATAAAAAATAAAACTTACAAACAATTACTCTTATATATGTATTCATAAAAGGCTTGGTCTTCTTGAATAACAGACAATGGTACAAGTTCGGATACATCGTCATTCTTCTTACGATTGTTCCAAAGTATCGAGTTAACAGAGAATAGATGCCTCTCGGCTGCCTCTGTGTTTGATTTTTTCCACTTGCAAATCAAATATCTCTCAGAATTAGCAGGACGAGATGTTACCGGTTTATGTATGCAAACTGAAAAATAGAAAAGGTTTTTTATTTATTTATATAAACATTATATTACTTAGAAGCATAACGCCAGTCGTAAATATAAAAGATTTTTTGTTATGACAAAATAATTTATAGAATTAGGCGTTACTTTGCGGAGATCCATAATACAAAAGTAATAATAAAATTATTTTGCTATAATCCGCGATGAAGTAAAATAGAAAATATATATAATGCTTAATGCAGAGTGGACAATCGGTTATCATACCTGATACATGCAGGAGTCGTAAAAACACATGCACACACCTCCACCACCGCCACCGTGATACACAAGCACTATATACGTTCACTATCACAAACTCAACAATCGTTTCGCCCCGCAACCGAAGCATCGTCAGGAGATAGACTCCACGACCAAAATCGCAAAGCTTTGCAAGTGTTTTTTACGACTCCTGCATGTATCAGGTATGATAACCGATTGTCCACTCTGCATTAAGCATTATATATATTTTCTATTTTACTTCATCGCGGATTATAGCAAAATAATTTTATTATTACTTTTGTGTTATGACAAAAGTCAAAACTGTTGCCGCAAACCGAGATAAATAAAAAAAACTACTACTCATAATTCTCCTGCCCTTATCTCACTCTTAGTGGGGTCGGCACAACATGTTATAACCATGTTGCCTGACTTGAATATAGTCGTATTTTACGACACCTCGGTAAGAAAGAGGGTGGTCTATTTTACTCAACCGGATACGATACGGTGGGTCAACTTACCTTAGTCGCCTTTTACGACATCTTGGTAAGAAATGAGTGTGGTCTATTCTACTCAGCCGGATACCACAAGTCGGAAAAAAATACTACTACTAAGCTTTAAAAAATATATATTTAGATTAGAAGACCTGGCCACGCGTTGCTGTAGCTGTCTATTCAATTTATCAACTTTGCATAATTAGATTAAAACTTAATATAGTTACAGTTTAATTCCTAAATTAAAATTCCTTATCCCTCAAATAAAAAACTACCTTCCGAAATAAATCTGCCGTTGCACACCTATTATGTTTTTTAATCATTTTTGTATTAGTTAAAATATGCCGTATGTGCAATAGACATACCAATAACATTTTTTTTATATCTTCACTACATCACTACATATTATAAAACAAAGTCCATATTTCCGTATGTACGCATAAAACTTTAAAACTACGCAACCGATTTTGATGCGGTTTTTTTTAATAGATAGAGTGATTCCAGAGGAAGGTTTGTACGTATAATAACATTGAATACGAAGTAGAGAAATACTGTAATTTTTGAGGTTTCTGTAAATAATTACATTTTTTTCCGCTTACATTGCAAACGCAGGCTAAACCCTACGAGATTTATCAAAATGATGTACTAAGTATTTGTACACATTGAAAAGGTCTACAGAAAAGTCCGCGATGGTATATATCTATCTCTTATGGATAACCAACAATAGCAGTTTTTTTCATTTACTTTTTACGAAAAATGATGCCTTATGTTCAAAGCAATTTTTATACAATACAGCATTAATCCTTATCCAATTGAGTACCTTAAATAAATTGTTGATTTAATATAGATCAATATGGCCGTTTACAGCATGCAATTTAAGTGAACATTTTCGGAGATATTACAGATTTAAAATGCCGTGAGGACGCCGCGCTTCACCCTATAGCACTTAAAATCTTTTAGAGTTTGTTTAAAGACATTCTGTAATTAATTGTAAAAATAAAATACATAGGTAAAATGTAAAAGTAAATAAGTAAAAATGTACTATATGAGTTTAGATATTCCAAAGATACCAGAACAAAAACTTCTTGGTATAGGGAACGGAAATTGTTTTTCTCCAAATTTAACTCTTGCGGGCCACGGGCAGTAGTGAATTAATCAAAACTACTGGATCGATTTTAATCATTTTTTTTACACTGACTGACATGGGATATATATTTTATACCCGTGCGAAGCAGGGGCAGGCCGCTAGTATTATTATAAAACAAAGTCCCTATATCCCTATGTACGCATAAAACTTTAAAACTACGCAACAGATTTTGATGCGGTTTTTTTTAATAGATAGAGTGATTCCAGAGGAAGGTTTGTACGTATAATAACATTCAATACGGAGTAGAGAAATACTGTAATTTTTGAGGTTTCTGTAAATAATTACATTTTTTCCGCTTACATTGCAAACGCAGGCTAAACCCTACGAGATATATCAAAATGATGTACTAAGTATTTGTACACATTGAAAAGGTCTACAGAAAAGTCCGCGACGGTATATGTCTCTTTTATGGATAACCCACAATAGCACTTTTTGTTATTTACTTTTTACGAAAAAGAATGCCTTATGTTCAAAGCAATTTTTATACAATACAGCATAAATCCTTATCCAATTAAGTACGTTAAATAAATTGTTGATTTAATATAGATCAATATGGCCGTTTACAGCATGTAATTTAAGTGAACATTTTCGGAGATATTACAGATTTAAAATGCCGTGAGGAGGCGGCGCTTCACCCTATGGCACTTCGCATTTAGCAGCTATGTCGTTCTTTCAAGAGTTTGTTTAAAGCTGTGAATATTGTTTATAAAGACATTCTGTAATTAATTGGAAAAATAAAATACATATGTAAAATGTAAAAGTATATAAGTAAAAATGTGCTATATGAATTAAGATATTCCAAAGATAGCAGGAAATCGTCTTGGTATAGGGAGAGGAAATTGTTTTCCTCCAAAGTTAACGCTTGCGGGCCACGGGCAGTAATGAATAAATCAAAACTACTGGATCGATTTTAATCATTTTTTTACACTGACTGACATGGGATATACATTTTATACCCATGCGAAGCAGGGGCAGGCCGCTAGTTACATATAACGTGCTATCCTCCTTAAAGTAGCGGCCCGTTACTATCCCACTGCTGGAAATAGGCCTCTTCTCTCTGTTTTAGGAGAGAAGGATTGGAGCTAAGACCTACCACGCTGCTCCAATGCGGATATGTAGGTTACACATATCTCCAGATTTCTCTAGAGATATGTAAGTTTCCTCACGATGTTTCCTTCACCGAAAAGCGTGTGATAAATTGCAATTATCAATTAGACACATAAGTTTAAACAGAAAAATCATTGGTGCCTGAAAAATTAAGAATGAGAAATTGGTGCCTATCCTATTTATTCCATACATTATTGAGTGTAGAGGCGCTTAGCCGCCTCTCGTTCGACATTCTCTAAACATATCCAGTCACCTGCTTTTGCTTGAGGTAGAGCATGTGTTTACCTAAATCCCAGTTTTTTCAAGTACAACTTATATTAAGCCAAATATTAATTACTAGCATACAATCAATTACCTTTATCAAAACACCTATACATAATGTAGACAAGGCCCACGCTAAAGGGGGTGAACACGTCAAATAATTTGACAACAAAATGGCCTCCAGTCCTCACCAGAATAAGAGCTGCGAGACACTGACAGAGATACAACTGTTTTGATAAGATTTCTTGAATATTCTCTTGGCCTTCTACAGAAAATCCCTGTAACGGAAATAAAAAAATATACACATCCAGACTTTGACATATTTCGAAATATTAACTTATCGGTGTTAATAAAAAAAAATCTTGAAAAAAACACCCATGAAGTCTGTGCTGTTTTAAACCTTGATACATAGATTGTAGATTTTTATTGCTAGGAAATGCTTATCTTATTTACTTATTGATGCCTCCTAAAACCGGAATTGTCTTATTTTAAAATTATTTCCGGTACATACAATATAATAATGCACTTGTATTAAAAATGCATGATATTGCACACTCAACACTTCTACTTTTACACTTTCACAAATGTTGAAATAGAGAGGCGCAAAATGATTAACAAAAAAGAATATGAACCTATCCTAAATATAAATATATGCTGTATGACACAATGCTGTATGCATTTTTTTTACTGTACCACATAATAACAATAACTTATACATATCACCATCGCTACATGCATAAGGAAATAAAATAATTTTTGGGATATATGAAGATTCATTTAATAAAGTTAAAAGTTCGGGAATTTAACTAAACTGACAAATATAACTATAACTTACTCCGTCAGCCATAAGAAAGTGCACACCAGTGTCATCAGTTTGTTTTAAGACAAAGCTCTTTAAAGATGACAAGTTTTCTGGGTCGAAAATGTTTCCGTCATTCTTAACACCATAGTAAGGATTAAATGTTTCTGGTGCACCCGCGTAAAAATCGGATAGTTTAAAATCATTCAATCCTGTTAAGGTAAACCCGAAACCTAAAATTATACAAATAAATCTTAAAAATGAGCCTACCTTTTGATACCTTTCTTACTAAAACTACACTATATTTACTAGATAGTATCACAATTCTCAACGTACTTTACACTCTCTACATAAGTATCTTAACATACTCCAGTCAATCATTATGTACAATTGACACTATAATGTCAAATTATAGCTCAGAGTGTTAAAAGGTTGATTCGAATCTCTTAACAACGACTTGAGAACGAAAATCCGAAAAAATAAAAATTTAAGACTTCTGAACTTATAATTCGAAAAAGCTTCATTTTTAAATTTAAAACATCCATACACATATGTTTTCAGAGAGGTATAGTACCGGATAGTATGCTTCAGAGACAGTATTGCACTTTTCGTTAACAATCCTGATCTAAACCCGAACTGACTGACAAAATTATGTATTTCTTTAACTAAGGATTAAACAAACTGTCTAATACCTTATCTATTGTAGTGGCCAATGAAATGGGTCTGTAATTTATCTTATCCGCTAAGTCTCCAGTTTTATTTTTAGCTATTGGAACGACAACCGTTTTCAGCGAAAATAACATAGCTAAGACTCTGTATATGAAGCCCAACAAATTGTGCCAGCCTAAGTCCATCATGTCAAATCTTTGGCGCAGATACGAGTCAATAGCTGTGTACCCGGTCGCTAAGTATCAAGCACTTCCATTGATTGCCCGAGTGGAAAGTGAATTATGAAATGATGTTTAAACAAGTTTGCAGTTTCCTGAGGCCCTAACACTATGACGCTCACGGCAAGACCAGGTTGAATACCAACTTATTAGTTAATTTCCAAAAAGATTTAAAACCGCGATTGCGGTGTTTAGCCGCAAGAAAATCTATTTCAATTTTATCTTGGTGATCTTGACACCACCTTCGTTTAGTTTTAAATATTTTTCGACTTACGACACCTATCTTTATACAATTGACCCAATGCTGATTTCCTTTATTGCTTATTGGTATATTGGTTATTGCTTTCGTACTTTACTCAAAGATTACAATAAGAATTGTTACATACCTTTTGCTCTCCATCCTCGTCTGTACAACACATATTCCGAGAACCCCCCAGGCCCAGCACATACATCTGCAAAGTATAATAAATTTTTGTCATCAACAGCATGCTCTCCATTTTGTTTTTTAGGATTTGTAAACATAAAGTCAAACACAGCATCAATATTGGCCATTTTCACTGCCGCACGGTTTAGAAATATAACTGAACCAATCGTTTCGTATGGATTACTGCGAAATCGTGCGTTTCTCATATCTTCACCGTCCAAGTTGTCAAAGATTGTCTGCAACAAATTAGATTTTAAATGAGTTATATGTCTATCTCTTATGGATATCCCACAATAGCATTTTTTGTCATTTACTTTTTACGAAAAATATTGCCTTATTTTTGAAGCAATTTTTATACAACACAGCATTAATCCTTATCCAGTTAAATAATACATTGTTGATTTAATATAGATCAATATGGCCTTTTACAGCGTGTAATTTAAATGAATATTTTCGGAGATATTACAGATTTAAAATCCCGCGAGGGGGCCGCGCTTCGCCCTAGAGCACTTCGAATTTAGCAGCGATCGGGCGCGCAACTGTCGCTCTTTCTAGATTAATCTCTAAATAAAACATGTTTGTACTGTCTAATAATGATAAGAAAGCGATGAATGTTGTATATAAAGACATTCTGTAATTAATTTTAAAAATAAAGTACATAGTGAAAAATGTAAAAATATGTAGTATATGAATTAAGATATTAGATATAGCAGGAAATCTTCTTGGTATAGGGAGAGGGGAATTTTTTTTTCTCGAAATTTATCGCGTGCGGGCCAGGGGCAGTAAAGAATAAATCAAAACTACTGTGTGTGTGTGTATATATATATATATATATATATATATATATATATATATATATATATATATATATATATATATATATATATATATTTTCTATTTTTTTATATCTTTTAATAAAATTATCGATCAAGGCTCAGTCATCCAGGTACTTATAGAAAATTATAAAAGGATTATACAGTCCTACAATCTTTTAAATAAATGGATGTCAATCCAAATATTTTTGTAAATTAGATAACATATTTTCTTATATCATTATGATTTAACTACAAGTTGACCCATAGTTAAGGAATGATAAGAGAGAATGGAAGAGAAAAACTTGTACCAACCCTGCTTAGGGTGGAATAAGTACAAGAGAATATATAATATAAGACCTAATCACTATTTTATTTTTTACTTTTGTATAGAAAAGCCTTACTTTAGAATTTAAAATTCCTTTCAGTATTTGGGGGTCAACAAAATCAGTCTCATCATCAATAGTTAATTTCTTAGGTCCTTTTTTTAACCATTTCTCCAAAACATCTGCTGATAAAGTCTCTTCTGGTGGTGTTGGCATCCAAAGCTATAGAAAATAAATTGCATACAACTTTATAAATATTCTATTAAGAAAATAATAAAAAAAATTATAAAAGTGTTAGAAAATTATAATTTAAATACCAATTCCTCCTTAGCTTCAGGGGCGATTTCATCAGGAGTCCATTTAAAGTCCTTTGGCACTTCTCCAACAACAGAAGCCTTTAAACCAAGACCTCTTCTGCCTTTCTGTGTAGAGGCTTGAACAGGTTCTACTCTACCAGTTCCAAATTTACCTAATCCTTCACCAGGTTTGTGACCCATATTACTCATCATTCTTTTAGAAATTTCAGAATATCCACTTGAATATGCTTGATGATCATTTGGATCATCAGATGTTTTATTATAAAATGCATTATCACTAGACGTTTGGAAGCTTGCACGTCCTGAGCTATCTTCTGCATCCTTAGCAGCAAAACTTGATCGATTAATGTCATCATACTGTTCATTGGGTGAAGAACAGTTTTCACTGAGACTACTTCTACTTTGTTCTGAATAGCTAAGCCTTATTTTTCTTGGACGTTTAGCTTCTGAATCAGAATATTGTGGCCCTAAAATTATATATGACCATCTGAATCATTTATAATTTAAAATATTTTAAGCATAAGAGAATTTTAAATGTTTGTATATTCCATTTGATAACCATTTACTACTTAAAAATATAGCAAATATAGAACTTATTTAATATGATAAATATCAGAGTTTTACTCTGATATTTATCACTAGAACTGCATCTGTGTCTATCTTTTCATGATAGACTCAAAACCTAGTTAACAGATATTCCTGTGGGTTTTTTCTAGTTATCAAAATCATGCATAAGGAAGATTTAGATTAAGGAATTTATTAAAATTTAATTGTTAGAATTGAAAAAAGTCAAGCTGGGGGGAGCTTTAACGAAAATTACTGCTCCAACCCTTGACCTATAAAAACAATGTATGGTTTGATTATAATTGATTATTATATTTTGTACGTCTATATGTTCGAGATGGTATATATCTATATTTTTAGAGTTGCTATACTCACTTTACCTTCTATGAGATTGGTCAAATAAAATGTAACCAATTTCTTAGAAGTGAAAGCTATTTAAACAAATACAGAATCAAGCCTTAACTTAAATATACTAATTACTTACTACTACTAACTCAAAATAAACAACAAATTACAAAAATCAAGTAACCTTTTCAATGTAACTTTAAACCAAAATAATACAAGTTTATTTATAAGTCTAAATATTCAGACATTAATTATATGGCTCATAAAAAATTTAAAAATAATTGTATATACCTACTTGGATAAGCTTCTTTTTGATGCTCAGAAGTTTTACTATAAAATGTGTGATCATTAGAAATTTGGAAATTTGGACGTCCAGAACTACCTTCTGCATCATTATCTTTAAAACCTGGTCGAAAGTCCTCATATTGGTCATTCGGTGATGAACAGTTTTCACTTAGACTACTTCTACTTAATCTATTTGCCCTCCTAGGACTCTGTTCCATATAGCTGTTCGTAATTTTTTTGGAATGTTTAACTTCTTTAATATCATGACCTGAATATTGTGGGCTAGGAGAATCTTCATCTGATTCTTGAAGTACTAAAATAGATAACTTTTATTTAAAAATATATATAAAATGTATATACAATATATATACTATTAATACAAAAAAAAAATAGGAAGAATGTTAATCAATTTGTATTTGCTATTTCGAATTTGAAAGATTAAATTTGGATAAGTACTTTAATCAGTTTCGAACTGCACATAAGGTTCAAAACTACCCGGCAAAGATTTGAACTTCTAACCAGAGCCATGAGATGTTGTTGACGAAGCACCATAGGTATCAGCCCGCGGACGCTTCGCTGGTACAGCGCTCTCATCACTGCTAGAATCTTCATCTGAGGGATCTGACGAGAATATTTTCGAATAAAAGGTTATTATAAATTTTTAACAAACCTTACTAAAAAGAGACATACCCGAAAGATTCATATTTCCTTATAAAAATAAAATGTTAATATGTAAAATATATATATATATCTAAAACTTTATTTTGATGTCTACCTAGACATCACACATTACAAAATAATTTCTTTTCAACGACGAATAATAAATCGCACAATAAATCGTGGAGAAAACAAAAATTATTTATCAACAAATACTACGGTCAGAGGTTTCAGAAAAAACAAACACAAATAGGTAGTTTATATGATAATAACATTAAGTTGCATTACTAATAATTAACATAAAGCTAATATAGCAATGTATTTTTAAGAGCTTATCGAATTTGACATTTAAAAGTTGCAATGTATGTGAAAAAATAATCGCTTTTTATATTAAGCGATTATTTTATTATTATTATGTATCGATTTTTAAATTTGCGATTATATCTTCTTAAATTTTTTTTTCTTGTTTTGAAAAATATTATATGCGCTTAAAGAAATGTAGCTAAACTACACATTTTAATCAAATTTTTAAAACCGTTCATCTATGTTTGTTTCTAATCGTACTAGTTGGCATTAATAGTCTTTATTCTAATTAATTATTCATAAAAAAAATGTTTCATTTTTTTTAATTGTCTATACAGAAATCTGCAAATAAATATATTTAAAAAGAATGGAGTTTAAAATTTTTTTAAATTCAAAACGTTTATGCTCTGTACACGGTCACAAGATGTTTTATGTCATTTATTGTTTATTAGTTTATAACTTGGATAAAGAATACACTACGTCCATGGTTTATAATACTTATCGACGACCATATTTTTATAGTTAGTAATCTATGTCGACGACGATGTTTTAATAATTGAGATTCTCTGTAACATAGCTCTGAAATTACTCTTTCAAAAATGGTATCTTCAGTCTTGTGAAATCATTTTATAATCATAATCATTTTATAGTTAGTAATCTATGTTGTGAAATCATGATAGTGTTGTATTAATATAACTGTATGGAAATCGTTTAAGATAATAGTCTATGTTGTGAAAAATCCCTAAAACATAAGCATAGTATGTTATCTTAGAACTAAAGGTCCTGATTCGGTTTTTAGCGACATCCAGAGTTCAGTTTTTGAAACTATGCAAGTGCTTACATATTTTTAATTAAAGAGTGTAGTGTTAACATATTAAAAAAAAAAAAATTATAAATTTTATATTTGTTATTATTTTTTTAATGTTATGTTGTTTTAATTAAATAATTTAACAAGAATAAGTAATATTTTATATAATTTAAATAGAATAATTATTCTACATAAAAAAACTATAGCTAATACACTATAATGAGTGCTTGACAGATATCTGTTAAATTTGAAAAATTACAATGAATATACATATTCATTATGTACACTGTAATCTTTGGAATATATGTAATATATGGACTTTGATTTGAATATTATTAGTTTTTGTATGTTACGTAGAAAAAAATGACGCAAAATGTTTTTGTCCAACAGTCTTTGGTGAAGGTGAGTGCTTATTATTAAATTACTCTCCTCCTCAAATTAACTCCTGCCGCGTCTATGGCAATGATGTTTATACTTAGATTATCGAATAGTATTAATTTATATCTCCTTAAAATAATTGTTGCAGATCCTCTAAGAACATGGATTTATTCCAAATTTGGGTACGGAGGATTGGAGGTCCGCTAAATATAATAATTTGAAGCAGATTACGTGTTCAGAAACTGACGTGTTTTGGCGCAAACATGTTTACATATATCCGTTTTTATTTCCTTAAAAAATTTCCATTTCATTTTAATTTGTTCGATTTGTTAATGTTGTTTTGGTGAGTTATTTAATACACAAGGCAAGTAGTAAAGCCAAGACTTTTCTATAAGCATCATTGCTTCTAGGTGTAATAAACGATATAATATCAGATAATTTACGTATGACGTTCTTTTGTAAATGTTTAAAGTAGGTTCGATTCCCGCCGAGAGCAAACATTTTCTATAAATGAAGTTTGTTGGTATTTGAGCCTGGGTGTATATTTGTATTTAAAATTATTTAAGCATATATTCACCAGTTGTCTGTCATCCATGTCACCCCACACAAGTATTAAAATTAAGTTTACTTACATTGGGGACGACCGTGTGTGTAAGTGTCCCATATATTTATTTATATTTATAATGGTTTGATTTGTATTTATAACTTAAATTTATAATTTGTAGATATTACTTGTTTATTTTGTACATAAATAATATAATGAGCTTTATATTATAAAGTTAAGCTTTTCGCATATATATTTATAAGCCTGTAATACTAAAGTAATTGTAATTTTCGTTATATTCAATTCAAAAGTAATTTATTGTTAAAACGACTGTATTATTTATACAAAATAGATAACTTTTCAATAATTTTGTTTTTTCATTTCTTTTGTATTTATACCCCGCCCTACTGCAAAATATTATATATATATAGTATATATAGATATATATGACCCTTTTGATCTTTTTAGTACAGAAATTGATCTCTAGATGGCGCTATTACGGATCACAAAAAACGACTGCGAGTTACCCATCTATTTCATTATGTACACTGTAATCTTTGAACATAAGTATGTCGGCGGTGGACGTTAAGACCGTTGATAATATAAAGATATACAATCACTACATATTATAAAACAAAATCGCGTTCTTTGTTTGTCCATATATCCCTATGTATGCATAAAACTAAAACTTCGCAACAGATTTTAATGCGGGTTTTTTTTAATAGATAGTGTGATTCAAGAGGAAGGTTTGTATGTATAATAACATTCAAGACTGAGTAGAGAAAAACTGTAATTTTTGAGGTTTCTTTAAATAATTACATTTTTTTTCGCTTACATTGCAAACGCTGGCTAAACCCTACGTAATTTATCAAAATGATGTATATAAAAGCTTCATTATAATTGGATAATTGAAAAATGCTTGTAGACTAGTTTAAATAAAGAACTCAACTGTGAAAAAGATTAGATACGACTTTGCTTCTGTGGGTAACCTTAAACAGAGCACAATGATTTATGTGCTTTCGTCTTTAAAGTCATCACCTAGCATATGGTGTCAAAAAAATGAGGAAGTTAACCAATATTGAAATAGCAAGTTTTTCACTTCCATAGATTTGTCATACAAAAATTCATATTGTATTCATTATATAATTTTTTTTTTATTTGATACCAAAGTCATATATCTATACAATTTATAACAAAAGACAGCATGATTCCCAGTAATAAATAGGAGTTAAAAAAAATATAGGGTGTATCATTATTTTATTCAAAATATTATCTTTAAACAATTCAGCCACAATCTTCTTATGATGTCAATATTTTGGCAAATCTAGGCATAATTTACTGTCAAAAATTTATTTATCAGTAAATATATTCCTAGTTACTTTAGTCTTGTGTCTTAAATTTATGTATGCTAAGTTTATCAAAGCTCCTATCACTTAATTTCTTTAACATAAGCATCAAGTTCCGCATCTAATTGTTCAGCTGTTGGTACTGGTCGTCTGCCTCGTGTAGAACCACCTCTTCCTCCACGCTTACCACCCGCTCCACGGCCACTGCTTGGTGGGGGTCTGTTACCAATACCTGAAAATTAAATTAATTTTTCTGTTATATGTTTATACCAATACATATATTAAAATTCTTTCATATATTCTTTGTATATATGTTGAAGCAATAGTGACATCATTTATTTTTGCCAAAATTATTCTTCAGGAGCAAAAACCCAATTCTAATCATTCCTGAACTCTGGCACTACTCTTTTTATATGCATATCATACTTGTCACAATCCAACAATGTATTTTTCACTTCTCTCTAGTCACATATCCCTCCACATTAATATTTAAAACTCGTTTTGTGACATCATTTTCGTCCCTCCTTATTATAATATGTCTATACCACTTTAATCTTGCACTTCTCATTTGCATAATGGACACAACTTTCAGACTTCCCCTTATACTGATTTTGTATTTTATCAAGTCTTGTCACACCATACGTCCACCTTAACATTCTCATCTTTTTTACATGCAATCTTCTTTCATATCTTTTTCATTCTGTTCCATACATTAAGACAGGTTTTATGACTGTTTTTAGGTTTAACGATTAATGGTTGTCTGGTAGAAATCACTTTAATTTAGTTTTATCTATCTAATAAATTTAATATAGATTTTTTTATGTCAAATACTGAAAGTTACTGTTTTAATATAATAGAACTAATTTAGTTTATTTGTGCAATGACAAAAAGATATGTCCAACATCTCAAATTTTTAAAGGAAAAACTGCTTTTTGATTCCAAGTACAGTCTTTACTATATTTTTGGACATATTGAATGAATGGAATATAAATTTCATAACAATTGTATTCCAATGAATATATAGATATATTGTAAAAAAAAAAGTTGGCTACCAAAGTCCCTAACAATAAAATTAATAACGATTGATTATCTGTCATTTCCAAAATTCAAACTATTGCAATTGTTGCGACAACAAAAAAGAGCCATACCTACTTCTAACATCAACTAGCATATAATTCATGTGCTTATGTTTATTAGCTCATCAAAAGTATCATTTTCAAAGTGATAGTGATAACTATGTAAAAAATATGTACCTCTACTTGAATTTCTTCTAACTGGGCGTCCTCCAACAGCTCTACTTCTTTCTTCACCTCTAAATGTGTTAATTTCTGAAGTGGCCAACTGAATATTCATTGCACGGCCATCAAGGGGTACACCATTGTATTGTTTCATTGCTTTTAATGCATCAGCCCTTCTTTCAAAAAGGACATCAGCTGTACCTGTAAGAAAAAAATTAAATAGTTAAATAAAGCAATACATTATTATAATCAATGTTATCACTTTCAAAGAATAAATAAATTGCTAGGCAAAGATGGGAATGACGTTAGAAATAGAAAGTAGACATATAATAAAACAAAAAATCAAAATGTAATACTTGTTAATGTTTATAGAAATCTCATAACAAAATGCCACCAAAATGTACTGAAAATTATAAAATATAAAGTGTGGCAGTTACTTTGATTTAATTAAATTAAATCTAAGTAGTCAAAAAAAAATTGTTTAAACAATTACAATAATAAGTTTTCATATTTCAAAACAAAGCTATTGTAATTTAGTTTTTGTTATTTTGTTTATAAATACAGAAACAATATTGAATAACAATACTCACCTAAAGATCTTCCAGATCTGTCATAATGGACTGCAGCACTCTTTAGAATGCCAAACTCTGAGAAAAGTTCTTGAATATCAGAATCTGAAACTCCGAAGTCCAAATTGGAGACAAGGAGTTTAGTCGGCCCTGTTGTAATGGGCGAACTCCTTTGAATCTTCCTATCACTGAACTCATTGAACATATCATGTTTCCAAGTGCTGTTAACATCACCCTGAAATAGGTTGTCCTTCATAGATCATGCCAACTGCCCCAGCCTCTTTGAGCTTACACTCAAAATACTAAGCATATATTAGTTGTACATGTTCTATTGCCATTCACATAGTTGATTATCATAAATAACAATATTTAAATTAAATACATTGATTTAACAAATGCAAATTTTGCAAAATAAATTTTTTACAATATATTTTAATACAATCCATGATTGGAACACTGTCACTGCACTTTCTTATTTCGTTATTAACAGTTACATCAAAAGTCTTATAATGGGTATCCACATTATTTCACAGTGATGAAATATCATTTGTAACCCCAGTAGTATATGACTTCGTCAACTCTGCAATCCCAGACGCCGAGGACACTGACAAACGATGACATTTACTTCCATTCAGCTGGCTACTTGCATACCAGCCTGTATCCGACCGCATACGACCATTATAATCTCCAAATACTTTGGTACTGGTGGGTATACAGATAATTAGATAATAGCGGGCTATTTAGTGCGTATGTCATAAACTATAACGAGCTCGGTTAATAAACAACAAAAATTAGGCAGCACTCTCTGCGTCGTAGAGCTAATAGTAATAGGATTGGAAAATTTCTAATACAACATTCCTGCACAAACTAATTTTCTTTACTTCTCAGTGGATTTATACTAAAGATTTGGGATGACTCAGTTACAAACGATGCACTTGACGCGTCATTTCAGCACGTTGGTCCGCCATATTGAAATTGTATAATCAACTATCGTATTACCCTGGTGTAATTAGCTGGTTTGGATACTCCGCCACGATTTCGACCACGTAGTAATACTCCACCCGTACGACCATTACGAAAACTAGCCGCACCTCCACGACCAGGTTTTTTAACATCAAATTTTCTTCCAGCTCCACCGCCTCCGCTTCGTCCTTTCCTATTTGCTTTTATAATGTCGTCTAAAGCCATATCTATTTTGTCTACCATTTTCACTTTCTATAAGGATGAAATGCGAAATTATATTTAAGCTTAATAGTAAAACAAATATTTTATAAATTTATTAGTGTGATAAAGACGCGACTACTAAGACAAAACGCAAAAAGAACACAAAGAGTAAAGAGTAAAGACACTACTTATAATAATAATAATAATAAAGTGAAACAGAAAACAGAATCAACTAGGGATGCGACATGGAGTAGAAAAAATCGATTAATAAATAATCGATTTTCCCATAAAATAAATTGTTTTTGTAAATCGATTATTTTGATACGATATAATCGATTCTTTTGAAATCGAGATTTAATTTTTTTTTCTGAATAGTTGAAAAGTTGCCTTTTTAATGTATGTATGTATTCATAATTAAATACTATAAAGGGTAATTAAAGTAGACGACTACCGAGAAATAACAGATGCACTGCTTGTGAAATTCGATTAAAATGTGTAGTTTGGCTACGTTGGTTTCATCCAACAATGCATATCTAATCTTAAAAAACAAGAAAGAAAGAAAAAGGATAATTAAAATAATCGGGATTAAAAAAAATCGTTTTTTGATGAAAAATAATCGATTATTTAAAGAAATTATTATTCACATCTCTAAAATGAACCCATAAAGACTGAACTATAGAACTTACAGAATGAATGAATATAGAAATAGATTGACTGAACAGTTTGATGATTACCTACTAATTTTTTTTTGTATCAGGGATACAAATACAATATCTTATACATATTATACATACTTTGTTTCTGGCACAACAAATAAAAAAAATCAAATAGATAATCAATAATCAATATTTTTATATAAAAAATCGTCATGAAAGGAGCAATCATAAGTAGCTATGATGAGCGAGTAGCAAAGAGCATTCCGTGTAAGTGTGAGCGCAATAATATAAGTTCGGTTAACGTCGTCTTCACCGATTCTGTCAGTAGGGATGTGTCCCTACTGGTAATATAGAATCGGTCACAACATTGAGTGGAAAAAATCGATTAATAAATAATAGATTATCTCATTTCAAAATGTAATTAGTTGTATAAATATCGATTATGAATAGTCGATTTTTCGATGTTAACATAAAAATCAATTATTTTTCACAACCCTAGTAGTCCGTAATAAAAGGATATTTAAAGTATTTTACAGTAATCTATGATTTAAACTTTTAAAGTATCCCGGTTTATTTAACAGTAAACTATGTTATTATAATAAAAGCGCTTTTTAAAGTCTGAGAACTTAGAACTACGCTATCGCTTACCGGTTACCATACTTAAGCGCCTAATATATTTTATTTATAACCTTATGTTTAAATTTATAATCTTAATACTAGACAACCCCCTAATTTAAACGTAATAACATTGTTTACATTATCATAACCTCAGACTTACCATAAAAATAATAATGGCATTAAACAAATTCATGCATCCACGAAATATTTATAAAACTCCACCTGACTTTGCAAAACTGGCCAAAACGTACAAAGAATTTGCTGATATAGCGAAAGTGGTAAAAAAATGAACTATAAATTTCATTTTTGATAATTTGTTTATCATTTAATCCTATTAATTTACTTTTTAAGGATATCACCGGTAAAATAAGTATTGATTTTAAAGATCCGCATTCTCTGAGGGTTCTAACCAGTTGTCTGTTAAAATCTGATTTCAACTTGGACATTGATATCCCCGAATATCGTTTAGTGCCAACTCTTCCTCTAAGATTAAATTATATATTATGGATTGAAGACTTAATGAACAGCATTAACAAAACTGAAATGATATTTGGTCTTGACATAGGTGAGATAATTTTTATTAACAATCATAATTTCAATCCATAGTATTCTAAACTTGAAGTAATATTAAAAAAAGATTGCAAATTCTTATGTTAAGGTACTGGAGCATGCGCTATTTATCCCTTGTTAGCAGCTGTGAAAAATAAATGGAATATGCTAGGGACAGAAACAGATAATGAAAGTTTAGAGAAAGCGAAGGAGAATGTAATCAGAAATCATTTACAGCATTTGATTCAGGGTAGGTAGATTTGAGTGGTTATATTATTTTCAAACAAACACAATTACTATCGAACTACAAAAACCAATGTTATATTCTAATAATTGTCATATGACAAAACTAAATTAAACTCAGTTAAGTCGTTTTTTAGTTTCTTGTTAACATAAGTGGCAAGGGAGTATGTTTGCTTATTTTAATATGTAAGGATAATGTTATGCTTTTTAAATTATTGTATTTTAATAATCAGCATACAATTTTGCAGTTAATTCTATAAAGATTCTATTCTATTTAAGTCACAATTGAGAAAGTTAACTTAACTTACTGTCATTTTCATAATAGAACAAGGTTGTTCTGCTGTCAGTTATTGCATTGATCATTTCTTTCAAATACATATATTCTGTGAGTGGCCTCTAGTGGCCAATGCTGGTTAGGCTGCCTAATTGATTTCTTGTATTAATCACAAAATAAGTTACTGTGTAAATTAAGTACAATTTCAGTGACAGTGTAGTGCTGAATAATCATTGCAGTGAGAAAGAACCCTACAAAATCAGTCATTGAATATATTTTTTTGGATGACAATGCTCAGAAATTTGATTTTTGTATGTGCAATCCACCATTTTACACAAGTATACAGGAACTGTGGGAATCACGTAGTCCAGCCAGGTATATATGAATTTTATGAATACTAATACTATTTAATTGTAATACTAGTCAATGTTTTTGCTGGATCAACAAAATATTTATGGAAATTTTAATTATTATTATAATTTGTCATTTTATTTTACAGACCTGAACCAAAAAATGGCTTCACTGGTTCTCCACATGAGCTTGTAACTGAAGGTGGAGAATTGCAATTTTGTAGAAAAATTATAGATGAAAGCAAAATTTATAGAAATAATGTGCTGTGAGTAACTCAATTTCTTAAATTCAAATTTTTAACCTATAGATAGATAGATAGATGGACATAATATGTGTATAAAATAACTTTTATTGGATGCTTATTAATATGCATATTAAACAAGAACGACAAAAGTACAAATTATCTGTTTGTGGCACACTAACTACTAAGCAATAAGACAAAACAACAATTTCTTCTGGTGCTAGAAATTTGTGCTGTATGCACATATACCTGTATAAGTCCCAAAATTCAAAGATAAGATGGCCACAAATGATAAATCTGCTTGTGTCTGCTCAAAAAAAATTGCATTTTTACTCAGAGAAATTTTATTATTATTTAAAAATTTACAATTATGTTATTTTTTAAATAACAAGATCACAATTTGTTTTTGTACAATCAACCTAAGTATTACCTCTATCCACCACAATTTACGAAAATACCAAAAATGAAAAATAAATATATATATTTTTTTAATTCCAAACATTTTCAAAGATTTTTACACTTAGTCAACTTTCTCTCATTATGGTGTAAAAAAATTGTATAAATATTCCATACGAAAATTAGCAAATATAAATAGATATGCACACTTACTAAAAGGGGACTACATTTTACACTTTGCCATGCTGCAGTGCAATATTACAAAGCTCGATATTAGACATTAATGCTTTTAATCTTTGCCACTGAGATTAATACAGACACATCACCTTACAAAAAATCTGTATTTTATATCAGAATTCTAAAGTGGAAAATTTGATGAGTGTTTTGAAATGTTGTTTTTTATTTTGACAGAGTGTTTACCACTATGGTTGGCCACAAGTTTAATCTGAAGGAGTTAATAACTGATTTAAAGACAGAAGGTATTACATATGCCACAACAGAGTTCTGTCAAGGTCGTGTCACCAGATGGGGTCTTGCTTGGACATACCAACAAGATTATGATTTTTCCAAAATATGTAAGAAGTATTTTAGCAAAGCTTTAGTATTATAAAAGATAATAGTGCCTGAAAGTTATAACACAATAGACATGATAAAATTAGATGATGAAATTAATACATCACTATCAAATTTTGTTTCAGTATTACCAAGAGCTAACTTTCGAAAAAAGAATGCTCCAATTTCAATTAGTTTACCAAAGTTAACAGAATTCCCTGATCCTATACCGAAATTAGAAGGAATTCTTCAAGGTCTAAATATTATTTTTAAGGTCATAACAAAACGAAAACAAGAATTGACTCTTGATATAAAAGCATTTTCAAATACATGGTCAAATCAGCGTCGTAAGAGAAGAATACTTAAACGCCTATCAGAGGAACAATCCAAAAAATTAAAACAGAATTCAGAAACTGCTTCTAGTGAAATACCAATGACGGCACACGACAATATTACCGAGTTAAATAATTGTGCTTTAACAAAACCACCTACAAATGAAAGTGCGCCTGTTAATGAATCCTTAGAAAATAGTACTGAATTAGTAGTACATGGCTTAATGAAAATGTTTTATAATGACAAGTGTATAAATATTCACACGGAATTTTTAAGCGGCAATGCTGGTAAAGAAGGGCTACACCAAATAATTCAATATATTAAAAACAATTGGGAATGATAACTTTTTGTTTGATGATTTTAAATTTAAGTTAACAATAATTAATTAAACGACAAATAAATTAGCGAAATTGTTCCATCCTTTCACGCGGAATGCGATTATAAAGGGAAAAAGTGATTGATTTTATATATATATTCCTTATATTTTTGGCAGATAAAATAAGCAACTACTACTTTTATTTTAGACATATAATAAACAGTCTTTCTGCAAACGAACCCCCAAAATATTAAAAAAATATATATATCGTTTCACTCATTCTTGTTTCTGGGTTTAAACTATTGCAAGTATTCATAACTAATGCATAGAAACCGGCTATACTCACGTCTTATTTTATCGGATGAGCCTAAATGGGGCTCTTATTCATGATCGCTTTATGCGGCGTTATCGCAGTGGGAACTGCATGTAGTAGCTTGTTTTGCGCGACTCGTGAGCCGCTGAGGCTCACGTCTTCTTTTAAGTAACTCATCCTCTTACTATATAAGATGTCCTGTTATGGGTACTATACACCTCAGTTTGCTGTACAAATGTAGTGATGATATTATTTTGCTATAATCCGCGATAAAATAAACTATACATAATACTAATGGAGTAAGAGCCCGTAAACCCCAGACCTTCGTCATTTATAAATGAATGCTCCCAATACAGTTAAGAACTATGGTAAATTATGGAATTTGGAACATCGTGGCTTTGGGAGTTAAACGGTACTCAATATATGTAAAATACTAATCTAAATAAATTCTTATCTTATAAATATCTTGGATAAAACCAATTTCGCTAAACTACCCATCTTAATCCAATTTTCCAAACAGCGCATCTGATACTATTTCTTGGTAGTTGTCCACTTTAATTAGCCTTTGTTGTAATTAACGATTAATATTAAAAAAGACAACTTTGAAATAGAAAAAGTAGATTTTGAAAGGGATAAGAATCGATTATTTATTAATTGTAGTTTTCGATTATTTCTTAATCGCTTTTTTCGATTATTTATTAATCGATATTTTCAATTATTTATTAATCAATTTTTTCGATTATTTATTAATCGATTTTTTTACTCCAAGACATCCCTAGCATATGGTAGCTATAGGAGGACACGAGGTAAATATTAACCTATGGTAAATATAATCAGGGCGGTTTTACTACAGGCGCCAACACATGTTATCTCGCATCCCTCTTGCACATGTACGTATTTATGAATGAATCGTATGAAAATAGTCTCAGCTGCATCTCGCTCCACTCCCTCATACATATTTTTACGCACTCATTCTCATTTTGACTGTCTATCATATAAAAAGTTGATTTTATCAATGAATGGGCGGTGTATTAAATTTTTAAATTTCCCGTTGTAAAGTTCTAGTACTTTAATTTTTACTAAAATGTATAATTTTGTTTTAATTTAGTTAGCAAAATTCTTGAAACAAATATCACTAGAAGCAAATTAAATGTATAAAGTCTTATTTCACCAGCAGCTGTTGAGATATTTCTTAAAATGAGAAATATAACAACGAAGAAACGTGCAGTCAAAACAATAAGAAGAGGATTTACTTAATCATTATATAAATGTAAGTGTTGAGTTTTAATGAATTTTGTGCATCTCAATAATAGTAAGAGCTTTCTTAAAATTTACATTCTCACATCACTACATCATCACCACCTATTATAAAACAAAGTCCCTATATCTCCTATGTACGCATAAAACTTTAAAACTACGAACAAGATTTTGATGCGGTTTTTTTTAATAGATAGAGTGATTCCAGAGGAAGGTTTGTACGTGTAATAACATTCAATACGGAGTAGAGAAATACTGTTATTTTTGAGGTTTCTGTAAATAATTACATTTTTTTCCGCTTACATTGCAAACGCAGGCTAAACCTTACGAGATTTATCAAAATAATGTACTAAGTATTTGTACATCTTGAAAAGGTCTACACAAAAGTCCGCGATGGTATATGTCTATCTCTTATGGATAACCCACTATAGCATTTTTTGTCATTTACTTTTTAAGAAAAATTATGCCATATTTTTGAAGCAATTTTTATACAATACAGCATTAATCCTTATCCAATTAAGTACCTTAAATAAATAGTTGATTTAATATAGATCAATATGGCCGTTCACAGCATGTAATTTAAGTGAACATTTTTGGAGATATTACAGATTTAGAATGCCGTGAGGACGCCGCGCTTCGCCCTATAACACTTCGACTTTAGCAGCTATGTCGCTCTTTCAAGAGTTTGTTTAAATACATTCTGTAATTAATTGTAAAAATAAATACAGAATGTATTTAAACAAACAAACATAAAAACGGCCCGTCCGGCTATGCCGCAGCTGCTGTCGCTCCGCCGTCGCCTCGAGCGCTCGAACAGCGCCAGGCCGAACAGTAGCGTCAACCACCACGAACAGGACCGAAGACGTCGTACGCATCTTTCGACCTCTGTAATTTGAGAAAATGCATTTGAGGTTACTAATACTCAAGTGAAGTCTGAATTTATGAAGCTAAGTTAGATTCCCGTAATTTCAGCCACAGATGTAAGCGTGCACTCAAACATCAGTAGCCAAAGGCGACTGGGAAAAGAATTAAGGTTTTACATGTATTGCAGGTGCCAAATACCGGCTCTTTGCCAACCGCAACACATAACCATTACAAAAAAAATGTAAAAGTTAATGACGTACAAATTACCAAAACTGCGCATTTTCAGAAATCAGTACGACACCTTTATAATGGCTAGCCCGTTAATAAAACGTCTAACAAAGTAGCGCGCTTTTGAAGCTAATGTTCGACGATACAGAAAACGAACATTACCAACAAAACGCCTACACAGTATGGGAAGAAAGAACACTGCAGTGTCCACTTCAACCATACTGTTAAATGAGAAGAAAAAGCCCTGCAGCTTTTACAGGAGGGCAGTCAGACGCTGCTAGTGCGACGCGGGAGTCCGACAGCTGGCCTCGTGACTCCACGAGCTACGCTGGTCTGGCCTCGCTGCCGCCAATGGAGACGTACCGGCGCCCCTCACCCCAGGCCGGCCCGTCCGGCTATGCCGCAGCTGCTGTCGCTCCGCCGTCACCTCGAGCGCTCGAACAGCGCCAGGCCAAACAGTAGCGTCAACCACCACGAACAGGACCGAAGACGTCGTACGCATCTTTCGACCTCTGTAATTTGAGAAAATGCATTTGAGGTAACTAATACTCAAGTGAAGTCTGAATTTATGAAGCTAAGTTAGATTCCCGTAATTTCAGCCACAGATGTAAGCGTGCACTCAAACATCAGTAGCCAAAGGCGACTTGGAAAAGAATTAAGGTTTTACATGTATTGCAGGTGCCAAATACCGGCTCTTTGCCAACCGCAACACATAACCATTACAAAAAAAATGTAAAAGTTAATGACGTACAAATTACCAAAACTGCGCAATTTCAGAAATCAGTACGACACCTTTATAATGGCTAGCCCGTTAATAAAACGTCTAACAAAGTAGCGCGCTTTTGAAGCTAATGTTCGACGATACAGAAAACGAACATTACCAACAAAACGCCTACACAGTATGGGAAGAAAGAACACTGCAGTGTCCACCTCAACCATACTGTTAAATGAGAAGAAAAAGCCCTGCAGCTTTTACAGGAGGGCAGTCAGACGCTGCTAGTGCGACGCGGGAGTCCGACAGCTGGCCTCGTGACTCCACGAGCTACGCTGGTCTGGCCTCGCTGCCGCCAATGGAGACGTACCGGCGCCCCTCACCCCAGGCCGGCCCGTCCGGCTATGCCGCAGCTGCTGTCGCTCCGCCGTCGCCTCGAGCGCTCGAACAGCGCCAGGCCGAACAGTAGCGTCAACCACCACGAACAGGACCGAAGACGTCGTACGCATCTTTCGACCTCTGTAATTTGAGAAAATGCATTTGAGGTAACTAATACTCAAGTGAAGTCTGAATTTATGAAGCTAAGTTAGATTCCCGTAATTTCAGCCACAGATGTAAGCGTGCACTCAAACATCAGTAGACAAAAGCGACTGGGAAAAGAATTAAGGTTTTACATGTATTGCAGGTGACAAATACCGGCTCTTTGCCAATCGCAACACAGAACCATTACAAAAAAAAATGTAAAAGTTAATGACGTACAAATTACCAAAACTGCGCAATTTCAGAAATCAGTACTACACCTTTATAATAGCTAGCCCGTTAATAAAACGTCTAACAAAGTAGCGCGCTTTTGAAGCTAATGTTCGACGATACAGAAAACGAATATTACCAACATAACGCCTTCACAGTATGGGAAGAAAGAACACTGCAGTGTCCACCTCAACCATACTGTTAAATGAGAAGAAAAAGCCCTGCAGCTTTTACAGGAGGGCAGCCAGACGCTGCTAGTCATTAAATATTAAAGATTACAATGTTTATATTTACTTAAGCTATGATTAAAACAGAGTAATTATGCAAAAGTAATAATAAAATTATTTTGCTTTAATCGGTGATGAAGTAAAATAGAAAATATATAAAATGCTAAATGTAGAGTGGACAATCGGTTATCATACCTGATACATGCAGGATTCGTAAAAAACACATGCACAAAACTCCACCACCGCCACGACCATACACAAGCACTATATACATTCACTATCACAAACTCAACAACTCAAATGTTTGAATTTCAACAAACATTCTCGGATAAAATGTGAGTAGTTATCCAAAACTTAATAACAAATAAACTATACTTTTGCACTATTTAATACGAAGAAAATTGAAACGTACTGACTCACCAGAAACGTTCGTTATACGTAATATATAACTGTTATCACTTTTTACTTACGCAAAAATATACAAACCAACAAATGATTTTTAATTAAGATTAGGCAAGAGTAAGTTTAAAAAGCCAAAATTGCCGTAAATCAGGATGCACGGACAACGGGCATGACGCGAGTAAACTTTTACACTTCTGATGTCAACGCACACTATATACAAGAACACGATTTAATAGGAATAGCACAATTCCCGTTCCGAGATGCACTTCTCTTGAATGACGAACAAGGACTGAATGTCACTGAAACGTTTTATCAATATGAAGACTCCACCGAAAACAATAACGGCACAGTGTTGCCCCTATTTAATCAAAAAGGGCGCGATTAGGGTTGCCACCTTTTTTTTGAAGAAAAATAGTATTTTTCTTTGTAAATCAAAAAAATATAGTACTTTTAGGAAATTCAGGAAAAAAAAATAGTACACATATATTTTCTATCATTATTTATTTTTCCATGATTATTTTTTATTACTTTTCGCTGGATAATGACACAGAGTTAGAGTTACTAACTAACTAAGCCCCGTAAATACATGAATGAGTTTCGTTCAAACATTCCCTATGCAGTGCTGCGGGTGCGTTCCATTCACAGTCAATTAAAAAAAGCACTACAATTGCAATTAGCGATAAAAATATAGTATTTTTCGTGTTACATTCTTTTTCTATAATATATAGTACAATTTAAGCTAGTGTTTTTCAATTTATATATATATTTATTTGTATATCTCAACCTATTGTCTATTTAATATGTTTACAAGGTATAAAGCAGGGACCTCGAAGCATATAGCATTATAGTATATCCTTAGTGTTTTTATTGAACTGTAATAATATTGGGAAGTTTTATTTTTTAATTTTAAAATATAAGTAAAAATAAAACTAAAATAATAAAAATAAAACTTTTCCTTCTATAGTAATATTTATTGTGTATGCTTTATTGAAGTGTTGTATACCATATGTCATACCCAATATCAGTTATATTCTATGTTTTAAGTGGTTATTTCTGAATAGTTTTTATTCTTTCTGCGACAGACAATATGGATTATAGACATACTTTAATTATTTAACAGAAAGTTATTTGTTCAAGATACTTTAACATACTATCCCATTTAGACTGGATTTTTTGTCTGAGTAACTGTGTCTGGTCAAGGCACTGCTACTGTTGTTGCAATGAATTCATTAATATCTGATACAATGGCTGATATTCTTCAAGTGAGTTAAAACGTTTCAAATATAAAACATTTTTGTTTGTAAACACAAAAATTGGCATGTGTATGTTTAAAGTAACGGCCTGTTATCCACCCCAGCAGTGGGAACCATAAGCTTCCTCTATCCGTTTTTTGGAGAGAAGTATTGTAGCAAAGACCTACCATCGCGTCGCTCCAATGCGGATTGGTAGGTAACGCATATCCCTAGAATTCGCTAGAAGTATGCGGATTTCCTTACCATATTTTCCTTCACCGAAAAGAGTGTCATAAATTGCAATTGTCAATTACACATGTGCCTGCGCGGGGTATACACCCATGATCGTCTTTACAGAGTCACACGGCCTCACCGCTGAGCTATCACAGTTTGTTCCATATTTATTAAAATGTTTTTGCAATAATTTTCAGATGAACCTGGTCATTGCCAAAGAGAGTACTCATTGGGATGACGTCTAAGGGCTATATGCTGTTGATGCTTTATGGGATGAAGCACATGATTAGGTCAATTGATTTGACTAGATGAAGGCAAGTAAATATTTGATGTAAAGTATGTCAGTCTGTCCATTTCACTTTCAATTAAAACTGAAGCTTATATGTCTAATGGGCTAACTGCCTAATCCGTTTGAGATATAACAAAAAATGTTTGGTACAATTTTTCCTCTATTATAGTGATGCAAAAAAGTGTGTGATATAAGAATAGCTTAAAAGACATATTAGTGATGATCATTGGAACTTTCTTACATATGCTTCTTAATTGTCACATACCATTCAGTACTTGGAAAGCATAATATCTATTCTATACTTAAAATATAACTGTAGACAAAGTTATAGACACGTAAAAAATATTTTCCAGGCACTATTTAAGACCAGTAGAAGCTAAAAATATATTTTTAAAATTTTAAATCTCTGTTATTTGTCAATGCATCATTCTCCTACCCTTATCCCACTCTAAATGGGGTAGGCACAACATGTTTTAAACATGTTATCACATGATTTGGTATCTTACGACCGGCCGCCTGCCCGACGTCTCAACTTACCTTAATCGGTTTTCGCGACACCTAGGTAAGAAATGAGGGTAGTCTATTCTACTCGGGGGATATCAATGCCAAGATTGTCTGTAAGACTACCTTTGCAAACTAATGTTCTATCTATACATTATTTAAGAATTACTTATTTATTACAGGTTAAATATGCTGCGAACTCTTCCGCCGGGAAGTGTCCACGAGCCTGATGATGCAGATGAACTTATATGAAGAGCTTCAGTCGAATCATAATTATTTAGCCTCATTTATTGACATTAGTAATAACATTTTCACAGCGCGAATGCTTTTATTCACTAACAATTTATTTTGCCGCCTGAACCATTCGGAATTTTGGAATAAGGCTGTAAAAGGCCGCTTCCATGCTAGAGACTCGAGAGAAGGTTGTGTCTTCAAAATAGTATTCATATTAGTATAATTGACAAACATTATGAAGTTTGAAACTTCTTAACTAGGACCCAATGGATTTTTTCTCAAATCCGTGGATAAGGGGGCTCTAGCACACTAGAACGGATCATAATTTGATTTCATTTTTTAAAACATTATTGGTTAATATTATTGTTTGATAGTTATAGTACCTTGTATTCCATCAGAAATATTTTCCAGACCCAATCACCAGACCCATATCATATTACCGGTTCAGTATATTGATATATCGGTCATGTGCAGCAATGGTTTTATGAATGATATTGATGAATGGGTTTAAAATTTTCATTACTAAGGAAAATGAATAACAATTGCTTATTTAATTGCTAGTTTAATTGCTAGTTTGCTTAAACGACGGGCTTATAATGCATTATGAGTTCTGCCTGTATTGCTGCTAAAAATTGTGCATTTTAACATTAACACCGTTTATTCCTATTCAAAACACGTGTTTTTACTTGTGTAAAAAACTAAAAACCTGAGCAATCCTGGGAGTAATATATTTTCAAAACAGGATTATTTAAATTGTGAAATTTTTATAATTACGCTATTGTCTAATAAAACTGAAAGATTTGAACTAGTTAAAATTATATTATCCATCACAAAAACTTATATCTTTGGAATGGCATTATATGGCATGTAAAGTGTTAATTAGTCAAAAATGTATATAACTTAAAAAACTATAATTCTTGGTTAACTTGCGTTAATCATAAATATGATTTCTTATAAGTTTTTTTGCATATTCGTTATCTTAATGCGAGTTAGACAATGGTGTATTAATGTTAAGGAGAATTCACAGTACTACAGATACTTGAAAAACGATAATGGAAATGGAAAATTTTATCGCAAGTAAACTTATAGATCTATGATACATGAGGCAAAAGTAACTAACTAATATTACTATTATTAACAATTAAAAAAGTGATACAGTTTTCATATTTAACAATATTAGTATTTTACTATACATACTCCATAAGTTTAAAAACGTAACAAGATGTAAACAAACAAAACCATGTGATTCAGGAGTGACAAATATGTCATTACAATAATATTATTAACAAATGAAGAAGTTGGAATTCAACTGCAGTGGTTCAAAGAATATCTACAATATTTATAAAAGTAATTTTCTTAAATTGATTGTTATTTTCTAAAATTAAATATTTATATATTTAGTATAGCAAAACAGCAATATATAATTTAATGAATTTCAGCAGATACAAATTAGCCAAGTGAACTACCTAAAATAGTAATTGCATTAGATTAGCCGACGTAACATAATATCAATATTCTATGAGTTTCACTCTGTGATACTTAAATGTGTAGTATTTTAGTGTCTTTAATATTGTCCATCGTTTTCTTTAAAAATTTTATAATACCTTTATGTTTGGGTTCTTAAAAGTGGATATTACATAATATTCTTATTTATTTGTTTCAAAATTTGTAAAATTATTGATAGCAATCATACCATATTTAACCTTATTAAGTGGTGCGAATACTATCAATAATTTTAAATTCTTTGAAAGAAATATAAATAACATTTAATATTAGTATCATGTGTTGTAATAAAAAAGATACTTTATACTAGGCAGATAATGCCTACTATAAAGTACCTGTTTTGACATGTTTACATTTAGTTAAATATTTAACCCATGGAGTATAGTTCCTCATGATATTTTCTTTCATCGCAAAGCTTGATATCAATTGGCACATTAAATATGGCAAAATTTCACAATTTAATTCTTACTTTATATGTATAAATCCGAAGTGTTAACTGATATGATGGAAACCACTAATATTCTATAAAACTACTACTAATATATCTAAAAAAGACTTAAATATAAAAGAAATATTTATAATTTACCATCAAGTACACTCCTTTTAAGTATAATGTTTTTTCCTAAATACTTAAACGGTAAAACGAAAGCATCTATTGTTTCAAATACTAATCTTGTACATTTGTTTTCGAGTGAATATTTTAAATTAATTTTGTTTAATAATAATATATAATAATTTAAATTACAATTCCTACATTTTCTAGATAGTTTGAGGACTGTGAAAGCTCTATTTGGATAATTTTCAGTCAGCTTGCTGTTCCTGTTTCCTATTTAAAAATAGTAATAATTTTTAAAGTTGTACTTTTAGCGTGTTTAAGAAAAACGTTTTTTTTTAAGAAGCATGTACTTAGAAATGCAAAACGGTTGTTGTATATTTTTTTTTTATTGCAGTAAAAGTCTTAATAAAGAAGTTCCTTAAATATTTTGTTTTATTAATATTTAAAAATCATTATTAATATGTAACAGGAAAAGCGGTTATCCAAAAATCGGTAAGAGCGGTGTGCGAATCGATAATCATCTTTTGACATCACTAATTTTACTACGATTTTACGTCATACGTTATATATATTACTACTCCATATGTGAGAAAGAGTCAGAGCTGAGACTAAATCCGTTTTAATTGAATGAAACGGGTGAGAGGCAGATAGTTTTTTAGGAATGAGAATGTAAGTAGCTATAGTGCTACTTTGCACCCCCCCATACCACCGAAAATAGGCTCGAGCCAATGTATGAATCTCAACCATCTATTTTATAGTTAGTAATCTATGATTACTACTCCATATGTGAGAAAGAGTCAGAGCTGAGACTAAATACGTTTTAATGAATGAAACGGGTGAGAGGCAGATATATATATATTTTTTTTATGTATGAGAATTTAAGTAGCTATACTGCTACTCTGCACCCCCCATACCACCGAAAATAGGCTCGCGCCAATGTATGAATCTCAGGCATCTATTTTATAGTTAGTAATCTATGAATATAATTTTCATAGGGATGTGACAGTGGATTGATGAATAAATAATAGATTTTCTCCTTAAAAATAAATCGATTTGTAAAAAAACCGATTAACTCGATTCTTAATGAACGAAAATAACCGAAAAATCGGTTGAAAATCTATTTTTTGCATTTTTTTCTGTTTGATAAAAAAATAGCTTTTTTGATATTAATAATTAATCAGATAAAGACAAGTTCGAATAAAAATAAAAGATGCGCTGTTTGTGAAATTCGATTAAAATGTGTTGTTTGGCTACATTGGTTTCACACAATACCGCATTTATTTTAAATCACAAGAAAAAGCGATTTAAAAATGAACAGGAGGGCTATAATCAATTTTTAAAATTCTATTTGTTAATATCGATTATTTGCATCCTTAACTGCATTATGTACACTGTAATCTTTTCCTAACTGTTAGTAGTCTATATCTATGGTAGTCTATGAATTGAATAATATTGAAGTAGTTTTACCGAAATTTATTTCCCTATTTTAAAACTTAAATTTTAAATATTCCTACTGGTAACGTGATGTTATTCTAAGAATTGCGAGCGATTCAAAGACTCAACTGATTTGATTTTTTAAATTATTAATGGTTCTTAAATTATAATTAGTTGCCGATAACCGCTTAGATTATTATTTCTAAACATTGTTTATCCATTAATAGGTACACAATGAGTACTTTTGACATAAATCAAAGTTGGCTGGAAGATGAGGAACTAGAAACTGTACCGAGTACGTCCAACATACTGTTTACATTTGTCACTATTTATACATACATATTTAAAAAAAATATTACATCTCTTTAAGTTCGTCGGGCTATAAAAGAGAAGGTAAGGACTGATAGCAGGGAAAACTCTCGCAGCAGAAAGAGATCAAAGCCTAACAATAAAAGCGAAACAGATGAAAGCAGGTATTTTAAATTCTGAATCGAATCGTCTAAATAACTTTTTTTACTTTAAATATTTGCTGTGTTAAATGTATTCTTTGGAATTTGGTTTTCTGTAAATTTTCAGAACTACTAGAGAACAAAACACACTTAACTAATACTAGAGAAATCACAATCTTTTTTTAACAATTTTGAATACAAAACAACATTCACATTATTGTTTACAGTAAACCTTCTAAGAAACCATTAATATTGGAAACAGACACTGAAATTTTACAAAGGCGTCAAAAGCAGATAGACTATGGCAAAAATACTGTTGGCTATCACAATTACATACAACAAATTCCAATGTAAGTGAAAATTATTAATATCTAATTTCTTCTTGGTCACTCTTGGCAGAGTGGTTGTGGTCCTTTGTTGAGGGTCAGTGGCACCCTTGACAAATCAACATCATTCTTTTTAGACAGCTGCCTTCCTGGTAAATTTATGAAGAGGGCAGTCAAAGGCAGCCTTCACTTGGTCCATCAATCTTATCAGTGATCTGCCACACTGTCTTATGCCTTAGTTATTCTATTCTTATAGAGGAATATCTAATAGAGCTTCATAAGTTTTGATTGAATAGGTGCTGTTTACCAAAAATATATGATCTAACTGGATGTGCCAATTATTGCAGTAATTTTGTTTTTAAATTTAATTACTGCGATAACTTATGAAAGTGCTTTATTGATGTGTAAAAAACATATAAAGGAAAACTACGAGGGGAGGTCAAAAAGTTAGCTGAAAAAGAGGGAAGGAAATTAAACTCCAAATTATTTTTCCTTTTCAATATATTCTTTCTTAACCTTAATACTTTCAGATCTCTTAAATAACTTGTTTTTACCATTAAAAAAGAATGATTTGTCTTTGGTGTCAAAAAAGGCAGAAATTGCAGCCTTCACTCCTTCATCTTTGTCAATTTTTTTGCCATGCAGCTTTCTTCATTTTAGGAAATAAATAATAGTCACTGGGTGCCAAGTCTGGACTGTAGGGTGTTGTCGTGCATAAGGAGCACACCTTTTGACAACTTTCCTCTTCTTTTTTTTATGGAACTTCTTCCAATCTTTCCAGTTAAGAAGCGAAGTACTGTCCCGTCATAGTCACATCATATTCCTTTAATCAATCAGTAAAATCCCAAAAGACAGTCGCTATAATCTTGCTAGCTGATTGAGTCACTTTGAACTTTTTTGGACAAGGTGTGCCTTTTTTACGTCACTGCATAGACTCTTGATTCAAATCAGGTTCATTTGTGAACCCAGGTTTCATCACCATTAACGATTTGGATCATAACTTCTTCCTTTCTCTCTCCACAGAGCTCCAAAAACTGGTGAGAACACTCAACACGCTCACGTTTTTGAAGTGGCGTGAGCATTCTCGAAACCCATCTTGCACCTTGACCTTATTCATCCCAAGATGATCATGTAGAATATTCAAAATACTTGTTTCGGATTCTCCAATCATTGCTGCAAGCTGGTTACTCTCCAACCGAGCATCTTCCAATACAAGTTTTTCTACTTTTTCGACGATTTCCGGAGTGGTGGCCTCAATTAGCCGTCCTGAGCGGGGGACGTCATCAATGGACTCTCGTCCTTGATTGAAAAGACCATGCCGCTTGTAAACCATGGTTTTGCAGAGTCCGCGTAAATCGCCAACAGCTCTTGAAAAATAATCTGAGGGATATTCTCTGCTTGGTAAGGAACCTAATGACGGCGCGGTGTTCAATTTTCTCCATAATGGCTGACTTTTTCCCAAATACAATATATAGAATATATAAAATATATAGCCCATATCACTCAGAGAATAAAAATGATTAAAATCGATCCAGTAGTTTTGATTTATTAGTATTAGTATTTAGTAGTCAGATTTGGAGAAAAGCAATTCCCCTCTCTCTATACCAAGAAGATTTCCTGGTATCTTTGGAATATCTAAATTCATATACTACATATTTACTTATTTATTTTGACATTTTTTCCCATGAATTTTATTTTTACAATTAAGTACAGAATGTCTTTATATACAACATTCACAGCTTTCTTGTCATTAAACAAACTCTTGAAAGAGCGACATAGCTGCTAAAGTCGAAGTGTTATAGGGCGAAGCGCGGCGTCCTCACGGCATTCTAAATCTGTAATATCTCCGAAAATGTTCACTTAAATTACATGCTGTAAACGGCCATATTGATCTATATTAAATCAACTATTTATTTAAGGTACTTAATTGGATAAGGATTAATGCCGTATTGTATAAAAATTGCTTCAAAAATATGGCATAATTTTTCTTAAAAAGTAAATGACAAAAAATGCTATAGTGGGTTATCCATAAGAGATAGACATATACCATCGCGGAGTTTTCTGTAGACCTTTTCAAGGTGTATAAATACTAAGTACATTATTTTGATAAATCTCGTAAGGTTCAGCCTGCGTTTGCAATGTAAGCGGAAAAAATTTAATTATTTACGACATCACATTAGAAACCTCAAAAGTTACAGTATTTCTCTACTCCATATAGAATGTTATTATACATATAAACCTTCCTCTTGAATCACTCTATATCTATTAAAAAAAACCTCATCAAAATCTGTTGCGTAGTTTTAAAGATTTAAGCATACATAGGGATATAGGGACAAACAAAGAATGTTACTTTGTTTTATACTGTGTAGTGATGTTAAATTTTAGAGCATAAACAAATCATAGACAATTTTATTTAATTGCAGAGATAAACGAACAAAGGATCATCCTAAAACACCTGATAAATATGCACAATATAGTCGCAGATCTTGGGATATGCTAATAAAAATGTGGAGAAAAAAGTTACATGAGTTTGATAAAACGGAACACTAAGAGAAGGAAATTGGATATTTGATATTACTTTTTGAATGATCAATTTGATAACAATTAGAATTACTTTTGCATTACTAAAATATTTCCATTACAAACTGTAAAAATAATCATGGATTTGATGCTCAGTTTACATTCTATACCTATGTATAATAAATCTGTGATTACTAAAAATAGTATAAGATCGTTAAATAATAAGAACTATGACAATAATGTTTTTTTTATTTGATCCTGTTACATAGAAGGCAACTCCAATCTGTTAAGGATATCTTTTGCCTGCTTAAGTAATGGGTTATTTTTGGTTTCTAAGGCAAAACTTTGTAACTTTTCCATATATTCTTCTATGTTGGTGTCTGAAGCACCAGCACAGCCATCTGTAAAAATTATTATAATAGTGTGGGTTTAAAGATCATCTTTTTACCCGATTACTCTTAAAATAAGCAGTAGCACAACTTTCCGGTTGCTGAAGATCAACAACAGAGTGAATATGTTATATTAATAATTTTTGATCGTGACTTAAAAATTTTAAAATGTTGAGTTTTATAGCTGTGTCTCATTCAATGTATAATATATTCTGAAACCTGTGCAGGTCTGCTGGTTATTTAATAGTTTTTAGTGATTAACATGGGTTGGAATTATGAGAAGACTGGTTTAACATGCAATATACCAGATCAAAGATTACTTTACAATGAGGATGTAATGGTTTTGATTTTTTACCTTTCAAAGGCAATGCGATAGATTGTAAAGCCTGTATTAGGGAACTGACAAGCTGTCGTCTATGTGCTACAAGTGCTGCAGTTCGTTCTGCTGCTGCCATAGTTTCTGCTCGAAGCCTTGTCGTAGCTGCACTCACCTCTTCTGCGTGACGTTGCAGTATTGCATTCTAATGAAAGTATAATGTCTTTTATCCTAATAAAAAAAGCTTTATATCATGTGATTACATTTTAACTTTGAATTTGATGTTTACAAAATGTTATAACTACTTATAACACTTTCAATATTAAATTTTAATTAGATTTGGTTAAAAGGAAAATATATACTTCATATTTGGTCAGTTTATGACAGCTGGTTTTTTATATTATGAAAAGTAAGTGAGAAAATATCTCCTCCTAAAAATAATACTAGTTAATTATTGGGTATTTTTTTGATATTTAAATTCAAATTCAAAATATTCTTTATTCAAATAAACTTGTAAACAAGTGCTTTTGAATCGTCAACTCTACTGCTGGTTTGGAAAGCTGTTCCTACCGAGAAGAGCCAGCAAGAAACTCGGCGGTTGCTCTTTTTAAAAAATACAATTCTTAATGGTAGTTACATTTAATGTTTCTATCTTGTACAGGGTCGAACAATATTTATATCCACGCATTTTTCTCGTCTAAATAATCCTCAACAGTATAGTAGGCTTTCTGTATCAGCCTCTCCTTAATAGTGTTTTTAAACTGATGTAATGGCAAAGTTAAAATTGATTGTGGAATTTTATTATAGAATCTTATACCCAAACCCAACGACTTACGTACTTTTTCAAGGCGCAAAGCAGGGGCCGCAAGCTTATGTCGGTTCCTACTTTGTCTATTATATACATCGCCTATTGTTTTATATTATTATGTATAAAAATTAAATTACTTAAAATATACTGTGAGGCAAATGTAAGAATACCAAAGCAAAGGAATATTACTTCCAACATGCATAGAGAACAGACACACATCAATTAAATAATGAATTTAAAAATGTTTCTTAATTACCTGTTGTTCATAATCTGAATTAGCTTTACGTAACTGTCTTAGTTCAGATTCTCTAAGTTTGTTATGTTGAAGAAACTGGTCTGTAAATATTGGAATGTCTGTATCACCAGGCAATTCTTCGCCCTAGAAAATAATGATTGACAGCTAATTAAGCTACTCAAAACTATTTATGGCAACATTTAATTACTTACAAAAAATTAGCAATAACAATCAATTCAAATACCTAAATCACTGAATGCTCTAAAACATGTTTTCATTGAACTCGAAATGTCAAACTTTTCAAAATAACTTTTTAGATAATAGCATGATTATGAGTATTTGAAATATAATTGGGTTTTATAAATTATTTACCTAACTTGTTACCTAAATTGTTTGCTGCTTCATTGTTGCTTGATATTAGTCAAAAGCTTACATCTTTTTGAATTTTCGAAGTTATTATCTTATTACCACCAAATATTTGAAAATTTTACTTACAGATGCTGGTGTGATACAAGGTCTTGGACGAGGTGGAGTTTGCTGCCTTGCAGCATTAACAATTGAAACAGCAACTGCTGTGTTTGCATTTATGACATTTTGTTCTGCTATCTGTGTAGCTGCTAATCACATAACATATATTATAGAATACTAATATCATACTTTATTTTTTGCACCAATATATGTAAAAAAATTATATAAAAACTCTGGAAATAAGTGTATGTGAAAAGAAAAAGCAATTCTTAGCACTATGTGATTTTTGGTCAGTTAGAATTGGGACAAATTATAAGTTAAATAGCTGTGATGGCCCAGCGGTGCGACCGTGTGAATCTCTAGAGACAATCACGGGTTCGAACCCGGGCAGACACCAATGAGTTTTTCTCTTAAACAAAACTTATGTCTAATTGATAATTGCAATTTATCACACGCTTTTCGGTGAAGGAAAACATCGTGAGGAAACCTGCATATCTCTAGAGAATTCTGGAGGTATGTGTAACCTACCAATCCGCATTGGAGCAGCGTGGTAGGTCTTAGCTCCAATCCTTCTCTCCCAAAACGGAGAGAAGAGGCCTATTCTCAGCAGTGGGATAGTAACAGGCCGTTACTTATAAGTTAAATTAATTATATTTTACATTTTTGACTACCTGTATCTACAGTAGTGTTACTACTGTTTACATTTGACTTTATTTTTTTGGCAGAAGTGCTTGAGTCTTTGTGTTCCAATTGCTGTTTCCTAAACTCCTTATATGCATCGGTTTTTTTATATTCAGTCCATTCCTTTATATATCTAAAATACATAACTTGTAAAAACCAATTCAAAATATCATTTCAGCTAGTGTGTTTACTTAATTTAAAAAAAAGTGTGTTTACTGCGAAAGTAATAAAGAGCTCAATATATCTGAGGCTGAAGCTATATATATAACTTTTTTTATGAAAATTCCGTATACCAAAGGTTGAGATTGTAAAAGATTGCTTACAGCAATAAGGCAGTCTTTGCATACTTTGTACTTAATATTAAGTTTATTATTAGTTTATACAGTTTATCATGTATTTATTATGTGTCCAAAAAAGTTCAATATATTAATTATTACCGTTCCTTATCCTGATCAGCAGCATTTAAATAGTGCTGTTTTTCTTCAGCTGGAAGTTTACTCCATTCACTAGCCAACTGACGCGTCAACTCCGCGAATCCGAGTTCAGGTTGTTCAGCACGTAACTGATCGCGTCTTTCATTGAGAAATCGTACGTAACCTGTGACACATTATTTCGAGGCTTATTTTTATTATTAATATGCAAATCACTTGGAAGACGTAATGGTAGTAAATTAAGTTATACCGGTAAGTGGCTGCCGCGGTGCTGTGACATCCCGAGGAGTTTTCGGTTTTCGTTTCTTAGGCTTTTTCGGAGATGGCTTTTGAACTTCCTTTGAGTTTGAAGGTTGCGAACCGGCATCAGTGTCGTTTCCATTTATCGGAACCATCGGTGTGTTATTATTGCCTACATGTTCAGTAATTGTAGACGGTTCGACCCCTTCATTGGAAATTGCTGGTATATCATTACTTTGAGCCTTTTCTGTTTCCATTACAATCTATTTGATCGCTCTTAATTATATACACATCGTGTTACGGGTGCTTAACGAACATGACCATATAAAAAAATATTATATTATACATATACTGGAATAAACATACCCATATTAGATTTTTTCTTAACATCGCAAGTCGCTACATATGTCAATTGTCAAACATAGATTAATGTCAATTTTACCTTGTGCCAACGTCCACGGTCCAATGTATCATCATAAAAAAAATTATATATCTTGGATAAAGAATACACTGGATGCCGCCTTAGCTATTTTTGTGTGTCCGTTTTATGCTTGTGTGAACTTTTAGAACTGCATTAGTGTGCGTGATTAGGGAAGTACTTAGCTTATCGATAAGCTAAACTAGGCGTCGATAATTATCGAAGCCTAGCTCAGGTAATGTAAAGTTAATATACAGTTGTAACCAACCTAGTTGGTTTTAGATTTAAACATTTGAATATATTGACATAATTTCCTGAGTGTACAGTCTGCAGTATAATGTCATGAATTATCCGATGCACATCTTTACTGCATATCTTACTGTGATGGCTGGTTCTCAAAAATGGTATCAGTCAATTGAGCCTAGATTTACTAAAGAATCCTTTGAAGCGTTAAAAATAAAGTCGAAGGTGCAGCCCATAGTCGGTGCTTTATGTATAGATGAAATGTTAACATAAATGTTAGTGCTTCGGTGGCCGATTGAACAATCATGAATGATCATGAATGAATCATGATCCACATTATTCCCAACATTTACATATCCGTGAGACCGGTGACAGCTTTTATCCACTGTTCTCTTATATGTGGGCATTTAGGAAACCTTAGAAAATAATCTAAAATTAGAGAATTTGCATTTACTTGGCTAGTAAATATAACTTTGACTGATATTTATCGATACATAATAATTCGTTAGTGTGTACATCACTACGTAGGTAACACAATTCAATCGAATATTTAATGATTAATTTCTATGTTTTATCAGTATTCCACACTCGTGCCGGCTAGAGAATATCAAACTGTACTGATACATTATAATCTGAAACGCTTTAACTGAATAAAACGCTTTAATTTAGCACGCAAATGAGAGTCAAAGATTTACTTATGAAATGGTAATTCCGTGTTTTTAACTCCTCCTTTCGTTGTTCTTGATGGACACATTAAGGCAGCACACGACATATTCCACCTTTTTTGAAAAAATATATCAGTAACACTCGTATTTGCTTTAGATTTCAAGAAATAATCTTCAACAAACTCAATGTTATGGCCTCATTTGGTGTCACCAACTGGACACATTTTTAGCGACGTTGCCAAACTTCATCACAATCTCTTTCACTCTTATGTATAATTCGCGATAAGAACAGAGACAAACGATAAATCGCTTACACACAGACGCAAGATCGGCAACGTCTTTTGGCGCCGTCCAGTATATACTACGTCCATGTTATATATATTATACGTACGTGGGGGACCTATTGGTAGGCCTGTTAGTGCAAGTGCCTACGCCTACTAAATAGGGATGTGATTTGGAAAAGAAAAAATCGATTAATAAATAATCGTTGTACATAAAAATTATATTATTTTATAAAAAATATATTATAATTAATTACATTATTATAAAAATCGATGATTTCAATCTCTAATTTATACCTAAATATAGACGTCGGAAAGCCGTGTAACCTTATGTTTTTTTATAAGTAATTAGCTTTTACCCGCAACTTTGTTCGCGTGGGGATGGACTGTTGTCGCGTGATAGATTGATATTAGGTGGCGCTTTTAATGTCATCCTATTCCTGTAGAATTAACAGGATTTCTATAGCCCGGTTAACCCGGTCCATGAGGAATGATTGTGCCAAATTTCATCGATAAAGGTTCAATGGATTTGCCGTGAAAGTATCAAACATACGATATCATCAACATATCACAAACTTTCGCATTCATAATATTAGTAGGATAAGATATATATTTTTGTATATACTGTTGGTACTCTTGCTAAGCTTTCAAAATTGACAATCCATTGACAGTCAACTGACACTTGAAATTTATACATCGAAACATTTTTATTTTCAAGAAACTGGTTATTTCTGTAAATAAATATATTATTTTCCTTTATAAACAATAAAAGCTTTCTTATTATTAATTTTGTTGATTCTGTCATTATGTGAATTGGATTTTATCACAACATTTATACAATTATGGTAAGGGTTAATTTTTTTAAATGAAATCTTTTCCTTAAAAAGATTATTAATACATTGTTAGTAAATGATATATGTATACTTATGTTGTATATTTTAATTTCTTTATTTGCTTTTAGTCTGATCTTGAGATAAACGAGGCATTGGCCTCGTTAGACATGCTAATGTCCGAGTTTTTTGCACCAACCACTAATAATTTTAGGAAAAGAGAAATAGAAAATATGCTTGAAAATTTTTCAAGCAACCGTGATTCTTGGAAGCATTGTTTACTATTTCTTCAAAAGTCACAGAATCAATATGTTATAATGTTTATACTCACTACACTAGAGGTAAGTTAATATATTTTGGTTTAACTGTTACAATCAAGTAAGTACAATCGGTGCAATGAAGTAAGTTTTAATTCTATTGTAACAAATGAAAATAAATGAGTTTCAAAGAGATTATAATGGAAAACTATTACATGTGCTTATTTATTTTATTTATTTATTTATTCCATAGAACTACCAACAGAATTACATGTATAACTAAAGTAACATGGTTATAGTTCCTAGGGTTGCTAATAACATATAAATCTAATTAAAGGTAGTCACAGTGTGCTTAAAAGGTAACAAACGTACAATAACTATTATAACTAAAATTAGAAGAAATATAAATAGAAAATATGAAGTCTAACAAACTTATGCGAAAAAAAACTTAGGGTGTTATAAATATTGAGAAACCCTGAAATTACTTAGCAGGGATATTTGTTTATACTAGTAATAGTTTTAGACCTGTAAGCATGCTGTTAGAATATAAGTCTTTAAACTGAGTAAAGTAACTGTTGGTGTATAATTGTTTCTGATATATTATTGAATTGATTGAGACATGTATAATCTGAATAAAAAGTATCCATAATACTGCAAAAAAATAATTCTTGTATGTGAAAAATTTGGATTGTCATAATTTTGAACATATAAGAAAAGATCCATATAGACATCCACATCAACCAGCAATTTTGATTGATATTTGCTTTGTACATGCTAATAACATGTTGTGCCGACCCCACTTAGAGTGGGATAAGGACAGGAAGATATATATATATATATTTGCTTTGTAGGATGAAGGGAAATCTTTTTATGAGACTGGATCAGTCAAGTTAACAGATTCCTCGTTATGAATATAGCATATAATAATGTTTAATTTGATTTTTATAAGAGCATCTTCTTTACATACACATTATTTTATATATTTTCAGAAAATTATAAATAAACAATGGATAAGTTTGTCGGACAGTGAAAAAACTGAAATTAGGTTAAATTTGATGAATCAACTGATGACAAAACATGAGACAACTTTGTATTTCATTAGAAACAAGTTGGCGGCACTTTTAGTCTCCATTGCACGATATGACTGGCCACATTTATATCCTGATTTTTTTAGTAATATTATTGAGGTAAGAAATTGATTACTTTTTGACATATTGTTAATTGGTTTAAAAAGTAAAGGTGTGCTGGAAACAAGCACATTAAACATTCTAATTAGTCTTTAATATTATAATCTATAATTAAATCTTGTATGTTTTATGAGCTTCTGTTGAATATTGCTCTTTTCAGTTACTAAAATGTGAGGGAAGGCAATGCATAGTAGGCTTAGTGTTAGCTCAAGCTGCAAGTGAAGAATTAGGTTCTGCACGTGATACTGGAGTATTGTTGCCATCTGCACGTAGAAGCCAACTTGAACGATTAATGTTAAAGGGCATGCCCCAAATGCTATCAGCACTTAGTGGTGAGTTTGTAACGATATATATATATATATATATATATATATATATATATATATATATATATGTAGATATATAATCTATAAAAAATTTATTTCATTATTTTGTTTCACTATTTTTTACTGCATATAATATTTTTAGTCTTGAACTATTATATTTTAAAATTATAGACTACCTATATTCAATCTAGTCTATATTTTGACTAGATATAGACTAGACTCAGCCTAGTCTAAAATTTTGGGTAGAAATAGCTGAAAGTGTAACTGCCACTCCGGGATAGTGTTTAAATTTTGGACTGCATTTGAATTTACTGTAAGGGTGCCTTGCTCGGTAATTTTTAAAATAAGGTAAAAAAAAAATTAAAAATAATAGGGTAGGTGGGGCTTGATCCTAGGTATTTTCACCTCTCTAGACTGCGAGTTCCCCAAATGAACCACAATGACTTTACGTTTGACAGTGAAAAATTGTGATTGTATTCAAAGTAAATTTAAAAAAAATTTTAGAGCCTGAAAACGGATAAAACAACATTTTTTTAAAATAAAACTTATCTAGATCGATTTTTCTCCCTCAAATCCACTTACATGCTGAATTTCAGGAAAATCGTTGGAGCCTTTTCCGAGATTCCGAAAATATATATACATACAAGATAAACTCATTTAAATTTTTAAGATTTATAAAAATGTGAAATAATGATTACATAAAGCACATAGGCTTACAAATTTTACAGGTATATTGGAAAAGAATGCTCAGAAAGAAGGCCTATCAAATCCACCACCTTCTCCCACAAGTGGCTTACCACAAACTTCAGCCTTACCTGATTTACTGGTAAATGCACATGATGTTCATTCAGTGGATAAGTGAGTATATGTTGGATAGATATCAAAGTTTATACTTTGTCTCATTTACATTCTATTTTTTATTGTTATTTAGTATAAATCATGTGACCAAACGTGTGTTAAGTTTGAATGTGGATGGATATGTGCCTAGAGGGAGGCCTAAAATGAGATGGTTGGATTGTGTGAAGTATGATATGCATATAAAAGGAGTGGCGCCAGAGTTGACGAAAGATAGGACAGAATGGAAGAGAAAAACATGTTGTGCCGACCCCACTTAGAGTGGGATAAGGACAGGATGATATATATTTAGTATTTTAATGAAATATAACATTGGGCTATTGATCCCTACCAGGTTTGCAGGTTATAAGGCATCTACTAATAAGACTACTTTTATAACTCATAAGTTTTTTTATATTGATTTATATCATTCGCTCTACAGTGAACGAAAATATGGTAATGAAACCTATACATCTGGTAAATTCCAAGAATAAAGTATAAAGTGTAAAGTGCTAATTTCGATTGGTGCATTGTGCAGTCTAATCTTTCTGTCCAAAGAGAAACAGAGTTTTCCTTTTGATAGAACAGAAACAGGCTATTATTTAACAAAAAATTAAACTTTTGTTTTAATTATAGGCTAGCCATTGTAAAATTTTAATAATTAATAAGCATTTGTAAAATGTTATTTTTCTTTATTTTCTATTACTTTATTGTCCTATTTTTGGGAGGTTGATACTCGAAATACAGGGCGACCTAGTGTGATTATCAATAGATCTCTGTCACAATATTCAACTATGTATTAGTTTAATTAATTAAATTTAAGCACAATTATTTGCACTTGAATGTAATGATATGAAATGAATTATTTAATGGTAATTCTTCTATGTTACCTTAATTTTAATTTTTCTTAGCTACTTTTTTATGTTTTTTATTTTCTTTGTTTACAGAGCATTAAATATGGAAATAGTCGTGAAATGCCTAACAACACTCCAACATTTGTTTTCGTGGTTGCCGCTTTCTTCACATGTACCGCCGTCACTAGTGACCACTGTTTTTTACTGGGGTAGTGTTGCTACTCAGTCACAGGTTAAGCTTATGTTTTTATTTTGTGTAGATTGATTTTATTGTATGTTTTAAAATATGATATACAAAAGTAATATTTTCCATCAATTTTTCCACTCCGCTATAAAATCACAGTCTCTGGATAGGCTTTGGGTATAAGATTCTATAACAAATTCCGCAATCAATTTAAGCTTTGCCAGGATTATTTAGATGATGAGAATGTTTCGACATGCTCTCTTCAAACCTGTAAAAGATAGGAATGACGAAAAGTAACTAGTATTAATAATTATATTTTTAAAAGAGCAACCGCCGAGTTTCTTGCTGGCCCTTTTTGGTAGGAACAGCTTTCCGAACCAGCAGTAGAGTTGACGATTCAAAAGCACTTGTTTACAAGTTTATTTGAATAAAGAATAATTTGAATTTGAATATTCCTTGTCGCTCTGGTCTTCGGCATCGGGTGAATGGATCAAAATTGATACGGTGCATGCACAAATTTCATCCTTGCATCCGATGATGGATGGATGGGATTGAAACTATTCGGGCAAAGTATTTATTATTTTATTGAATGTGGGACTTTCTTACATACAGAGTGTGGATGCAGCTCTAGCGGGTCTGGGTGGGGTGTGCGAGCTGTTGTACCGGCGGTACGCGCCACCTTCGTCGGCCGCCACAGCCTTGCGCCTCCACCACTGCGCGTTACGCCTGCTGCGACATCTCACACAGCACACCCATCATATGCATCGAGCACATATTGAGTATGCATTGAGAATCGTTTGATATGAAACCTCTTTATTTAATACTAGCGGTGCCAGGAATTTCGACCGCATGGAGATCAGTGCGTCACTAATATCTTTGCTGAATTGAAATTTTGAACGTAAAAGTAGTCATCGTGAAGTTAATTATAAGATATTTTTGAATAACTCTCACCGTATTTTTGCGCACGCAAGAAAAGCCATAAAATTGCTATTTATTGTTGCTCCTCTCCTATTTTTTTTTAGTGTGATTTTGTATAGTCTATAGCGTTCCGCGATAAATAGACTATCTGAAACTCTAAGAATTTTTCAAATCAGTCCAGTAGTTCCTGAGATTAGCGCGTTCAAACAAACAAAAAACTCTTCACCTTTATATATTAGTATGAGGAGTAGTTGCAAAAGTTATTATCGTGTTATTTGGATCGCGAAATATAGCTGAAGTTAGTTGCTAGAGAACTGGCCTGCATATTCATTGAGACATTGCTGCGCTATTTCGAGTGGAATAATACAGCAATCCGAATAACTAATTTATAGAATAGATAAGTGTAGGTTAAGTACTAACATGATTTTTTTAAAAGTTTTGTGTAATTCTATCCACTTATTCCAAGTCTATGTTACTTTTTTTATTATTAAAAAATAAAATAGCAAAATTATACTATAATTACTTTTGTATTGTGTACCTACCTACCTACCTACCATAACATAAACTTATGAAAGCCATCTTATATTTGACTTAATTTGACGAACATTTAAAAATAAAATTTGCATAATAGTTAAATCTATATACACATTTTAAAAACATCACGGTTGTTAATGTCGCTGACCAAAGTACTGCTGGACCATTTTGACTAATTTTGGTTTTTAAATATTTAGTCCAAGGATTACATATTTAAAAGGCCAGAAAATGTTAAGAAATTATACGGAAATATAGTAAACGCTATCTTTCTATCTATTTATCAATCTTAAGTATAGTGAGTAATCAAAAAATAATCTTATTTCAGTTACTTAAATAAGCTGGCCGAGTTTCTTAAGTTGTTTGTGTCGCTACATTTTAAGAGACTAGAAGCAGAGCCCGAGTTCGATGCTCTAGACTTCTTGTCATATTTATTCCAGTATACATTCCAGGTATGCAGTTACTGTTTATTTTATAGTTATTTATATATTAAAATGTTAAATAATTGGAAAATATAACTTTCAGGTGCCAACTTGTTCCACATTCGTAAGTTGTTTAGATATATGGATACAATTTATTGACGTTTTAAAACCAGAAGACACTCCCAAGTAAGTAAATTTTAAAAGTTTAATATTATAGTTACTGATTGGGTTATAATGGTTTATTTAATACCTTTAATATTTAAATGACTTAATCTTGTATTATGTAAATATACTAGCGGCCTACCCCTGCTTCGCACGGGTATAAAATATATAGCACATATCACTCAGTGAAAAAAAAAAATTAAAATCGATCCAGTATTTTTGATTTATTCATTACTGCCCGTGGCCCGCAAGCGTTAAATTTGGAGAAAAACAATTCCCCTCTCCCTATACCAAGAAGATTTTCTGCAGAATGTCTTTATATACAACATTCATAGCTTTCTTTTCATTATTATACAATACAAACATGTTTTCTTTAGAGGTTACTCTTGAAAGAGCGACAGTTGCGCGTCCGATCGCTGCTAAATTCCTAAATTCTAAATATTTACTTTTTACATTTTCCCTATGTATTTTTTTTTTACAAGTAATTACAGAATGTCTTTATATACGGATATATATAGCTGCTAAATTCGAAGTGCTATATGGCGAAGCGCGGCCTCCTCACGGTATTTTAAATCTGTAATATCTCCGAAACTGTTCACTTAAATTACATGCTGTAAACGGCCATATTGATCTCAATCAACAATTTATTTACGGTACTTAATTGGATAAGGGTTAATGCTGTATTGTATAAAAATTGCTTTGAACATAAGGCATTATTTTTCGTAAAAAGTAAATGACAAAAAATGCTATTGTGGGTTATTCATAATAGATAGACATATAACATCGCGGACTTTTCTGTAGACCTTTTCAAGGTGTACAAATACTTAGTACATCATTTTGATAAATCTCATAGGGTTTAGCCTGCGTTTGCAATGTAAGCAGAAAAAAATGAAATTATTTACGACATCACATTAGAAACCTCAAAAATTACAGTATTTCTCTACTCGGTATAGAATGTTATTATACATATAAACCTTTCTCTTGAATCACTCTATCTATTTAAAAAAAACCGCATCAAAATCCGTTGCGTAGTTTTAAAGATTTAAGCATACATAGGGATTTATGGACAAACAACTTGACTTGACAACAATGTGACTTTGTTTTCTATGTAGTGATTTTTCATGAAATTCAGCATGTAGAGAGTTTTGGAGGCGATCTAGATGGGTTTTATTAAAAAAAATTGTTTTATCCCCGTTTTCGGGTACTAAAAAAACTGTTACAATTGTATAAGAAAGCAAAGGTTATTTGCGCTCTCAATTTCAAAGTCTTGATAGCTGATTTTGGTAACGGGCGGTCTCAAATTCAGAATACCAGGATCGAATCTAGGTAGCGTTATATTCTTTTTAATAGCATTTTTTATATATTCAAAAAACACCGAGCAAGGTTTGGTCACCCAGGTAACCAGGTCACCAGGATCTTTAAACCAGTCGGCGCTTAGGACAAATTATAATAAAAAAGTTTGTCTGCAAGTTTCACGGGTAATTTGCTAGAGCAATATAGATGAAATTTAGTACTATTAAAACTTATATACCGGGCTTAACATACAGGATAAAAAATCGCTTTTCTTTCGGTAATAGGCAAAGCAATATCACTACATATTATAAAACAAAGTCCCTATATCCCTGTGTACGCATAAAACTTTAAAACTACGCAACAGATTTTGATGCGGTTTTTTTTTAATAGATAAAGTGATTCTAGAGGAAGGTTTGTACGTATAATAACATTCAATACGGCGTAGAGAAATACTGTAATTTTTGAGGTTTCTGTAAATTAATTACATTTTTTTCCACTTACATTGCAAACGCAGGCTAAACCCTACGAGATTTATCAAAATAATGTACTAAGTATTTGTACATCTTAAAAAGGTCTACAGAAAAGTCCGCGATGGTATATGTCTATCTCTTATGGATAACCCACTATAGCATTTTTTGTCATTTACTTTTTACGAAAAATAATGCCATATTTTTGAAGCAATTTTTATAAAATACCGCATTAATCCTTATCCAATTAAGTACGTTAAATAAATAGTTGATTTAATATAGATCAATATGGCCGTTTACAGTATGTGTATGTAAGTGAACATTTTCGGAGATATTACAGATTTAAAATGCCGTGAGGACGCCGCGCTTCGCCCTATAACACTTCGACTTTAGCAGCTATGTCCCTCTTTCAAGAGTTTGTTTAAAGACATTCTATAATTAATTGTAAAAATAAAATACATAGGGAAAATGTAAAAGTAAATAAGTAAAAATGTACTATATGAATTTAGATATTCCAAAGATAGCAGGAAATCGTCTTGGTATAGGGAAAGGAAATTGTTTTTCTCCAAATTTAACGCGTGCGGGCCACGGGCAGTAATGAATAAATCAAAACTACTCGATCGATTTTAATCATTTTTTTTACACTGACTGACATGGGACATATATTTTATACCCGTGCGAAGCAGGGGCAGGCCGCTAGTAATACATAATTGAGGGTATTTTAACGATAAAGTTGACGCGAGCAAAGTCACAGGTATCACTAGTATTAAATAAATAAATAAATATATGGGACACTTACACACACGATCGTCCGCCCCCAAAGTAAGTAACTTAATACTTGTGTTATGGTAGACAGACAACTGGTGAATATATACTTATATATATTTTTAAATACAAATATACACCCAGGCTCAAAGACCAACAATTTCATTTAAAGAAAATGTTGGCCCTCGGTGGGAATCGAACCGGCGACCCGTGGTGCCGAAAGCAGGCTACCCACAGCGCCAACGAACCAGTCAATACATTTTATAGTTTTACGATTGACTAGGGTACTAATCGTAAATTGTTCCTTCTGTTCACGCAGGATGTGATGATCGAGGAATGGGATCATTCATTTTATACATATCGTCAGTCATCAAGTTTGTTTGTGTTTTGTAGGTACTGGGAAGCTCTCCAGGCGCTCGTGAATGGTGTTTTAAACAAAATACAGTTTCAACACAACAAAGCTCAATTACAGCATCTGGATAATGACGTGTGCGATGATGATGTAAGTTATCTGAAAATTTTTGTATATATAGTCGAGTGACTATCAAAAAAATCTCTCAAATTAAATCAATCAAATTGTCATAAGAAAATTATTATTAAAACTTTCTGTGTACACTTACTTGCATTATATGAGTTCATTGAATATATTTTTCAAGTTTCCTATAAAATAGATGTGGACGACAAATAAAAAGTTGTACTTAAATAAAAAAATTGCTTTTTTTTAAACCGCAAAATTGCGGATTAATATGTTATAGATGTCTTTTGTAGTGTTGTCTAAAGATTACGTCATTATAAATTTACAGATGTTTTCAATAATTTTATTATATTATATTTATTAAATTAATACAATATTTAAGTTAATTGTTACAAATTAGTCAATTTTAAAAAATTATAATTTTCTTTTTGCGAAAAATAGTAAGCAATTAATATTGTTTTAATTACAGGGAGAAACCGAGTGGCAAACATTCCTAAAACATTGTATAGAATGTATCGCTCGTGTGGCAGACTTGGCGCCTTTGGACGTTTTCACTGCAGTGGTAAATACACGCATATACGTTACTAATATTTATCTAATAAATGTAAAATTATATTTTTTTACCTACTTTACCGTCCTAATGAAGCAACGAACTGATGTTATTTTAAGTATTGTGGTCGTGAATGTGTGCAGCGCTAGTGTAGTGTGGTGGCAGTGGATGTTTGTAGTGCCTGCGTTTTCACCAATCGAATAGTAAGCTACATTTAGCATGACACAGTTTTCTTTCTTGAATCCGCGATGAAAGCGGATTATAGTAGAAAGCGGATTATATTAGAATTAATTTTGAATTACGGATATCTGCAATGCCTAATTATAGAAATCATTTAAAATTTGAAGAGTTAATTATCGTAAAACTAGAGTTTTAAACAACGTTTGAAATCGCAGCGTTACACGTATATAATAACAAACAGAAAATGGACCTTTTAATAATATCAAATTATAAAATAATATTATAATATATATATATATATATAATAAATAAATTTAATTATATAATAAATACAATTTAATATATTTATAAAAGTAAATAAAGTAATTTAATAAAGTTTAAATATCACTGATTGCGTAGATTTTTGTGTTAAATGAAGATATTAAACGGGCAGTTTATTCCATGGTTTAACAGCCTGTGAAGTGAGTGAACCGGCATATGTTTGAGTAACACATACTGGGGAGACAAGAGAGAGATTATTTGTAGATCTTAGACGCTGACCACTGGCTTCTAATAAAAATCGAAAGCGTTCACGTAAATAATTTGGAGCACAAGTATGTTATGGGTGTAGAAAGGAAGTGCAAAGGAATGGAAGAATTTTTTTGTATGAAATAGGATGGCAAACGAGCATGCGGTGCACCTCAAGTAATCACCGCCGCCCACGACCTCTCGCAGAGCGAGTGTGTTGCTGTCCTTTAAAAAGGTGGAAAATACGCTTTTTTAAGGTACTTATATCGTACCGATCCGGGAACACCGCCAAAGGGAGATCGTTCCATAAAACCGCGGTGCGCTGAATGATATTATTTGAAAACCGCACTGTGGTGGAATTTAGTTTAATTTAGCATTAAATATATTTATAGATGATTATAACAAAATAATATAATTATATTTATTTAAAAAAAATTTCAACATACAGATGGAACGTTGGCAATGCTTGGCGGGTGTACACGCACGCGCCTCTGGCCGCAGCGGGACGGGCGGGGAGGCTGAACGCTTGCTTGCAGCCCTCCTTGATTTGGCTACTTTGACTCGCGTATTGGGCCGCCTTGCACCCGCTTTGCTCGCTGGTAAGGTTAATTTTTATCGTGAGCAATAATTCTTTTTTTTTTTTTAATATCCAGACCCTCTGATTTGGGAGTTAGAGTCTTTGTTTACAATTTTGATATATTCTCTTATATCTATTACAATTTGAGTTTGTATTTTAACAGAGTTTTATATATGCTATTATTATATTAGTCAGAAGTCGCCTTGAGTATTGCAGTGTAGTCTGGAATCCACACTGTGAGTCTCACGCCGCGATACTCGAAAAAGTGCAGAAATGTCTTGTTCGATCCTTAAGTTACCGATTCAAAATAGGGCGTGTCGATGGGTATCAGAAAAAGCTAGAACACTTTCATATGCAGTCATTGATAAAGCGTAGAGATGTAAATGATGTCTTGTTTCTGTTTAAGTTGGTGAATGGTGTGTTGGACTGTCCGCAACTTCTGGAAAATATTAATTTTATCTATCTAGCATCCCTTCTAGAGTACCAGAATGAAAAGCGTAAACTCTTCAAACCTAAATTTACTAATCTAGGGTTTTTCGCCCCCATTAATAGGATGAAGCGACAGTACAACACACTATCTACTGGTGATTTTAAGGGTGACATGTACAGAAATAATTTACCAACCTTTAAATGTTTACTGCGTGAATCGTTAATTTGTTAAGGTGTTACTTTTTATACTTATATTTTTATTTTTAGCTAAAGTATTGCCTTTTTCTTTCTCTTTTTTATTTATTGAAACTTTTTAAAATATAAATTTACATATTTAGTTTTCGTTCAAATTGTTAAGCGCGTATAGCACCATTAGTACGCATGCTGTGTACACCTGTAAGTAAAGATGTACTTGTAGCAGGACACAATAATGTTTATGTTTAGTTTAAGTGCATTCTTGTTGGTGTTCCAATAAATAACTAAATAAATAAATATTAACAATTTGTATGGTCTAAGTAAGCTAAATAAAACTAAAACAGGCTATAATTTTTTTACGACTGATACAAAAGTGAGCAATACTTTGACACATCGAGACATAAGAGGGTCTCATGGATTTTGCTTTACCTTTGAGATACATTTAAAGTGAAGTTTCTATTTGAAGTCACGCCTTATATCGTGGTCTTGTTTGTGCATAAATGCATGTTTACATTAATTTCGACTTGGAATTCCAACAATATCTACAATATTTCAAATATAATATAAAGCCGAATATGACACGGGTAGACAGCGTTCGGGCCATGCGAGTCAGTCATCATTTTGAAAATATTATCGGGATTTGGATTTAAAAAAAATTTAACGATGAAGTAAAGGGTAATTTTGTTTATAAACATTTTCGCTGGTGTTATTGAGATTAAAAAAGGTTATTAATTTGTAGAGTCGGACAACAGTAGTGTGGGAAATACGATTAGTACATCCGGATCCGGTCGCGGGTACGCTGCGGGTGCGGCGCTGATTGAACGCTGTGCGAGCGCGCTTGCGGGCGCGGCTCTGACGCGTCCACACCGTTCACATACTTCACCAGCGCTCGCTCGGGCTTATGTCATTTTGTAAGTTTACATGTTTAATACACATAAGATTAAATAAATTATTGCTATTTAAACTTCTATATGCGGATTCCGTAATTAGGTATATATGTATATTGATTCTCTATTAATATACAGTTTTTGATTGAATTTATCTTTATTTTCAATATCACTATTCTATCATAACTATTCCACTATGAAATTCCGCAAAGTAACGCCTATACCTATAAATGATTTGAATTTGGGCTCTATAACTTAATATTAACGAACTATTTTTATTTATTTTAACTATTATTTTCGCATAATCATAGTATGTGTAAATTATTTTATATTTTTATAGGCACTCAGAGATGTTTGCATGTATGGGCGCTTGGTGCTGTTACGCTAGCGAATGCAACGTGCCCCTGCACACTATGGAGGGTCTATTCAGCTCAGCACTACCTTTCCTCGTTCCGCATGATGTGCCGGTAACACTTTTTTATTCCAATTTGTAACATTCCTTTGAAGAGGTTTTCAACTTAAATTGTTTTTTTTTTAATTTTTCCAATAGATAATACTAGCTTTGAAAATATATAAAATGTTATTTGGTCAAACAGCAGAGCGATAAATTTAATCGTTGAGTGATAAATAGCGAAGTGGATAGCTTGGAAGCTCTACTTCTATAATTTTTACAGTTAATTAAATGATATTTTTTGTAGTATTATAATAATTAAACGTGAGTTACTTATCGGTTCATACGTACTTATTATTTAGAAAATTATCTGGTCGCGGTAACGTAAATCAAATATTTTTTTTGGTAATTCAACAGTAGCTCTTGAAGATATTTGAATCAGTGACTCAATGTATAATAAGGAAATCGTTATTAACTCTGTATATTAGTGAAATCGGCATCAAAAACCGATAGTTTCTAGTTTATCGTGAACAGACAGACATAGCGGGGATATTTGTTTTGTATTTAAATATAATATTTAAGGTTATGGTAAAATTTTACAAAAAACAGCACGGCATACAAGTATTGTATACACGGCATACAAGTATTGTATACACGGCATACAATTGTTTTGCGAAATCGATAAATTTTAATGTGTCTGTTTCAGGAGCCTCCACTGCTGTGCCATGCGGCGGCACATCTACTGCTTAGTCTCTCCAAGAATGTCAAGTTCACCAACGATTTCATGGCCATGTTAGGCGATCTGTACAACCATGCACAACGCACCTTGCACTACTTAGAACCAAAGGTATTTATATAGGTATTTTTCTCTTCTAACATTTGTCAACTTTGGCGCTTTTCCTATTTCTTTTATATGCTTTTCATACTTGACACAATCTATCCATTTCTTTTCCGGTCACCCCCTAAGCATATGTATATCGACATTTATATTTCATGTATATTTTGTATTAGTTTAATGTTTTTTATGTACAATAAAGATTATTTCCAAATTGACAATATGCAGTTAGCCGTAATGGCTTTTACGACGTCATCGGGCGAGGGTGGAAGTCTTGCCCTGGCTGCATTAAGCGAAGAGTAGGGCGCAGAAAGCCTACTAGGGTCAGGGTGTGTCTTAGTAGTGCCTCCCGTCAGGCCTGACCAAGGCTTAGAGTGATGTGTAGGAGAGGGTTGGTGGTATGACTGTGACTAGTCAAGGTCTTCGGAATTGTGGTGATAAGCCACGACCGACTGACGTCAGAAAAATGTTTTCAACTGCTGGTTGTGTTAAAAAATAAATATTACAACTTGTACTTGCTGTCCCAATAGACGGCTGGCGTAGTCCGCGAGGCTTTGGTGTCTCTGGCGTTGGCGCGCGGCGCAGGCAGTGGACAAGACGCGGCACGCACACTCCTGGCCGCGTGGTCTGCAGCTTTGCCGGCCGCGGGGCCAGTAGCAGCCCTGCCCCCACTCACCGCACTGCTACATGCCTTTGCAGCTGCCCCCACTGCGGCTAAGAAGGTAATAATGTTTCGAACATGCAAAATGGTTCCTAAAGCTTAAACTATACAATTCAAATTCCTTTAGTCACCAAATAATGTTCCATATAATTTGTGATAATGACTTGGAATTTATCGAAAAATATAACTTTATGGATCGATTACTTTGCTATTATAAGACGGGACGTATTGCGCGTCTCGTTTTCGAATTGCAACAGTAACAATAAACAGTATTTTCGATGTAAGCTCGCTGGAGGCAAAAAAATTTGAATATTAAATAACTAAAATCGCAGTATAGAATTGTTTTAAATTGAATTAATGCCATTTTTCTTAGATTATAGCTGAAGGCATATGCAGCGCGGCGGAAAGCTCGTTACGAATGCTGTGCGAACCGGGATACGCGGCTGAGGCTGAAATAACGGATTTCTTCCTGGCCTTGTTTACCGCACTGTTGCCACAGCTTGGACATTTCGCTTACACCGCTATTGACGTCTTCCTCCAGGTGGCACAAAGGTAAGAGAAAAGTTTTATTAGTCTTTGAGAAATTAGTATTGACTGGGTTTAAAAAATTGACTCCCGGGTCCCTTGCTGGTCTTGCTCGGTAAGAGTAGTAATCCAGACCAGTGGTAGCTTCATTAATCATTCCAGATTTCAAAAGTGCTCGAATCTTATTATGAATTCAAAATTAACCTCCACTGAGGGAGTGAGGCCATGATCCCGAGGTATTAAACGTACTGACGGCTGGATATATGAATATTTTTTATTTTTATAGAGGTTTAGGAGACGGCGAGTCTAGTCTGGAGCGTTTGGTTGAATGCGTGCGTTTGGGTGTCGAGGCGGGCGGTGGTGGCGTGCGCGTGCACGCAGTCCTTGCTCTTTTGCACGAGCACGTGTTGCCTCGCGCGGATCACTCTGCGCCCGCGCTCGCCCGCGCAGCTCACCGTTTACTCGCTAGGTAACAAATACTATGAAAATTATGAATCTATCTTCTTCTTCTTCTCTATCAACCGATGGAGGTCCACTGTTGGACATAGGTCTCTTCATGGGATCTCCACCATACACGATCTTGTGCCGCTTGGACCCAGCGGCTCCCCACGACCTTTTTGAGATCGTCAGTCCATCTCGTGGGGGGTCGGCCCCACACTGCGTTTTCCGGTGTGGGGTCGCCATTCCAGCACCTTGAGACCCCAACGCCCATCGTTTCTCCGCACTGTATGCCCCGCCCTTCGCCACTTCAGCCTCGCGACACGCTGAGCTATGTCGGTGACTCTGGTTCTTCTACGGATCTCCTCATTTCTGATTTGATCACGTAGAGAAACTCCGAGCATAGCTCGCTCCATCGCCCGCTGAGCGACTCTGAGCCTTCTTATGAGGCCCATAGTCAGCGACCACGTTTCGGATCCGTATGTCATCACTGGTAACACGCACTGCTCGAAGACTTTTGTCTTCGGGCACTGAGGTATCTTGGATTAATCTATAAAAATTTATAATTTTCCAAGATTAATCTATAAAAATATATAATTATAATTTTTCGTTCTTTATATCTGTCACTATTCATACTCTCAACAGGCCTAATCATAAAATAATAACTATTGAAATTATAGTAAAAGCTGTGTTGAGGTAAGGATCAAATCGCGTGAACCATAGTGTAATAGACCTTAAAGCATCTGATTGTTGTTTCGGCTCTATATATAATAAGTAATTGCCAGCGTGGAAAGATTAAGACCGTAATATAGCATTTCGATAACCATAAAAATGGTTAAAGTGGATTAACCTGAAAAGCTACACATATGCTGTCGCGGACATTTATTTAGAACTTTTAGAGGATATCAATTTTGTAATACAAGATTTTTAGTACATCACCGTTTATTTAGCGCACGCAAGGAAAGCTTTAAATTTTGCCGTTTTCGTTATATTTTTATTGCTGCTCCTCTCCTATTCATCTAAGCGTTATGTTATATATAACCTTCCTCGATAAATGGACTATCTGACACTCAAAGAATTTTTCAAATCGGTCCAGCAGTTCCTGAGATTAGCGCGTTCAAACAATCGAACAAATTCTTCAGTTTTATATATTAGTATAAATTACACTGAAACAAACGCGTCGAACTGCTAAATTATTTTACTGAATTTAGTAGCTACTAAATACTAGAACAATATTAAGGTTGGTGTGCTAAAACCCACCACGCTGCTCTAATACGTATCTAGAGATATGCAAGTTTCCTTACGATATTTTTCTTCACCAGAAAGCTTGTGCATACCAGGGTTGGAACCTTTTGAAAGAGTCGCGCGGGGCTCACCGCTGATCTATCACAGCTGTAAACAATTGCGTGATTTCACAGTGTTTTAGTACATCGATGGCGGTACTTTTTTCCACATAAGTGTGATGACCAGGAGGGCTTACATCGCACGACAGAACTGCGCGGTGCGTTAACGGCCCTCGGCCAAGCGCTGCTGCAACCGGACATAGAATTGTTAAGGATCAACCTCAACACCCTCGACACACTCAACACCAAGTGGAAATTGTACCATAAGGTAAAATAATACATACTGATTTAGTTCATATAAGAAGTACGCAAAATACACACAATTTAAATGTCATACAAAATAATTGTCGAATTTAAACATTTAGGAGCGTACTGTTTGTCCTATAGTATACAATAATCTGTGTTTAGTGAAGCCAGGTGTGTCTCCTTAAAAGAATAAATTTAGTAATAAGATTTTTTTTAATTAAATACATTTTAGGCATTTCATTTTTGTCACACGACTTTTACTTCCAGAATGTTAAATATCGTACCGTGGATTTGTACTTACTATATACAATTTCTTGCAACGTATCGTAGAAACAATTGAGAAATAAATGCGAGAAATTCATCATAAGTGTTTCGGAGATATTTGATGTACAAAATAGTTACTCCAACATTTTAACTGTATCACACTTCTGGGTTCATCTATTCTATATATCCTAGTAAGATTTATATCCCTTTTAAATTTAGAATATATTACATATGATTGCTTTGTTTTATGAGCATTTTTAATACTATTTATTTTTACTCTAATCTTTGGTTCTATTATTTACCATAAAGTTTCCCAGTTCCTTTATTCGCGACTAGCAATCGCCAGCGGCTCCGCCCGCATGGAAAGAAAAAAACCGTAATATAGTCTTTTGATAAACATGAAAATGGTTAAAGTGGGTCAACCTTAAAAGCTAGACATATGCTGTTGCGGATTTTTATTTATAACTTTTAGAGGGGAACAATTTTGTAGTATATGATTTTTAAATAACTATTACCATTTACTCAGCGCACGCAAGAAAAGCTTTAAATTTTGCCGTTTTCGTACTATTTCTTATTATTGCTCCTCTCCTTTTGATCTTAGCGTAATCTTATATATATAGCCTATATTATATTAGGCCTATAGCCTTCCTCAATAATTCTATCTTACACTGAAAGAATTTTTCAAATCGGTCCAGTAGTTCCTGAGATTAGCGCGTTCAAACAATCAATCAAACGAAAAAACCTCTTTAGCTTTGTCATTAGTTTAAATAAAGCGTCATTAAATGTGCTTTTTGTGTAGCAAAGTGCATTTATTTTTATTATATCATTTGAAATGTTTGTAGGCGATTTTCCGTAGTGAGTTCATGTGCTCAGTACTGTCGGTGCTTCTCTCTGGTTTGGCTGAAGGCGGGGCTCGTGCGTTGCTCCGGGACGAAGCGCTAGCTGCCGTGCACGCTATGGCGGCCGTGGACTTCGTGACCTTCCGACGTGGCTTCCTACCGCACTTCCTACAAACGCTGCCCGGCCTCGACCCACAGCATGTGCGTCTCCTCGCAGACTTTCCACCAGATACGGTTGGTATAATTGCTCTTTTAAAAAACTTAGGTTTTAGTAAAGGCCGCCGTGTGGTATCCGGCTGAGTAGATTGATTGATATATAGAATAGACCAGCCTCATATCTTACCGAGGTGTAAAAGGCGACTAAGGTGAGTCGGCCCGCCGTGTGGTATCCGGCCGAGTTGAATAGACCACCCTCATTTCTTACCGAGGTGTCATAAAGGGCGACTAAGGTAAGTTGACCTCACTGTGTGGTATCCGGTTAAGTATAATAGACCACCCCTTTTCTTACCGAGCGGTCGTAAAATACGACAAAGGTAAGTTGACGTCATGCAGGCGGCCGGCCGTAAAATACGTACCTAAATCATGTGACAACATATTTAAACATGTTGTGCCGAACCCACTTAGAATAGGATAAGAGCAGGAGGATGATGTTCTCTTTAAGTAAAGGATAAAGCAAAGCTTTAGGCCTGGTAATGGGTGATTTTTAAAAAGTGGCACTCTTTCCAAGTCTCTGTAGACCTAAGCGTGTGATAATAATAAAATAGGTGTGTCGGATGGTTTTCGTAAATATATCGAACTGAAATAATTAATTATAATCTATTAATATTTTTCAGGATCTCCCAACATTCACACAAAATATTCAACGGCTGATGAATGATGTTAACTGCTATCGTACATATCAATCCATAACGTGCAATACAATGGGTTCCTAGTATCTTGAATCATCAACGCCGGTGCTGTGGTTTAAGTCATGAGATATTTTTTTTTCTATGGTATATTAGAAAGAAAGTTTTATTAATATGTAAAATTGCATTTCATTTCTGAAAAGAAATAAAAGAGATATGGTGCATTTTAATGTTTCATAAGGGTTTATTATTTATTATAATTTGTTTTGTCATTTGTTTTACCTTTTCATTTTACAGAAAGAAATTGTATTGGTCATAAAGAAATTGAATCGCGCCTTTATTTAAGAATTAAGACGTGTGTATGCGATGAAAGAATTTTGTTAGTTATTTTCAGTTATATCTATCTGACTTTCATAAGTTAAAGTTTCAGAACTTGTGTTTTTTTCAGTTACAGGGAATATTCTCAAGTCATTTAATAATTAATGTTAAATCCAAATAGATACCTACGGTAAATGGTACTTTATAATAAAACTACTACTACTACTTTTAAAGTTTTAAACGTTGTTGAAATGCAAAATATGTAGTTCCTAAATTAGATACAGTTTTTAATGTGGTTACTATTATCTTTATGGGATAATTATTACGACTTAGAACTGTTTAATGTGTAGGTCTCGAAATCGGTATAGAGAAGGGATTATTGATTGAATTATCGAAATGCTCTTAAATAGTGAATCGTTCTCATCCATATGGCATCATAAGTTTCCATTAGCCCGTCGCAAACCTTTCAAAATATCTATAAAAAATCCAACTTTAACTTTTGGGCAATACAGTCGCTGTTTTACTAGTCAAAATGTTTGTAAGTATAGTTTAATATTTTTTCGTATAATTAATTCTATAAAGTATGATTTTTGTAACATTTTGTAATGGTGAAAAATTGGCAAAAAAATTATTACATATTTCATTTGTATTGTTAGATTTAAAACACGTTCGCTCCAGAGCATATATTTTTCGTAGTTCATGATGGGATCCGATAGCTGTATGCGAATGTCACAATAAAGTACCAAAATGGTCCATGACGCGCAATATAATGTTGGACAACCGTTATAAAACTTTGTTGGAGGAAATGACCGAATATTAGTCATATCTTCAGTCTGTGTTGTATTTGAAATAATTATAATCCTTGACTGTAAGCAAATACAAATTTATTTTCGTTTATATAATTATCAGCACTTATGTGAATTTGTCGCTGTGTTAAATAAGCATGGGACCAAGTTTTATGTTATAACTTGATGATCTGAAGGGTACATTTAAATTATTTGTTTACGTTGTTGCAGCAGTATTGTTTCACAACTGCCTTTTCTCTCAGTTAATCTGATATATATATAACAGCTTCATACATGCATACATAACATATTTTATGAGTTAAAATATCTAATCGACTTATGACGTAAGATTTTAAGTAACTACAAGAATCACATTTGGTCATTATTTTCTATGGTATTCAGACTTAGTGAAGGGTTTTTTACTACTATTACTAGGTAAAGGCACGAGTAATAATTAATTGGCACTAGCTGAACTTTGCAACGGACTTTATTATCTGACTATGACCTGCAAGTTTGTTTCAGTTATACTGATTCCAATTTATTGTAAAGTTGTATGAGTATTAAAGTTATATAAATATATACCTTTGGATGGACAATCAAATAGAGATCAGGTATTGTACCTGGATAAGTATACACAAAGTTATTTTACCTAGAGTAGTACCTGCCAGTCTAAAATGTGACATATTACAATAAGGAGAAAGCAAATAAGGGTGTTTGTTTGTAATCTCTTTTGCATTAATTAATATAAAAATAATAAAAAAAAAACAACATAATATGCAATGGCGGGCTTATTCCGAAATCGGAATCTCTTCCAGCCAACCAGTATAAAATAAAAAAAGTAGTAAATTGGGTGTTTTGTCTCTCTCTTTTTTGTGTGATCTGACAAAGATGAAATAACAGAGTTTCATCATGCCTCTCATTATTTCAGACTATTTGGGTATCGCTCCTATCTTGTGTCACAGACTGCAAACAATTATTACATACAGCTGGCGTACTTACTTATTACAAGTTACTGTGTTATTTTTATTGTGTTAAAAATGGATTAAAAATCAACATGAAACTAAAAATACTTAATTTAACTGTTGCTATATCCTAGATCTTGTTTGCAAAAGTACATCTATAATTTTGTTAGCCATCCATGTAGCATTTGGTCATAAATTTTATCACTTTTTTTTAAACAAGAGGATGAATGTTCAATTGTTCTGAATAGTTATGTAAACTGTATGGAGCGCCAATTAGCTGCGTTATAAATAATTATATATTATTAGTTATATGTTGTATTTATTTTATATTTCAGACGGTGTGTCGATAAACCGTGTTAATTAGATGTTATACATACTCCTTCAACTGTACAAGTTATGAGTTTTAAATGATAGTCATAAAAATAAATTTAGCTACACAAAAAGCATGTATTATTACTTTCCTCTTATTTTGTTCTTCCTTTTGAGAGAGTATAGATTTAGACTATTACTAAGCACAACAGAAAGTGCAAAGGTACTTTTCAAAAAATGATTGAAAGAATTGAATAGAATGAATGATCCAGAGAGTATAGATTTAGACTAAGCACAACAGAAAGTGCATTTACTTTATAGGTTCTTTTCAATCCAAGTTCAAGACACCATATAAATTTTATTTTAGTATTTTTTTCTTTACATTGTTTTATTTTTCTGCAAATTTTTAAGCACTGCATTAACTATATCTTTATGACTTGCATATAAATTTAAATCACTTGTGAAATCAACCCATCGAACTCCCACAGCATCGTCCCCAGCTTTGAGCTCTAATTTGTCAACTATTGAACCACGTTCATCATGAAAATTATATGCTACAGTCTCCATCCAAGCATTATCAGTGTTACGTGGATCATCTACATATCCACTATATATCTCCTTGCCTCCACTGAAGAACTCATCAAATTTCTTTTTCCATTCTTCTTTATCATCTGTAAACCAATCACTATTTGGTTAAAATCATCATCATCCTTCTGCCCTTATCCCACACTAAGTGGGGTTGGCACAAGATGTTTTGAACATGTCACATGATTTGACTTCGAATTTTACGACCGGCCGTCAACTTACGTTAGTTGAATTTTATGACACCTCGGTAAGAAAGAGGGTGGTCTATTTTACTCAACCAGATACCACACGGTGGGTCAACTTACCTTAGTCGCCTTTTACGACACCTCGGCAAGAAATGAGGGCGGTCTATTCTACTCAGCCGGAGACCCCAGGTTGGGTTAATTTACCTTAGTCGCCTTTTACGACACCTCGGTAAGAAAGAGGGTGGTCTATTTTACTGAACTGAATACCACACGGTGGGTTAACTTACCTTAGTCGCCTTTTACGACACCTCGGTAAGAAATAATGGTGGTCTATTCTACTCAGCCATATACCACACGGCTTCAGTATTTGGTTAAAACAAATAACTAAATTTTATGAAGCTGTTTACTGGCAGACTACCCTCAGATGCTTCAAACGAATTCAAGGCTTCTTCTTGAAACTCCCTAATGGCTGCAGCAGCAACCTTTTCACCCGGATCTACCATGCCTCCAGGGAGTGCCCACTCTCCACTATCTTTTCTTTTGATTGCTATAAATTGTAGAACTGATCTGTAATAGAGTATATTAAAGTTTAATTAAATTTTACATTAACTTTTTGCTGATCAAGCCATGTGGTATCCGTCTGAATAGAATAGTACCACCCTCATTTCTTACCGAGGTGTCGTAAAAGGCGACTGAGGTAAGTTGACCCACCGTGTGGTATGCGGTTTATAAAAAAGACCACCCTCTTTCTTACCGAGGTATCGTAAAATATGACTGAGGTAAGTTGACGTCAGGCAGGCGGCCGGTCGTAAAAATGCTGCCAAATCATGTGACAGCATGTTTATAAGATGTTGTGCCAACCCCACTTAGAGTGGGATAAGGGCAGGAGGATGATGATTAACTTTCTGCTGATATTAAGGTTTTAAATATCTGTGAACATTTAACTATGTTAACATTTAACCTACCCAAGTTTATTAAATTATTTATTATGTATTACTACTCTTAAAAATAAGAAACATATTATGAAGTCCTGTCCTATATCTAATATCAAAAAATGCCTTAAATGACAATTTGAAGTTTATTTATTTTTATCATGCTTGGCTTTTGCATCTTATATTTTAATCTTTTAAAACAATATACACAAGAAATGAACTCTAAATATAGAAACACTTTTTATATTAATATTTACAGTTTATATACTACCTAGGTTAGTCTCTGTTTTTTAGATTTGTACATTTTCATTGTACAGACTGAAGCAATCTTGTGTCTTTTTTTGGAGCTACTAAACTTTAATATTTTGTTACATGTTTTTAATACAACCTCCTTCATAGAGTTGGTCATTAATATGAAAAAGCATTGTGGCTGTCATATTTTTATGTGCGATTCATTGAGTTTTTGAGAAAGAGTAAATGGGTTGACTCTGGAAAAACTGCTTTTTATTTATTGAATAAGAATAAAGAAGAAATATCATCGCTTTTTATAATTTTAAATAAAAATTTTATGATATCAATGTATGTCTCAGGAACAATGGGTGACCCCCGAATGCTCCTTAAACTTAAGGGGAAATTTTTTAAATAGTCATTAGACCTGTCGTATGGATTAGAATGTTGGGCAATAAAAGAAAAGGATGAAAGAAATGTGAATGAGATGAGAATGTTAAGGTGGTGTGACAAAACTTGATAGAATACGTATATTAGGGGTAATGAGTAAATGAGTATATTAGGGGAAGTCTTAAAGGTTCCCCCTGTTACAGAAAAGATGAAAAGTGGGAGACTAAGTTGGTATGGTCATGTAATGAGGAGGGATGAAAATCATGTGACCAAAAGTTTTAAATATGAATGTCAATGAATGTATGACTAGGGGGAGGCCGAAAAAAAGATGGATGGATTGTATGAAAAATGATATGCATGTTAAAGGAGTGGCACCAGAGTTGATGAATGATAGAGGAGATGGAAGAAGACATATTATGCAGGCCCCACTTAAAGTGTGATAAGGGTAAGAGAATGATGATGATGATATCTATGAATGAAATATTACAATGATAAATATATAATTACTCATTGTTATCTTGTTTTATCCATCGTGTAACAACAGGATCTGCTGCATGGTTAGGTCCCCAACGGCCCAGTACCCCCCTTCCACTTATGCCAGTTCGTCCAACTGGATTTAATGGTACACCATTAATGATTTCATATATTCCCATATAACTTTTCCTATTTACTTTTCCATCTATATTAGTCCATTTAGGTTTGAATGAAGGATTACCTAGAACATTTCACAAACATGTGGTGTAAGATGTAATCAATTCTCTGAGGATGAATTGTAAATATCAATTAGAGATGTTTTATTTTAAAAACTCAGTGGTGTCAGCTAAGTTGTATCACGCAGAACATATTCTTAAATATTTTGAAAATTTGTTAAGTTACCTATAATAATTCATTCAGCTCATTTTCGAAACCAACCAAAGAATGTGTTGTTCTAGCTTATATTTATGTAACATCACTGTGTACCACAGTAAGCAAATAAATAAAATTTGAAGTTGAAGTCAAATTTGATTTGAGAGTGCAACAGTATAACTTGATAAGTATGACTACTTAATTTTTTAAAATTCCAAATTCAAATTCTTTACTTTAATGTATATGTAATATTAAGTTAATTAAATAAGTTTTTATTATAATGAACGATAAGTGTCTGTTTGTAACACTGTTATGTTGTATATTTATAAAGTTAAAATTATTAACTAATACCTATCTCAGCATCTGCCCAAGGCTTTCCAACAATGCATTGTGAAGTATAGCTAGGAGGTTTGTATTCTTTGAATTCTACAGACCATGGCACTTTATCATCAGGTACGGGAAATCTTTCAACGTTTGATCTTGGATATATTGAAGAACGACATTTAAAGTGAAAAGTCATAAGTATAGCGGGACGGATCATAAATATGAGATATAAATACAAAAAAATTATATTTTTCATAGAAGAATTGGTTGATAAAATTTCCAAAGGATTGTAACAAAATCTAAGCAATTAAAGAAAAAGAACTTATTTTATACAAATTTCGTTTCACTGGCAATACGTGTGGAACCATAAATTATCACATACATAAAATCAACATAAAATGTTAAACAAATAATAACAAATCTTAAATTTCTCAACACAGGTGCCATCTATCATAGATTACTAACTATAAAATAGACGGTTAAGATTCATACATTGGCGCGAGCCTATTTTCGGTGGTATGGGGGGGTGCAAAGTAGCACTATAGCTACCAGAGCGGTTTTACTACAGGCGCCAACACATGCTATCTTGCATCCCTCTTGCACATGTATGTATTTATGAATGAATCGTATGAAAATAGTCTCAGCTGCATCTCGCTCCACTCCTACATACATATTTTTACGCACTCATTCTCATTTTTACTGTCTATCATATAACAAGACAACAAGTTGATTTTATTAATGAATGGGCGGTGTATTAAATTTTTAAATTTCCCGTTGTAAAGTTCTAGTACTTTAATTTTTACTAAAATGTATAATTTTGTTTTAATTTAGTTAGCAAAATTATTGAAACAAATATCACTAGAAGCAAATTAAATGTATAAAGTCTTATTTCACCAGTAGCTGTTGAGATATTTCTTAAAATGAGAAACATAACAACGAAGAAAAATGCAGTCATAAAACAATAAGAAGAGGATTTACTTAATCATTATATAAATGTAAGTGTTGAGTTTTAATTAATTTTGTGCATCTCAATAATAGTAAGAGCTTTCTTAAAATTTACATTCTCACATTCTAAATATAATAACCTAACCTTGCATGGATAACCTAAAACCTTTAACATGCAGTATAATTTTTATTTTCTATTTGACTAAGTTATCGTTATATAAAAATTATGAATTATGATATGTACATTAATTTCGATTGATGAATTAGCTATATTCATTATTGTAATGTAATGTAACGTAACAGCCTGTTACTATCCCACTGCTGGGCATAGGCCTCCACTTTCCATTTTTGGAGAGAAGGATTGGAGCTAAGACCTACCACGCTGCTCCAATGCGGGTTGGTAGGTTACACATATCCCTAGGATTCTCTAGAGATATGCAGGTTTCCTCACGATGTTTTCCTTCACCAAAAAGCATGTGATAAATTGCAATTATCAATTAGACACATAAGTTTTAATAGAAAAACTCATTGGTGTCTGCCTGGGTTTGAACCCATGATCGTCTCTAGAGATTCACACGGTCGCACCGCTAGGCCATCACAGCTTTATATTCATTATTATATTAAGGATATGTCTTGCGATTTTATATAGCTTCTAGTGTCTTGTAGTGCAACAAATGATTAATAACATTAAAGTTAAAGTTTTTTAGAAGTTGTTCTAATTGATCATAAGTGTGTATCTATCTTAGTTATGAATAATTTGTGTATAAACCACCGCACTGTCTCATTAGGTTGATATAATCAAAGACTATGCCAGTTAGAAGTCGATTTATTAACAAAACACTTAAAACCTTTATACACATATAAAATAATCTCCCTAGCGCGATACGCTTTCATTTATTACACACAGCACGCCATCTATCGGACAATAGCAAAAACTCTTGGTAAACTAATTCATTATATCCATAATTCTTTATATGTAACTTATATAGTCCGATAGATGGCGGTGGCTGTTGGTTTGTATTGTGTTTATACATACCGCCTACCATGGACCGCTGGTACATAACAAAATCATAATCAAACAAGCTTATCACAGTGATAGGTAACATGATGGAACGGGTGAATAACAGCCAAACGCTAAATTACTAAACAAAAAAAACATGATGTAAAAGGTAAACATAAACATTGATATAAAAAGTAAACTCAATAATGACAAATAAAATAATAAATTAAAACTCTAAAACCAATATATAGATTAAATTTGAATAATTTACTTAGCAACAGGTAATATACAAATCTTTGAAACAGGCCGTTTAATAACAACTCCCTTACATCTTAAACTAACGACACGAGTAACTTTGTCCGAACCAGAATGTTTACCTAAAATTATGCCGTAAAGCCTAGCTGGAGGAAGATTATCTTCCTTCACTAATGCGACATCTCCAATTCTTGGTTCAGGCGAATGTCGATTCCATCGGTATCGATGTAGACATTGTGTAAGATACTCGTTTGACCTTTCTTCTACATGTGTAACATGGTAGCCTTCGTGTGGACTGTAACTTACATATTCTTCCTTCAACCAAGATGCACCATGTTTCCACATACTTAAGTCTTCATAATCTGAAACCGGTATTCCCCTCGATACGGAATCGGCAGGATTATCTTTGAATCGAACATGAGCCCAATGAGATCGATCTAAAATAGTTAAAATATCAGAAACCCGATTTGCTATGAACGTCTTCCACCTACTCGGGTGGCTACTTAGCCAAGCAAGGACTATACAAGAGTCTGTCCAAGCGTGAACTTTGTCCTTTGCAATATCCATCATCTCCGAAACTTCTCATAGCAGTTTAGCCAGTAAATAAGCGCCACATAGTTCCAAACGTGGTATCGAGATTTGTTTCACTGGCGAAACTTTCGTTTTGGATGTTATAAGATTCACATGGACTTTATTTTGCTTATCAATAACGCGGACGTATATCACAGCTGCATATGCATCATTTGAGGCATCACTAAAACCGTGCAGCTCTACGTGCTTAACGTCAGCATTTGTGTGAATCCATCTAGGAAAACGAATATTTTTCAGATTGGACAGATTGTTTCGGTAAGTAAGCTATTCCTGTAACAAATGAGGTGGTAATTGTTCGTCCCATTCTATTCCAGATATCCAAAGTTTCTGAATGAATATCTTTGCAGTAATAATCGTTGGGGCAATCCATCCCAAGGGATCGAACAAACGCGAAATATCCGAAATTACTCTTCGCTTTGTAACCGGAAGACAAAGTGGCGGTAGCTGGACACTGTACTCGAACTCGTCGCTTCTACTATTCCAGGTAAGTCCTAGCACCCTTTGTATTGTTTCTGTTTCCTTTCCTATTTCCAATCGCCTATCCTCATCTTCTCCTACCTTTCCTATTTTCTTCATAACCTCTTCACTATTACTAACCCACTTTTGTAGTTTAAAACCTCCTCTATTTAATATGTTACTAATATCTTTATATAATTTCAGGCACTCTTCAACCGTCTGGCCACCCGTCATGAGATCATCCATATAGAAATCTTTCAGGATACTTTCCACAGCAGCGGTTTGATTCACACCTTCATCGCGGGCCAACTGCTGAAGGACTCTAACAGCCAGGTAAGGCGCAGACGCAGTACCAAATGTTACACGTAAGAGTCTGTAGTGTTGAATTATTCCAGCTTCATCACGCCACAGTATCCGCTGAAATTCATCTGCATCTTGCTCTGACACCTTTATTTGTCGGTACATTTTTATAACGTCCGCACACAGACAAATAGAGTGTTTTCGCCATCGCATAATAATATGTCTCAAGCTGTACTGAAGAGGCGGACCTACCAATAGATCATCATTCAGTGACACGCCATTAGTACCGGGGCAAGAGGCGTCGAACACGACTCTTACCTTGGTTGTTACTTTATCCTTACGTACTACGGCATGGTGTGGCAGGTAAACTACATTTTTTACAGAACGCTGGTCTTCAGGAACTAACTCCATATGATTCAACTGTAAGTATTCTTTCATTACTTCTTCATATTCTTCTTTCAGTTGTGGATTTTTTGACAATCTTTTTTCTAATTGACATAATCGTCTAATTGCTATTTCTAACAAATTTCCTTTTTTGCAGGTCTGGTTGCTGTCCCGAAATGGAAGCCTTACAATGTAACGTCCGGAGCTATCTCTTACTGTAGTATTCTTAAAAATTTCTTCACATCTTTTTTCATCTTCTGTTAACATTTTACTACTGTTTGAAATTTCATCCGATTCTAACTCCCAGAACTTTCTTAAAAGTAGATCTTCGTTACATCCTGTGTGCATAGTAACAATGACATTATTACTTTGACGCTGGTCGGGCTCTTTAGAATCCGATTGAATTTGACCAGATAAGATCCAACCAAAATGAGTATTCTGTGCTACAGGACACCCTGGTGGACCCTTGATAAGACCTTCAACTAAAATCTGGCCATAGACTTCTGCGCCAAGTAAGAGATCGACTTTATTAGGTAAGTGAAACCTCGGATCAGCTAACTTCAATTTAGTGAACTCCGGCCATACCTTTAAAACTACTCTCCTCGATGGAAGAAATGATGTTAACTTGTTTAACACATGAGCCTTGACGGCTATCGTAAATTTGGGATCATGAAGTGACTTTAGTTTGATTATAACTACTGACTTCGAGGCTAAAGTCTCTTCTGAATCTCCAAATCCAGCGATACTAATCTTGTTAGGAATTTTCTTCAATCCAAGAGCTTGAACAGCGGCTTCAGTGATAAATGAGCCCTGTGAGCCCTGATCCAACAAGCATCTAAACATTAGACCATCACCTGTCCTCGACTCCACTTCAACAATGGCTGTAGCCAAAAGAACTTGGCTATGAACACTTGAGAAACAGGTAAGTACATTCGCTACTTCGTTTTGTGATGTGTTGGCTGTGGGAACCACCACACCATTATCAATGGAATCAACATTCTCCGATCCTTGTGAGACATCAGGATGAAGTAAGGAATGATGCTTCCTTTTACAGATTCGACATCTAGTAGATTGACGACACGTATATACGGAATGATTAATACCTAGACAGTTAAAACACAAACAACTGGTCTGGACAAACTTATGTCGTGTATCATAATCAGCCTTGGCAAACTTCTTACAATTCATTAATTTATGATTAGCTTTACAAAATTGACACTCAAAATTGGACACATTAGTTGTATTGAAATCTGACTTACTCGAATTGGCTACATGTAAAACATTGGCTTTATTGCACGTATTGGAAAACCTTGGCTTAGGCTTACTATCTAAAAATTCTAATGATCTGAATTTATGTTCTAAAAATTCCTTGAAAGTGGATAAAGCGGGCAGTTCATCAGACTCATTTGCTTTAGACTCCCATTGTTTTCGTGACTCGGGATCGAGTCTTTGACTCATTATGAAAATAATAATAACATCCCAAGAACTAGTATTAATGCCTATATTATTTAAAGCACTTAAGCACTCGTTCATGTTGTCTAGTAGCTCCTTAATAGCACTAGATGACTCGGTATGCAATGTCCTTTGACTTTGAAGTCGCCTTAAAATATGATTGGAAAGATATTTTTTATTATCGTAACGACTGGTTAACTGAGTCCAACATAAAATATAATTCTTTTCGGTTATGGGAATATGTCGCAACAACTGCTCGGCTTCTCCAGACAAATGACTCTTAAGATAATGCAATTTTTGAACCTCATCTAAACTATCGTTATTATGAATCAAAGAGGTAAAAAGATCGCGAAAACTTGTCCACTCCGTATACTTTCCGGAGAAAATCGGAATAGAAATCTTTGGTAGTCGGACAGAACAATAAGATTTATCCTCAACTGTAGACGAACGCTCTGATACGACTGACGATTTTGATTTACTATGAAATTTAGATAAAGCATCCTTTAACTCCGTTTTATAATCAAAATACAGCTCTTCAGTTTTATCATAAATAGAATTCTTATAATAGTTAGATAATTCCAAATCCGTCTTACTAACATCAGAAATTATTTGTCTATGCGTGTCAGAAAAAGATTGCCATTGATTTTCTAAAGCTTCAAGTCGCGTTTCTATATACGAAATTGTTACACGCTCCTTAGGCGATTTCTTAAAGTTCATTTTGCCTTTAGCTATAAGCTCTTTATTGTTAATTTGTAATTTATCTAACACCTCCATGGCAGTCTCTTAGTGATATACAAATAAAACGTAACACAAATAAATTCAACCAATATAAACAATAAGTAATTCTAAATTTAAATACAAGTTAAAGATTCAGCATTCAAATATTACAAGTCCAAAACAATCTTTAAAATTCTTCTATGTTCCGATAATTCAGTAAATTTTCTAAGTCCAGCATAACCAATTCAAAATATTACAAGTGTTCAGTTCATATAAAAATTCTAAGTCAATGTTGTTTACAACGAAAATATTCTAAGTCCTATGTTGACATCAAAATTTTTCTAAGTCTTTGAGAAATTAACACTTAGTAAAAATTGGGCATGGATTCCCCGTCACTTCACTTTTTGAGAATATTTTCTAAGTCCATGCACTAACTTTAACTTTACTTTAAATTTCTTCCAAGTTAATCTTTTCTTTGACTTAAGGTCCAACTTTGCTTGATAATTATGACAATAAAAGTACTTACAGTTTTATCACGTCACACTTCACTCACTATTATTCCGTATTGTCTTCGTTCACCTGGTCGGTCTAGTTCCGGTCAGATGGCGTCACTAGCCACCACCTGGCTCGGTCTTCTGACGCCGCTGGGTACTGCTTGGCTCACCCCTGACGTCGCTGCGTGGTCGGCGTCCGCTCTCTGCAATTCCTGGCTCCAATCTCCAGGAACGACACCTTCGATGACAATCCGCCACCACGTTGATGTCTGACTGGTTGTACAAACCGTCAATTTCACTGACCAGTCATCCGACTCGTAGGAACATGTGTAGACCACTGCACTGTCTCACTAGGATGGTATAATCAAAGACTATGCCAGTTAGAAGTCGATTTATTGACAAAACACTTTAAACCTTTATACACATATAAAATAATTTCCCTAGCGCGATACGCTTTCATTAATTACACACAGCACGCCATCTATCGGACAATAGCAAAAACTCTTGGTAAACTAATTCATTATATCCATAATTCTTTATATGTAACTTATATAGTCCGATAGATGGCGGTGGCTGTTGGTTTGTATTGTGTTTATACAATACATGTAAAACCTTAATTCTTTTCCCAGTCGCTTTTGGCTACTGATGTTTGAGTGCACGCTTACATCTGTAGCTCAAATAGCGGGAATCTAACTTAGCTTCATAAATTCAGACTTCACTTGAGTATTAGTTACCTGTTCCTGGTGGTTGACGCTACTGTTCGGCCTGGCGCTGTTCGAGCGCTCGAGGCGACGGCGGAGCGACAGCAGCTGCGGCATAGCCGGACGGGCCGGCCTGGAGTGAGGGGCGGCGGCACGTCTCCATTGGCGGCAGCGAGGCCAGACCAGCGTAGCTCGTGGAGTCACGAGGCCAGCTGTCGGAGTCCCGCGTCGCACTAGCAGCGTCTGACTGCCCTCCTGTAAAAGCTGCAGGGCTTTTTCTTCTCATTTAACAGTATGGTTGAGGTGGACACTGCAGTGTTCTTTCTTCCCATACTGTGTAGGCGTTTTGTTGGTAATGTTCGTTTTCTGTATCGTCGAACATTAGCTTCAAAAGCGCGCTACTTCGTTAAGACGTTTTATTAACGGGCTAGCCATTATAAAGGTGTCGTACTGATTTCTGAAATTGCGCAGTTTTGGTAATTCGTACGTCATTAACTTTTACATTTTTTTTGTAATGGTTATGTGTTGCGGTTGGCAAAGAGCCGGTATTTGGCACCTGCAATACATGTAAAACCTTAATTCTTTTCCCAGTCGCTTTTGGCTACTGATGTTTGAGTGCACGCTTACATCTGTAGCTGAAATTACGGGAATCCAACTTAGCTTCATAAATTCAGACTTCACATGAGTATTAGTTACCTCAAATGCATTTTCTCAAATTACAGAGGTCGAAAACTGTGATGCAGGGTCTGTACTGTGTAGCTGGGAGAGACATGTCACCACTAGGTGATGAAGCGGTCGAGGACGTCCCGCCATACGGCTACCGCGGAACGTAGCCGAACGCGAAGACGCGTACGACGTCTTCGGTCCTGTTCCTGGTGGTTGACGCTACTGTTCAGCCTGGCGCTGTTCGAGCGCTCGAGGCGACGGCGGAGCGACAGCAGTGATTTATAAATTATGTTTATTATGACAGAAGTGATTTATAAATTACATAAATATTTACTTTCAGTTTTATAGAACAGTCTTTTTATATTGCTGTTATTCTTTCATTCATTACACATACTTTTATATCTTTCATTAGCACTGTAAATGTAAAGATATCTCAAATCATAACTATAAATAACATGTGACAATCATATTAAAATAAAAAATTACTCTTAATCTTGGATCTGAGGTTTCTTGAATCTGCAATTAATCAATCAATCGTTTAATTATTCGTAAATTTAAATTTTGCTTTTGCTTTTTCATTAAAAATCAACAATAGTGTTACAGAATAAACTTGCTCTCTTTTGCTATTTATTCCCTTTTCATCCGAGTCTCATTATAAAAAACTTGACAATCATTTTTAAAGTTCTAATATAGTACAATGAAGTATACAACTTCAATTGAAAATACTTCTAAAAAAAAATATTAAGCAGACCATTTAAGTTATGTCCAAATTATTCATAACTAAGATAGATACACACTTATGATCAATTAGAACAACTTCTAAAAAACTTTAACTTTAATGTTCCATTATTAATTTGCCCAGTCAAATTCGTTGGAACAGTGGGTAGTGACAGTTCGATTCCCGCCGAGGGCCAACATTTTCTATAAATGAATTTGTTGGTCTTTGAGTCTGGGTGTATATTTGTATTTAAGTATGTTTTAAAAAAATATATAAGCATATATTCACCAGTTGCCTGTCTACCATAACACAAGTATTAAGTTACTTACTTTGGGGACGGACAACCATGTGTGTAAGTGTCCCCATATATTTAAATTAAATATTTAAATTAAATTAAATTAAATTAATCATTTATTGCACTACAAGACACGAGAAGCTATATAAAATCGCAAGACATATATAATTCATCAATCGAAATTAATGTACATATCATAATTTTTATATAACGATAACTAAGTCAAATAGGAAATAAAAATTATACTGCATGTTAAAGGTTTTAGGTTATTATATTTAGAACTAGCGGCCTGCCCCTGCTTCGTACAGGTATAAAATATCCCATGTCAGTCAGTGTAAAAAAAATGATTAAAATCGATCGAGTAGTTTTGATTTATTCATTACTGCCCGGGGCCTGCAAGCATTAAATTTGGAGAAAAACAATTTCCTTTCCCTATACCAAGAAGATTTCCTGCTATCTTTGGAATATCTAAATTCGTATAGTACATTTTTACTTATTTACTTTTACATTTTCCCTATGTATTTTATTTTTACAATTAATTACAGAATGTATTTAAACAAACTCTTGAAAGAGCGACATAGCTGCTAAAGTCGAAGTGTTATAGGGCGAAGCGCGGCGTCCTCACGGCATTCTAAATCTGTAATATCTCCGAAAATGTTCACTTAAATTACATGCTGTAAACGGCCATATTGATCTATATTAAACCAACTATTTATTAAAGGTACTTAATTGGATAAGGATTAATGCTGTATTGTATAAAAATTGCTTCAAAAATATGGCATAATTTTCCTTAAAAAGTAAATGACAAAAAATGCTATAGTGGGTTATCCATAAGAGATAGACATATACCAACGCGGACTTTTCTGTAGACCTTTTCAAGATGTACAAATACTTAGTACATTATTTTGATAAATCTCGTAGGGTTTAGCCTGCGTTTGCAATGTAAGCGGAAAAAAATTTAATTATTTACAGAAACCTCAAAAATTACAGTATTTCTCTACTCCGTATTGAATGTTATTATACGTACAAACCTTCCTCTGGAATCACTCTATCTATTAAAAAAAACCGCATCAAAATCTTTTGCGTAGTTTTAAAGTTTTATGCGTACAGTATATAGGGACTTTGTTTTTTATAATATGTAGTGATGATGTAGTGATGTGAGAATGTAAATTTTAAGAAAGCTCTTACTATTATTGAGATGCACAAAATTCATTAAAACTTAACACTTACATTTATATAATGATTAAGTAAATCATCTTCTTATTGTTTTATGACTGCACGTTTCTTCGTTGTTATATTTCTCATTTTAAGAAATATCTCAACAGCTACTGGTGAAATAAGACTTTATACATTTAATTTGCTTCTAGTGATATTTGTTTCAAGAATTTTGCTAACTAAATTAAAACAAAATTATACATTTCAGTAAAAATTAAAGTACTAGAACTTTACAACGGGAAATTTAAAAATGTAATACACCGCCCATTCATTGATAAAATCAACTTGTTATATGATAGACAGTCAAAATGAGAATGAGTGCGTAAAAATATGTATGTAGGAGTGGAGCGAGATGCAGCTGAGACTATTTTCATACAATTCTTTCATAAATACGGACATGTGCAAGAGGGATGCGAGATAGCATGTGTTGGCGCCTGTAGTAAAACCGCCCTGCCATCTATATTGAGCCCCAAAAACCATATTACTATATAAGTTAGTAAGTAGTCTGTGCAGTAGTTACACAAAAATGCCGTAGAAAAAACTTGTTAATGTTAATCTTTTTTTTTTAATCTGAAGTTATGGCTGTGAAAAAATAATAGATTTTTATATTAATAAATAAAATATGCCTTGTTGGTATAAACCAATTTAGCTAAACTACACATTTTTATATTCAATTTTTGCTTTCTACAAAATCGATTATTTGATAATACGTTTTTTTTCATTTCTATTCACATCCTTTCCTTATCTTTTCCTATCTGAAGGTGCAACAAATCTTTTAGGTAACTGACAAGTATTTTTTAAAATTAGTTTATTAGCGGTTTGGAAACAAGTCCTTTAAGGCCCAAACTAAAAAGTAAAACACCGAAAATTATTACGTCTAAAATAGAGATACATAGTTTTATTTTATTGCATACTGTATGCCCAGCCCGCTTCGCCGTGCTTATTTTAAAGATGTATTAATTAAAATTACATCATTAAAATAGATCCAGCCGTTTCGGAGTCTATAAAGAAAATCCTCTAAAAGGAGTGGCGAAAACCAAAAAGAGCAAGTACTAGTATCATAATATACAACCGTTGAACTTAAAATTGACACATCTTTTTTATTTGCTGACCAATTGAAATAAAAAATACCCTATATGTTAATTTAAATCAATAATATGGGTTGGTATAGAAGAAATACTATTCGAAAAATTAAAAGCGTTTGTACTTATAAATAGCCTTTATTATAGTAACAAACAACTAAATTACAATCGTTTCCGAGTAGCTTTTCTAGTTGTGGTAGGTTTCTTAAAAACATCATCTTTCTTTTGAAATTCTTCATCATCTGTAAATAAATACATATTAAAATATGAATTAAATGATATCAGGTGGGACCAAATCAGACAGTTCTCCCAAAAAATGAGAACAAGAAATGAAGATTTTTTTAGATGTTATAAATATTAGCCTATAAAATATCAAAATTGGCAATTTGGTAGCATATTAGCTTTATGTATAGTCTCTAAATTATATATTTATAAAACAAAAATAAATCTGTATGGCTAATTTCCGTATTTGTCGTGGAATCTATCTCTTAACGATGCTTCATTTACGGAGCGAAGCGATTGTTGAGATTTTGGTGGTGAATGTGTGCACTGTTTGTGTATTATTATTGTGTTATTGGTGGCGGGTTGTGCCTCTACGATATAGATAGTACACTCTACATTTATCATTACATATATTTTCATTTATCGCGGATCATAGCAAAATAATATTTTCATTACTTTTTGAATCTCTATGGTAGTAAAACGAATGACGACTGTTTTGCTTAATTTTATAATCATACACATAAAGCGTTCACAGCGCGACCGATTAGATTTAGCATGGGTATGCATCCGCGACTAGGAGACAACAAAAATTCGACACTATTAACAAGTGGCGCAATACTAATATTGCATAATAAATCCTTTAGGATTATCGTATTAATTCAAATCTATATTATGATTTGATATGACGCGAACTGGGAATCATATTCAACCAAAATAACATTATGTTCTGCAATGAAAAAATTATGGAGTTCCAATAAATAGTTTTGTAAATAAAATTCAGTTACAACCAAACATTGAATAAAGAATAACCTGAATCTTCTGAATCATAAGAAGTTTTGTTCTTCTGTATAACTCTTCTGCTGGACTTTCTAACAGACTGAGGTGTTGCAGTTTCTTTATTTGGTGGTGGTTCATTCTGTAAATAAAAAATAGAACACTAGGATATACCATGAAAGTTCTGTATCTTTCTTGATAATCTAACCTTTCAAAATGAACTATTAATTACAGTATTCATACAACACGACCTAAGTACACTGGTCAATATCCAGCAGCATTATTGGTGAAACATTAATGGCTGCATCAACCAAGTTGCGTTAACCGAATATGGCGATTATTGGCCTACATCTATGTGAATAAAGAATTTCCAAAACCAGTATATTACTCTTGTATATCATACTATCTTAGTATCTTTTGCGAATTCGCATTCATAATTTAACTGGCTCGTTGGTGCAGTGGGTAGTGATCCTGCCTTCAGCTCCGCGGGTCGTGGATTCGATTCCCGCCGAGGGCCAACATTTTCTAAAATCACTTTGTTGCTATGCGAGTCTGGGTGTATATTTGTATTTAAGTACGTATTTAAAAAATTATATAAGTATATATTCACCAGTTTTCTATCGTAGATAACACAAGTATTTAACCATAACACAAGTATTTAAGTTACTTTGGGCGACTGTGTGTCACATATAAAAAAAATATTTTCAACTGTTTCGATATTTTCTACAATGTTATGATTAATTCGGCACACAGATGGTTTATAGTGTAAATTAATATGTGAAATCTTCTCACTCTCTACTAGAGTACTGTTACGAACATACAAATCATAATATAATGCATATGTCATAGGGTTCAAATTGGAAGGGGGTAGTGTTACGAACATGCAAAAAGAGTTCGTAAATAGTATCCCATGAGAGTTCAAATTTGCTTGACGCTAATGCTCTGGAACATTCACGTTGTTTACGAATCGTGTTCCGTATCCCCGGTACGACACGTGAGTAATGGAGAAGCTGAACATTCTCGAATCGTTCACAATATCGCCCTTTCCGAATAATAAGAGTTACATGTCCCATGTATAAGCGTAGGAAATGTGACTTTATTCTTCGGATAGGGCGAAAGAAGCGGTCATATCGCCCGCCTCGGGATTCAGTCTGGTGCCACGCTGACTGCATAACATATTACCTCATCCGGGCTAGAGCTTGACCGTGGTCTGTTGCGTCGCGCTACGGGTCGTCGCCGGGGCGTCGCTCTGGGTTCAGCTCTCAATGCATCTGCCTCCGTACCCGGTTCCTCACCCTCTGCACTATTTCGAACCGCAAAACATTCTTCTATCTTGTCGCCTAGCTCCGTTATTAGACTCTAAAAATTTAATACTATAATTAATCGTTTAAAATTTTTCGAGAAAATTATTCTTTTGTGAACTTTGAACCGTTTTTAAACAACTTTGAATTAATAAACGAATAACTCTTTATTGCAAGCCAAGTAAATAATAAACATAAACAAACAACACAACATAAAGAAAAACATATAGAGTTATAAGAGTGCGAGGGCAGTCTTATCACTAAAGGTGATCTCTTACAGACAACCCCTAGTAATAAAGTTAAGAGACAGAATATAATAAAATATATACTTAAATAAATATCCATATGTTATACATATATACAAATAAGTATGTTTATAATAAGAAAATTATATATATAACTAGTGGCCCGCTCCGGCTTCGCCCGGGTATAAAATATATAGCCTATGTCACTCAGTAAAAAAAATGTTTAAAATCTATCCAGCAGTTTTGTTTTATTCATTACTGCCCGTGGCCCACACGCGTCAAATTTGGAGTAAAACAATTCCCCTGGGGTGCCAAAGTGGTCGGCCTCCTCGTGGCGCACCCTGGGCAAGCTTAGTCTTGGCGAACGGACCACTGTGGGGTGGCCAATCCAGGTGTCCTTCTGATTAGCAGAGGGCAATCTGGACAGGCCGGGGACTCCGGGGGGGCTGGGGTGGGGTTCTAATGAGCGACGGGTTCGGTTGGGCTTACTCTAAGTCTAGCTGGACATGGTTACGGCCACCGTCGGCGAAACCCGGAAGCACAGCAATGGGAACGGGGACCTTCGGGTTGCGAGGAAGAAAACCTCTATACAAAATTACCCGGTGGGGGCGGAACCGCCCACCAAGGCGTTGTGGCCCCTACTTGGAGCGCGGTCTCTTCCTGTTGACCGTGACATAACAAACACGGTGGGCAGGGAGCGACCGTGGGCAGCGATGGCCTCCCTTTGTTCTGTGGAGGGGGTTGAAGGGAGGCGGTGGAGCGGTTCCACGAACTGTTGTTCTGGATCCAATCTGCTGCTGGTGAGTCCACTTGTTAGGGACTCGCCCAAGCCCATCGTCTGCCGCCCTAACTGGGGACCTTGGGGTGTTCCGAACGGGGTATATCGGACGCCTGGCTTACAGGTCCCCGAGGCGGTCGGTGCATCTGGTGCTACCGATGCACCGGTTAGTGGAGGGGGGCTTCTCTTTCGAGGGGCCCCTACCCGAAGAAGGTGTTTGTTCTCTGGGATCAGAGCTGTTGGCGGGATGGGGGCAATATGTACAATGATACCCTGTCCTTGCCATCGGCAGCGTGGTGGAGCAAACAGGTCGTTTTAGTCGGTGCGAGTCCGACATAACTGCCGCCTGTCCCCGTCGGGCGGCGGTACCCATAAGGAGCTTTTTTCTGTATAAAAAAAAAACAATTCCCCTTTCCCTATACCATGAAGATTCCCTGCTATCTTTGGAATATCTAAATTCATATACTACATTTTTACTTATTTACTTTTACATTTTCCCTGAGTATTTTATTTTTACAATTAATTACAGAATTTCTTTATATACAACATTCACAGCTTTTTTGTCATAAAGAAAGAATCTTCATTACCCAATACAAACATGTTTTCTTTAGAGGTTACTCTTGATAAAGCGACATATAGTCAGCCATGTGAAAAAAACCCGTCCAATCGCAGCTAAATTCGAAATGCTATAAGACAAAGCGCGCAATCGCTATACCCTGTATTTTAAATCTGTAATATCTTCGAAAATGTTCATTTAAATTACAAATGAAGAAGAAAATGTCAAAAAAATGCTATTGTGGGTCCATAAGAGATAGACATAATATGTATACCATCGCGGAGTTTTCTGTAGACCTTTTCAAGGTGTACAAATACTTAGTACATTATTTTGACAAATATTCTAGGGTTCGGCCTGCGTTTGCAATGTAAACGGAAAATAAATGTAATTATTTACGACATCACATTAGAAACCTCAAAAATGAATGTATTTCTTTACTCCATATTGAATGTTTGTAATAAAAGTTTATAATATGTTAGATTATACATATAATAACTTACTTTCTCTTCAATCACTCTATCTATTAAAAAACCGCATCAAAATCTGTTGCGTAGTTTTAAAGATTTAAGCATACATAGGGATATAGGGACATAGGAACAGACAGAGAAAGCGACTTTGTTTTATACTATTTAGTGACGTTTAGCTATTATAACTAACGACGACATTTCTCCTTTATTCTTATGCAATAATAAAAATCAATTTTCCCAAAGTCAACTCATTTACTCTTTCTCAAAATCTACTCAATGACACATATGACAGCCACAATGCTTTTTCATATTAATGACTAACTCTGAAGGAGGTTGTATTAAAAACATGTAACAGTCGACCATCTTGACAACATTTGCGACCCCGCAAATCTCATAAGCTGACTTCTGGGAATGAATCTACCACTGATTCGGAATGCTGATTGTACTGAAAAGAATCGGCAAGAAACTCAATACTTGCTCTTTTAATCTGTAAAAGAAAAATCATTTCGCACCTTAAGCTCACCCTCAATCACTGTCATGGCATAACACAGCTCAATAAGTGGCAACCAACTCAGCAGATACATACGTAAACAGACTCGCAAATGATAACGCTCAAAGAACAATCACCACATCTAGGCAGAGTCTAGCTGACGGTCGTTGCAGATGGCCACAGTCTAGAAAACAATCGTTACAACTGGGACAGAGTTAATAAACCGAATACCAATTACCATTATAATATCATCATAATAATCTCTCCAATAAAAACTCCATTTTTTATTCCATAGCATCGCATATCGCAACTATCTCTCAAATTATACGAAATTCGCACTCTCCGTGTTGTCTCAAAATATTGATCGTCATTTGTCTTTTCCTTAAACTCTTTAAATTTCCAGATATTCCTTTTTTCCGCTCTATTTGTAAGTTTAGGTTACATCCTATTCTGAATATAATAAACGACGATATTTCTCCTTTGTACTTATTATACTTATTCAATAAATAAAAACAGTTTTCCCAGAGTCAACCCATTTACTCTTTCTCAACAACTTAATGACACATATGACAGCCACAATGCTTTTTCATATCCATGACCAACTCTATGTATGAGGTTGTATTAAAAACATGTTGTAACACTATTATTTTGATAATTGTCAAATATTTTACCATACTTCACCAAGGAAAAATTACGTTTAGCTGTCATCTATGTTTTGTATTCCACTGACATTTGCGTTTTGTTATTCAATGTCATAGTCGTTCTTGTAATACCACGATTTATAGTGACTTGACGGGATAAAATAAATGCGGTCGAACGGGATAAAAGGTATCCTATGTCCGTTTCCTGGTTCTAAGCAACCTCTACACCAATTTTCGGCCGAATTGGTTCATCCGTTCTTGAGTTATAAATAGTGTAACTTAGACCAACTTTCTTTTATATATATAGATTTCTTGCAACGTATCGTAGAAACAATTGAGAAATAAATGCGAGAAATTCATCATAAGTGTTTCGGAGATATTTGATGTACAAAATAGTTACTCCAACATTTTAACTGTATCAGACTTCTGGGTTCATCTATTCTATATATCCTAGTAAGATTTATATCCCTTTTAAATTTAGAATATATTACACATGATTGCTTTGTCCAGCTATAATAATTTTATTTAACGATTCATTACGTTTTATGAGCATTTTTAATACTATTTATTTTTACTCTAATCTTTGGTTCTATTATTTACCATAAAGTTTCCCAGTTCCTTTATTCGCGACTAGCGATCACCAGCGGCTCCGCCCGCATGGAAAGAAAAAAACCGTAATATAGTCTTTTGATAAACATGAAAATGGTTAAAGTGGGTCAACCTTAAAAGCTAGACATATGCTGTTGCGGATTTTTATTTAGAACTTTTAGAGGGGAACAATTTTGTAGTATATGATTTTTAAATAACTATTACTATTTACTCAGCGCACGCAAGAAATGCTTTAAATTTTGCCGTTTTCGGACTATTTCTTATTATCGCTCCTCTCCTTTTGATCTTAGCGGAATCTTATATATATAGCCTATATTATATTAGGCCTATAGCCTTCCTCAATAATTCTATCTTACACTGAAATAATTTTTCAAATCGGTCCAGTAGTTCCTGAGATTAGCGCGTTCAAACAAACAAACTCTTTAGCTTTGTCATTAGTTTAAATAAAGCGTCAATAAATGTGCTTTTTGTGTAGCAAAGTGCATTTATTTTTATTATCATCATCCTCCTGCCCTTATCCCACCCTAAGTGGGGGTCGGCACAACATGTTATAAACACGCTGTTACATGATTTGGCTGCGTTTTTACGACCGGCCGCCTGCCTGACGTCAACTTACCTCTGTCGTATTTTACGACACCTCGGTAAGAATGAGGGTGGTCTTTTCTACTAAACCGGATACCACACGGTGGGTCAACTTACCTTAGTCGCCTTTTACGACACCTCGGTAAGAAAAGAGGGTGGTACTATTCTATTCAGCCGGATACCACACGGCGTTGCATTTATTTTTATTATATCATTTGAAATGTTTGTAGGCGATTTTCCGTAGTGAGTTCATGTGCTCAGTACTGTCGGTGCTTCTCTCTGGTTTGGCTGAAGGCGGGGCTCGTGCGTTGCTCCGGGACGAAGCGCTAGCTGCCGTGCACGCTATGGCGGCCGTGGACTTCGTGACCTTCCGACGTGGCTTCCTACCGCACTTCCTACAAACGCTGCCCGGCCTCGACCCACAGCATGTGCGTCTCCTCGCAGACTTTCCACCAGATACGGTTGGTATAATTGCTCTTTTAAAAACTTCAGGTTTTAGTAAAGGCCGCCGTGTGGTATCCGGCTGAGTAGATTGATTGGTTGATATATAGAATAGACCACCCTCATATCTTACCGAGGTGTCGTAAAAGGCGACTAAGGTGAGTCGACCCGCCGTGTGGTATCGGGCCGAGTAGAATAGACCACCCTCATTTCTTACCGAGGTGTCGTATAAGGCGACTAAGGTAAGTTGACGTCATGCAGGCGGCCGGCCGTAAAATACGTACCTAAATCATGTGACAACATATTTAAACATGTTGTGCCGAACCCACTTAGAATAGGATAAGAGCAGGAGGATGATGTTCTCTTTAAGTAAAGGATAAAGCAAAGCTTTAGGCCTGGTAATGGGTGATTTTTAAAAAGTGGCACTCTTTCCAAGTCTCTGTAGACCTAAGCGTGTGATAATAATAAAATAGGTGTGTCGGATGGTTTTCGTAAATATATCGAACTGAAATAATTAATTATAATCTATTAATATTTTTCAGGATCTCCCAACATTCACACAAAATATTCAACGGCTGATGAATGATGTTAACTGCTATCGTACATATCAATCCATAACATGCAATACAATGGGTTCCTAGTATCTTGAATCATCAACGCCGGTGCTGTGGTTTAAGTCATGAGATTTTTTTTTTTCTATGGTATATTAGATAGAAAGTTTTATTAATATGTAAAATTGCATTTCATTTCTAAAAAGAAATAAAAGAGATATGGTGCATTTTAATGTTTCATAAGGGTTTATTATTTATTATAATTTGTTTTGTCATTTGTTTTACCTTTTCATTTTACAGAAAGAAATTGTATTGGTCATAAAGAAATTGAATCGCGCCTTTATTTATGAATTAAGACGTGTGTATGCGATGAAAGAATTTTGTTAGTTATTTTCAGTTATATCTATCTGACTTTCATAAGTTAAAGTTTCAGAACTTGTGTTTTTTTCAGTTACAGGGAATATTCTCAAGTCATTTAATAATTAATGTTAAATCCAAATAGATACCTACGGTAAATGGTACTATTATTATAATAAAACTTAAGAAAGAATATTGAATTTCTTGGGTTTGGTTTAAATAAATTTGTGAAAAGTCGGATTATTGGTAAAATTAATTTGCTAGGTGCGTAATCTACTTATAAAGTTTTAAACGTTGTTGAAATGCAAAATATGTAGTTCCTAAATTAGATACAGTTTTTAATGTGGTTACTATTATCTTTATGGGATAATTATTACTTAGACTTAGAACTGTTTAATGTGTAGGTCTCGAAATCGGTACAGAGAATGGATTATTGATTGAATTATCGAAATGCTCTTAAATAGTGAATCGTTCTCATCCATATGGCATCATAAGTTTCAATTAGCCCGTCGCAAACCTTTCAAAATATCTATAAAAAATCCAACTTTAACTTTTGGGCAATACAGTCGCTGTTTTACTAGTCAAAATGTTTGTAAGTATAGTTTAATATTTTTTTGTATAATTAATTCTATAAAGTATGATTTTTGTAACATTTTGTAATGGTGAAAAATTGGCAAAAAAATTATTACATATTTCATTTGTATTGTTAGATTTAAAACACGTTCGCTCCAGAGCATATATTTTGCGTAGTTCATGATGGGATCCGATAGCTGTATGCGAATGTCACAATAAAGTACCAAAATGGTCCATGACGCGCAATATAATGTTGGACAACCGTTATAAAACTTTGTTGGAGGAAATGACCGAATATTAGTCATATCTTCAGTCTGTGTTGTATTTGAAATAATTATAATCCTTGACTGTAAGCAAATACAAATTTATTTTCGTTTATATAATTATCAGCACTTATGTGAATTTGTCGCTGTGTTAAATAAGCATGGGACCAAGTTTTATGTTATAACTTGATGATCTGAAGGGTACATTTAAATTATTTGTTTACGTTGTTGCAGCAGTATTGTTTCACAACTGCCTTTTCTCTCAGTTAATCTGATATATATCGTATAACAGCTTCATACATGCATACATAACATATTTTATGAGTTAAAATATCTAATCGACTTATGACGTAAGATTTTAAGTAACTACAAGAATCACATTTGGTCATTATTTTCTATGGTATTCAGAGCTAGTGAAGGGTTTTTTACTACTATTACTAGGTAAAGGCACGAGTAATAATTAATTGGCACTAGCTGAACTTTGCAACAGACTTTATTATCTGACTATGACCTGCAAGTTTGTTTCAGTTATACTGATTCCAATTTATTGTAAAGTTGTATGAGTATTAAAGTTATATAAATATATACCTTTGGATGGACAATCAAATAGATATCAGGTATTGTACCTGGATAAGTATACACAAAGTTATTTTACCTAGAGTAGTACCTGCCAGTCTAAAATGTGACATATTACAATAAGGAGAAAGCAAATAAGGGTGTTTGTTTGTAATCTCTTTTGCATTAATTAATATAAAAATAATAAAAAAAACAACATAATATGCAATGGCGGGCTTATTCCGAAATCGGAATCTCTTCCAGCCAACCAGTCTAAAATTAAAAAAGAAGTAAATTGGGTGTTTTGTTTCTCTCTTTTTTGTGTGATCTGACAAAGATGAAATAACCGAGTTTCATCATGCCTCTCATTATTTCAGACTATTTGGGTATCGCTCCTATCTTGTGTCACAGACTGCAAACAATTATTACATACAGCTGGCGTACTTACTTATTACAAGTTACTGTGTTATTTTTATTGTGTTAAAAATGGATTAAAAATCAACATGAAACTAAAAATACTTAATTTAACTGTTGCTATATCCTAGATCTTGTTTGCAAAAGTACATCTATAATTTTGTTAGCCATCCATGTAGCATTTGGTCATAAATTTTATCACTTTTTTTTAAACAAGAATGAATGTTCAATTGTTCTGAATAGTTATGTAAACTGTATGGAGCCAATTAGCTGCGTTATAAATAATTATATATTATTAGTTATATGTTGTATTTATTTTATATTTCAGACGGTGTGTCGATAAACCGTGTTAATTAGATGTTATACATACTCCTTCAACTGTACAAGTTATGAGTTTTAAATGATAGTCATAAAAATAAATTTAGCTACACAAAAAGCATGTATTATTACTTTCCTCTTATTTTGTTCTTCCTTTTGAGAGAGTATAGATTTAGACTATTACTAAGCACAACAGAAAGTGCAAAGGTACTTTTCAAAAAATGATTGAAAGAATTGAATAGAATGAATGATCCAGAGAGTATAGATTTAGACTAAGCACAACAGAAAGTGCATTTTCTTTATAGGTTCTTTTCAAAAAAATATTTTTGCTCCAACAATTAGGTCATAAAAAACAATTTAATTTTTTTTAAGCATATTAAAAATGACAAGCTGCAGCTTCCAAACTTCTCTGTTAATGGAACTTAGAACTGAAGTAAAATGTAGCCTATGTACCTTTTGCAGCTTAATAGCTTCCTCTTTGAACTACACATCATGAGAAGTTGTTTAAAAGACACGTTTTAAAAAAGGTGTGTGTGTTTATGTGGTAAATCCAAGTTCAAGACACCATATAAATTTTATTTTAGTATTTTTTTCTTTACATTGTTTTATTTTTCTGCAAATTTTTAAGCACTGCATTAACTATATCTTTATGACTTGCATATAAATTTAAATCACTTGTGAAATCAACCCATCGAACTCCCACAGCATCGTCCCCAGCTTTGAGCTCTAATTTGTCAACTATTGAACCACTTTCATCATGAAAATTATATGCTACAGTCTCCATCCAAGCATTATCAGTGTTACGTGGATCATCTACATATCCACTATATATCTCCTTGCCTCCACTGAAGAACTCATCAAATTTCTTTTTCCATTCTTCTTTATCACCTGTAAATCACTATTTGGTTAAAATCATCATCATCCTTCTGCCCTTATCCCACACTAAGTGGGGTTGGCACAAGATGTTTTGAACATGTCACATGATTTGACTTCGAATTTTACGACCGGCCGTCAACTTACCTTAGTTGAATTTTATGACACCTCGGTAAGAAAGAGGGTGGTCTATTTTACTCAACCAGATACCACACGTTGGGTCAATTTACCTTAGTCGCCTTTTACGACACCTCGGTAAGAAATAATGGTGGTCTATTCTACTCAGCCATATACCACACGGCTTCAGTATTTGGTTAAAACAAATAACTAAATTTTATGAAGCTGTTTAGTGGCAGACTACCCTCAGATGCTTCAAACGAATTCAAGGCTTCTTCTTGAAACTCCCTAATGGCTGCAGCAGCAACCTTTTCACCCGGATCTACCATGCCTCCAGGGAGTGCCCACTCTCCACTATCTTTTCTTTTGATTGCTATAAATTGTAGAACTGATCTGTAATAGAGTATATTAAAGTTTAATTAAATTTTACATTAACTTTATGCTGATCAAACCATGTGGTATCCGGCTGAATAGAATAGTACCACCCTCATTTCTTACCGAGGTGTCGTAAAAGGCGACTGAGGTAAGTTGACCCACCGTGTGGTATGCAGTTTAGTAGAAAAGACCACCCTCTTTCTTACCGAGGTATCGTAAAATATGACTAAGGTAAGTTGACGTCAGGCAGGCGGCCGGTCGTAAAAATGCTGCCAAATCATGTGACAGCATGTTTATAACATGTTGTGCCAACCCCACTTAGAGTGGGATAAGGGCAGGAGGATGATGATTAACTTTCTGCTGGTTTTAAATATCTGTGAACATTTAACTATGTTAACATTTAACCTACCCAAGTTTATTAAATTATTTATTATGTATTACTCTTAAAAATAAGAAACATATTATGAAGTCCTGTCCTATATCTAATATCAAAAAATGCCTTAAGTGACAATTTGAAGTTTATTTATTTTTATCATGCTTGGCTTTTGCATCTTATATTTTAATCTTTTAAAACAATATACACAAGAAATGAACTCTAAATATAGAAACACTTTTTATATTAATATTTACAGTTTATATACTACCTAGGTTAGTCTCTGTTTTTTAGATTTGTACATTTTCATTGTACAGACTGAAGCAATCTTGTGTCTTTTTTTGGAGCTACTAAACTTTAATATTTTGTTACATGTTTTTAATACAACCTCCTTCATAGAGTTGGTCATTAATATGAAAAAGCATTGTGGCTGTCATATTTTTATGTGTGATTCATTGAGTTTTTGAGAAAGAGTAAATGGGTTGACTCTGGAAAAACTGCTTTTTATTTATTGAATAAGAATAAAGAAGAAATATCATCGCTTTTTATAATTTTAAATAAAATTTTATGATATCAATGAATGAAGTGGTGACAGGTCTCAGGAACAATGGGTGACCCCCGAATGCTCCTTAAACTTAAGGGGAAATTTTTTAAATAGTCATTAGACCTGTCGTATGGATTAGAATGTTGGGCAATAAAAGAAAAGGATGAAAGAAATGTGAATGAGATGAGAATGTTAAGGTGGTGTGACAAAACTTGCTAGAATACGTATATTAGGGGTAATGAGTAAATGAGTATATTAGGGGAAGTCTTAAAGTCTGTTACAGAAAAGATGAAAAGTGGGAGACTAAGTTGGTATGGTCATGTAATGAGGAGCGATGAAAATCATGTGACCAAAAGTTTTAAATATGAATGTTAATGAATGTATGACTAGGGGGAGGCCGAAAAAAAGATGGATGGATTGTATGAAAAATGATATGCATATTAAAGGAGTGGCACCAGAGTTGATGAATGATAGAGGAGAATGGAAGAAGACATATTGTGCAGACCCCACTTAAAGTGTGATAAGGGTAAGAGAATGATGATGATGATATCTATGAATGAAATATTACAATGATAAATATATAATTACTCATTGTTATCTTGTTTTATCCATCGTGTAACAACAGGATCTGCTGCATGGTTAGGTCCCCAACGGCCCAGTACCCCCCTTCCACTTATGCCAGTTCGTCCAACTGGATTTAATGGTACACCATTAATGATTTCATATATTCCCATATAACTTTTCCTATTTACTTTTCCATCTATATTATTCCATTTAGGTTTGAATGAAGGATTACCTAGAACATTTCACAAAGATGTGGTGTCAGATGTTATCAATTCTCTGAGGATGAATTGTAAATATCAATTAGAGATGTTTTATTTTAAAAACTCAGTGGTGTCAGCTAAGTTGTATCACGCAGAACATATTCTTAAATATTTTGAAAATTTGTTAAGTTACCTATAATAATTATCTTCATTTAGCTCTTTTTCGAAACCAACCAAAGAATGTGTTGTTCTAGATTATATTTATGTAACATCACTGTGTACGACAGTAAGCAAATAAATAAAATTTGAAGTTGAAGTCAAATTTGATTTGAGAGTGCAACAGTATAACTTGATAAGTATGACTACTTAATTTTTTAAAATTCCAAATTCAAATTCTTTACTTTAATGTATATGTAATATTAAGTTAATTAAATAAGTTTTTATTATAATGAACGATAAGTGTCTGTTTGTAACACTGTTATGTTGTATATTTATAAAGTTAAAATTATTAACTAGTACCTATCTCAGCATCTGCCCAAGGCTTTCCAACAATGCATTGTGAAGTATAGCTAGGAGGTTTGTATTCTTTGAATTCTACAGACCATGGCACTTTATCATCAGGTACGGGAAATCTTTCAACGTTTGATCTTGGATATATTGAAGAACGACATTTAAAGTGAAAAGTCATAAGTATAGCGGGACGGATCATAAATATGAGATATAAATACAAAAAAATTATATTTTTCATAGAAGAATTGGTTGATAAAATTTCCAAAGGATTGTAACAAAATCTAAGCAATTAAAGAAAAAGAACTTATTTTATAAAAATTTCGTTTCACTGGCAATACGTGTGGAACCATAAATTATCACATACATAAAATCAACATAAAATGTTAAACAAATAATAACAATCTTAAATTTCTCAACACAGGTGCCATCTATCATAGATTACTAACTATAAAATAGATGGTTGAGATTCATACATTGGCGCGAGCCTATGTTCGGTGGTATGGGGGGTGCAAAGTAGCACTATAGCTACTTACATTCTCATTCTTAAAAACTACCTGCCTCTCACCCGTTTCATTCCTAAAAACGGATTTAGTCTCAGCTCTGACTCTTTCTCACATATGGAGTAGTAATATATATAACGTATGACGTAAAATCGTAGTAAAATTAGTGATGTACTTGGTGCGCTAAAACCGTAATTAGTGATGTCAAAAGATGATTATCGATTCGCACACCGCTCTTACCGATTTTTGGATAACCGCTTTTCCTGTTACATATTAATAATGATTTTTAAATATTAATAAAACTTCTTTATTAAGACTTTTACTGCAATAAAAAAAAAACAACAACCGTTTTGCATTTCTAAGTACATGCTTCTTAAAAAAAAAACTTTCTTAAACACGCTAAAAGTACAACTTCAAAAATTATTACTATTTTTAAGTAGGAAACAGGAACAGCAAGCTGACTAAAAATTATCCAAACAGAGCTTTCACAGTCCTCAAACTATCTTGAAAATGTAGGAATTGTAATTTAAATTATTATATATTATTATTAAACAAAATTAATTTAAAATATTCACTCGAAAACAAATGTACAAGATTAGTATTTGAAACAATAGATGCTTTCGTTTTTACCGTTTAAGTATTTAGGAAAAAACATTATACTTCTTTTATATCTTTTATATTTAAGTCTTTTTTAGATATATTAGTGGTTTTTATATCTAAGTATAATATTTTCCATCATATCAGTTAACACTTCGGATTTATACATATAAAGTAAGAATTAAATTGTGAAATTTTGCCATATTTAATGTGCCAATTGATATCAAGCTTTGAATTGAAAGAAAATATCATGAGGAACTATACTCCATGGGTTAAATATTTAACTATATGTAAACATGTCAAAACAGGTACTTTATAGTAGGCATTATCTGCCTAGTATAAAGTATCTTTTTTATTACAACACATGATACTAATATTAAATGTTATTTATATTTCTTTCAAAGAATTTGAAATTATTGATAGTATTCGCACCACTTAATAAGGTTAAATATGGTATGATTGCAATCAATAATTTTACAAACTTTGAAACAAATAAATAAGAATATTATATAATATCCACTTTTAAGAACCCAAACATAAAGGTATTATAAAATTTTTAAAGAAAACGATGGACAATATTAAAGACACTAAAATACTACACATTTAAGTATCACAGAGTGAAACTCATTGATATTATGTTACGTCGGCTAATCTAATGCAATTACTATTTTAGGTAGTTTACTTGGCTAATTTGTATCTGCTGAAATTCATTAAATTATATATTGCTGTTTTGCTATACTAAATATATAAATATTTAATTTTAGAAAATAACAATCAATTTAAGAAAATTACTTTTATAAATATTGGAGATATTCTTTGGACCACTGCAGTTGAATTCCAATTTCTTCATTTGTTAATAATATTATTGTAATGACATATTTGTCACTCCTGAATCACATGGTTTTGTTTGTTTACATCTTGTTACGTTTTTATACTTATAGAGTATGTATAGTAAAATACTAATATTGTTAAATATGAAAACTGTATCACTTTTTAAATGTTAATAATAGTAATATTAGTTAGTTACTTTTGCCTCATGTATCATAGATCTATAACTTTACTTGCGATAAAATTTTCCATTTCCATTATCGTTTTCAAGTATCTGTAGTACTGTGAATTCTCCTTAACATTAATACACCATTGTCTAACTCGCATTATGATAACGAATATGCAAAAAAACTTATAAGAAATCATATTTATGATTAACGCAAGTTAACCAAGAATTATATTTTTTTAAGTTATATACATTTTTGACTAATTAACACTTTACATGCCATATAATGCCATTCCAAAGATATAAGTTTTTGTGATGGATAATATAATTATAACTAGATCAAATCTTTTAGTTTTATTAGACTAGCGTAATTATAAAAATTTCACAATTTAAATAATCCTGTTTTGAAAATATATTACTCCCAGGATTGCTCAGGTTTTTAGTTTTGCTACACAAGTAAAATCACGTGTTTTGAATAGGAATAAATGGTGTTAATGTTAAAATACACAATTTTTAGCAGCAATACAGGCAGAACTGCATAATGCATTATAAGCCCGTCGTTTAAGCAAACTAGCAACTAAGCAATTGTTATTCATTTTCCTTAGTAATAAAAATTTTAAACCCATTCATCTCAAAATATGAGTTTTTGAGTTGTACTGCTATTGCTGCACATGACCGATATATCAATATACTGAACCGGTAATATGATATGGCTTGGGTCTGGAAAATATTTCTGATGGAATACAAGGTACTATAACTATCAAACAATAATATTAACCAATAATGTTTTAAACAATGAAACTAAATTATGATCCGTTCTAGTGTGCTAGAGCCCCCTTATCCACGGATTTGAGAAAAAATCTATTGGGTCCTAGTTAAGAAGTTTCAAACTTCATAATGTTTGTCAATTATACTAATATGAATCCGTTTGAAGACACAACCTTCTCTTGAGTCTCTAGCATTGAAGCGGACTTTTACAGGCTTATTCCAAAATTCCGAATGGTTCAGGCGGAAAATAAATTGTTAGTGAATAAAGGCATTCGCGCTGTGAAAATGTTATTACTAATGTCAATAAATGAGGCTAAATTATTATGATTCGATTGAAGCTCTTCATATATGTTCATCTGCATCATCGGGCTCGTGGACACTTCCCGGCGGAAGAGTTCGCAGCATATTTAACCTGTAATAAATAAGTAATTCTTAAATAATGTATAGATAGAACATTAGTTTGCAAAGGTAGTCTTACAGACAATCTTGGCATTGATATCCCCTGAGTAGAATAGACCACCCTCATTTCTTACCTAGGTGTCGCGAAAACCGATTAAGGTAAGTAAGTCGGGCAGGCGGCCGGTCGTAAGATACCAAATCAGGTAATAACATGTTTAAAACATGTTGTTCCTACCCCATTTAGAGTGGGATAAGGGTAGGAGAATGATGCATTGACAAATAACAGAGATTTTAAATTTTAAAAATATATTTTTAGCTTCTACTCTAGGTCTTAAATAGTGTCTGGAAAATATTTTTTACGTGTCTTTAATCTGTGTCTACAGTTATATTTTAAGTATAGAATAGAGACTATAATTATAAATAATATATTTTTTTAATTATAAAATATAAGGGGTATCTGTGACAATCTTTGTGTTATGTTAAATATCTTTGATTTTGTACTGTTACCAGTAAGTAAGTAAGTAAGAAACGGCCTGTTACTATCCCACTGCTGAGCATAGGCCTCCTCTCTCCATTTTTGGAGAGAAGGGATGGAGCTAAGACCTACCACGCTGCTCCAATGCGGATTGGTAGGTTACACATATCCCTAGGATTCTCTAGAGATATGCAGGTTTCCTCACGATGTTTTCCTTCACCGAAAAGCGTGTGATAAATTGCAATTATCAATTAGACACATAAGTTTTAATAGAAAAACTCATTGGTGTCTGCCCGGGTTTGAACCCATGATCGTCTCTAGAGATTCACACGGTCGCACCGCTAAGCTGTGATGGCCTAGCGGCACAGCTTAACTGTTAGCAGTACCAGGCTAAAAATATTATGCTTTCCAAATACTGAATTGTATGTGACAATTAAGAAGCATATGTAACAAAGTTCTAGTGATCGTCACTAATATGTCTTTTAAGCTATTCTTATATCACACACTTTTTTGCATCACTATAATAGAGGAAAAATTGTACCAAACATTTTTTGTTATATCTCAAACGGATTAGGCAGTTAGCCCATTAGACATATAAACTTTAGTTTTAATTGAAAGTGAAATGGACAGACTGACATACTTTACATCAAATATTTACTTGCCTTCATCTAGTCAAATCAATTGACCTAATCATGTGCTTCATCCCATAAAGCATCAACAGCATATAGCCCTTAGACGTCATCCCAATGAGTACTCTCTTTGGCAATGACCAGGTTCATCTGAAAATTATTGCAAAAACATTTTAATAAATATGGAACAAGCTGTGATAGCTCAGCGGTGAGGCCGTGCGACTCTGTAAAGACTATCATGGGTTTATACCCCGCGCAGGCACATGTCTAATTGACAATTGCAATTTATGACACGCTTTTCGGTGAAGGAAAATATGGTAAGGAAATCCGCATACTTCTAGCGAATTCTAGGGATATGCGTAACCTACCAATCCGCATTGGAGCAACGCGATGGTAGGTCTTTGCTACAATACTTCTCTCCAAAAAACGGATAGAGGAAGCTTATGGTTCCCACTGCTGGGGTGGATAACAGGCCGTTACTTTAAACATACACATGCCAATTTTTGTGTTTACAAACAAAAATGATTTATATTTGAAACATTTTAACTCACTTGAAGAATATCAGCCATTGTATCAGATATTAATGAATACATTGCAATAACAGTAGCAGTGCCTTGACCAGACACAGTTACTCAGACAAAAAATCCAGTTGAAATGTGCATAACTAAATGGGATAGTATGTTAAAGTATCTTGAACAAATAACTTTCTGTTAAATAATTAAAGTATGTCTATAATCCATATTGTCTGTCGCAGAAAGAATAAAAACTATTCAGAAATAACCACTTAAAACATAGAATATAACTGATATTGGGTATGACATATGATATACAACACTTCAATAAAGCATACACAATAAATATTACTAAAGAAGTAAAAGTTTTATTTTTATTATTTTAATTTTATTTTTACTTATATTTTAAAATTAAAAAATAAACTTCCCAATATTATTACAGTTCAATAAAAACACTAAGGATATACTATAATGCTATATGCATCGAGGTCCCTGCTTTATACCTTGTAAACATATTAAATAGACAATAGGTTGAGATATACAAATAAATATATATATAAATTGAAAAACACTAGCTTAATTTGTACTATATATTATAGAAAAAGAATATAGCACGAAAAATACGATAATTTTATCGCTAATTGCAATTGTCGTGCTTTTTTTTAAATAACTGTGAATGGAACGCACCCGCAGCACTGCATAGGGAATGTTTGAACGAAACTCATTCATGTATTTACGGGTAACTCTAACTCCGTGTCATTAACCAGCGAAAATTAATAAAAAATAATCATGGAAAAATAAATTATGATTGAAAATAGATGTGTACTATTTTTTTTTTCCTGAATTTCCTAAAAGTACTATATTTTTTTGATTTAAAAAGAAAAATACTATTTTTCTTCAAAAAAAAAGGTGGCAACCCTGATCGCGCTCTTTTTGATTCAAATAGGGGCAACACTGTGCCGTTATTGTTTCCGGTGGGGAGTCTTCCTATTGATAAAACGTTTCAGTGACATTCAGTCCTTGTTCGTCTTTCAAGAGAAGTGCATCTCGGAACGGGAATTGTGGCATTCCTATTATATCGTGTTCTTGTATATAGTGTGCGTTGACATCAGAAGTGTAAAAGTTTACTAGCATCGTGCCCGTTGTCCGTGCATCCTGATTTACGGCAATTTTGGCTTTTTAAACTTACTCTTGTCTAAGTTTAATTAAAAATCATTTGTTGGTTTGTATATTTTTGCGTAAGTAAAAAGTGATAACAGTTATATATTACGTATAACGAACGTTTCTGGTGAGTCAGTACGTTTCAATTTTCTTCGTATTAAATAGTGCAAAAGTATAGTTTATTTGTTATTAAGTTTTGGATAACTACTCACATTTTATCCGAGAATGTTTGTTGAAATTCAAACATTAGAGTTGTTGAGTTTGTGATAGTGAATATATATAGTGCTTGTGTATGGTGGAGGTTTGTGCATGTGTTTTTTACGAATCCTGCATGTATCAGGTATGATAACCGATTGTCCACTCTACATTAAGCATTATATATATTTTCTATTTTACTTCATCGCCGATTATAGCAAAATAATTTTATTATTACTTTTGCATAATTACTTTCACATATAATTAATATAATTGTTTATATTTACTTAAGCTATGATTAAAACAGTTAATCATTGCTTAAGTAAATATAAACATTGTAATCTTTAATATTTAATGACTAGCAGCGTCTGACTGCCCTCCTGTAAAAGCTGCAGGGCTTTTTCTTCTCATTTAACAGTATGGTTGAGGTGGACACTGCACTGTTCTTTCTTCCCATACTGTGTAGGCGTTTTGTTGGTAATGTTCGTTTTCTGTATCGTCGAACATTAGCTTCAAAAGCGCGCTACTTTGTTAGATGTTTTATTAACGGGCTAGCCATTATAAAGGTGTCGTACTGATTTCTGAAATTGTGCAGTTTTGGTAATTCGTACGTCATTAACTTTTACATTTTTTTTATAATGGTGATGTGTTGCGGTTGGCAAAGAGCCGGTATTTGGCACCTGCAATACATGTAAAACCTTAATTCTTTTCCCAGTCGCTTTTGGCTACTGATGTTTGAGTGCACGCTTACATCTGTGGCTGAAATTACGGGAATCTAACTTAGCTTCATAAATCCAGACTTCACTTGAGTATTAGTTACCTCAAATGCATTTTCTCAAATTACAGAGGTCGAAAGATGCGTACGACGTCTTCGGTCCTGTTCCTGGTGGTTGACGCTACTGTTCGGCCTGGCGCTGTTCGAGCGCTCGAGGCGACGGCGGAGCGACAGCAGCTGCAGCATAGCCGGACGGGCCGGCCTGGGGTAAGGGGCGGCGGCACGTCTCCATTGGCGGCAGCGAGGCCAGACCAGCGTAGCTCGTGGAGTCACGAGGCCAGCTGTCGGACTCCCGCGTCGCACTAGCAGCGTCTGTCTGCCCTCCTGTAAAAGCTGCAGGGCTTTTTCTTCTCATTTAACAGTATGGTTGAGGTGGACACTGCAGTGTTCTTTCTTCCCATACTGTGTAGGCATTTTGTTGGTAATGTTCGTTTTCTGTATCGTCGAACATTAGCTTCAAAAGCGCGCTACTTCGTTAGACGTTTTATTAATGGGCTAGCCATTATAAAGGTGTCGTACTGATTTCTGAAATTGCGCAGTTTTGGTAATTCGTACGTCATTAACTTTTACATTTTTTTTGTAATGGTTATGTTTTGCGGTTGGCAAAGAGCCGGTATTTGGCACCTGCAATACATGTAAAACCTTAATTCTTTTCCCAGTCGCTTTTGGCTACTGATGTTTGAGTGCACGCTTACATCTGTGGCTGAAATTACTGGAATCTAACTTAGCTTCATAAATTCAGACTTCACATGAGTATTAGTTACCTCAAATGCATTTTCTCAAATTTCAGAGGTCGAAAGATGCGTACGACGTCTTCGGTCCTGTTCCTGGTGGTTGACGCTACTGTTCGGCCTGGCACTGTTCTAGCGCTCGAGGCGACGGCGGAGCTACAGCAGCTGCGGCATAGCCCGACGGGCCGGGCTGGGGTGAGGGGCGGCGGCACGTCTCCATTGGCAGCAGCGAGGCCAGACCAACGTAGCTCGTAGAGTCACGAGCCCAGCTGTCGGACTCCCGCGTCGCACTAGCAGCGTCTGACTGCCCTCCTGTAAAAGCTGCAGGGCTTTTTCTTCTCATTTAACAGTATGGTTGAGGTGGACACTGCAGTGTTCTTTCTTCCCATACTGTGTAGGCGTTTTGTTGGTAAGGTTCGTTTTCTGTATCGTCGAACATTAGCTTCGAAAGCGCGCTACTTTGTTAGACGTTTTATTAACGGGCTAGCCATTATAAAGGTGTCGTACTGATTTCTGAAATTGCGCAGTTTTGGTAATTCGTACGTCATTAACTTTTACATTTTTTTTATAATGGTGATGTGTTGCGGTTGGCAAAGAGCCGGTATTTGGCACCTGCAATACATGTAAAACCTTAATTCTTTTCCCAGTCGCTTTTGGCTACTGATGTTTGAGTGCACGCTTACATCTGTAGCTCAAATAACGGGAATCTAACTTAGCTTCATAAATTCAGACTTCACTTGAGTATTAGTTACCTCAAATGCATTTTCTCAAATTACAGAGGTCGGAAGATGCGTACGACGTCTTCGGTCCTGTTCCTGGTGGTTGACGCTACTGTTCGGCCTGGCGCTGTTCGAGCGCTCGAGGCGACGGCGGAGCGACAGCAGCTGCGGCATAGCCGGACGGGCCGGCCTGGGGTGAGGGGCGGCGGCACGTCTCCATTGGCAGCAGCGAGGCCAGACCAGCGTAGCTCGTGGAGTCACGAGGCCAGCTGTCGGACTCCCGCGTCGCTCTAGCAGCGTCTCACTGCCCTCCTGTAAAAGCTGCAGGGCTTTTTCTTCTCATTTAACAGTATGGTTGAGGTGGACACTGCAGTGTTCTTTCTTCCCATACTGTGTAGGCGTTTTGTTGGTAATGTTCGTTTTCTGTATCGTCGAACATTAGCTTCGAAAGCGCGCTACTTTGTTAAGACGTTTTATTAACGGGCTAGCCATTATAAAGGTGTCGTACTGATTTATGAAATTGCGCAGTTTTGGTAATTCGTACGTCATTAACTTTTACATTTTTTTTGTAATGGTTATGTTTCGCGGTTGGCAAAGAGCCGGTATTTGGCACCTGCAATACATCATCATCATCATCATCATCATCAACAACCTGCTCCTGTCCACTGTTGGACATAGGTCTCTCCCATAGCACGCCACTGAGCTCGGTCTTCAGCTCTTCGTCCCCAACCGATGCCAGCCACTTTGCGGATGTCGTCACTCCACCTAGCTGGAGGACGTCCTACACTACGTTTGCCAAGGCGCGGTCTCCACTCCAGAACGCGTCTACCCCAGCGGTTATCGGTTCGGCGTAAGATGTGACCAGCCCACTGCCACTTCAGCTTACTAATCCTTTGGGCTATGTCGATTACTCCGGTTCTCTGTCGGATCACTTCATTTCTGATATGATCCTTAAGAGAAGCTCCGAGCATAGCCCTCTCCATAGCTCACTGAGCGACCTTAAATTGGTGGACCAGTCGCATTGTTAGTGTCCACGTCTCGGCTCCGTATGTCATAACTGGTAGGACGCACTCGTTAAAGACCTTTGTCTTTAAGCTTTGTGGTATGGGTGACGAAAAGACTCGATTAAGTTTCCTGTACGCTGCCCAGCCAAGCTGTATTCTCCTGCGGGCCTCCTTTTCAAAGTTGTTTCTACCTAGCTGCAAGACTTGTCCGAGGTAGACATACTCCTGAACAACTTCGAGAGGAGTCCCATGAAGGGCAATCGGTTCCGGAATGACATGTTCATTGAACATTGCTTTGGTTTTATCCAAGTTCATCCGGAGACCGATGCGAGCAGAAGACTCAGCCAGGCTGTTCAGCATGTATTGTAAGTCCTGTACGGTCTCGGCCATGATGACGATGTCATCTGCAAATCTTAAGTGAGAGAGGTACTCTCCGTTTATGTTTATGCCTCGTCCTTTCCAGTGCAACGTCTTGAACATATCCTCCAGAGCATTAGTGAACAATTTCGGGGAAATTACGTCCCCTTGTCGCACTCCTCGATGCATTTGGATAGGTCCAGACTGTTGATTCTGTACTTGGACGGTCATAATTGCGGCGTCATACAGACCTCTCAGCACTTGGATGTATCGCCAATCAATTTGGCACCGTTGCAAGGACTCCAGAACAGACCAGGTTTCAATAGAGTCAAAGGCTTTCTCATAGTCCACAAATACTAAGCACAGGGGCTGACTATACTCGTGGGTCTTCTGTATAATCTGCCGTACTGTGAAAATGTGGTCTACGGTGCCGTAGCCTCCTCGGAATCCGGCCTGTTCGGGGGGTTGGAAATTATCGAGTCTCTGCGCGAGACGATTCGTGATCACCCTGGAAAACAGCTTATAGATATGGCTCAAGAGAGAGATCGGTCGGTAGTTCTTCAAGAGAGTTTTGTCTCCTTTTTTGAAAAACAACACGACAACACTCTCGCTCCACGCCTTCGGAGTTCTCCCCGAAAAGAGAGCAGAATTAAATATGCGTCGGAGCCGCTCGACTATCGGTTTTCCACCTGCTTTTAGCAGCTCGGTCGTAATTCCATCCTCTCCGGGGGCTTTTCCATTCTTAAGCTGCTCCAAGGCCAGAACGATTTCGTCTAGGCTGACTTCTGGCAGCTCTTCTGTGTAATGGCGGGTCAATGTGGCTCTATGATCTCCAGGATCGGGTGGTGGACGAGACGCTTCTGATGCATATAATTTCCCGTAAAAGTCTTGAACCTCCGCAAGAATCTCTGCTTTTGAAGCGACGATTTTTCCATTTGCTGTAGTCAACTTCGTGAGATGACTGCGGCCAAGCTGTTGAAAAAAGACTTTCGACCCCCGATTTTGTTCAATCGCTTTTTTAATTTTATTTGCGTTGTGGCTTCGGAGGTCTCGTCTTATAAGCCTAGAAATAGTTTTGTTTACATCTGACGAAGTGACTGTAGGATTATTTCGTCGCCTTTGCATTAAATGCAAAGTCTCCTGCGAAAGTTTGGACTCCTTACGGGTACATCGCGTCTGATAGAACTTCGTCCCCTCGTCCCGGAGAATCTTCACTGTTTGATCGAGTTCCTGGTCAAGGTCAACGTCAGCTGTGGTTTCCAAGGCAGCGAACCGGTTCTCCAGTTGTAACTGGAACGTTTCACACCCAACCACGGTTTGAAGCAGGTTTGGCCGGAGCGTAGACCTCATAAGACGGGCGCGCTCGAGTTTGCAATCAATATTCAGAGTGCCTCGTACGAGTCGGTGATCACTTCCGGTTTTAAACCTTGCGATCACGGAGACATCTCTGAATATACGCTTCTTATCGGTCATTATGAAGTCTATCTCATTTTTTGTCATAGTGTCGGGGCTTTGCCAAGTCCACTTTCGTTGGGGTTGTTTCTTGAAGAAGGTGTTCATACAGAACAACCCCTCTTTCTCTAGGAAGTTGACGAGCATTTGCCCCCTATGATTTCTGTTTCCAAAACCGTGTGGTCCTACTACCGATTCGCCGCTAATATGTACTCCCACTTTTGCGTTGAAGTCTCCCATGACAACGTTGAAGTGGGCCTTTTGGGTGGTGTGTAAGGCTCTGGAAATGTCTTCAAACATTTCCTCTACTTCATCATCCGAGTGTGACGAGGTCGGTGCGTAGACCTGAATAACCTTGAGGTTATATCTCTTGGTTAGTCTGATGACAAGGTACGCTACCCTTGTCGACACACTGGAGATTTCTAAGACGTTGTCAGTGAGAGCCCTGTGAACCAAGAAACCGACGCCGCCCTGAGACTGTTTGTCTCCCTCTCTGAAGTACATAAGATGACCTGATTCCAAGGTAACGGTATCCTCCCCCTCTCTTCGGATTTCCGATAATCCCACAATATGCCATCTTATATTCTTCAGCTCTTCTGTGAGCTGCACCAGATTTTCTTTGAGCCGTAGCGTGCGTCCATTGTACGTAGCCATAGTCAGTCGGTGTTGGCGGCCTACCATCACCCGGGGATTCTTCGCACCCCCTGCCCCACCGTTACCACGACCGCCGCCGTGGCCAGGAATAGTGGGGCGACCGGGAACTGGGGGCCATTGTGTTTTGGTGTGTGCCATTTGAGGATTACATGTAAAACCATAATTCTTTTCCCAGTCGCTTTTGGCTACTGATGTTTGAGTGCACGCTTACATCTGTGGCTGAAATTACGGGAATCCAACTTAGCTTCATAAATTCAGACTTCACATGAGTATTAGTTGCCTCAAATGCATTTTCTCAAATTACAGAGGTCGAAAACTGTGATGCAGGGTCTGTACTGTGTAGCTGGGAGAGACATGTCATCACTAGGTGATGAAGCGGTCGAGGACGTCCCGCCATACGGCTACCGCGGAACGTAGCCGAACGCGAAGACGCGTACGACGTCTTCGGTCCTGTTCCTGGTGGTTGACGCTACTGTTCGGCCTGGCGCTGTTCGAGCGCTCGAGGCTACGGCGGAGCGACAGCAGTGATTTATAAATTATGTTTATTATGACAGAAGTGATTTATAAATTACATAAATATTTACTTTCAGTTTTATAGAACAGTCTTTTTATATTGCTGTTATTCTTTCATTCATTACACATACTTTTATATCTTTCATTAGCACTGTAAATGTAAAGATATCTCAAATCATAACTATAAATAACATGTGACAATCATATTAAAATAAAAAATTACTCTTAATCTTGGATCTGAGGATTCTTGAATCTGCAATTAATCAATCAATCGTTTAATTATTTGTAAATTTAAATTTTGCTTTTGCTTTTTAATTAAAAATCAAGAATAGTGTTACAGAATAAACTTGCTCTCTTTTGCTATTTATTCCCTTTTCATCCGAGTCTCATTATAAAAAAAACTTGACAATCATTTTTAAAGTGCTAATATAGTACAATGAAGTATACAACTTCAATTGAAAATACTTCTAAAAAAAAATATTAAGCAGACCATTTAAGTTATGTCCAAATTATTCATAACTAAGATAGACACACACTTATGATCAATTAGAACAACTTCTAAAAAACTTTAAACTTTAATGTTCCATTATTAATTTGACTGGGCCGTTGGAACAGTGGGTAGTGACCCTACCTTCAGCTCCGCGGATCGCGGGTTCGATTCCCGCCGAGGGCCAACATTTTCTATAAATGAATTTGTTGGTCTTTGAGTCTGGGTGTATATTTGTATTTAAGTATGTTTTTAAAGAATATATAAGCATATATTCACCAATTGCCTGTCTACCATAACACAAGTATTAAGTTACTTACTTTGGGGACGGACGACCATGTGTGTAAGTGTCCCCATATATTTAAATTAAATATTTAAATTAAATTAAATTAAATTAATCATTTATTGTACTACAAGACACTAGAAGCTATATAAAATCGCAAGACATATATGTAGCTAATTCATCAATCGAAATTAATGTACATATCATAATTTTTATATAACGATAACTAAGTCAAATAGGAAATAAAAATTATACTGCATGTTAAAGGTTTTAGGTTATCCATGCAAGGTTAGGTTATTATATTTAGAACTAGCGGCCTGCCCCTGCTTCGTACAGGTATAAAATATCCCATGTCAGTCAGTGTAAAAAAAATGATTAAAATCGATCGAGTAGTTTTGATTTATTCAAGCCGGGCAAGCATTAAATTTGGAGAAAAACAATTTCCTTTCCCTATACAAAGAAGATTTCCTGCTATCTTTGGAATATCTAAATTCGTATAGTACATTTTTACTTATTTACTTTTACATTTTCCCTATGTATTTTATTTTTACAATTAATTACAGAATGTATTTAAACAAACTCTTGAAAGAGCGACATAGCTGCTAAAGTCGAAGTGTTATAGGGCGAAGCGCGGCGTCCTCACGGCATTCTAAATCTGTAATATCTCAGAAAATGTTCACTTAAATTACATGCTGTAAACGGCGATATTGATCTATATTAAACCAACTATTTATTTAAGGTACTTAATTGGATAAGGATTAATGCTGTATTGTATAAAAATTGCTTCAAAAATATGGCATAATTTTCCTTAAAAAGTAAATGACAAAAAATGCTATAGTGGGTTATCCATAAGAGATAGACATATACCATCGCGGACTTTTCTGTAGACCTTTTCAAGATGTACAAATACTTAGTACATTATTTTGATAAATCTCGTAGGGTTTAGCCTGCGTTTGCAATGTAAGCGGAAAAAAATGTAATTATTTACAGAAACCTCAAAAATTACAGTATTTCTCTACTCCGTATTGAATGTTATTTTACGTACAAACCTTCCTCTGGAATCACTCTATCTATTAAAAAAAACCGCATCAAAATCTTTTGCGTAGTTTTAAGCGTACATAGGGATATAGGGACTTTGTTTTATAATATGTAGTGATGATGTAGTGATGTGAGAATGTAAATTTTAAGAAAGCTCTTACTATTATTGAAATGCACAAAATTCATTAAAACTCAACACTTACATTTATATAATGATTAAGTAAATCATCTTCTTATTGTTTTATGACTGCACGTTTCTTCGTTGTTATATTTCTCATTTTAAGAAATATCTCAACAGCTACTGGTGAAATAAGACTTTATACATTTAATTTGCTTCTAGTGATATTTGTTTCAAGAATTTTGCTAACTAAATTAAAACAAATTTATACATTTTAGTAAAAATTAAAGTACTAGAACTTTACAACGGGAAATTTAAAAATGTAATACACCGCCCATTCATTGATAAAATCAACTTGTTATATGATAGACAGTCAAAATGAGAATGAGTGCGTAAAAATATGTATCTAGGAGTGGAGCGAGATGCAGCTGAGACTATTTTCATACGATTCGTTCATAAATACGTACATGTGCAAGAGGGATGCGAGATAGCATGTGTTGGCGCCTGTAGTAAAACCGCCCTGCCATCTATATTGAGCCCCAAAAACCATATTACTAAGTTAGTAAGTAGTCTGTGCAGTAGTTACACAAAAATGCCGTAGAAAAAAACTTGTTAATGTTAATCTTTTTTTTTTAATCTGAAGTTATGGCTGCGAAAAAATAATAGATTTTTATATTAATAAATAAAATATGCCTTGTTGGTATAAACCAATTTAGCTAAACTACACATTTTTATATTCAATTTTTTCTTTCTACAAAATCGATTATTTGATAATACGTTTTTTTTCATTTCTATTCACATATCCCAAACTAAAAAGTAAAACACCGAAAATTATTACGTTTAAAATAGAGATACATAGTTTTATTTTATTGCATACTGTATGCCCAGCCCGCTTCGCCGTGCTTATTTTAAAGATGTATTAATTAAAATAACATCATTAAAATAGATCCAGCCGTTTCGGAGTCTATAAAGAAAATCCTCTAAAATGAGTGGCGAAAACCAAAAAGAGCAAGTACTAGTATCATAATATACAACCGTTGAACTTAAAATTGACACATCTTTTTTATTTGCTGACCAATTGAAATAAAAAATACCCTATATGTTAATTTAAATCAATAATATGGGTTGATATAGAAGAAATAGTATTCGAAAAATTAAAAGCGTTTGTACTTATAAATAGCCTTTATTATAATAACAAAAAACTAAATTACAATCGTTTCCGAGTAGCTTTTCTAGTTGTGGTAGGTTTCTTAAAAACATCATCTTTCTTTTGAAATTCTTCATCATCTGCAAATAAATACATATTAAAATATGAATTAAATGATATCAGGTGGGACCAAATCAGACAGTTCTCCCAAAAAATGAGAACAAGAAATGAAGATTTTTTTAGATGTTATAAATATTAGCCTATAAAATATCAAAATTGGCAATTTGGTAGCATATTAGCTTCATGTATAGTCTCTAAATTATATATTTATAAAACAAAAATAAATCTGTGACCGCGACCGATTCGATTTAGCATGGGTATGCATCCGCGACTAGAAGACAACAAAAATTCGACACTATTAACAAGTGACGCAATACAATATTGCATAATAAATCCTTTAGGATTATCGTATTAATTCAAATCTATATTATGATTTGATATGACGCGAACTGGGAATCATATTCAACCAAAATAACATTATGTTCTGCAATGAAAAAATTATGGAGTTCCAATAAATAGTTTTGTAAATAAAATTCAATTACAACCAAACATTGAATAAAGAATAACCTGAATCTTCTGAATCATAAGAAGTTTTGTTCTTCTGTATAACTCTTCTGCTGGACTTTCTAACAGACTGAGGTGTTGCAGTTTCTTTATTTGGTGGTGGTTCATTCTGTAAATAAAAAATAGAACACTAGGATATACTATGAAAGTTCTGTATCTTTTTTGATAATCTAACCTTTCAAAATGAACTATTAATTACAGTATTCATACAACACGACCTAAGTACACTGGTCAATATCCAGCAGCATTATTGGTGAAACATTAATGGCTGCATCAACCAAGTTGCGTTAACCGAATATGGCGATTATTGGCCTACATCTATGTGAATAAAGAATTTCCAAAACCAGTATATTACTATTGTATATCATACTATCTTAGTATCTTTTGCGAATTCGCATTCATAATTTAACTGGCTCGTTGGTGCAGTGGGTAGTGATCCTGCCTTCAGCTCCGCGGGTCGTGGATTCGATTCCCGCCGAGGGCCAACATTTTCTAAAATCACTTTGTTGCTCTACGAGTCTGGGTGTATATTTGTATTTAAGTACGTATTTAAAAAATTATATCAGTATATATTCACCACTTTTCTATCGTAGATAACACAAGTATTTAACCATAACACAAATATTTAAGTTACTTTGGGCGACTGTGTGTCACATATAAAAAAAATATTTTCAACTGTTTCGATAGTTTCTACAATGTTATGATTAATTCGGCACACAGATGGTTTATAGTGTAAATTAATATGTGAAATCTTCTCACTCTCTACTAGAGTATTGTTACGAACATACAAATCATAATATAATGCATATGTCATAGGGTTCAAATTGGAAGGGGCTACCCCCTTCGATGTTACGAACATGCAAAAAGAGTTCGTAATTATTATCCCATGAGAGTTCAAATTTGCTTGACGCTAATGCTCTGGAACATTCACGTTGTTTACGAATCGTGTTCCGTATCCCCGGTACGACACGTGAGTAATGGAGAAGCTGAACATTCTCGAATCGTTCACAATATCGCCCTTTCCGAATAATAAGAGTTACATGTCCCATGTATAAGCGTAGGAAATGTGACTTTATTCTTGGGATAGGGCGAAAGAAGCGGTCATAACGCCCGCCTCGGGATTCAGTCTGGTGCCACGCTGACTGCATAACATATTACCTCATCCGGGCTAGAGCTTGACCGTGGTCTGTTGCGTCGCGCTACGGGTCGTCGCCGAGGCGTCGCTCTGGGTTCAGCTCTCAATGCATCTGCCTCCGTACCCGGTTCCTCACCCTCTGCACTATTTCGAATCGCAAAACATTCTTCTATCTTGTCGCCTAGCTCCGTTATTAGACTCTAAAAATTTAATACTATAATTAATCGTTTAAAATTTTTCGAGAAAATTATTCTTTTGTGAACTTTGAACCGTTTTTAAACAACTTTGAATTAATAAACGAATAACTCTTTATTGCAAGCCAAGTAAATAATAAACATAAACAAACAACACAACATAAAGAAAAACATATAGAGTTATAAGAGTGCGAGGGCAGTCTTATCACTAAAGGTGATCTCTTACAGACAACCCCTAGTAATAAAGATAAGAGACAGAATATAATAAAATATATACTTAAATAAATATCCATATGTTATACATATATACAAATAAGTATGATTATAATAAGAAAATTATATATATAATTACAATTTTTAAACTTTAATTGACTTTTAAAAAAGTAAATGCAACAAACCTTTATTTCGGTTCGCGCCATTTTAGAGGTGTTGTTCATGATAGTTGTGAAAGACTCCATGACGCCAGTACAGTGTAGTTTATCCTTGTAACAATCAAGGTTTTCAATAAGTTTCCGTAGCGAGCGCTCGTTATAACTGAACAAAGAGAGGCAGTACGCCAAGTCGCGCCACTGACGTTCCTCTGTCGACAGTTTAAAACGCTGGCACAGCTTTTCAATTAAAGCTTCCATTTGCCTATCTTTTTGAATCAGCGATGTTATATATCTGAAATAATTGTAAATATAGCTTCTACTAATTAAGTCTAGGTTAATAGTAGTTTATTTAGGTCAGTGTCTTCCAACTTTTTGTGCCATGGTACCTCAGACTTTCTAATATTCTTATGCTTTTGTATTATACATAACTTTTAATTGTAAAAAATTTAAATGTTTAACTAAAATAAAGTAAATGATTAATTTTAGGAAGAAGAATTTGCTTTTTTGTTAAATTAGGCACCATAATCAAGCATTACATTTAAACTTCGGATTGCCGCCTCCTAACCAAATCAAATAGGCAATAAGTAATATCAATTTTGTACACGTTTATGCGAAAATTTGTATGAATACAATTCCTAATTGTTTCGGAAACTTACAAAAATTCAACTAGCTATAAATCATCGGCAAACTTTCTAATCTATTTAATCAGTTCAATGAAATGTTTATCGTAGAACTAGGCGTAAATTGTAATGGAGTTGTTAATGTTTAATCACAGCCTGTTAACCTCTTTGTCACAGCCTTTTTAGCCTTTTAAGGACACTAGACATCGGTTGATGAGGCTGTATTCAATAATAGTCCACTTACTTCATGATGACCCTATATTGGTCCTCAGCTACGTTGAGCTCAGGATCGCTCAGCCTCGATATGATATCGGGCATGACGTTATACAACGCGTTGCCCTTCTGCGAGAGTTGTTTGAAAAAGACTCGAGTCATAGCAGCCACGCGGGGGTCCTTATCAGCACAACAAAGAGCCATGTCAGCAATTTGGCCTTTTACGCGGACCATCTCGTGCAGCACCAGGAACGAAAGCATCTTTACCGCACATTGACGTATTTCCAGTTCCTCATCGCTTAGACTGTCAACACAAGTTTTAATGGCATAAAAACACTTTTACATGCTTTATATTAATTTTATCTGTATGTATTTGTATATGAAACCTACTTCTGTGACCTAATTTTAATCCTTATTTGAACGGACAGATTTCATTCAAAATTTATACAATCAACAAGAAGCGGTGACAGTACAATAAATTAAATAACCTGAACAAAAAAATATGATTTAAACATCAATCACACTAAAAAGTGGAATATAGTTTAAAGCAACTATACAAACTTAAACTTTTTATATCAAATTTACATCATTATAACATCAAGCCAGTGTGGAAAATATCCGAACAAAATTCCAGCCAAAGAAAACTGTGAATAAGGAGTAATTAGTAATAAGCTTTACTATTAAAATACTTTTTGTATTGGGCACTTACATTTGATAAATATGGTGGGTCCAAGGTTGAGTTAAGTTGGGAAATCGTAACGTTAAATCTGCAAAGGCGATGGTGAGATTTGTTCTTAGCGACACGTTTTTTGATTTTTTGAGCACCGTCACCATTAAAACAAGTCCATCTTCACACACCAAGCTTGACACCAACATGTACCTGTTTAAATAAAATATTTTTACTTTAAACTTTTGTATTTTTTTATTGGAAAGTGTAATAGGCAGGTATAACAGAGATAGAGCTCATCTAGGTTAGCGTCAACATTATAGTGGGCTTTCTGTAACAGCCTTTTAATAGTGTTTTTGGCAAATGGCAAAGGTCAAATTGATTGCGTAATTTTATTATAGAATCTTATACTCAAACCCACAAACGAATTACTTTAGCAAGGCGCAAAAGCAAGAGCCGCAAGCTTATATCAGTTCCTACTTTGTCTATTATATACATGTACCTGACAAGCTGTGATGGCCTAGCGGTGCGACCGTGTGAATCTCTAGAGACGATCATGGGTTCAAACCCGGGCAGACCAATGAGTTTTTCTATTAAAACTTTGTGTCTAATTGATAATTGCAATTTATCACACGCTTTTCGGTGACGGAAAACATCGTGAGGAAACCTGCATATCTCTAGAAAATTCTAGGGATATGTGTAACCTACCAATCCGCATTGGAGCAGCGTGGTAGGTCTTAGCTCCAACCCTTCTCTCCAAAAATGGAGAGAGGAGGCCTATGCCCAGCAGTGGGATAGTAACAGGCCGTTACTTACTATTATATACATAGCCAATTTTTTTATAATTACGTATATTTTTCAATTAAATTACTAAAAATATATCGTGAAGCAAATGTAAGAATATCTATGTCTTTGAACTTTTTTTGCAGGGAACCATGCGGGCTTAAATTGTTCTTTTTAGTCATACAATTTTTATTTTCATTATCCGTGCATTTACCCCATAACAATATGTCATAAGAGAATGCTATGGAAGTTAGCAAAGTAAAGAAGTTTTACCATTTCGACGTCTGTAAACTGTCTTTATCTTTCGGATAGCGTAGACGGCTAAACTGTTGTGTCCATTAGACTTTTTGTGTCCGAAAAATTGGAAATTTCCATTTTTTTTGTCACGCAAACATAGAACTCTCATGAAGTCTCCCGTCACCTGAAGGTCCACCTGGATAATTTTGTGTTTATACCTTGTGAAAGTAAGCGCGGCAGCCGCTTGCAGCGCTGAGGTGCAGCGCGCTGGGTGCGACAAAAGCCACTGGATCAACGGCAGGTACCGGGCCAGCGCGGTGCCAGGCCCCACTATGTCGCGCTCGCACACGCTGCGCACGTACTCCGCGTCCGCGTCGTCCGCGACCGCGCCTTCTAGTCCTGCGTCTTCTTCAGTCATCGTTGTATTCGTCTAGATTCAATAAGAGTAACTCAAAGCAACAATATCTACTTAAATCAAGTTTATTGATTTGTGTGTAAAATACTTATCTATATTAATATATAAAGCTGAAGAGTTTGTTTGTTTGATTGTTTGAACGCGCAAATCTAAGGAACAACTGGACCGATTTGAAGAATTCTTTCAGTGTAAGATAGTCCATTTATCGAGAAAGGCTATAGATTATATCACATCCCGCTAAGATAAATAGGAGAGAAGCAGCAATAAAAAATATTACGAAAAAGGCAAAATATAAAAAGAAAAAGCTTTCCTTGCGTGTGCTGAGTAAACGCTGATAGTTATTCAAAAATCATGTATTACAAAATTGTTCCCCTCTAAAAGTTCTAATTAAAAGTCCGCGACAAGATATGTCTAGCTTTTAAGGTTGACCCACTTTAACCATTGTAACGGTTATATTACCGTCTACTACTACTATACGTCTACGTACTATATTACCGTCTTAATCTTTCCACGCAGATGGAGCCGTTGGCGATTGCTAGTTTGTTATATTTATCCCAACTATTTCCAAACTAAGTACTGAAATTAAATTCAGTAACTAACTTCAATTTCAATTCACCTGCCCTTATGTAGGATCCCACTCTAAGTGAGGTCGGCAACAACATGTTTTCCTTCTTCATTATCTCCTAAAATTCTGGTGCTATTCCTTATATACGCTTCTATACGCATATACTTTACAAAATCTATTCACATTCATATTTAAAACTCGTTTGGTCACACAGTTTTTGGTCACTCCCCATTGTGTTCATCATTTTGAATGTAAGAATTTAAATTTATTTTTCTTTATGTATTATAAGATGGAATGTTAAAATAATCCATACATATAAAAACAAAGTCGCCAAAAGCTCTATATGCAAACTGGAAAACTGAGCAAGTTATGGAGCAACATATGGGTTACTTGTTGTCCTAGAATCTCCGCGGGGTTAGGATTTACGCGGGAAAAGTTGCGAAGCACAGCTAGTTAATAATATGAAACAAACTTAGTTCTTTCTTACCGATGATCCTTTATTGGACACAACGCTGGCTGACCGTTGACGACGCGAGGAAGCGCTGGCGTTACTCGCGTTCATAAGCGTCTGTCTTCGCAGGTCATCTACACGCCCTCGCCGGCCGGGTGTCGCAAACGCTCCAATTTTCTTTTTACGCTTTTCTTCCACTTTGCGTTCTTCACGTACCTATAATTTTACCGATACTGAGGATAGATATACAGGATTCGTGCAATGTTTGAGTATGTAGTTTATAGAATTAGGCGTTACTTTGCGGAGATCCATAATACAAAAGTAATAATAAAATTATTTTGTTATAATCCGCGATGAAGTAAAATAGAATATATATATAATGCTAAATGCAGGAGATGATCCTGATGATGCTTCGGTTGCGGGGCGAAACGATTGTTGAGTTTGTGATAGTGAACGTATGTAGTGCTTGTATATTGTGGTGGCGGTGGTGGAGGTTTGTGCATGTGTTTTTACGAATCCTGCATGTATCAGGTATGAAAACGGATTGTCCACTCTACATTTAGCATTATATATATTTTCTATTTTACTTCATCGCGGATTATAGCAAAATAATTTTATTATTACTTTTGTTTGAGTATGTATCTTTATTTGAACTGCATAAGGCTGTCACAGCGGACTTGAATCGAATAGAAAAGTTACTAGTACAATACTATACAGCGCAATAAAATAGGACATACATACATCGTTAATAGCTTAAGCGCAATAATTTTAGATTTTGTTTATATTTTATAATGTAAGCTAAATGTAGAACTACGTGTAGTTGGAAAACTAGGATACATATACAATATCGCATTTAATATAAATGATAAGGAGTTGAGTACCTGATTCCTCCTTCTGAGTTCACTGTAAACGCTTATGTCCAAATAAATAAGATGTTGCAATGCAATTTGTCCCAATATGAATATGAATCTGGTCAACAATTCCGTTGGCATACTAGTTTCCTCTTCACCGTCTTTTACAAACGTTTCCTCTATTCGTTTATACATTTCGGCTAATATCTTAGTGCATATTACGTCGGGAGTATCGCAAACGCCGTAAATGAAATCAATAGATGAAGCGGCGAAAGCGGTGAATTTGTCCAATTTTATAAATGTCTCCATTAGACTATCAAATAGAGACGTAAATATATTGTGGTCTGCAGGGTATCTTTGGCCTTTCTTTGCTAGAGTTGCGAGTAACTCAGCGCTCAAACATCGGGAATTGTAGTCTCCGCTAAGACCGTGAGTTTCGATAACTTCAATATTCGCTAAGGCTACGGAAGGTTTAGCTTTTGCTATCATCACAAGTAAAGATAGTGCCGCGTAGCTATCCGTGTCTGTTGTACCATCTATCTTTTTTAGAAACATTTCCCAAAATACCTGAAATGATTTAACTTTATTAGAATAGTCTTAACTTAACGATTAACGGTATTTAGTGCGTTTATATTAATAAAAACTAAACAAAACTAAACTCTTCCAATTAAGTTTCTATTTAGTTTAACATTTACACACATGAGATAATAGTAAATCAAGATAGATTATAATATCTATATGTTTATTAGCTAAACTAAAGGGAACTACAAATTTTAACAGCGGTAAATGTAAAGTCATGGTAATTCATTTGGGGAAAACGGTCTAGAGAGGTAAAAAAATCCTAGGATTGAGCCTCACCTGCCCTATTATTTTTTCATTTTTCTTTTCAATTTTTTTTACATCATTGTAAAATTTACTGAGCAAGGCTCGGTCACTCAGGTGCTAATGTATAATAAAATCAATATGATTCTCGATAAGTTGCCATTATACCTGAATGATAGCTGGCGTGATGTCACCTTTGCTTAGCCACTTATCGACGAGGTGCTCTAAGGCGAGTGCGCTGCCGCGGTCCACGTGGCCCATCAAAGACACGAGGTTACTAGCGATGGTGAAAGCTCGCGCGCGCTCAGCTTTATTATCACATCCTAGGTACATTTCGCGGTACGCGCGCTCTACTGCCTCCCGTTTGTCCTAAATTCAAATAAATAAGCTTATTGTGATATCGCATATTATTTTCATAAGTTTAATGTCGATCTTCAGGTCAAAGAGTAGAATTTAATTTTTTTGGAAATTAATAATAACGATGGTAACTTCATCGCTCGCTGAGTGATTATGAGATTTATTATGCGACCAAGTTTGAAATTCATGTCGTCATTGGTTGCAGAACTGATCTTACATTACTTCGAAATTGCGATTTTCCCAGAAATTCCCCAGGGCATTAACAAACATAATAGATTTTTTTTATCTTTCTCCCGCCCTTATCCAACCATAAGAGCGGTTGGCGCAAAACGTTTTACCCTTCGATTCTGTCCTATCATTTGTCAACTCTTGCGCTCTTCTTCTTCTTCTTCAACCGATGGACGTCCACTGCTGGACATAGGTCTCCTCATGGGATCTCCAGAACATACGATTTTGTGCCGCTTGTATCCAGCGGCTCCCCGCGACCCTTTTGAGGTCGTCTGTCCATCTAGCAGGGGGTCTTCCGACACTGCGCTTTCCGGTGCGGGGTCGCCATTCCAACACTGAGACCCCAACGTCCATCGGTTCTCCGCACTACTCTTGCGCTACTCCATTTATATGCATGTACTACTTCACACAATCTACCATCTCTTTTTACGCTTTATTTAATACTCTTTTGCTCACACGACTTTCATCCCTCTCACATGTCCATAGCATCTTATTCTTGCTTTTGTAGAACTTTCAGACTTTCATTCTTTAAAATAACGTATCCCCAATTAAAATTATTTAATATATTATTTGTCTTGTTTTACGTAAACATAATAAGGACTTAAACACTCACTTGATCAGGTGACCATACTAGTTGTAGCATATTAGCGACACCAACTTTAGCTGATTCAATATTAAAGTGATGTGCTGCGGTAAAGAAGTCTATAGCTTCGCTCACGTCACCAGCTTGTTTCGACATCAACAAAGAGTTGATCAGCGGAACCGCTTCAGACACCATTCGGCTGAAGTGCACAGACTCTTGAAGGAACGCTACTATGCTCTCTTTCTCCTCTAATCTTTTATGTAGCGCTAGTTCATTTTCACACTGCTGGGTAACAGATATCGATTGTTGTCTATCGGGTATAACGAAAACATTACGGAGCAGTGCCACAAAGTAGTCCAGCTAAAATAAATAAATAGACATATATGTACGTAATCATATCTATTGATAATGTATAAATGTTGAAACAATATGTATAATTTAACGTACATATTAGTGTATCATTATTCTAATATGTATTAGGGTGTATTTATTAGAATGTATTTACGTTGCAGTGCAGGACGGACGAAATATGGGCAAATGTTCTATTTATTTTTACTAGCAATCGCCAACGGCTCCGCCCGCGTGGAAAGATTAAAACCGTAATATAGTCTTTTGACAACCATAAAAATGGTTAAAAGCTAGACATGCTGTTGCTGACTTTTGTTTAGAACTTCTAGAAGCGCACAATTTTGTAATACATGATTTTTGAATAACTATTACCGTTTACTCAGCACACGCAAGGAAAGCTTCAAATTTTGCCGTTTTCGTACTTTTTTTATTGCTGTTCCTTTCCTATTTATCTTAGCGTTATGTTATAGTCTATAGCCTTCCTCAATAAAAGGACTATCTTATACTGAAAGAATTTTTCAAATCGCTCCAGTAGTTCCTGAGATTAGCGCGTTCAAACAATCAAACTAAGCTTCTCTCTATGCTCTTCAGCTTTATATATTAGTGTAGATTATTATTAGTGATATAAGTATTCATTTTTTAAAGTATAATATACCTGATTACTCTTATCCATGGCGCATCTCAATAACTTTGCATCGGGATATTGTCTCTCCGTGTGTTTAACAATCAAATAGGCCTTAAAATAATCTTTCTCGCGAAGACTTCTTCGTATTGCTTCATATAAATTGTCGAGTGTCGCTTGAGATAGTTCCGGCTCGTCTTGCGTCAAGGTGTCCATCTTCTCCTTTATAGTTTTAACAACATCCTTTTTCATCTTCTCCCATATTTTCACAAGTTCAGGATCGGGTCCGGGATTTAATCTACTCTGTAAGTCATCTAATATTTTTTGTTCAGTCTCCAATTGTTCTTCTAACAGTTCGAGTTTCAGCTGAGCAGAAAATGGGTTGCATTCCAAAAAAATCTAAAACAATATAATATAAATCATATTATCTACAATATAGAAGCCGGCGAACAGGAGATGGAATTAGTTGGTAAAATTCTATGCTAAAAAAATTATTGTATCCTTAATTTTTGAGTAAGTTCACTCAAAAATCTTGAAAAATCTACTCACACAGTAAAATAAAATTTATTCATGTTTATATATTATAAAAAGTCTCCTGCCACGTCTGTTTGTCTTCAAACTCAAAAACTACTGCAGCAGCAGTTACAGCAGCTTTCCTTATAATTATTGTAGTATTAAATTTGCTATTTTTTTGCCAACAGTAATTTTGATGTTCGGCTGACATCACTCGGATGTTACTATTCCGCTGGAACCTTGTCTAAACATGCTTCCAGGGCAATAGGAATTTGTCTATGTTAGCCATTAGGTATCTACCTTCAGTAGTTGTATAGCAGCTTTCCTTACGAGCGCCGCTTTGTCCCGCAAGCGGCCTATAGCTCGCTCGAGCACGCTTCGTTGCCGTGTCACCGGCACACATAGTTCACGCTGTAAGCGGCACCAGAATTGTAGGACCTGCCAGTATTAAAAAAATACCCCTAAATTTCTTATTTCATAATAAATATATATATATGAGACACACACACGGTCATCCGTCCCCAAAATAAGTAACTTAATACTTGTGTTATGGTAGACAGAAAACTGGTGAATATATACTTATACATTTATTAAATAAATACCGCCGTGTGGTATCCGGCTGAGTAGAATAGACCACCCTCATTTCTTACCGAGGTGTCGTAAAAGGCGACTAAGGTAAGTTGACCCACCGTGTGGTATCCGGTTGAGTAAAATAGACCACCCTCTTTCTTACCGAGGAGTCGTAAAATACGACTAAGGTATGTTGACGTCAGGCAGGCGGCCGGTCGTAAAATACGTAGCCAAATCATATGACAACATGTTTGTAACATAATGAGAAATATTATTTTGGATTATGGAGAGAGAATATTATTTTGCTATAATTCGCGATAAAAGAAAATAGGAGATAATCCTGATCCCCTGACGATGCTTCGGTTACGGGGCGAAAGAATTGTTGAGATTGTGGTGGTGAATGTGTGCAGTGCTTATGTATTGTTGTGCCATCGGTGTCGGGTAGTGCATCAGTTCTTACAAATTCTGCATGTATCAGGTATGAGAACGAATAGTACACTCTACATTTGGCATTACATATATTTTATTTTATCGCGGATTATAGCAAAATAATATTCTCATTACTTTTGTCTTAAGTCAAAGTTAAAAGTTTAAAGCACATTTTGAGTTAAGATCGACACACCTTGTGCCTGACATACGCAGAAAGATCATGCATGTGCTCGTAGAGATCGTCCAGGAAATCATCTCGTCGAATACGCTGTTCGTCGGATAGCCCTTCACCGCGAAGCTCGACGCTTAGTATCTCGCACATCATCCCGAGAACACTGATACGGATTGTGTATGACTAAAATAATAGAAAAATTACAAAAAAACATCCTAATTATTAATACTTTTATGATGATTAGACCGTATATTGGTCTCATCGTTATAAGTCTCACGAATATTTATTACACGACAAGCAGTATGTGAGTTTTCGCTACATATGAAACATATACTAGATAGTGCACTGCACCTCAAATCGGTGCAGCGCTACCTATTATAGCATAGCGAATACCTTAAAAAAATAATTGTTTCTTATTTGTTTTAAAGAAATTTTTATTTTATAACGGCGTTTGAAAACTCCGCCGTGTGATATCCGGCTGAATAGAATAGTACCACCAAAATTTATAGTAATATTTACAAATTACAAATTAGATAGGTATTTAGAAACGACGCCATGTGGTATCCGGCTGAATAGAATAGTACCACCCTCATTTCTTACCGAGGTGTCGTAAAAGGCGACTAATGTAAGTCGACCCGCCGTGTGGTATCCGGCTGAGTAGAATAGTACCACCCTCATTTCTTACCGAGGTGTCGTAAAAGGCGACTAAGGTAAGTTGACCCACCGTGTGGTATCCGGTTTAGTAGAATAGACCACCCTCCTTCTTACCGAGGTGTCGTAAAATACGACTGAGGTGAGTTGACGTCAGGCAGGCGGCCGGTCGTAAAAACGCAGCCAAATCATGTTACAGCATATTTATAACATGTTTTGCCGACCCCAATTAGAGTGGGATAAGGGCAGGAGGATATATATATAGGTATTTAGAAAGGATAACTTTTTTCACCTCCAAGATTGACAATTTGAACTGACATGATTTTTAAAATCTAAATTAAATTTTTAAAATCATGTCAAGTCAAGGAGCAACTTAACTTAAAACTTAAACTTTTATTTTTAAAATGGGAATTGTTAAAGTACTAAACTGATTTAACTAAAAAAAGATATTAAAGAATATTTTAGCATTTATACCTTGTATGTTCACACTAAACGGCTTTACTTACCTCATCGCTTTCCAAATAAGGCTGTATAGTAGCAATAGCATGTGCCATTTCCTTGGGCAACTCTTTAGTAAGCTCCAATAAGAAAGAACCACAGTTCTTAGCAGCACCTTGCTCAGTACTGATTCCTCCATTATCTTCTTCAGTTGAGGCCAACGCTTCCGCTATTTCTCGAACCTAACATAAACATACATATATATGTATATCTAATAGGAATATTCGTGAATTTGGAAAAAAATGTTTAATAATAAAAATACATACTTAATTCGGTGAATATTTTCATGGATTCAATTCGCGGTGGACAACGGACTTGAGTATAACTCTAAACAGAGTTAGTTTCTTGTGTTCAGAGGTAAAAATAAACCAATTACATTTATACCAAAAATACAGCTATGTGGAATTCCTCTGACACAAGTTACAGTGTTTAGATACATCGGTCGCATTGTCAGGGACCATTTAGATGATGACAACGATGAATCTTTTGTAAACATGTTGTCACATGATTTGGCTACGTATACATTCCATCTTTTAATATTTAACTTTAAGTAAACCGCATCATTATTAACACTGTCATTTAAACCACTACAGAATATAATGCAACGTGTGAGTTAGTTGTACAAATGTTTAGATATTACTATTTTTACCATTTGTGGTCCAAATGTTCCTAGTGCAAAATCCTTTGTTAATTGAACCACTCCTGCGCATATTGGAGATACTGAGTGCTCTGCCATTTGCAAAACCTAAAACATTAAATAGTTAATATTATGAAACTCAGATAAAGAAAAGTAACATAAATTGGTACCTACTTTTAACTTAAGCTCGTAAAGCAAGATGTATGGGTGGAATAGTCCGGAATAGGAGCTGACCACCCGCCCTGCACCGACAGGCGTCCCCGAAATTAGATAGAAAGCAAGACGTATCAAGTTTTTGTTTTACCTAATTTGAATGTTTCTCGAATTGTATAATTTTAAAACAGTGGCGAATACCGCCAAACTACGTGGCCAAAGTCGTTAGAATACCCGGCAACAAAGTTGCCAACGCTTTTGCGAGAGCTGGAGTGAAAGAAAAAGACAAGAACTCCATGGATTGTCTAAAAATTTGAACTGGTTGACCACACTCCTCCTGAACACCTATAACAATATACTTAAATCTCTAGAGAAATAAACCAGGATTATAACAGTCAAGAAGGCTACTCGCAGCCACCAAAAATCTTTCCAAAAGCTATCAGTGAGATCCTAGCGCCAAGTACACCTAAACTCGTGTACATTATTTTCCTCTAAACTGAGATATATTTACATCTATACCTTATGACCTGAAAAGAATTTCTCTTACGGTCACACTGTGAAACTTCTTATTACCCAGAAGGTTCTGCAAATAGTGGCGGCAATATGTATCTTGTCTTATGCACAACAGGGGCCCAGGTGCAGTGCTCTAACGCCCCAAATCCTCTCCCTAATTTAATTTCTAAAAGGTTTTGTCGCGGCGCCTGGGCGCCTTGTACTTCCTGGACCATGGGTCAAGACGGACCTTGGTATTGGCAGTGAACTATAAACAGTGTTGATAGCAATCTATCAGATCATAGTGAAACAAGGCCTGCAGGCCCCGAATATTTTTTTGCTACTTTCAAAGGACCGTTTATTAAAAACAAACCAAAATTTTAATACTGACTATAAATTCAGATAATACTGTACTTTACCTGAACTAATTTAATAAGGCAGGATGTTCCATGGTTGTACTTCTTTATGAGTACACCTAGTATTTGAAACACTGTTTCTCTGATGGTTTTATTTTTTATTATTTGTTCTTCTAAAGATTTGTAACAGGGTTTGGCTACCATTCTGTAACAATGTAAAATCTGTTGAATACGGTATATAAAAAGGTGCCACTCTCCTAACAATACTGTAGCTTCACGATAAACTAAGTTGGTGTTTTATAATTATCTTCGTCTTTAATTTGATTGAGTGATGTTTATTTCAACATGAAATATTTTGCAAAAACTCTAATCTTTCTTATCAGACAGTATAACAGTATAATAAAGCTAGATTAGGTTCCATAAGTAATCATTAATAAAAAGATATTTCTCAGCTATGCTTCTACTAAATTCTTTCTCAAATTAAAGCTAATTATTTAATAACAGTTGGTTCATCCATGTCCTAGTATACAATTTTAAAGGTATGTAAGTGTAATTGTTTAAGTTATGAATCAATCAAAAAACTTACGACACAAAATTGTCTTCAGCTAGAGGTGGATCCCATAATCGAGAAAGCGGTTGTTGGAGTAATAGATGTAAAGCAACTAAAGCTGCAAGCTTATCTGCCTCTGTCCAGCCACAGAATTCATCATCTGCTGTTTTTTTTCCTTTCTTACCCAATGTTAACTTTGTGGAATTCTGAAACAGGACTTTTAAGTAACATATATTCCAATTTTAAATTGTAGTACTAAAAAAAAATACTAGTACTGAGAAAAACTGTTCACAAATCCACAAATCGAAAAAAAAATGCTTACTGTGTTATAAAGTGTAAATTTAGCACAGGTTTCTAGTATATAATAATTAACCAAACTGCATTGGAGCAGTCATGTAATGTAGTTCCTGGCCTTTTCTATAAAAGGCTAAATAAAGGCAGTAGGATAGAAACAGGAGTCTTTTTATGTACTTACATCAGCTGCTAATTTGACATCTTTTGTATTCATTAATTGAGTAAATAAATACATCACCATCTTTACAATATTTAAATTTTTAATACGGAGGTCTTCTACTATTTCTTGATCTTGAAATATAGCCTCCAGATGACTATGAAGGTTCTTAACTGTTCTTAACATATGATCAAATCCTGGAAAATAAATTGCATGTTTAATTAATACATTAATTCATCTGTAGCAAATTAAGGAAATACAGCAGGAGATTAAGGACATAAGGGGTTTGGTTTAACACAAGATATCCATCGAAAAGCTTATATTTTATTTCAAGGAAGCAAGGCTAGAATCTTACAATAATTTTATGAATTAGATTTCTTTGCTGGGTCTATAATATAAAGTTATATTTTTTTCAAATCTACAAATTGATATTTTTTAGTGGAAGTTATCTTCTGATAAAACTTTGTTATATATTTATGTTTAGAATGTGAAAACTAATAGTACACTAAAGCATTGTATAAATTTTATTTTAAAAACCATTTAACAGCTTAGAGATGAAAGATATGAGACAGACCAATAAAAATTTAGCTCTCAATTTATAATATTAATATAGATTAATATTAATTATGCTATCAAGAATTAAAGTATTTATTAAATTGACTGGACTGGCTCATTGGCACAGTGGGTAGTGACCCTGTCTTCAGCTCCACGGTGTGCGGGTTCGATTCATGCCGAGGGCCAACATTTTCTATAAATGAATTTGTTGGTCTTTAAGCCTGGGTGAATATATGTATTTAAAAATTATATAAGTATAAATTCACCAGTTGTCTGTCACCCATAACACAAGTATTAAGTTACTTACTTTGAGGACTGACAATTGTGTGAGTAAGTGTCCCATATATATTAAAAATTGCACATACACTAACTACACTATTTGTAAAATATATGTTTAGCTTTTATTTACTAAAAAAAGTTTAATTGTGAGGTTTATTGAGGTACTACCAAAATAGATATATATACCTTTATTAATTATGTTCCATTCAAGTTTACTTCCATGGACAAGAATAGAAAAATATGTATCAAAATGGTCAAATATATATTCAACACCTTCAGAGTTGTAAGCTCGGGCAGCATCTATAAAAATAACATGCAAAAGAAGTTTGATATTATACACAACATAGGAACGAAACAATTATTTGCATTAAGTGTATTCACATGAGTTTCTTTGTTTTTAGCTGTTTATTGTCTTGTTTGTAGTTTGTATTGCACACACATAAATTTAAACTCATACAAAAATGCAAAGAATATTTAAAATAATAAATATAAACTATAAAATATAATCAGTGCAGAAAGCTTATCCCGGAATAGGAATCTCGTTCAGTCGACTACGTATCATACCCTATTAGTATGTTTTGTCCTCATAACTATTAAGGAATAGGTAAGATGTCTGCTCCTAAATCTAGTATTAATATTTTATTCTATATTAATCTATCTTCTATATTAATCTATATCTAGTATTAATATTTAATCTAGTATTAATATTATAGTATTAATATTAATAATAAAATTCCGCAATCAATTTCAGCACTGCCATTACAGCAGTTTAAAAACACTGTTAAAAAGAGGCTGATACAGAAAGCCTACTATACTCTTGAAGATTATTTAGAAGATAAGAATGTGTGGATATAGCTCTCTTTGAACCTGTACAAGACAGTAAAGACTTAATGTAAATAATATTAAGAATTATATTTTTAAAAGAGCAACCGCCGAGTTTCTTGCTGGCTCTTCTCGGTAGGAACAGCTTTCCGAACCAGCAGTAGAGTTGACGATTCAAAAGCACTTGTTTACAAGTTTATTTGAATAAAGAATATTTTGAATTAGTTGGAACGTTGATACAAACCCTGTAACTTCGATAATAACAATCGTGGCTGTACAACATCTTCGACGTGATATTGACCGACATGAGATTCGAGAAGTTCATCCTTTTGTATTGGTATAGAGAATTCAAAGTGGCTCATTTTACTTCTTACATTTAGTTTAATATATTAAAGAACTCCTTCATGAAAGGAAATAGGAATAAACATTTATTTTGGTGTATCACTGTGGCGGCAGTTAGTGTTTTTAAAATTTAAATTTGACAATAGAGTATAGACAATACAATCTTATTTTTTAAGTGGCTCTAGCTTCTGGGCCCTAAAAATTTACTTTTTCTCTTGTGATAAAGTAAAAATAAAATTGTAAAATAAAAATTATTGTGAAATAGTGATTGTAAAAATATTCTATTTTTTTCCAGAATAGACTTTTTTGCGTTGCGAGGCATCCAATTCCCGGAGAAGTATTTAGGGAGGAGTTAGGGGAGGAAGCCACCTTAAAAAAAGGTTTTTATCGATTCTAAAGAGATTCACCGATACAAACGAGAAAGCAAATGAGACTTATTATCTTTCTCTCTTTTTTATGTGTGATTCGACAAAGATAAGCATACGATAAGTACATGAATCTATCCTCGATCTCATTATTTGTTGCTATACTGTCACTTACAGGCCTGCCTATGACTCTTTACTCTAGTATAACAAGACCCGGCAATTTCAAAATTGAAATATATATACATTATTAAGCATAAGATAAATTTTCCCCATACAAGGACATTGTCTGGGGTAACTGAAGTAGTTTTCAATTTGTTTGACACGTATATAGAGAAATTGAAACGTCAAGTGACATGTAACCCAAACGTCACTTGACGTCAAAAGTTTATTTCATCTTGCTTTGCTGTCCATTCTTTTACACGTTATATGTAGTACTTTGAATTATTTACTTTCTACGTAAGAATATTTTTTAAAGATAATAATATCTATTAAAATATTAAAATGTCCGGGAAGGGAAACAAAGCTTTTACAAAAGAAGAGGAGTTACTTCTACAAGATTTTAGCAGGAATGTCTCTACTAAATCGTCCGCTTTATTTTACGGAAACGCATTCATTGTCTCTGCAATTCCCATATGTAAGTCCCTTCACTGATGCTTGTAGTACACACTTAAGTAATTAGGATATTATATTTCATACAATATATATTATTTATTTATATATTATACATTGAAAAGTTGTACCTGAGTCTACAGTTCACTTCAAAGTGAATGAGTGAAATATTCCTATTTTTACAGGGTTATTCTGGCGGGTTCATGCGTTAGAAGTAAGCTCGTCATTGGCATGGTTCGCAGCAGTTACGACAGCTAGTACTTGGCTTCTCGCCTTAGCATATAGGAATACGAAGTTCCAACTGAAACATCGCGTTGCTGTGCGCCGTGAAGATGCTGTAGCACGTGAAATGGCCAGGAAATTAGCTGATGAAAAGAAAATGAGTAGAAAGGAGAAGGATGAAAGGTATAATTAGGGTGTTTTTTCGTTTACTAATGCATCACATTTTATTTACTTAAAATTTGTTACAAAAGTATTGCTTAAATATATTAATTTTTAATTCTAAATTAATAAGAATAACTTATATTAAACTTTTTATTTATAGAAACATCATAGCAATATTCACCATTGCTTTTTACAATATTTGATATTTAACAATATTTTAACCGATTAAACTAGGGGGTAGACTAAGCACTAAACTTTTTTCAGCATATATAGCACTTACCATATTTGCATAATTTATATGCAGCTTCATCAAGTATGATAAAAAAATTAGTTGTCTGTGTATTATTCTTGAAAGGATGATTATGATTTGTACAAAAAAAAGTATACAGAATGATATATTGGTCATTTAAATTTATTTCAGAATCCTGTGGAAGAAAAATGAGGTGGCTGATTATGAAGCCACAACATTTTCAATTTTCTACAATAATGCTCTGTTCCTGACAATTGTGATTCTTAGCAGCTTCTATGTGATGCGTACATTTACTCCTACAACGTATCCTTTTAAAAATTTGAACAATTATCTATAATTTATTATATATTATATACTTGTATTTGTAGTTCAACTACAAGAACAGCTAACCAGTAAAAGAGCACACCTTTCTGTGGGACAGGAAATAATTTATCTTGCTTTTTTTAATACTGACTTTCTTTAAAAACTTTTGTATTTTATTTTTATTTAGAATTTAACTTGTTTTTTGTGGTGAATAAAACCAATGAAAGTAGCCAAGAGTAGAGGTTCCCACATTTTTCTAGAGATTAATTTCAAAATTTAGATGGTTCTAGTAGACCACTATAGCCACATTTCAACCATATTTCCAAAAATCAACAGAAAAGTTACAAATTTTGATCCCCTACTTTTAGTCACACCAACATAAATCCCTGTTGAGTCTGGACCCTGCAGGGTTCACCTGGACCACTTTCTGAACTAAAGGTCTAGAAAATGGATAAAAACCTACAACTTAAAATTGTAACAGTATACTACATAGGTACTTAAGGTTTTATTAATGGGATTGGGAATAAAACACATGTTGAAATTGAAGTATGTGTTAATATTTTAATAATATAAATAACATCCATCTAGCCAATGGGTTTCTGGCTGAGTAGAATAGATCATCCTCATTTCTAAACGAGGTGTTGTAAAAGGGGACTAATGTAAGTTGACCCGCTGTGTGGTATCCAGGTGAGTAGAATAGACCATCCTCATTCCACTGACACTGAGGTGTCGTAAAATACGACTTAGGTAAGTTGTCGTCAGGCAGGCGGCCTGTCGTAGAATACGAAACCAATCACGATCCCACTTATAGTGGGATATGGGCTGCAGGAAAAAAAATAACATCCATCGTTAAATTCATTGATACATGTTTATTTTCTTTAGTTTCCTATATATTTTATAACAGGAACTACATTGTATCTCTGTCAACTGCTTCAGGACTTCTGGCACTCCTGTCTACAGGCACGAAGTGATAAAGACTATGTGTTATATTTTGTGAATTGAATTCAGACTTTTCATGCTCAAATCATCAACATAAAATAGAAATAGTCTGTTAGTTGTGATTTGCAAGGCTTAGTCACATAAATAATGAATGAATAACAATAATAAGGTTTCAATTTGTTTCTTTGCTTGCTTAGCTTTTCAAAAATTTATGAATTGTCTTGAATTGTGTACTTGATTTTAAAATTTATTTTCATTCAATTCTTTTTGTTTTATTAATTTAAATTATTACTTTCGTGAAATTTGTTTTTTTTTTTATGAATTCATAGTTGGTAAGAAATAAAATAATAAGACACTGTTATCATTTTATTTACATTCTTCCAAGAATATAAACTTCTAATATCTTAAATCTAAATTTAATTATTATTCTTATCAACAAATGTTTCCATATAATTGTGGTGGGTCTCATAAGATTAAATCACATAATTTATTAATGTAATATTAACACGGTTAATATTCCACATTGTCTTGTATCTTTTATTCAATGTTGATGTATAGATTTTGTCACACATTTAGTTTTACAGTACCTTAAGTTAGATTGTGGCAGTGATTTACCATACATGGCTTCTTAAGTACAAGAATTATAATCGTAATTTTTTCATTGCGTCATACATTCAACAAATGTAAATTTTGACTAGTAAAATAAATAAAATTAATTATTATGAATAAGAATAACAACATCATTTAAAGAAAGTACAACTGTAGATACAAGTGAAAACTTAGTCATTTTCTCATATAGTTGTTTTGTTCAGTATTTTTGAAAATTCAATGTAATAATTACATTTAATCTCAAATTACTTCAAATAAAAATATGCAGTTTGAAATAAAATTAGCATCTAATTTACACAAACCGAAAAAAACATAAATTGCGATATGAAACAAATGAATTTTTAACATTATAGAAAAAGTTTCGGCTTAAAAATGAATTAATTTTGGTATATTATTTTATAATTTAGATTCCGACCATCATTTAGTAATATTTATTGTAGATATGCCACAAATTATATCAGATTAGAAATTACACGACCCAAATTCAAATAGCTATTTGCATTAATTCAATAGTATTTGCTTATGTTTAGTATGAGTGTGTTTATTCGTAAATACGTAAGCGTTATTTTCCAAAGATATATAACCTTTTAAGAGTTAAATTTACGTACAAACTAAATAAGTGATCAGAAAATTGAAAAAAAAAATCACGAGACAACTTAGAATTTAATTATGGCGATATCTTTAAAAAAACCTTTGGGGAAATATACTTCAGTGAACGTGGACTTCGTATGTAATATATATTACACTTTCATATATTTTAAAATAAGTATATATAAGTTGGAATACATAAACTACCTGATCATCATTATCATACATACTATGATGGATAAAATATAAAGCCTAAAATAAAGAGGTTTATTTTAGTACATCATTAGTACATCATTTTAAGCAATTTTCAGTAATAATATTAACAGTAACTCAATTAACCAAAAGAACAAATGTTTTTTTCTTCTAAAAGTGAAAAAAGAGTAAAAGAGCGCAGTTCTATAAAAATATATTTCTATTAATAATCTTTTGTAACTGCTGTATTTACTTATAGTAAACTTTGTAATGTATTAACTAAGGTTCGCTTTAGTTGCGAAACGGATTAACGTACTACGTTTTTAATAATTTCGTGACTAGCGGTTGCACTGTCAAATCTCACTGTTCGCGTTTGAACGCTGGTTTGCCAGGCGCTCAGTACATCATGCCGACGTGCAACGGCTCCGTGCGTTGGAAATATACATTGGGATTGCTGCTGAATGTGGGCTCGACGCTCGTGTAAACGTTGCCTTCTTCTGGACGCATCAACACACCTGTAACGTAAATGGCTGTCAGTTCATGATAAACTCAACATTAAGAACAAACGATTGAGCGTTATTTGTATCAGTAAAAGCTAGCTTACACACCCGTCTTTGTTTTTTCCGGTTCATCGTATTAAATATTGAACTACGTTTATTTAGAAAAGTATTATTTGTGTAAAAGATAGTAGTAGTTTTCACGTGAGATTAGTTTTTCGTACTACATATTGTTATATTATTGGTACAAAACATGTAAAAAAGCCTTCATAGATGACATAACTCAATATTTACAAACTACGTTGTTAGGTATATCCTTTTATACATATTTTAAAGTATCTACAATATTTGTAAGACTTAATTATCTAAATTGGAGAGTGCAGAGTTACCTGGCGGTAGAAGATAGTGGTAGGGCGGATAATTGTAGTGGTAATGCGTTAGAGGGTGCAGAGGGTAGTGTGGCGGAGGACACAGAGAACGTGCGTGCGGGTAGGAGCCGGCGAACATGCCTCCATATAGATCTGCAAAAGTAATTTTGTGGTTTGCTATCAAATTCCGGTGCTTTAAAGCGCTAATTCTCACTAAATAGCGCGTTTTAGATACTTAACTAACCGGCTGGCTGAGCAGGAGTCTCCTTGCGGTCTATAACAGGCGGTAGTGGCGGGGCAGGAGCGGCCGCTGACACCATTCCGTACTTGACAGGTTTGAAGTGGAAGAAAGAAGGTGAGTAACCGGACCCTCCCACACCTATTGAGCTAAGTCGTTCCTCACGATCCGCGTCCCAGCGACCATCGCGGCCTAATGCTGCTAGACGTCTGCCTTTCGGCGCAAACATTAACGCAAATACTACTGCGCACGTGCCCAATAGTCCAGCGGCCACGCACGCTTCACGGTGTTGTTCGGGTGCACCTAGAGCTGCCGAAACCCAACAAATCCACACGGCAGCAGTAGCACCCCCTGCTCCCGCTATGTGTGTAGCTTCTCTATAATTGTCACGTATTCCACGCGATCGTAAAGCTACACCGCCAACTACAGCAATCAAAAATGCTGCATAGCATAATGACATCAGTAAATCGGAGAGTGGTGAATCACATTTTGAGGCACCAACTTCAACACGCGGTGGTGAACCACCTAGCCATTGAGCACCAATAGCCACTTGAATCATCACTGCGAAAAATAATAACAGCCCCTGGTATGCTGCTGGTAAATATACACCGCCGTTCATACTTAATAGGAACACACATTTTACGAGTAGTGATGCGAACACGATTACGTAGGCAACTCCAGTCCCAAAACGTACAGCCCCGCATGTAAATGAAGTCGGTGCAGCTGTAAATAATGCCGCGGTGGCTGCGCACGTAAACAGTCCGAATAGTAAACACTGTCCGAGTAGAAGATGTCGTTGGCTCGGCGCCTTTCGACTCGCTCCCCACACTATAAAGCCTTCAAAACCACCTATTACTAACATGCTCACGCAAGCTAAAGCTAGTATTGGCACTGCCCAAGATTCTGTTCTTAATATCCTTATAACTGGAGTATATATCTGCGGACGCGTCGTGTTTGTCGGTTGAAATGTTGATACTGTAACCACGCGAGAAGTGGGTGAAGGTGTCGGCGCAGATGAAGGTCGCTCTGGTATGATAAAATATTCAGTGCTCATTTCAAGACGGTGGGCTTCAGTTCGTGTGGGTCGCCGAGGCTGTGGCAAAATTACTTTATGTTCTTCATGTTCATGGGTAACTTGAGCATCATAGTCTTGTTCAGAAACGAAAGTTCCTTCGTCCTCGCTTTCAATGTAATGAGCTGAAGGTGCGTTCCGCGGGGAATACGAGGCGGGTACACGCGGTGCGAGGCGGTCACCGAAACGAGCCGCACCAGAATCCCCAAGGGAAGCAAGCACGGCTGTTACAATTAACGCGTGCACCGCTACACACCCCATCAGGCCGGGCCGGCGTTCAGCTGCCCGGTCTTCGACGTAGAGTCATCCGCCCTGCTGTATATCTGAAACAATTAACGTGCCGTCAGTCAGGTGACTAAGTGTCCGATACAAGTCGCGACGTCTCGACTGAGATAACCTACACAGAATCTCTTGACTAAACCGGTTTACTGACCGCCTTGCGCCTTTAGGCGCCCTAACTTTGCCGATTTGGTATCTTTGTTTTGTTTTATTTACAAGGATACAATAGTGCTCGTTCCATTTTCCTTTTATAAAATCGCCTTACATAGTAAAGTCACATTTCCTATGCTTATTCATGGGAGATGTAACTTTATTCTTCGGATAGAGCGTAATGATAGATACATTGGTATCTGCATGTTTTTTTCTACATAAGACATTCAGCTATCAGTTTTTGAATAACTTTTGGTATCGCTTAATTTAAAATGTTTTGCAATTTTTTGTGCTTTAATAAACTTCGCAGTAACTTTAACTTATACCTACTATAGTAATATCAAAACTAAAGATCTTTATAGTACTTATCAAAACTAAAGATAACATAATTTATTATGTATTTTTAAAACCAGATTATTATTAAGTAAATAGGCTTCCAAAACTTGGTTTCAGTGCAAGAAAGTTTTTTACGCATTTGAAGACAAAATATTACCTACTTATTCAGTTGTCAAAATAAAATTCTTCATTAGTTATTCGAGAATGAAAAATATGAATTTTGTATTCAAATCTGTTAAAACAAAACATAAATTAATAATGTCTTTAGTCAATTTACCGCAAATCGAAATAGATTTGTCGTGTTTCTATATTGAAATAGTGCGTACTCGTGTCTGACTCACGGGACTCACTGGACGTTCGCTGGTCGGACAGGGGCAACGAACGTATTAATTCTCATCCCCAAGGGACATAGCCGGTGCCAGTGAATTACCTTTGGCCGGCAACAACTTTCCAGTTTACTGGAAATTTATTTTTTTCCGTTTGAAGCGGTTATCCATCCGAGTGCACATTGCAGAAACATGTAACGGGTATTACGTAGAACTTTCTGGAGACCAGAATTAAATATAAGGCTATATGTGCAAGTACCAAGATAAGCACACAAATGCGTTTTTATTTTTAGCTACTTATTTTTGTTTCTCTCAGTTGCTCTTATAATATAAATCAGGTGTTAATAGAATCATATTTTAACAGTAAACATAAATATACTCGTATAACATAAAAACACATATATTGCTACAAGCGAGTGACCAGTATACATATACGTACGTATTGAGGTGTATAACTGTATCACTATGAATAAAAGCCTTAATTTATTCTAGCCAATGTACAGACAGGTAGAAGTTTCTCACAACTCTGCAGCATTCCGATAAAGGTAAGTTAAAGATCAACGTTAGCCGCAAATTGTGATAAAACTAAAATATGCATCGGTGCCATACAAGGAAGTCTCTATTTCAGGCAAGAGATTACGCAGACAGCGCTGCGAACCGGATCGTGACTTCAGACTTCTTATCCGAATCAAAGTACGTAGTCCGAGCGTATTGCAGACAGATTTGGCGCTAAAGTAACGGTGTGGACTGTTGTTTGGACCTCTGTGCTCGGGGCATTCGATCTGCGGGATTGATCGCCACAACGGTATCGCATCATGTTATCTAGATTCTATTACGAAGCCAAATCTTGTATAAATAAAATGAATTATAAAAATTTGGGATACTGTTATATATTTTACAGGTTCTTTCCTTTTAGAAAAAACAGTAAGAAGATAACTAAATCATATTCCTATAACTTTTTTATGATTTTCTTATTTCGAAATAAAAAGTGTAATTTTGTACAAATTAGTTACTGTTGAAGTGTCAGAGAGTTACAGAAACACAACAAACTTTTGTATTTATAATTATTATTATCCTCCTGCCCTTATCCCACTCTAAGTGGGGTCGGCACAACATGTTACAAACATGTTGTCATATGATTTGGCTACGTATTTTACGACCGGCCGCCTGCCTGACGTCAACTTACCTTAGTCGTATTTTACGACTCCTCGGTAAGAAAGAGGGTGGTCTATTTTACTCAACCGGATACCACACGGTGGGTCAACTTACCTTAGTCGCCTTTTACGACACCTCAGTAAGAAATGAGGTTGGTCTATTCTACTCAGCCGGATACCACACGGCGGGTCGACTTACCTTAGTCGCCTTTTACGACACCTCGGTAAGAAAAGAGGGTGGTACTATTCTATTCAGCCGGATACCACACGGCGTAAACTTTTGTATTTATAATATGAATAGAATTACATTACTGAGATATTGTATTAAAAAAAATTACATATTACGGTAAGGGTTTAAAATAATGAAATATTTGTACAGAATTGTACTTATCTAGGGTACACAGAATTCTTCGTGAGGTTTTTTTAAATACCTGCAGATGGCTTAAATCCGCTTATATTTGGTACGTATCATGGCTTTCCAAAATGATGGCACAAAATAATATGGCATACAAATGTAATGGTATTTTATCGCTAATATCGAGACAATGGAAAGATTCATGTTCGTGATTTCTATAAAAAATATAACCGATCTGCATCGCTTCATTGATTTATAACTCCGTGCCCTGCTTTAGAACACGAAGTCCATAAAAGTTAAGGATAAAACTTGTTATTGTTTAGTTTATGATTTACAAAGGCAAGAAATTTTGAGATATTTAAATTATTTTAAGGATTCATCGTTAATTTTGGCAAGCGTACTTAAATAAATTAAAAATCAATTTATTTTACAAAAAACATCTTTACATGTTGCCTAACACTTAAATTTAATATTGTTCTAGTTATACAATACAATATCGCGCATATCTACATCTAGCTTTTTATATTACGAAAAAATATTATGACAAACGGCGATATTTCTCCTTTATACTTATTCAATCAATAAAAAACAGTTTTCCTAAAGTCAATACTCTTTCGCAACAACTCAATGAGACATAAAAATATGACAGCCACAATGCTTTTTCATATTAATGACCAACTCTATGAAGGAGGTTGAATTGTACTTATTAACAATCATTGTTTAGGTTTTTTTCGTATCTTTTATAAGTCTCTTTTAGTCAAAATAGAAAAATTGGTTTTAAAGTAATCTTATTAACAGTAACCTTAGTTTGTGTATTTTGACCAGTTTAAAATTTTGTTTAACACATTTAACTATTGCGTTTGAATTATTGTTTTTTATGTTTTATTTATTAATTCGAATATACTTAAGCAAGTCGTGTTGAATCTTTAACTTTAAGTTGATTTGGAAAATAGTTTATGGCGAAAAGAGCCATTAAGAATCTGCAGTTGTTTATAGCAACATTTCATAAGTTTCATTCATGTTTTCTTGTGTATTTTTGAAAAAATGAAAATTAATTACATTTTTGAACACTGACTTAACTGAATCGTACCTTACAGTCATGCAAATAATTTATGGTGTAAATTCAAGGTTTTGTGTGTAGTATTTTATATGTAGTGGAAAGTCATAGTTTTTCCATCAAACCGCATATCACATGACAATGAGTCCCAAGGAAACAGAGCGTTGTCATGTGCGGCCGGGCGTTGTAAAAGTAACAGCGTAAATACTCTGGGTGAAACTCGCCTGAACTGATTGCGATTGCTATGTCACATTCCGCACTTACTAACAATTTTTATCTTGATAGCGATAAACTTGCCATTCAAAGAGTTACCAATACGAACAGCAATTACTAACAAAGTCAACGCAGCTGGACTGGTGGCTCGCAAGACAGAAATGAGGAGATCCGTAGAAGAACCAAAATAACCGATAGCTTAGCGTGTTTCGCAGCCGAAGTAGCAATGGGTGGGGTGCGAAATACGTAGAACCAAGGGGCGTTGAACCTTAGCCAGTCTAAGTGATTCCGTACCGGAAAACGCAGCATTTCAAAACGATCACGCTAGATTCAAGCACAAGGTCGTGTGTGCAGTGGACGTCCATCAGCTTAGGAAGAAGAAGAAAACAGTTCGAATAATTGATGTAGGTACATCAGGTACGATGGTTGAGTAATTCGGATTGGGAAATTCTCTTTCTTACATTGTAGTTTTAGACATTCATTGGTTGATTGTCTTATATATTTGATAACACAGCATTCATTATACATAGCCAATAAATGTGGTAAATAGGTATTAAATATAAAAATTAGTACAAAATATTTATTTGCTTGTATGCAAGTATGACCAAATTAATGATATTCATCATCCTCATGCCTTTATCCCACTCTAAGTGGTGTGGGTCGGCACAACATGTTACAAACATGTTGTCATATGATTTGGCTACGTATTTGACAACCAGCCGCCTGCCTGAGTCCGCGGTAAGAAAGAGGGTGGTCTATTTTGCTCAACCGGATACTACAATGTGGGTCAACTTACTTTAGTCGCCTTTTACGACACCTCGGTAAGAAATAAGGTTTGTCTATTTTACCCAGCCGCATACCACACAGCTGCTTTACTTGTATGCAAGTATAACTTACTTTATAATATTAAGAAACTTAAATAAATCCTTATCACCGATCATAAAGTAAGAATTGAAATAATTATTAAATAATTTAAATTTTAAGATCAATATTTCACATGGCGGTGGGAAATATTTAGATAATTATGCGTCTTGCATGAAAATTTTTTGCGTCACTATGGCTCTTAGCAAAAACCGTTAGGATATTCTGAATCATGACGCATTTCAGTAAGGAGAGGGAAGAATCTATAAAATTATTACAAAATATTTTTTATTAATAGAAAAATAATTTGCCGTGGTCGTGGAATTAAAATATATATTCATTTCATTAATATAAAACACAAAATATCATGAATATGTATTAATGTATAACTTTCGCCGTGATTGTGGATTGTTTTGTTATTATGAAGTGATTAGACGCATTAAATTACACCTATCTATCTATCTATCGTTTTCTTATAGCGATTGAATTACGATTTCACGCGCAATGTGTATGATAAAATAAAAAACATTAGTTTATACACATATAAGGTATATTTTAGACAAGATTCATTCACTCTTCATATTAAGTTTGTAGACCACAATTTAATTGTCATTTCTTTTCTTATAATTTTAATTATCATTTCGGCTTCTTAATAAAGGCATAAAAGTAGTTTTCAGCATTTTGTTTAATGTGTAATGTATTACATAACATGTTTAAAAACCTAAAACTTAAAATTGTAACAGTATACTACATAGGTACTTAAGGTTTTATTAATGGGATTGGGAATAAAACACATGTTGAAATTGAAGTATCATCATCCTCTTGCCCTTATCCCACTCTAAGTGGGGTAGGCACAACATGTTATAAACATGCTGTTACATGATTTGGCTGCGTTTTTACGACCGACCGCCTGCCTGACATCAACTTACCTTAGTCGTATTTTACGACACCGCGGTAAGAAAGAGGCTGGTCTATTCTACTTAACCGGATACCACACCGTGAGTCAACTTACCTTAGTCGCCTTTTACGACACCTCGGTAAGAAATGAGGTTGGTCTATTCTACTCAGTCGGATGCCACACGGCGGGTCGACTTACCTCAGTCGCCTTTTACGACACCTCGGTAAGAAATGAGGGTGGTACTATTCTATTCAGCCGGATACCACACGGCGCTTCGTAAAAGGCGACTAATGTAAGTTGACCCACCGTGTGGTAACCAGGTGAGTAGAATAGACCACCGTCCTTCTTACCGAGGTGTTGTAAAATACGACTAAGGTAAGTTGACGTCATTTAAGCGGCCGGTCGTAAAAATGCAGCCAAATCATGTTACAGCATGTTTATAACATGTTGTGCCGACCCCAGTTAGTGTGGATAAGGGCAGGAGGATATACATATATGTCATTTAACTCAGACAGAGGTTATATTATCTTCATACCTACATTAATATCAAATTATTTTAGGTTAAATATTAGTTTTGCAAAAACAATTTACTTAAATTTATTGTAATTTTTTTTAATGTAATTTTTAATTGATCCTACTTAAAGTCCTAATAATTGGCAATCAATTCAACAAATTATATTTAAATACGACTTTTATGCTATTGTTTATATTTCGACACTATAACATGAGTTATACTTATTTCTGTAAAGTACAAGATAATCAATAATATTAACAACTATTTTCAATTTCCCTGAGGATTGAGGCACCTCCTTATATTGTCTAGTATTCCATCTATTTACTGGTTAGAACAAAACCTGGGAAATACAGCTCATGCGTATGTAGTTATTTTTTATTTAATAATTTAACATTACCAATTTAGATTAGCTTATGCCTAGATAGTGTTATGAGCAGAAAGAATTACATGTTTAAAAGATTAATTATTATTTTAAATAATTATATGTATATTAAAGATACTCAAAAGAACTTTGTTGTACACATAATTATAAAATATGCATTAATACATGTTTGAAAACATTTAAACTATAGACTGAAAAGTGGATAAGACATGCTTATAATTAATAAATATTATTTAGTGAGTAAAGTCTATCATTAACAAGGTAATTTATTCTATCAGTGCTGAAAATTTTCCTGCGAACGTAACCAACCTTAATTAAGTACCTTCTTGTATTAAGCCAAGAATCGCATTATATAATGTCAACGTATTATATTATACAATATTATAATATATTACGCATATTATATGTAACTTTTTAAATCCATAGACGTCCGTTATTGTTGCTGGAAGGCCCTTATTATGAAGTAAGAGAATATATTACTTTCTTAAATGATATAATATATCGATTAAACTCTATAAAAAAAAATTGTATTGAACCGGTTGTCATACAAAGTAAAACACATTTATCAAAAAAATTGTTAGAGATGAATTAAATAAATTTCTTAGATTGGAAAGATTGTAGACATTTAAAAGTGAAATTGAACAAACATTCCTGCATTCTTACTAGCATTCTTAAATTGCGAAATCTAAAGCATTTAGTAGTTTTATTATCACTAATACATGACTATAAAAGTGAGGATTAGGATTTTACGTAAGTTTTAATATTTCTAATTTGAAATGATATCTAATGTTGAAATGATATTTTCATATATACCACGTGTACGTCTAGAAGTCTTTTAGTATTATTTCTTTTAAACTTAACGTAATCTTAATACTCGTAAATTCAACAATTGATAGAATCTGAATATTATGTATATTAACTGAACCATTAATACATATACTATGTATTAAAAACAATATCTAGATCGTTTACTAAACATATATGTTGTATTCCTATTAAGAGTCTGCGAAATTAAGCGAGATTTTTGGGTCCAAATGTGTTTTCGAAGACCAAATAATTAGAACAGTGTGTGTCGCCAGCACTAGTCGACCTGCCGTGTGGTATTCGGCTGAGTAGAATAGACCACCCTCATTTCTTTTCCGAACAGATTTATATTTGTTTCCTGCCTGATATTTTGTTTTTTTATACCTTCGGGCATTACGAAATGTATGAAATCTATGATTACTAAACACGAGTTCATTATTAGATTTTAATTATCTATTGAAGTTTACATCCCATCACATAGAAAAGGGATCGTCGTAAACTTTCTGATATATGATTGTAAAAGCAATTTGCGGCTTGATACTCATTTATAGGTTCTCTACCATGAGCGTCGTTCACAATTTATGGTTCGCCATATATACATCATCTTGAGAGAGTCAAGGGTTAAAATCTGGGCAGGCACCAATAAATTATCTGTTAAAACTTGTGTCTAATTGATAATTGCAATTTATCTCATACGTCTCGGTGTAGGAAAACATCGTAAGAAAACCTGTATATCTAGACAGTTGTGGCATGTGTAACCTACCAATCCACAATGGAGCAGCGTGGTGGTCTTAACTCCAATTCTTATGTATTAAAACGGAGATAGGAGGCCTATGCTCAGAAGTGGGATAGTAAAAGGCTGTTACTTTATTACTCAATCCATGTTTAATATTATCTGATCAATTTAAATATAGTTTTAGAAGATGGGTTATGTTTATCCTTGTAGAGAATACATAAATCCCGTTTACTATCTAGATTGGCTTTTTTATTCAGAACAGGTTAGGTTCGACCGCTCTATCTTAGATGGAAACATGCTATGGTGGAAACCCGTAGCAGTCACTCATTACTTTTGTCACTAGCATATTAAAATACTTATTGGTTTCAACTGAATCTGGTTTGAATAGCAAACGTTATTGAAATGGCTATTGGAATAATTCAACATAGATATCCTATGGCTTAAGTCATCTAATGATGAAAACGAAACATTTAATATGTTACAAAACATATTATCTTGGGTCCAAACGAATAGAACTGTGAGATCAGATAACTGCATCACTTCTTCTTCAACCGATGGACGTCCACTGCTGGACATAGGTCTTTTCATTGGATCTCCAAAACACACGATTTTGTGCCGCTTGTATCCAGGGGCTCCCCGCGATCTTTTTGAGGTCGTCAGTCCATCTAGTAGGGGGTCTTCCAACACTGTACTTACCGGTGCGGGGTCGCCATTCCAACACTTTGAGACCCCAACGCCCATCAGTTCTCCGCACTATGTGCCCCGCCCATTGCCACTTCAGCTTAGCAACCCGCTGAGCTATGTCGGTGACTCTGGTTCTTATACGAATCTCCTCATTTCTGATTTGATCACGTAGAGATACTACGAGCATAGCTCGCTCCATCGCTTCCTGAGCGACTCTGAGCATTCTTATGAGGCCAATAGTCAGCAACCAGCGACTGGCTCACTACGATTGTCAAAATAAAGCACTTTACCGAAATATAAAATAATGGCGATTTGGCGGTTGCCAAATTCATTCTGCGCTACTCAGTTTGGAGTGAGTGTAAAAAATAATTTTAAACCGGTCCTGTTTAGATTTTGTTAGTTCTAATACGTTGTGCTGCGTTTTTTTTGTCCCACAGTGATTATACAGCGAAATACTGGATAGCTCAAATTTACTTTCAACAAAATTTTTTCGAAGCTTTGACTATGACAATTGTCCGCCCTACCGGAAAAATTGTGGAGCGTTTTATAATCGTGTAGTGTTTTAGAATGACACGGTAAAATGAGAAAGAAACGGTAGAAATGACGATTTGCAAAACTATATGATTATTCTATTCTATATTAAGGTGTTATCATTTTGAACTACATCGCCTATCATCCAACTGATACTGATCAAATACAAAATAAGAAAAATATAAAAGAATAGAACGTTTATATCTAAAAGAACGCTTTATTTTTGCCGCTAAACTCTCTCTTTTTTACTCGCCATAGATCACAAAACGATAACAATCTAAGACGTTGGTTTAAGTCATAACTACTCAATATTATAATAATTTCTTTATCTAAAACTGAGTCTATGTATATTTAATATGTATTTTTGTGTATTTTTCTATGTAACATTGTTTTTGTATGCGACTTATTTATTTTCCAGTGTTGTATTTACCTATTTAAAAAAAATATCGTGATATAACTCTCGCTAATTAATACACCTAACTGTAATGTAATGCGTGCCAGTGTTAAAAACTTTGATACAACAACAGGCCTCTAGGATGCGGGCATTAAAGTCACTGATGTAGTTAAGGACATAGACATTGGAATCCCAAAGTGAAAAATCGCGGCTTAGTTTCTAGCCAGAGCTATGTGGTCTGATGACTTCATATGGATCACGGAGAGCCTCAAAAGTTATTACAATTGCACATGACCCTTGGTTGTACAAATCACTTGAAGAAATCTAAGCACACTAATGGATTACCATTGATTGAGATGACGAAAAGAAAATTATAATCTCCGAAGGTCTCCAGACTTGGATTTTTATGAGATTAACGAATGTAATGAAATTTATTATATTTTGATTTATAACAAACATTTCGCCTATAGTCTGCAAACACGTGTTTTGGAACAAGAATTGGTTTAAATGTTCAAATACTTATTCTTTTCAGTAGCAATACCAGCAGAACTCATAATTCAATACGCCGTTCATTAAAGCAAACTAAAGCATTTTTTTTGTATTTTCCTTAGAATGAAACTTTAAACCCAAAACATTATTTTTTGAGTTGTGGCACTATTGCAGCCCATGAGCGATTTGTATTTTTGTGATAAATATAATTGCACTATAAAATGGTAAATAAAGTAATAGAGTTTTGCCAACACGAACTATTAATGTCTTAATTTAACGTACTGATAAAATATTTATAGATGTTTTCCATAGATGAGTATATATCCCTACATATTATAAAACAAAGTCCCTATGTACGCATAAAACTTTAAAACTACGCAACAGATTTTGATGCGGTTTTTTTTAATAGATTGAGTGATTCCAGAGGACGGGTTTGTACGTATAATAACATTCAATACGGAGTAGAGAAATACTGTAATTTTTGAGGTTTCTGTAAATAATTAAATTTTTTTCCGCTTACATTGCAAACGCAGGCTAAACCCTACGAGATTTATCAAAATAATGTACTAAGTATTTGTACACCTTGAAAAGGTCTACGGAAAAGTCCGCGATGGTATATGTCTATCTCTTATGGATAACCCACTATAGCATTTTTTGTCATTTACTTTTTACGAAAAATAATGCCATATTTTTGAAGCAATTTTTATACATTACAGCATTAATCCTTATCCAATTAAGTACCTTAAATAAATAGTTGATTTAATATAGATCAATATGGACGTTTACAGCATGTAATTTAAGTGAACATTTTCGGAGATATTACAGATTTAAAATGCCGTGAGGACGCTGCGCTTCGCCCTAAACACTTCGACTTTAGCAGCTATGTCGCTTTTTTAAGAGTTTGTTTAAAGACATTCTGTAATTAATTGTAAAAATAAAATATATAGGGAAAATGTAAAAGTAAATAAGTAAAAATGTAAATATGAATTTAGACATTCCAAAGATAGCAGGAAATCTTCTTGGTATAGGAAATTGGAAAGGAAATTGTTTTTCTCCAAATTTAACCCGTGCGGGCCACGGGCAGTAATGAATAAATCAAAACTACTCGATCGATTTTAATCATTTTTCTTACACTGACTGACATGGGATATATATTTTATACCCGTGCGAAGCAGGGGCAGGACGCTAGTTTATTATAAAATATGATTATGTGATGAATATTACAGGTATTATGTAAACGAAAGTAAAGTTGTCTAACGACTTAGTTTAGCATTGCGTCTGTCTTCTTTAATTAAACAAGTTATGTATATTGAGACGCTATTGTACGCAAAGTTGAATACATGTTTATAAAATATTTATAGACTATTTATAGACCTGTACGCACATATAAGTTGTTGATTTAAATATACTTAGTTGAGCCATATTAAAAATATTCTACAAGCTGGATTACGCAGAAAGAAGTTTATTGTGGCGAATTATAATTGTACTACAATAATTTATAGTTATCCCTGTGGTAACTTTCCTGCTGAGAGACCGCGCAGCTCTTTCGAGAGAGTCACGACTTCAAACCCAGGACAGACACCAATGCGTCTTTTTTATCAAACTTATGTGTCTAAATGATAATTGTAATTGATCACCCGCTTTTTGGGAAGGTATGGTGAAGGAAAACGTCGCGGGGAAAACTGCATATCTCTACAGAATATGTGCAACCCACCAATCCGTATTGGAGCATTGTATTCCGTCTTAGCTCAAACCCATCTCTCCAAAAACGTAGATAGTTACAGACCTGGGATGAGTTACACGCCGTTACTTGATACAATTTTAATTGGAGGCTATATTCATATTTAATTTTAATAAAAAAAAATCCTTGTAATCTTTAACTGTACTAACAACAAAATTACGAATAAATGTTGTCTTTTCCAATATAATGTAAGTCTAGACATATTTAAGTAAATATTGACCTAAAACCCACTATTTAGTTATTCATTAAAAAGAACCGGTATGAAAGTCAGTGGCAGTTCTTTTAATATCTTAAAATTCCATTTATATAAATTCAGCAGAGATCCCCCATTAAATTACCATTAAATTTAATTTACTTGCCCAAGCAAGACAAATAAACTGGAAACTAATAATAAATTCCATTACGAAGTATAATAAAATAACACTATAGAAATAGTTAAAAATACAAGGGACCTCCACTATGGCGGGAGCAGCAGCTACCAATGCAGAACATGCCAAGAGGCGCAAATATGAAGACATAAATAGAAGCTTCATTTTTGTGCCTTTTGGTGTAGAGCTGCTGGCAGCTACCTTGGACGAACGAATAAATTTGGCCATATAAAGGGCCAAATTTACACATAAAGTTGCCAGTATTTTAGGAACTTTACTCCATTGCAATGGAATCGATGGTTTCGATTTAATGTAAATATATTTTTATATTTATAAATTTTTATTATTTAGTTAGTTTTAATTTGTTTTAAATTTTTTTTTATTAATGCTTGTCTTTTTAAAATAGTTTAGTCAGTAAATAGTATATAGTTTAAAATTATATTAACATTTGTATTAAAATGATATAGAAAATTATTTCATTACATGTTTCATTAAATTTATTTAAATAGCGTTTCTACATGCATTTATTTTGCTATATATAATATCGTGAATACAAAATCATTACTTTTACTAAAAAAAGTGCTACCGATGTTAAAATAACTAAAAAATATAAGAAGCAATTCACCTCCTCTGTATTAATTGTTATGCAAGTTTAGTCGTTAACAGTTTACAGTGCGTGCGTTTCATCTCTTTCTTTCAATTAAAGAAAATTTGATTTCGTTTAGACAAATCTAATTTATTAAAAAGTTTCTATGCATTAAATTAAAAATACTCACAAAGAAATAATTTTCAGGCCAAGAATTCTGTGGTCAACACTAATTAAATTTGCATGGAATCCATCACCGACTTCTCATGTTTTCATAGTCACAATATAAGGTGCCTTAACGTACGTGCGGCAACAACGTTGAGGACAAACTAAACGAATTTCCAAGAGTCCGCGATGCGTGACGGATGCACGTGCACGATGCTTGAGCACATCTCTGTTGTTTGGTGCGCACTGATGATTTTTCGGCATCCAGTCACAACTGTCTTGAAAAAAGTATTTACTAATGATATATAAATATATTCACTTACACACACGGTCGTCTGTCTCCAAACTAAGTCACTTAATACTTGTGTTATGGGTGACAGACAACTGGTAAATATATACTTATATAATTTTACACACATACGTAAATACAAATAAACACCCAGGCTCGAAGAACAAACAAATTTTTGTTAGAAAATGTTGGCCCTCGGTGGGAATCAAACCCACGACTCGCGGAGCTGAAGGCAGGATCGCTACCAACTGTTACAACAAAAATTTACTAATATCTGGTAAATCCTACAATATCACAATTGCACGAACGAACACTAAAATTTCATTTCTTATAGTTTCTATTTGAGTTTTAATGACTCTATATTTAGAACCAATCAAAAAAAAATTAAATTATATAGGAATCAACAGCTTTGCGTAGATACAACGTTTTAGATATTGGTATCATTCTAACGTAAGTTAGAAATCCCCTACTGCGTAAAGGTAGACGTTACCAGTAATGTAACTTTCATGGAAAAACTCAGTCATACAATGACACGATTACCTTCTCGGCAATATAACCACAATAAATATAATGTTTCATGTCCATGTCTACGTATAAGTTTGTGTAAATAAAGTATTTATGCGGTATTGTGCGTTAGACGTGAAAAAAATCGTTTTGGTTCATTAGCAGAAATAATCTCTAGTGTGCGTTGGCCTGAAGGCCTTCAAGATTCGTGGCCAACGATCGCGGCCGCTACGATTGGAGTCTGCCACAAAATTTGCAAGGTATTTTGATAATAGCATAGGTAAGTTACATCATATATCACATGTGTTAGCTGTAAATGTAACATATTAGGATAAATAATTCTCGTTATATATGGAAACGTGGAAGAGATCATGATGGAAAACCGAGTTTACAAGTTTACTTGAGGAAAGAACATTTTAAATTTGAATTTGCATGTAAAGAAAAGTACTAAATTATTTGTGTTGCTGAATTATTATCTATTACTAGCTGTCTGGCCACACGTTGTTGTGGTTCAGTCTGTTTCACGTTCCCCTCGGAACAGAACTCAAAAGTTTAAAAAAAATCGTCTGATAGCCACCAAAATGTACAGGATCATCCGCTGGGTCATTCTAAAGATCGACTTAAAATTTCATTAAAATCATCTATAAAATACATACAGACAAGCATTCATTTTTATATATAAAATTGTAAAGTTCACAAACTAAAAAGTACCTTGTCTATTTAAATAAAGCAAGTTTTAAGTAAGACTTAATACTGAAAACAATTATCGAACTCCTAACAAAAGATCCAATATTCCAAGTTCAAAGCATGTGTTAGACCGTTCCTGCCTTTTATTTGATCGTTTCGTAACAAAAAATCCTCATCTCATTATTGCTCATCTCTTGATTAAACACCAAAGTACATAACTAGTTTTAATGTTGACTTGACCAGTTATTCCATCGCTACTTGTACGGTGCATTTTTATTGTAGAGGCACATGAATAAAAACAAATATTTTTTAAACAGGGGCAATCGTAAACAGGTTTTAATTTCTCAACCGAAAAGGTAAAGCCAGTATAAGTCACCTATGTTACTCTTATGGTATTCTTAAGCAGTAACTTCTTAAATAAAGGTGTTTTAAAGGAGGAATTAGTTGATCCCAAAAGTCAATACATCAGGTTAGATGTACATAGAGCTATTTGACTTTATGACAACCTTATTGGCAAAAGTAATGAAAATATTATTTTGCTATAATCCGCGATAAAAGGAAAATACATGTAATGCTAAAAGTAGAGTGTATTATTCGTTCTCATACCTGATACATGCAGAATTTGTAAGAACTCATGCACTACCCTTCACCGATGACACAATAATAAATAAAAAATAAATATATAAAAGTCGTTTTTCTTTCGGGATCAGGGTAAAAATACAGAGTTGCCATTACTGACCCTTTAATGTTAGTGCGAACGAAGTCGCGAGTATCACTAGTATATACATACACATAGAGGTTTTTCTTCGAAATGCGCGCGTTGAAGTCTTTTCTTACAACAAACTTGCTACTTTCGCGTTCCGCGTCGTCGCATCTCTACCATTGAAGAGATCCAGCTACAATACGCCCCATTAATCAATCTCAGGTGACGTATCTTACACTGATTTCATTGCGTGTAATTTTAGATCGAACTAATCGTCTAATACCTACTAAAACATTACAAAACAATACAAAACTCCAATGGAGCACACACATAACAACTCTTGCAGGGAAACTGAGTTCAGCGGCCTACGCTGTTCGAAAGATAAGACAATTCACAGATGTTGAAACAGCAAAACTTGTTTATTTTGCCTACTTCCATAGCATTATGTCCTATGGAATATTGCTATGGGGTAAATGCGCGGATAGTGAAAAAATTTTTGTTTTACAAAAGAGAGCCATACGTGGCATTTATAATTTAAGACCGCGTGATTCCCTGCGAGAGAAATTTAAGGAAATAGGTATTCTTACATTTGCTTTACAGTAAATTTTAAGCAATTTAATTTATGTACATAAAAATATAAAGAATTATAAAACGATAGGTGATGTGTACAATAGACAAAGCAGGAACCGACATAAGCTTGCGGTTCCTGCTTTGCGCCTTGCAAAAGTGCGTAACTCGTTTGTGGGTTTTGGTATAAGATTTTATAATAAAATTCCGCAATCAATTTCAGCACTGCCATTACAGCAGTTTAAAAACACTGTTAAAAAGAGGCTGATACAGAAAGCCTACTATACTCTTGATGATTTTTGATGAGAAGATAAGAATGTGTGGATATAGCTCTCTTTGAACCTGTACAAGACAGTAACGACATAATGTAAATAGTATTAAGAATTATATTTTTAAAAGAGCAACCGCCGAGTTTCTTGCTGGCTCTTCTCGGTAGGAACAGCTTTCCGAACCAGCAGTAAAGTTGACGATTCAAAAGCACTTGTTTACAAGTTTATTTGAATAAAGAATATTTTGAATTTTGAATTTGAATTTGAACATTGAGAGGTCTAATATAATGTGTACGGTAATGTTATTTTGGTACTAATGAGATTATTTTGTGATATGTTATAATTAATTATTTTAATATTATGTTCTGTAATTGTTTTTTAAAGTCCAGTTATAGGTATATAGCTATATATATATATATATGTAAAATACCTATATATATATAGCTAAAATTAATAAAAAAAATATTTTTTTAATTTTAAATTTTTTTTAAAATTTTAGTTTAACATAGCTATATAGTATAGATACCTATACTATATAGCTATATTAAATTGGCATAAATCGTTAAGCTAATGCTTTCGTTATATGGTAAATTGGAATAACGACCGGCTTTAAAGCTAAAAAATGAGATTTGTTCTATTGCCATCATACAGTTCTCATTCAGTTTAGATCACATACAGACAGAAAGATTTTGGCGACTTTGTTTTATAATAAATATAGATTATTGTCGTTATAAATAATACGTACCCTGTCAGTGAAGTGAATGCGTATGGCCGGCAATGGTCGACTGATCGGATGTAGTTATGCATGCAAATGAACGCATCGGAAAGCAGTTTTTCTTCTGTTACAACTGCATGCGTTACCTACTTATGGCTAACAATATAAAATTTAGCAGTATTAGAACTTACTTGTGTGTTAGTATATTGCAATAGATCTGAGAGTTCATTTGAAAGAGATATATACTAAGCGGAATTATTTTTTTATTCAAAAAATGGCAGTTCAATTTTTTTCTAACTGGGGCTGAATACCCCAATATCACTTATCTCGCACTTATATAATAGCTGCACAATGGACGAATTCTAACCGAATATTTGCTACGATGGGCTTTCATCATTTATAAAAAAAAGTACAAAAATTCTTCTCTTTGTTTTTCTGTTTATTTTTAGGTTTATAATTGTAAAATTGTTACCAAGAATGATGTGATTTCCTGTAATTGGTACTACATAATTAATTTAAGACTGTTTGGATATTTTTGGGTTTAATAATATGTTATGCTGTTGGAGATGCGTATAAATAAATAAAATAGTGGCTTTTGTTCGCATCAAAGTTATCGTTAATATGTAGTTCTATTAATAAGTAACGAGATTATTACCAGACTAAATAAATGAGGTATATAAAATAAAATAATGAGGTTCACTGTACTATTTATAGGTACTATTTATTATGGCGCGCATGCTTGTAATGGGCGTGTGTTCCACGCGGCTGTTATAGCGCAAGAGATATATATAGAAGAAAAAACGTCCATTTTTATATGAAAGTAAATTAATAGACTGTAATGATGTCACATATTTTATTAGCGGTACTCTAATAGCTTTTAACAATTGGATTTAAATAAAAATTCTATGTCTAATACAGGTATAACGACTATTTAATGGAATAAGCATTGTTTAGCCGCAAAAGTAGGGAAAAGTTGTTTAATTTACAAGGATTAGAAGGAAGTTTAGAAATAAAAAATAAAATTGGAAATAAAATTCAGTCAATGTAGCCGTTTAACAAAATAAATTAAAACACGCTTTGCGAAGTGATGATAAATTCTTACTTTACGTGATACCGCTAAAACAATCAAAATTTCGAGTGAAAGAGTATAATTTTAATTCCACTCGAGTAAAAAGAAACAAAACTTTTACATTCACATATATCCATTATAGGTTAAAGATTCAATTTCTTTGAAATATTTCTGTAAAGTGTAACAAATAATATAAAATTGAAAAAAAAAATGTTTATATAACTCCCAGTACTTTACATTTGTACAAAAGACATATCTCTAAAAGAACTCAAAAAAAAGTAATATATATTCTGATGATTTAATTTGTGACAACTTTTTATTTAAATTGACTTTGTATTTCCAATTTATTTCATAATAGTATAATAATTAGGTGTTTTTAAGAGTTGCTGACATATATAACCGCTTATAGCATGGTTGTTTATGCCCCTACTCGATATTGTTATTAAAACTTGACGTTAAATATGCAATACCTGGGTATTGCTATCATATAATTATTATACTAGAGGAGCCAGCCAAAAATGTGTCCATCGAAAAAATAGACATAGTATATAAAGCTATTTTCTCTTCTCTCTATTTACCGCATTATCTAAAGATTGGATTTAGTTACTTGCATCAAATAGGATGTTGGAAAATTTCAAACAAATTCTCCTTATGCATAAAAGAAACTCATAACCATTTGGAGGTGTGCTAAAAATGTTGAATATATGCAATTAAATTTAATTTTTTTTTTTTTTAAGCTTGCCATATATATTTCTATGCCCATGTGTGATTACGCATGTCATGTATAGGTATCTCATCCTCCCTCTTGGATTACTAGTTGGATACTCACTCACGAGCCTGCTTCAGGCTACCCTACTCTATGTATAATATAACTCTATGATTCTTATAATTATATTAATGATGGTATTGGCGACAACACATTGTCGCCTTATTCTGTGGGTGACCACATATTTGATGCTTTCTGTTATTACCTTTTTAAACGGTTTTGTGCGCGATGAACGAGCATTGAGTAATTATATTTAAAGAAGGGAAGCCAGCCTAAAATGTGCCGTATTAAAATAAACTGAAAGCAAATTAGGGTGTATCTGTCTCTTTTTTTGTAATTAGACAAATATGAAGTACGAGTTTCATCTTCTCTCTCATTATTTATTGTGTCACTAGCACTTAAAGGCCTGCCTAAGGTTCCCCTACTCTAGTATAATAAGTCTACGTGACCAAGTAGCGAATTAACACATTTAACAAAATAATAATGTAACATCTGTTACCTACAATAGTCTATTTTAGATGATTTTTTGATACAACAATTATAAACAATTAGGGTTTCATTGTAATATCATTCCATATTTATTCCTCTTCAAAAACGTTCGTTATTTCATATTTTGTATGAATCGCACAGATACCACACATTTTAAAATGTTTTACATCAACTCTTGTATATTTGTGTTTCCTCTTATGTATTTGAGAACATAATTTAGGCTATTCGAGTAACATTTTAAATATATAATAGATTTACTTATATGTAAGTAATGTAATTGTATCTAATGTAATTTTTCTAACGAAACACGACACGAGTCAAAACATTTTGTTGTAAGTAGCAATATAAACAAGGCTATAGAATATTTATATACGAAAAATCCTAAATAAAAAAGTGGTATTTTTTTAACATGTTTGAAGTTGATTTAATTTTTTAAACAATATAAAAATCAAATTTGGAACATATTAAACATTTAGTATGGTACTTTACAGGTTTCCAACAACCACAAAATTTCAACCTTACCTAAGCAATCGCAGTCTTATTCGAAACCTTGTGCAACTCCTATAAGGCAAATATTCATTTAGTCTTTTAAAAGCGTGGTGATTTTGGATATTACTACATTGCACTAGTTTAATTAAATTGCACTTTAGAAGATGCGAGTCAAATATGCGGTGATAACTGTACAGTTTTAGCAGTCCGTCCCCATATTCCACCATCATCCTCCTGCCCTTATCCCACTCTAAGTGGGGTCGGCACAACTTGTTACAAAAATGTCGTCACATGATTTGGCTACGTATTTGACGACCGGCTGCCTGCCTGAAGTCAATTTACCTTAGTCGTGTTTTACGACGGTAAGGAATCGGTAAGAAATGAGGGTGGTCTATTCTACTCAGCCGGATACCACACGGCGGGTCGACTTACCTTAGTCACCTTTTACGACACCTCGGTAAGAAATGAGGGTCGTACTATTCTATTCAGCCGGACACCACACGGCTCCGTCCTCATATTCCACCATAGGTCAGATAAACCCCACTTAGCGGTACAAGACTAACCTCTATTCTTTATAAACTGACCAAAGTAAAAGAGCTCGGCAAAGAAGTTAAAAGTGATAATTTCATTTTTTTTAGTTTGTAAGATTAAATCTTATCTTCACATCCTGCTTTAAAATTGTTCAAACTGCGCAGTGAAACTAAGATTTGGACATATTTGGGTAGCAATGCTTTTTCTTGCTTAGAGTTAACTATTATATTTTGACATTCAACGTGTGCGGTCGATCGTCGTCATCACTGTGTTCTTCTTGTAAAAGTAAACTGTCTGGGGGTCCTCGCGAAGGCGCACGTGCATTACCGCTTCGCCGCGGACCGCCACGTGAAAACATTCGGGACAGCTGTGCAAATTTCTTACGTGACACTGGAACGAGAGTAAAATAGCCATCATAAGTCATCTATAATATTATAAAGAGGTAAAATTTGCATGTATGTTTGTAATGATTTCGCACAAAAATTACTCGACCTATTTAAAAAATTGTTTCACCATTCCAATGGTGAAACAATTTTTGAAGATCCAGCTTTCCAAAGCTGCATCTTTACTGCAACATAGTCTAATTTACATTTTACGCCTGGTGTCAGGCTGAATAGAATAGTACCACCCTCTTTTCTTATCTAGGTGTCGTAAAATACGACAAAGATAAGTTGACGTCAGGCAGGCGGCCGGTCGTAAAATACGTAGCCAAATCATGTGACATTTTTGTAACATTTTGTGCCAACCCCATTTAGAGTGGGATAAGGGCAGTAAGATGATGATGATGATGATGATAGTCTATTTTACATTTTCGAAAGAGGGATCAGGGATCCATTAAAGAAAGAGGGATTAGGGATTCATTATAAAAATGTCCGCGTACTTGGCCGCGGGATAATACTAGTTAAATATATGATAAAATACTTAAAAAGAAATTATGATTACAAACGGTTTTTACAGCGAAATTACTGAAAGATTACAATAACAGTTCACACAATAGGAGGTCACAATAACATTATATATTGTAGCTAAAACGTTAAAATGGTAGAGATGTCAACTTAGTAATTCAAAAAAATATATATTAATAGCGATCCGGCCTCTTATTTTCTGGTTCCTTCTGCTTAATCTGGTTTCCTATCATATAAAAAATACTCTAATGACCATCGAATTTTACAGGAGTTTCCGCTCGGTCAATATAAATAATATCTGAAAATATCATTAAAATTGGTACAGCCGTTTCCGAGTATCTAAGAAACGTACATTCGTATATACAAACGCACAACGTACCTTTTCTTTTATATATGTATATACATTACTGATGGGCTCAGGTATATTCTATGCTGAAATGGATTCTTTAATGTTCAGATTTCGAAAACAGCACTATCCTATTATCCTCAAAAGAATCTTTTCTTTCAAGTCAATTTAAATTACATGTTTCGACGTAATTGCACTAAAATCAGTCAAGCAAATTTTCGAGATTAACGTAAATTAATATCGTGACTCGGCATCTTTAAGATAAATTTTTTAACGTACCATTGGAATTTGTAATTACTATCGAGGATAAAAAAAACCAAAATATAATTATTAAGAAAATATATCGTGAAGTGTATTTTATTACATAATCCAAATTCATCATCATCCTCCTGCCCTTATCCCACTCTAAATGGGATCGGCACAACATGTTATAAACATGCTGTCACATGATTTGGCTGCGTTTTTACGACCGACCGCCTCCCTGACGTCAACTTACTTTAATTGCCTTTTACGACACCTCGGTAAGAAATGTGGTTAGTCTATTCTACTTAGCCGGATACCACACAGCGGGTTGACTAACCGTAGTCGCCTGTTACGAAACCTTGGTAAGAAATGAGGCTGGTCTATTCTACTCAACCAGAGCAGCTACACATAATCCAAATTTATATATCATTAAGACAAAATGTGGGGTTAAGGACTCAATACCTACGTTTACATACAAAATTAGTAATTTATGAATACGCTTGATTAAGTAATATTTCAAATGAAGGGGAAACTGTAACTACTATGAAACTTACTTTTTCCCATATTTTTTAGTCTCTCCTTGAATGCCGCTTCGTCATCGTGACATTTGGTTTTATGACCTTGTTCACTATCCAATGCGGCAATGAACTCTTGATTCCATCGGAGCTCTGCCATAAATTCTTCATTTTGCAGTAAAGTGGCTATGCGGTCGTCATCCATTTCTAAACTTAGATCGATTCTTGCATCTGTGCCTGGAGGTATACGGAGAAACATCGGGGGAAGTGGCCCCAACATTCGTGGAACCCATTTTCTCCTGACAGACAGGGGGACAGTGTCATCGTCGACGTTTCTGCAAATAATGCCTAACTCAAGATATACATGCCGTTTTAGTAACTTAGAGAAAAGGGTATAAACTCCATAGATAAAAGGCTATAAATGGTATAAATAAATTTATTCAACACTGAGTTATACAGCCCATGTACTCCACCATGGAAACCATTCAAACCGCTTTAGTAAGTTTGTCTATTATTCATTGATAACGCTTATAGTTTTTCTGTGACATAGTGCCATACGATTAAATAAATAAAGTTAGTTTGTCGATACCGAGATTTTATCCTATCATCTTATTTATTCTAATTACTGTACCTATCTAATTATAAATTTTAATTTATTTCGCCTATTCCATTCATCGCGCCCCAATAATTTTTAAATTTCAATTTTCTACGTCTCTTACCGAGTATACCTCTAATTAGTGCATAATATAAGCATCGCCGCACTTTTATACCGTTCATGTTCATGTTACAAAATGCGAAAGTGAGTCTGTATCCTACTATTTAAATACTAAATCAATTTTGATAAAATCCCAGGATGGCCGTAGATCACTGCTTGCATTAAAAATATGCATATATTTACCTTCACAAATTATGATTCAACGGTAATAAACAGAAGGGTGTTTATAAAACAGTTTTTTAAACACTTGTTTCAACATATTGTTTCTCATTCCACTACTTTCTTACAGTACATTATAGGTGTGACGTTATAGTTTTTTTAATTACTGTTATAAAACTTTCAGTAGGTGCTTAATTTAATAACTATAATATTATATGATAGAATCACTTTTTTACTACTTATATAATTTATTTTTATGCTTTTGTTACATAACAAATATCAACTTTTACAGACCGCGCTTTAGAAGGTACCTATATTAATAAGTTTATATTATTATACGCATTAGCCACTTTTTTACAACAGCTGTAAAGTAAGCGTGTTAAACTAATATTGTGGGCTTTATGACGAATTACGTAATCACTTATCCATCAAATATTTGGAATTTTGAAATTATGTCTCCTGCACCTTTGGAGTCAAACAACCTTTATAAGCCATCATCAAATTGAACAGATGGTCAGTCCGAATTTTTAAAGTAAACGTTAATAAAAAAACATCAGAATAGAATTTGTTTATCTAATGCTCCTACTAAACTACTACAATCGTCTAATGATATCGGTGATCACAACACAATATTCATGCACTCGGATGCGTACTAATTTTAATACATACTTATATTAGCCAGTTTCTTATATATATATATATATATATATATATATATATATATATATATATATATATATATAGTAAATATATAATATCTACATATGCATAGTGTCGGCGTTTTAACCTAATGGTCTGTTTGACATGTAGTTCTCTTCAATGTTCAATTTCTATACTTTCCGATTGTATTGCAAAACTCAATTTATAATTGTATATTCTTGTTGTTGTATATGTTTGTATCTTCTTATTTAATTCTAGTATCAAATAAAGTTGTATGAGCAAAATTTTCGTAAAATAAAGCACATATCCAAACAAAGATTTGGAATGAATCCAATAAATTGCATTCATATTAACATCGAATAAGTTGACATTAAAGTAATTTCCTAGAAAGAATTCAAAGAAAATATGAGCTGGATGAATTAAAAACTTACACAAGCGCCGTGGTGTCATTGTCATCACCATTTTCGATGCAACGAGACATAATACGTCGCTCCTTGCGTCTTGAAGGTGAACTATTCTCTACGCGTTCCATCTCCAGTCGGAGCCGCTCGTTTTGGTTGTCAGTACTCATCGCTAATAGTTGGTCAATGGTTGCGTCCACTGCGCCCTGGTTAGCGCGAAGCACCGCCTCAATAACATCGTCGTCCATGTCCGGGAACATCGTTTTGAAATCGGTCATCGCCTGTGTAAACTCAAGTTGCATGGTGGACGCCATGGTTGAATTCCAGAGGATCACAAACCACAAGAAACGTCACGAGTCTGCGCCTTTAAGAAGGATATCAGCTGTTATGTGACGTACGACTACCGCAGTATCTGAGGACAGCAGTGCCATGCAGGCATTAGCCATCGTCGTAACGCTAATTAATGCTATGTTAATGGCCCCGTTCTCGTGCTAGCAATTAGTGACTTCCAAGAGTCCTGTAACACAGCGCTCTATGCCGAGCGAAACCATGATGTGCAATTTTCACTTTCGGAGTTTCAGGTGTATTGCGCTTGCGTGAGTGCAGAGAACCGCGGGGAGGTGAAGTCGTCGATATAAATAGAGAACGCGTGATACAGCTACGGCGCTCATTGCTAGTCCTCTATCCGCCGGTTGGCCGCGAATGTCTGATGCATTGTTTGTAAATTGCGTTCATCACTTTGACCTTTCAATGTTGCAATAAGTAAACATTATAGGTACACATCATACAATAACGCCTGCGCTCAAGACAAATTACATAACTAATGTTTGCCTCATATTTATCAGAAGTTTAGAAAGTCATTTTAAAAAAATATTTGAATTATATTTTATACATTACGCTGCGAGCTCACTTACTTTGTTGAAATATGACTAGTAGTCGAAAATAATAAATCGTATTGCTTCAGTAACGTAATTGATATAAGATATAGGTGTATTGTCTTATTATAGTTAAGATTATGCCTATGAATTAAATATCCGCCCCCAAAGTACCTAACCTAATACTTGTGTTATGGTAGACAGACAACTGGTGAATATATACTTATATATGTTTTAAATACATACTTAAATACAAATATACACCCAGACTCGAAGACCAACAAATTCATTTATAGAAAATATTGACCCTCGGCGCGAATCGAACCCACGACCCTGAAGGCTGGCCACTGCGCCAACGGGCCAGTCAAATATGATTGTCAAAGTCATTGAAAAAGGTATCGTAATTTAGACTCGCGATTAATTATCCCAACATTTTAAATTTAGTATTGACGATATCAAATTAAAATAAAAGGTACAAATGAATATTAACAATTCTGATACCGGTTTATGATTTGTTGGGGTGGGATAAGCTGTATTTTATCCTAGTTTTTAACGTTAATATGTAATTTTATTAAGTTTACTCGATGAAATATATTTTATATCATATAATACTAATATTATTTTCACCGGAATGTTACTTTCTTGAGATCATGGTTGAGTCGATCGTTATTTATAATATTCTAATATTAATAACAATAATAGAAAAATTTAAATCTATACGTAAACACAATCTAGGCAACAACTAAATAAAAAGATTATTAAAGATCAAATATAGAAGAAGTTAAATAAAGATCGTATGACCTTTAAACTCATATAGCCCCTGTTTATCGAAATAATTTAAATTCTGATGATCTTGGTCGGGCATTTTTTTGTATTGTTTGTTTTGTTGGTTTTTCAAAAGTCTTGTTTACAATATTCAAACTGAACAGAAGTTTAGCGGTAAACAGCCTCGGACGCTGGTTCCGCCGATGGAGAATCGAAATAAACCCTGATAAAAGTGCAGCTATGCACTTTATCGGTAATCGTTTCCGATCTCACATAGACACACCTACGGAAATTTCCCTTTACGATACACCAATTCACTGGCAACAGAAAGTCAAGTACCTAGGTGTCACCTTTCAACCTTCCATGACCTTCCACGAGCACATACGCACAGTCTGCAATAAGGCTGCGTATGTCATGGGACGACTTTATCCGATGTTATGCAAGAAAAGTAAAATGTCACTCCGCAACAAAGTGACACTCTACAAAACTTGCATTAGACCAATAATGTCCTATGCGAGCGTTGCGTTCGCGCACGTTTCAAAGGTCAGATTGCTCACGCTCCAAAGAATGCAGAACTGCCACTGGTTGTCCGTGGTTCATGCGGAACGTGGACCTCCATAGAGACCTCGACCTCCCTACCATTACTCACCTCTTTAAACGTTTTTCGAAGTCTTACTTCGAGAAATCCGAGGTACACCCGAACCCTCTAATTTCAGTTGCTTCCACCTACATCCCAGTTAGGTCTGACCATCGAAAATATAGGCGTCCAAAAAGCGTCCTATATGACCCTGACGATCAAATAACGATCGCAAACACAAAAACACGTAATACACACACACAGCGTCTTCGCCGGCGAAGACGAGGTCCCAGATTTCTGATATCGGTTGGTCGTGGCTTCTTGCCACCCTTCCGTCGTCGTATTGACTAATCAAACTCATACCATCAGCCCTCCACTACACGTCGCCCTAAGCCGTGGTCCGGCCTCACAGGAGGCACCCTTAGGACGACGTTCCCCGACGCTAGTAGAGCTTCTGCGCCCTACTCTACGCATTTCGCAACCTCGGCGATGCTTCTGCGCTCGCCCGTCCCGCCCGGTGACGCTGTAAAAGCCGTTAGGGCTAACAGCATATTGTCAATTCGAAAAAAAAAAAAAAACAGAAGTTTGAATGTCGGTTAAAATACAATGCAGCGTTGAATATGCTCGCATCAGTCATCATTCAAAATTTCAAGGAATGCAAACGGGCCAACAAATACATGGTTCCACAATTAAATAAAAAACAAATAATCGTCTACGTTTTATTTCAGATTAAAGTACAAGTTCTTCGATGATTTAGTACATATAAATTTTACACACAGATTTAAAGTTTTCCATATATCTTATCTTCTATATATTTATACAAACAAGATTTAGGTACGCTTTTTATTCGAAAATATGCAATTTTAATCGGCTGAATAAAATTACTTTTTTTTATAATAAAATAATGAATTATTTTTTAAACATAAGTACGTTTTAAAATTCCACAGACGGTATTCGAAAAAAAAAAACGGTTCATAAGGCCGTCCAATAACCACAAATATAGAATGTAGCATCAACAATACAGACATCAAAAATAGATAATATAGCAACATCTATGTCATCACAGAAACTTAACATTAATAAGTATTTTATTCTGAGAACTAATACCAAGTAAAAACCCTTATTATATAAATAGACATATTTTTTAATAAACGGATAAATAAATTTTTTTGGATGTTTTCTGTTTCGACTATCATTTATGTTATCATGAAAATTATATAATTTTTATTATTGTATTCTTTGTAGAGGTCATAAGCAACCCTTTACATTTGGTACATACGAAATTTTATTTTTCATCAAACATTTAAAATATATGTATATGGTTTAGTACCGACTAGCAAATTCGTAGAGTTATATTAGAGTAGGGCAGTCAGCCTAAAATGCATCGAAAACAAATGAGGCTATTTATTTTTTGCCCATTGTTTTAAGAGTGGAATTAGATCAAATTGGATGTTGGAATATTTCAAAATATTTTTTTCTGCGCATGTGTAATTAGACGAAGTTAAGTATATGTCCTTCATCTTTCCTCTCTTTATTATTTGTTATGGACACTCGCACTCACGCTTGCTTTTTACTGTAGTATAACTCTATGAGTAGAATATACTACAAAATAGTTTTACATAATTCGATTGAATTCAGAACAATTTTGCTATGATAAATGTGATTTGGACGGCATATTATAGAACCTTAAAACCTGACTAGGACTATTATATTTCTTGTAACATTTACTAAAGATGCATAATAAAACCTTGGTTGTTCAGTTGTTTCTTTAGTTCAGTATATTACTGAAGTGAAGATACAAAACGATTATTTTATATGACAATGTTGAAAAAGCATTGGATTTGGAAGAATAATGAAATTTCTTTTATAAATTTACTTAATTAAATGCCGAATGATGTACGGAATGTTCCATGTTAAATAAAATGTACGCACACTTAATGATAATAAAACGAATACAAAAATAAAATTCTAAAACGTAACAAAATGGCACACAGTAATCGTAACACGTATGATTTACAATGGAAGAGATGAGGATGAAGGATCATTTTATATTGCTATTTAGTCTAAATTCAGTGTTACCATAATATTAGCAAAAAAGATTTATATCGAGTCAACATACTTCGTCGTGTTTTGTTTAATATTATGATTAATAAAACAATAAAATGATTTTTTAACGAATAGCTTTCAAGGTATAAGTCATATATTCCTGGTGATATATTAGGATGCGTTCCAAATTAAAATGATATATATTTATAATCTGTAGTTAAAATTATATAAAGGGAAGCGTCTAGATATAGCTGATTTAGATGCGTAAGAAAAAATTAGGGGATCAGCCGGTAAACATGACGATGACAAACGATCAATTAGGCGACTTCCAGTTGATCCGTAGACTTAATTTTATATTTAAAAATGACGTCATCTATATAATATGTTGAACATTAATGTACGCAATTTCGTCGTGAATGTGATCCATGCTGGGTTAAAATTTAAATGAATATACTAAACTCCCGTATTATACACCTAAATTAAATAACTAGGCCTATACATTTTTTTGATTAAATCATCATACACTTAACGTATATACGTCAAGTTAAGCGAAATTTGTAATTTTTTAATATACATAAAGCGGTGAATATGTTGTGGTTAAAACATTATAGCAATCATATTATTAATCTGCAACTGTCGCTGTAATATTTCACATTTAAGACATTCCCTATTGATGTGAGAAAAGTATCATTAACGACTCTAAACTTTTTGAGTGGACTTAGAAAAAAATATGACAGCTATATGTAGACTGCTCAAATCTAAGGACTACGATAAAATATGAAGACAATTATTTTTTTCATACTTATTAATTTTATACTAACACTAAAACCAATAATTTTTGTCACGTATTATTGTTACATAGCAAATAATATTTGTTAATTTCAATCATTTAAAATGCAAGATTGGTTACATACAATTATCGAAAAATATAATAAGCCGTTTTTAACATTTTTGGTATTATACTAAACCATTAATAGTGCATCTTAATATATAAAATTAGGATTCAACACTAAGAAAACATACATAAAAAAAAAACACCCACAAAAAAGGTATAATGCAGCGTTAAGCTACTATGATCCCAATAAAAAATTAACTGAACATAAAATAGAAGCACTATTTGATATACGCCTCTACAGGTTTCCCATAATACTTTAATTAGCATAGACAAAACGGGCCATTTCAGACGGACAGATAGTAAAACATTGTAATATATACCTACAGTGGAGACAAATTAATATAAAGAAACCAGTTAAATAAAAATATATTCATAGGCAAAAAAACGATTGAAAGTGTATTTCCTCTTAATTTCTAGATAGACTGCGAAATACCTAATGACACAAAAATTTACACATTCTTCCATGGAATGTGACCTATTTAAGGTTTAATAATAAACATCGTCCAAATAAGTTATAGACTGAGATATACTAAAGTTCAATTAAAATTATGTCTCATGCAATAGATGTAACAGCTGCAGATTAAAATATTAAATATATGTTTATGAATGAATATAAACTCTAAGCTGAGTTTATATTCGTATTCGTAACGTTTTTAATCGGAGCTTTGCATATAACTTTTTATTTATTAACAAAAAATACAATAAATCCACTGTATATAATATACGATTTACTATTACAGTTATATGGCATTTGAACACCAGAGAAGCAACACGTTAAAACATAAGTATATTGTCCTTCAGTTAAGAGTTATTTATTTAATTAACAAAAACAGCATTTAATTAATGAATGAATGAAATAATTTTGAAAAATCAATTACAATAATTAATAATAAAAATTTCAAGCATTAAGTCTCAAATTTTTATTCAATCTGTCAGTCTGAAAATGGCTTTTGATAATTGGTGATTTACACTCGTGCTTGAGCCCCTTCAGCGGGCAGCATCACAACGGTGTTTGTTGTTGGAGGTGTACTTTTATCCTGAGTGTTTGGTGTAACCTGGGAACAAAGGTGATTATCATTTTTGGTAGAAACTATATCTATCTACGGTATCAGCGACTTCTTTCGCGCCACTTTAAGCGTTTAAGGACTCTTAATAATGCAATTCAATGTCTGGATCTTCCCCGTTTTCGACAGAAAAACTGGTTTTTTATCCTACATGTTACCCTACTATATGAGATTGTAATTATTTTTTTTTTTAAAGATTATCCGCCGAGTTTCTTGCTGGCTCTTCTCTGTAGGAGCACACTTCACACACAAACAGTGGTAGCTTCTTGAAAATATTTGACGATTCAAAAGTACTGTAAACCGTTCACTTGAATAAAGTATATTTAGAATTTAAATTTGATTTAATTGTGCCGATTTTCCACAATATTACGTGTGAAAACGACACAAGACAGTCATCGTCATTATTCTCCTGCCCTTATCCCACTCTAAGTGGGGTCGAAAATAGGGTGGTCTATTCTACTCAGCTGAATACTACACGGCAGGTCAACTTACCTTAGTAGCCTTTTACGGCACCTCAGTACAAAATGAGGGTGGTCTATTCTACTCATCCGGATAACACACGGGCGTCACAGACAGTCAAACTTTCGCATTTATAATTTAAGTATGGATTTACACATATTGGAAAAAATATATCATTTTTCTAAATTATCAAGCTGTTACACCTAACAGATTAACAGCGTCACTGCTTGAGAAAGGCGTCGACGTAAGGGAAGACTAAGAGAAGGGCTAAGAAAAGATGCCAAATTAATAAAAAAACCGGTTTTGTTCACGAAATCTACTACTAATTATAAAGAAATCCATCCATTTGTTTTCATACTTCTAAAAGATTTCTGCGCCTTTGTGATTTTCCGCTGTCTCAGCCCACAGTTATCTGCAATTTTTTTTAATGTCTACTATCCAATGGGTTTAATGGCACTGCGATTTTTAGAGCCGAGTCGAGAAAAAATTACCCCATATTTTATATGTTTAATTATTTTTTTATATTTAAGTACTACATATTTCTTTTTATATCAGTAAAATAATTTGCTAAGATTTTACAAATTGTTAAGTCGTGCATGCGTCTTAAGCAAATAAGATAGTTTAATTTTAATTGTCAGTTAAGCGAACATTGTTCTTTGAGAAAAATAAATGTCTTTAACCGGAAAAAAATAAATATACTCACGGCATTGGTCGGATCCGGAGTCATGAGAGTTGCGGCGCGGTACGATGGGGGTGGTGTTTGCTTCAGGGCTTCCTCGTAGTCTGGCAGCAGGCTGGAGTAGTCGGGGGCCGGGGGTGGGGCTGTATAGGGGGCCGCGGCAGGGGTTACCACCCCTTCGCTGGAGATCACGAAGGGCGTGAGGTTGTGCAGTGCGTGCGTACGCATGGTCAAGTACTTATAACATCTCCACACTACGCTGATGCAATAGGCCTGTAAAGAGAAAATTTGTATGAAATTTGAATTCAGTAAGCATATAGATAGGCTAATTGTAAAAGAACAAGAACTAATTTTCTGTAATGCATATTTTAATACTTTGTGGTATCCGACTGAGTAGAATAGACCACCCTTATTTCTTACCGAGGTGTCGTAAAAGGCGACTAAGGTAGGTTGAGTTGAAAACAGGGACAAAATGCCATTTTTTTAAAAACTAGCTAGATCGATTTTTCGCCCCCGAAACCCTCTACTACACTAAGTTTCATGAAAATCGTTGGAGCAGTTTCCGACATAAAAAAATACACATATATACATATTTAAGATTAATTCATTATTAAAGATATGTAATATTGTATAATCATAAAACCTTGATGAGGACGGCAACGAGGAAGGCGCCTAGTACTACCAGTGCGAGGGCGGGAGCGGGCAGCGCCAGCAGCTGTTCACGCCATGGAACTCTGCGGGCTTCCTCTACCAAACGGTGAATGGAGCGCAAATAGCATAGGTAGCCAGTTGCCGTCAAACTAAACAAAAACAACTTTATATGATGCGTTTGCGTCACATGCACACCGTCATTCGACATGTATAATAAAACTGAGGTAATAAGCACAGATATGTTTAGCTAAATAGGAGTAATAGAAATGAAAATTGGAAACAGATGCATAAAAAATATTAAAAACTATTTTATTCATTTAATAAAATCGTTAAAAATACCAAAAATGTCACAACATAAATAATAATTGTAATCTCTCTCCTACACTTTACGCAATTTTTAATTGAGAGAATTCAATGATTAGAGAGCGTTTACATTCGAGTAGGGTTTAATAATGCTTTATATACAAAAAAAAAATCTTATATGCAGCAAACTAACCATTTCATTTTCAATCATTATTGTTTTTTAGGTATTTACTACAAGAACGAGAATAATGAATGTCATTATTATATTAATTTAGCAGTTACAATCTGCAATACAGGTTTTCCTAGTGCGGAGTCCGTTATAATATTATTATTCATAATATAATAATATTATAACGTAAGATCTACTATGTGCGAAAAAGAAATAAGTAAATATTATTGCATAAAGTTATCTGCAATACTGGTTTTCCTAGTGCGGAGTCCGTTATAATATTATTATTCATAATATAATAATATTATAACGTAAGATCTACTATGTGCGAAAAAGAAATAAGTAAATATTATTGCATAAAGTTATTATAATAGAGCAAAGGAGCCAACTTAGAATGTGTCCATGTCTATCGAAAAAAAGATAAAGCAAATAAGGCTACTTATCTCTCTCTTTTTTATATGTGATAAGTATGGATCTATCTTCCCTGTTTTACTATTTGCCAATTGCTTCCCTACTCTATGTATTATTGTTGTTACTTACACTGTGATAGCAAAATCGAATATCTGCAGACAGAAGAATGGCAGCAAATGGGCCGGCTTGCCGCGTGAAGCTCCGTAGATCAGCATCAGGGTGATAGCTAGGGTGCACACTGTAACCAGTGCACCAACATCCACGTCATCTATATACGTGTGCAACGGTATTAAGACATATAACACGCAGTAAGCGCGGAGTACAGCATTTTGTGATAATGAATGAAATATGATGTCTACAGATTTTTTAAACTACTTATTTTTTTGACTTCATCTAGGAATGAGACGATGCAGATTAAAATATGTCGATAATACATTTGTTTATCGTGCATGCAGAATATACAATAATAACTGCATAAATTTACAAACGTAATAATAAAATTATTTTGCTATAATCCGCGACGAAGTAAGATAGAAAATATATATAATGCTAAATGTAGAGTGGTCAATCAGTTATCATACCTGATACATGCAGGATTCGTAAAAAACACATGCACAAACCTCCACCGCCGCCACCACGATACACAAGCACTACATACGTTCACCATCACAAACTCAACAATCGTTTCACCCCAGCAAGCAGAATAAAAAACTTTAAAAAAAAGTTAAAAAAGAATAAAAAAAGTTTCAAAAGATCGCCACTTTAAGTCATATTTCGCACATCGGACATGATTGATATTTATAATGAAATTGAAATCAAATGCGCGGTTTCAAATATATGTCAAGTTCAGCATAAACACACATTGTAGCATTCGATTTTAATACACAGAAGTATATGTTTACATTTAATTAAACATTAACTCTATACTAAGCTATATATATTTGTTATCTACGACTAGACCACAATACTGTTTCATTTGGTTTTAACAAGCATTCTTTTTATTATAACTAGAGATTTACAAAACAATGGAAACGAAAGGGCGATGAGTTTTCTCTTTGTACCACTCTACTTATATTTTTCTCTCCCCATAATATTATGAGGGTAGAAAAATATGCAATATTTTAAAGTAATTTTTTCATACTTAATGTTAGCCCAGTATAGAAGCTTTTAATTACATCACACTTCATCAATATGTCTCCCTTGTCAATATAGCTGCAGTGAATTAGCTACAATATTAGTTTAGATAATAATTTTATTGTTTGTACTTACGGTATATAAGGCTATGATCACGTGGGTGGGCTACATGTTGTGGAAAGGGAGTTGAACGAGTCTCTATTCCACCAACGGGGACTGAATCATGTTCCAATTGTTCTAGAAGGTTTGGGTTACGTACTATTGCAGCCAAAAAGCCTAGCGCTATCAAGTGCAGCATCTGTAAAAGAGTTTAGGCATTTTAGTTTTGTTCAGGTAATTGTGTAGACTCTCAACTGCAATGATACATTTATATGTAAACTATGTACAATATATTTATATAAATAAATGACTTTATCTATTTTTGATTTAATGCTAATATTGTAAGCAGTTATCGTAAAAAAAATAATATAAGAGATTTTTATACTTACTAATTGCCAAATGCCAAGCAAAACAGTGCCAGTGCGAACATGAAAGCAGAAACAGCACTGCCATTCCTTAGTACGTTCAGATCCCAATTTAGGGCGTAATCGTAACATTTTTACCTAAAAAATGATATCATGTAGTTTATGTATACACATCCCAAATTAATTATAGATTAATTATGTCTGCAAAATTTTTGAAATGCCAAAAAAGTAAAGATACTTCTTTGAAATTAAATTCAAATTAATTTTTATTAAACATTTTCTAAAGATTATAAGCAATATAGTAGTGGTTATGAATTTTTAAATTTAAATAATTGTCAAAAAATATTAATTTATCTATCTGTTATAGATTACTTTGTCAATACACACATATTGTAATAGAAAGGTTTAGCTGCTGTTGAAAATATAAGCAGGTTCCTAATATAATAATTCACAATTAAAATTTTTGTTTTAATCATTTGTATATTTCCCAAATGATTTCTTTCCAGTAATCATCTTAGAAATTGTATGACTCCTGGTAAAAACTAAACTATATAATTGATAAAGAAATAAAGACTGATACTGTGATACAAATCACTAACGCAACCTGCAACCATTGAATTTATAGTGATGATGTAACCTAAGGTTAATGAGTATACTCCTTAGGATCTGCTGTATTTTAGATGCTACTTATAAAAATATTTCTTACTAATTAATTGAGCATACTTTAATAGAATTTAATTGCTTGCTACTTTAATATTGTTATAGAGAAAAAGAGTAACTATGTAAATAATTTTACCTGAATAAACAATTATACTGCTTTCTATTAAAACCACTAAGTAAATATGCTTTATTGTACGTATTCGAAACAAATTTTAAGTTTACATGCTAGTTCTATCATTTCTTTAATATGGATTTACTATTAACTTTAAAAATACAACATCAACATCAACATTATTTACTGCAGTCGTATGTAGAATTTGATACGACGCGTAGATGGAATATGGTGCAATATGTATTCATTCAATATAAATACTAATCTGTTAAAAATTAGATATTATCATTATTTATAAGGTATTAAAACATAAAACAATTGCCGATACTTACTGGTATTCCTTTTTGGTTATTTAATAAGATACAATACAATAATAAAATAAGGATAATTTTATATTTTCTTAAAATTTATTATTGCACAGAGAAACACAGAAATATTTTCGTTGCAACTTGCAAATAGTCTATGCCATAGGTCTATCAGTGTTGCCAACATTTCAATAAGCTTCCCACTAGATTCAACTTTCAAAACCACCAGAAAACCACTAACGAACAGAAATTTTACACTCTGAATGACCGCTAACCGCTAAAATTTCCACTAAAACAATTTTTGTTTTATGAAAGAAAATAAATTTACAAATAATTAGTGTCCTTTATTAGTACTTATTAAAAAATTAGCAAATTAAATATTACAAAATTTATATTTCGCTACTCGACCTGTAGTTTTTCAGATACCTACGAGCCAAGAATCCCGTTGCGTATATTATGATTTTTACATAGTTAAGCGTTAATAAATTCGCTCAGTTAATACAAACCAAAACTAATAACTATGAGCCCATGAGCGTTACTGAACAATGAACCCTTCTAACTTCTCAGTATAAGTATTCAGAAAAAAATATGAAGTCAGAAATCCCCGCGTATAAAGTTTAGAATAATATTAGGTGGAAAATCCTCGCGTGTAGAGAAACGTAGACGACTAGACGAGACGAGAATTCTTGCCGATCAGTTATGCCTACTTAAGCAAAGTAAATATCTACCAGGTATACAAGCTAAAATCCGCTTTATTTAAAAAAAAAACATTTTTTCATAGAAAGGAAAAAAGATTACTTCATTCATAATATACATTTATGTCATCTCTCAGGTAATATATGGATAACATACCAAAAAAAATTGTTCGTTTTTCGAAGCAAACCACTTTCCAGCCAATTTTGGACGTCTCGCGTAAGAATCGAATTGCTGCTCAGCGAGCATATGGCACACCGACAAAAAAAGATGATAGTCGGATGGGGCCAGTTCTGGTGAATAAGCGGTATGGAGTAGCATCTAACGTTGAGCGTCTCTAAGTAATTTCGAACCTTTTTTGATGTGTGTGACGGAGCATTGTCATGGAGGAAAATTAGCCTTTTTTCCTTCATAGCACCTCACAATTTTATTATCTATCGGTGGTAACGGTGCACTTCGATATTTTCAACAGATTTCAGCACTTTATAATAAATAATTATGCCCCGCTGATAGCACCATACGCGCAGCATCGTCCTCCGCCCGAAGTGATTCCGTCTTGGAGTGGATGTTGAAGGTCGGCCGGGATGAAACCACGGTTTTGTTGTTTAGGATTCTCATGAATTAGTATTTTGTATGAAATGACAAATAATGTTGACTCAATATTGTTGACCGAGGTCGTACGCTTAAAAATAAAAATATGGCATGGTCATATCCGATTCATATGTTCATTAAAATTTAACACCAACCATGAGCAAACAGCGAATTGATGCTTGTACACCAATGTATATATGGATATTTAAAAAGAAAAAGAAACAGATATATAAAAATCATCGTAAAATGAAAGTAAATCTAAGTTTTTAACTGCTAATATATTTTACCGAGACCACCATATAAAACCACTAGCCACTAAAAGCAATATTTGGCCACTAAGTGGGTAGTTAAAGCCACCAGTTTTAGTGGAAAATCCACTAAGATGGCAACACTGAGGTCTATGCCATATTGGAATGTCAAAAAAGAATCGCTTTTTATAATAATCGTTTATTTTTTTTAAATAATCTATTTTTAATAATCATTTTTTTATTTTTACTCTTTTTTCTTGTTTTTAAAATAAGATATGCATTGTTGGATGAAACCAATGTCTACACATTACTACATAGACTACACATTTTAATCGAATTTGGCAAACGGCGCATCAGTGGTTATCTAATGGTAGTTGTGTACTTCAATTTGCCTTTATTCGATTTAATTGTTAAATTAAATTTTCAATTAATAATGCGATTATTTTGATATGAAATATTAAAAAACAAAGAAAAGTAGTAATAAACAAAAAGAGGATAAATTAAAAAATCAAATTTTAATGAAAACGATTATTAAAAATCGATTATTTAGAAAAAACGATAATTACAAAAATTTATTATTTTTTTGTATCCCTAATTTTAACTCCATAGAGAATAACATAGATAATACACAGTACACTATATAGGATAGAGAATAATACTTTAGTAATTAGTCTTTAATCTTTATCTGTTATCATATTCGTAATTTATATTTTATAGGTACGTATTCTTGAAGGTGTGAATAATTAAGCTAAGCTAAGAGTACAAATATTGAATATTTACTTTAAATTATTGTTTAGTGTGTCAAAATTTCAGCTATAATGGAAAAAATTCCAGACCACCTTGGTTACCTGATATTAACAGAGGACGGAGCTGTTTTCGAGTCTGGCGGTGAGCTTGAAAACGACGAACGTGTTGCAAATATTATCACTGACTTAATCAGTTTATCCAATAAGTTAGTATTTTTTTGTTATTGTATTTACCTTGACATAGTTGTATCAAAATTAATATGGAGATTGTTTGTTATTGCGTTATTTTTTATGTTTACAGCATTGATCCTGTTGCTTTCGGACCTGACGAAAAGTTCAAAAAGATTACCATAACTTATGATGACCACTGGTTTATTATATGCATATCAAATAAAAAAATATATGTAGTAAAAAGAAGCATCCAGACGTCCACTTCTGAAAGTATTGCTGTGAATGTTTGATTACAAACATGGGTCGAAATTTGTTGATGAGTAGTCTTGAGAATGCATCTTTCAACATAATATTACAAATTTTATTCAGATGTGTCACCTTTGTTATTAATGCATGGGTTATACGAAATGTGGGACATGAAGTTATTGGGATTATGAATGTTAGATTATTGCTGCTTGAAAGCACAATACTTTTTCTAAGCAGGGAGCCATTTTATCGCGCATGTCTAGGACAGAATGATGACTTTAGTTGGAATCAGATCATTAATCAAATCTGGTTATCAGTTCCCATAAGTTGTTTATTGTCTTGTTTTTTTGTATATATTTGGTTAAACATTTTGCCATTGGGTAATCCAGAGCATGCTTTTCAGTATGAATTTGGCTGTTGGAGTGTTGCATTTTCTTGCATTTTAGAACTTTGTTCAGCCAATATGGTTCTTGTTGCACAATTATTCTGTTTTGTTAAACTGAAAGTTATCCTTGATACACTGCACATTTTTGTAAGGACAGTTCTATTTTTATCTATCATAATATATGATCGATCACTAGCTCTCATTGCTTTTTCTGTTGCTCAAATTGGGAGTATAGGAGTAATTGTTTTAGCTTACTATTATTTTTTTAATTGGTATATCAAATGTAAGCCTTTGTATGTTAAAGGTGCTTTGAAAAGTAAGTATCTTCCGAATAGTATTTTAGACAAAATGTATAGTAATATGGACGATTTTAATTTTACATCACTGAGAGATTTTTTACCTAAATATTTGGGGTCTGTTAATTCTTCTTTCAATGGTAAACTAAATATTTTAACTTTAAGTTTTGCTAAGCAAGGTGTTGTTAAGCAGCTGTTGACTGAGGGAGAAAAGTATGTGATGTCAGTTAGTCCAGTGATGAGTTTTACTCAACAAGCAACATATGATGTTGTCAATAACTTAGGAAGCTTAGCAGCTAGATTTGTATTTCGGCCTATAGAAGATAGCAGTTACTTTTATTTCACTCAAATGGTGAGTAGAGACTTGCCTCTACATAAACAAGATCAGTATAAGATTCAGGAATCATGTATTGTGTTATCACAAGTTTGTAAGACTGTATGTTCTATTGGTTTAATAGTTCTTGTATTTGGATTGAGCTATTCTCATACCCTCTTATTTTTATATGGTGGAGAGGCCTTTGTTTCAAGTGGTTTACCAGTACAATTACTGCGAAGTCATTGCCTAGCCATTGTACTCATGGCAATCAATGGTATAACTGAATGTTATACTTTTGCAACAATGACTAGTGCTCAGTTAAACAGTTACAATTACTTAATGGTTTTCTTCTCAATATGCTTTTTATTGTTATCTTATATATTAACTTATGTTCTAGGACCTGTAGGATTTATTATTTCCAATTGTATTAACATGTTTGTGAGAATCTTGCATAGTATCCATTTTATAAATAATAAATGTAAAGGCACTGATCACAGGCCTCTACATGGTCTTTATGTTGGAAAATTTTTCTTGTTTACTTTGTTAATTACTGGTTTCATTTGTAAAATATCTGAAAACAGATTTTTTGGGACCTCTATAATTACACATGTAGCAATTGGAATAGTTTGTTTGGTATTTGTAATTTTATCATGGGGTTATGAAAATAGAGATCTTGTGATAAAAACATACAGGAAGATTTATGGGAGCGAAGAAAAGAAAGTGTCAACAGATTAGCATTCATTTATTATTAGGAATATTTAATAATAATATTATGTAAATAAGATATATCTGTATATAATTATTAAAGAATTATAACATGTTAACTTTTAAAAAGTTGTTTGATTTAACTACAAAATTATAATAAATACTTTGATTAAAAGTATAACAAATACTTATAGTTCATATTAAAATATTATTAAAACAATTAAAAAAAATGATTTTCACATAGGATAGAAGAAGATGCCTTTCATCTGATCTTCACATATTCTTCTTGCTTCGTCTGTAACAAATATTAATATTTGATGGATGTTATTTTTATTACTGTTTAAATCTAGTTGTGTGTGTTGGTTAAAGATTGATATAAGATATTTTGCTCATATGTAATGATGACAGACCAATTTCAGAAATCTTGGACATTTCCTTTATCGAATTCAAGTTGTGTTTGTACATGTACTAATTTGTTACAACATGTTTTTAATACAACCTCCTTCATAGAGTTGGCGATTAATATGAAAAAGCATTGTGGCTGTCATATTTTTATGTGTCATTCGTTGAGTTGTAGCGAAAGAGTAAATGAGTTGACTTCGGGAAAATTGCATTTTATTTATTGAATAAGAATAAAGGAGGAATATCGTCGTCTTTTATATTCAGAAGTGGGATGTAACCTAAACTCACAAATAGAGTGGACAAAAGGAATATCTGGAAATTTAAAGAGTTTAAAGAAAAGACAAATGACGATCAATATCTTGAGACAACACGGAGAGTGCGAATTTCGTTAATATGAGAGATAGCTGCGATATGCGATGCTATGGAATAAAAAATGAGAGTTTTTATTTCAGAGATTATTGATGGTAATTGGTATTCGGTTAATTAATTCTGTGAGATCAACGTGACGATGTGCTATGTGAGGCCTTAGACGCGCCCGTGACTTTTGTTCGATGGAACTGTCGGCTAGAATGACGATTGTTCTCTGGATCTTTCCAGTTGTGACGATTGTTGTCTAGACTGTGGACATCTGCAACGACTGTCAGCTAGGCTCTGCCTAGAAGTGGTGATTGTTCTTTGAGCGTTATCATTTGCGAGTCTGTTTACGTGTGTATCTGCTGAGTTGGTTGCCACTGATTGAGCTGTGTTATGCCATGACAGTGATTGAGGGTGAGCTTGAGGTGCGAAATGTTTATGGTGCGAAAAGCTTAAGGAGTTGAGGAGTTGAGCTTAAAGAGTTGAGCATAAAACGTGAGCTTAGAGTTGAGCATAAAGCGTGAGCGTAGTCCTGTCATGTCATGGCATGTGCGGTTTTCTTTTACAGATTAAAAGAGCAAGTACTGAGTTTCTTGCCGATTCTTCTCAGTACAATCAGCATTCCGAATCGGTGGTAGATTCATTCCCAGAAGTCAGCTTATGAGATTTGCGGGGTCGCAAATGTTGTCAGGATGGTCGACTGTTACAACATGTTTTTAATACAACCTCCTTCATAGAGTTGGCGATTAATATGAAAAAGCATTGTGGCTGTCATATTTTTATGTGTCATTCGTTGAGTTGTAGCGAAAGAGTAAATGAGTTGACTTCGGGAAAATTGCATTTTATTTATTGAATAAGAATAAAGGAGGAATATCGTCGTCTTTTATAAATTATTAGTCTTTAGATTCAGATTAGGAATTGTTTGAGGTATCTGAATTCTAGATGGCATACATAATCTAAAAAGAATTTATTTTTAAAGGAATCAAATGTTTTTGACTTAAAGTTTAACTCATTTGAAAGACAATTTGTTGTCGGTTATTCAGGTCTTTGGTGACAATGTATGGCTGTTGGTATAAATCATAACTGAAGTTATTAAAGGGTTGCTAGTACGCGTAACACATTTTTATGTACCTTCTAATATTTTACTCTTATAAAAAAAAAAGATAATATATAGTAATTACCAGCAATATCTTTTAAATTAGCATTTTTCTCTTGAATTATAATGTAAAATTCTCTGTCATTAGATGATTTTCCAGTGATCCAGTATTCATCTGGAGTTTTGATAATTATTTCTCCATAATTGCCAAGACTGAAATACAGAAAAAATATATCGCACGTTTAGTATTAAAGTGACCCAATTCAAATAATTGTTTTGCGACAAATTGCAAAAAAACAGCGTAGCGCCAACAAAACTCGTTAGTTTTACACAGATCCATAATTTGAAAGAGCAAGAAAAAACTAGTTTTGGTTAATACATAGTTCATAGCGTGATATCACAGATTTTGTTTTGACTGGCCTGTTTGCGCAGTGGGTAGTGACCTTGCATTCAGCACCGCCGATCGCGGGTTCGATTACCGCCGAGGGCAAACATTTTCTATACATAAAGTTGTTGGTCTCCAAGTCTGGGTGTATTTAAGTATGTATTTAAAAATAATATAAGTATATATTCACGAGTTGTCGACGACTGCGTGTGTGTGTGTAGTGTATATATTTATTTATATTTATAGATGGCATTGTAATAAGGATTACAATGAATCTGACTCGATTAAGCCTAATATTGAATAAGGTCTGTTTATTACTGAGCGTACGTTGTATGATGAAATGAATCTTTATAAAAGATGAATATTCAAAAATTTGTATATTATAAATAATTATTTGCTAACCTTTTTCTGTCGGAGTGTATTCCAGCAATAATACTCAAAATTTCAGGTTTAACGGCTGTGGATGGAGTTAATGAATTACCTGGGGACTAGAAAAATGGTAAATTTTATGAAACCAGAAATGCGAGATGAGCAACAAATATTTTAAGGATATTTCGTAATACGCAAAACTATTTACTTATTATACATTATTTATTTATTATACACTACTACTTACAAATACTCCGTGTGGTTTCCGGCTGAATAGAATAGTATCACCCTCATTTCTTACCGAGGTGTCGTAAAAGGCGACTAAGGTAAGTCGACCCGCCGTGTGGTATCCGGCTGAGTAGAATAGACCACCCTCATTTCTTACCGAGGTGTAGTAAAAGGCGACTGAGGTAAATCGACCCGCCGTGTGGAATCCGGCTGAGTAGAATAGACCATCCTCATTTCTTACCGAGGTGTCGTAAAAGGCGACTAAGGTAAGTTGACCCACCGTGTGGTATCCGCTTGAGAAAAATAGTCCACCCTCTTTCTTACCGAGGAGTCGTAAAATACGACTAAGGTAAGTTGACGTCGAGCAGGCCGCCGGTCGTAAAATACGTAGCCAAATCATATGACATCATGTTGTGCCGACCCCACTTAGAGTGGGATAAGGTCAGGAGGATGATGACACTACTACTTACAAATGTTTTGTAGGCAAAGTTTAGCCTGTTGAAGTATAAAAAGCTGTGATCTGAACTGTTAAGTTGTGCACTTTGCAATGCATGCAGCGCACACTGTTCACTAATGGAAGATGCTATTGTAGATAATTGTGGTCCAACAAACGCATCCAAGGCTTTGAATGCATCTATATTGAGATTTACGCTCACTGGAAATAAAAAAAAAATGTGATCAATATAATTGACTGGCCTGCGCCGTGTGGTATCCGGCCGAGAAGAATAGCCCACCCTCATTTCTGACCGAGGTGGCGTAAAAGGAGACTAAGGTAATTTGACTCACCGTGTAGTATCCGGTTAAGTAGAATAGACCACCCTCTTTCTTATCGAGGCGTCGTAAAATACGATAAAGGTAAGTTGACGTCACGCAGGCGGCCGGTCGTAAAATACGTAGCCAAATCATGTGACAGCATGTTTATAACATGTTGTGCCGACCCCACTTAGAGTGGGATAAGGGCAGGAAGATCGGTCGCCTGCCTGACGTCAACTTGCCTCAGTCGTATTTTACGACACCTCGGTAAGAAAGAGGGTGTTCTATTCTACTAAACCGGATACCACACGGTGGGTCAACTTACCATAGTCGCCTTTTACGACACCTCGGTAAGAAATGAGGTTGGTTTATTCTACTCAGCCGCATACCACACGTGCGAGTGTAAAAAGAAAAACAACAGGTCAGATCCTCGTAAAATTAGTATGGGTCAGATATAATTGTTCCTTACCATCCACAGTGAAGCAAACTGTCGCACTAAGAGTTCTATAAATAACGAGGTAATATTGTTTAGTTTCCGAATCATCTTCCCGCGTAAGATATACTTTGTGAAGCTTCTGTAAATCTTCACTACTACGTAAATCTGGAGGGCTTATGAATCGACCGTGTCTTTGGGCGGCCGTCACTGCTCCTCCTTGAATCTCTTTTTCGATGAGCTTAGGAAGCAATGTTTGTACTAAATACTGGTATAGTGTTAACATATCATTTGTTTCAAGCCCGTTCCTGGAAAATGGATCCAATTAAATAATAACTGAATGGTGATTTGAAGACTCGTGTACCCTATGTGTATACACAGGTGTATACTATGTGTATTTGAAGACGTGTGTATGCGTGACCCATGAAGGGTTGTAGCCATAGAAAGTTAACCAGATAGTTACTCAACCCAGAGCCGAATATTTTTTACACATTAAGTTTTATTAATTGAAAGTATGAATATGTCTCTTGGTCATTGCAGCAATCTTTGAAATAACTTAATAGTTCTGTAGTCCATATCGAACTTTTTATGTTTTATTTTACTAAAAACAAAAATGTACAAGTTATATCTATCATAAACTACTTAAGCGCTAGGACTATACAAATCATGCCCACATGGAATGGTACCAAGAATGCTGGCAGCGTTTCCGCGCTGAATCTCTAAGCTGATTCTTTGTGCAAAAAAGGAGCCAGCCATTTTTTATTAAAATGTTTAATTTGTTTTACTAAAGAACTTAAACATTACGTATTATATTTAATAGGTATATATAATAATCAATTTGTCAAAATAGTTTATTAAAGTTGTAGATATCTGAAATAAATTATTATTATGTAATTTCTTACCAAATTAGTTGATCATTATAGACAAAGGAGACACATTTGAAATCAGGGTAATTAATTTCAAGTCGATCTATAAAAGTCATTACTTTAAAAAATGAATTCTTTTCTAGTGGCAAGTAGTTAATTCCTTTTATGACATTGGTTATGTCATTTGCTATATTTTGTGACATGATGTACTGGAAAAGTAAAACACATAATTTTATTTTATTAAAAATATTATTTTTACACAATTTTACGAATCTAATAATAAGTACCTGGTAGACCGAGCCTTGCTCTGTAATTTAAAAAAAAAGAAAAAATATTATGGTAGTTGGGATCGATCCTAGGTATTTACATTTCACGAGACTACCCGAACCCCAAATAAACTATGCTGACTTGACAGTTTTTGGCAAAAATAGTGTATTAATATAATTTTTAGTATTTTGTAATGCCTAAAAGCAGAGATGAAACGCTTTTTTTTACATTAAACGTAACTAGACCGATTTTTCTCCCCCAAACACATGCTGAATTTCAGAAAAATCGTTGGAGCCGTTTCCAAAATTATAAATATATTACGTTTTTTTTATTACGTCCTTGTTCGTTAAGATTCGAAGTATGTGCATAGTATATAGCAGGAACAATTTCTGGCTGTATAACCGTATATATATATATATATATATATATATATATATATATATATATATATATATATATATATATATATATATATATTTCATCTGGTTATAATTGACTAGGTAAAAGTATAGTCTATGTGAATTTGTGAATATCTTTAATATTTAAATGAGTTAATCTTGTATGTATGTGTATATATATATATATATATATATATATATATATATATATATATATATATATATATATATATATATATATATATATATATATATATATACATACATACAAGATTAACTTGTATGTATGTGTATATATATATATATATATATATATATATATATATATATATATATATATATATATATATATATATATACGGTTATACAGCCAGAAATTGTTCCTGCTATATACTATGCCTGCTATATATGTATATACTATATACTACATACATACAAGATTAACTCATTTAAATATTAAAGATATTCACAAATTCACATAGACTATACTTTTACCTAATCAATTATAACCAGATGAAATATGTACAAAACAAACAAAAATATTTGGGTATTAAAAATTATACTGTATTATTTTTTTTATTGAGACTATTATATTTTGATGATAATTATATTTTGTAAGAATTAAATGTAAATATTATCACATTACATTTTTTAAGATATGGCAATATTGAATAATTTACAGTAAACATCGCTTTTTGATTTTCTTATACAAAGATCTTCATCACTCAAAACTCATCTGAAAATAAACAATATTGCAAACTTGCAGCAAAATTTTGCAAACTTGCAACAAAATAAAAATCACTACATATTATAAAACAAAGTCCATATATCCCTATGTATGCATAAAACTTTAAAACTACGCAACCGATTTTGATTCGGTTTTTTTTAATAGATAGAGTGATTCCAGAGGAAGGTTTGGACGTATAATAAAATTCAATACGGAATAGAGAAATACTGTAATTTTTGAGGTTTCTGTAAATAATTACATTTTTTTCCGCTTACATTGCAAACGCAGGCTAAACCCTACGAGATTTAGCAAAATGATGTACTAAGTATTTGTACACCTTGAAAAGGTCTACAGAAAAGTCGCGATTGGTATATGACTATCTCTTATGGATAACCCACAATAGCATTTTTTGTCATTTACTTTTTACGAAAAATAATGCCTTATTTTTGAAGCAATTTTTATACAATACAGCATTAATCCTTATTCAATTTAGTACCTTAAATAAATTGTTGATTTAATATAGATCAATATGGCCGTTTACAGCATGTAATTTAAGTGAACATTTTCGGAGATATTACAGATTTAAAATGCCGTGAGGACGCCGCACTTCGCCCTTTAACACTTCGACTTTAGCAGCTATGTCGCTTTTTTAAGAGTTTGTTTAAAGACATTCTGTAATTAATTGTAAAAATAAAATACATAGGGAAAATGTAAAAGTAAATAAGTAAAAATGTACTATATGAATCTTCTTAGTATAGGAAGAGGGGAATTGTTTTTCTCCAACTTTAACGCTTGCGGGCCACAATCAGTAATGAATAAATCAAAACTACTGGATTGATTTTAATCATTTTTTTTACACTGAGTGACATGGGATATATATTTTATACCCGTGCGAAGCAGGGGCAGGCCGCTAGTTAACCTTATGAAGCTCTCAACTTGTTATCTGTGACTTTAATTTTGATGTTTGTGGATGAATATGCAAGTAAAATATATAAGCTAAGTAATAGCGGGAATAGATCTTACTGGAGTAAAGAATTGTTCGCATTTGGTATAAATGTCTTCAGGTGGTACATCTTTAAAATGTCCAACAAACATTCTAAACATTTTGTATGCTGATACGAGAAAGTCATACATCACTGACGGTTCTATCTGCAAATAAAGTATACAATTTAATATTTTGTTTAAATACTTTAAAGATAAAAATCATAATAAAGATTACATTAAATTAAGTATTAAATAATTTACCATATTATTTAATGTTGTTTTTAATTTGTGTAAGCAAGTTATCACACAAATTATTCTGTAAGTAAGATAAATATAATTTATACCTACTACTTCTTTTTTTTCATTGCCTGTTGTTGTAGTCTTTGTTGCATAGGGTACCCTTATTACCTAAAAGTACAAATTTGGTGACAATAAATATTCTATAAAATTTTATAACAATAAGAGATGATCTGAACTGCCAAACCACTTACCAAAACCATCCAAAAGTCTTTCTCTGGTTGATAGAAGATATATTTCTTAGTTTGTGTTTGTAGTGCTTCACATGGCTCTGATGAAAATGTCCTAAAAATATGTCAGAATGCAATAAAAGCATTAAAGGAAAACAGACAGATTATTAGATTAGAAAGCAGTGTCTGTTAATATTTATAAATAAACATACTGTATTCAATCTGGGAAATATCATCATAATTATTTATTTTAGTTATTAACTTGTATTTTTGAATGTCTCTTAATTTTAACATGAATCATAGCAATATTTTTTTAATGTTTTAGTTATAGTAGTACTATTGGCAATATTAATAAGTAAAATAGTATTTTAAGTTTAAATAAGTAAAATAGTATTTATTAACCTTTAATTATTTAATTATTTTATAAATACTTTAATTAATTATTAAAGTATTTATTAATTAAATTAAGTAATCAACGCTATAAAGAATAAATAGACATTTTATATACAGACAAAATATAAAATCTATACTAATATATAAAGCTGAAGAGTTTGCTTGATTGGTTGATTTATTGATAGTTTGAACGCTAATCTCGGGAACTACTGGACCAATTTGATAATTCTTTCAGTCTATCCCTATCCCTCATGGCCAAAATTCAAATGGTGAAAATAAGTCCCTTGGTGTATTTTGTCTATTCGCGATAATTACCAATTACTAATAAAATAGGTACTCAAAGATTTACACGCCTTCAGATACAGACTGTGACGATGGATTTAGTGTCTAATTTTAATTTACTTAGGTTTCGAATAAATTAATATATACATTACACTCACGTCATAAATTTAACAACTGCTTCACATAATCCTACTTGAATTTTAAGAGCATCTGGACTTGCTTGACTGGGATGAAAAAATAATATCCTTTTGAGTTCCTAAAACATTAAAAACAGCTGATGCATGAATGCTGTGATAACAATAATAGCAATCATCAAAAGCTACATACTTCGCCTTCTTTGGGTCCAAAAGTAGAGTTAAATATAAAAAATGAATTAAGTTTACTTTTTACATCAATCATTTTCAAATGTATATAACTGCCCCTTTTAAGGTATATTTAATAGAATGATATATATATAATTATTAACAATAAGTAGTTCGAATATTCGAATAGTTTATTTATTTTTGAGTCACTGACACTTGACAGATAATCTTTGAGTCCATAGATTACTATACACTGTCCATTATATTAACCATCTTTTGACAGATTGACGATTTACATATTTAGTGATGTCCTAAAGATTCTCGTATGCGATACCATTCCGATTATAGTACCTACTATCATTAATCGAATTACGTACCTAAGTAATTCGACTAATGATAACCTACGTAAACTAATAACAGATATAGAAATCAACATTTTGATTTAATATTGCCTTAGTTTTTTGAAAATAAATGTTAATCCGTGTGTATTTATTATAATCATAAAAAATATATTATACATCAACTGGCAACATCAACAGACCTTCCGCTCGGCCGCCATTTTGACGTGATCTGTCACTCTCAACGAAACGCCCGTGATAGTCACACGCATTTACGTTCGCTGAGTGTTCTCTCGCATCTGTTACACCTTGAGTTAAGTAGCTTTATTCCTCGGAAAAACTTTTGTGAAACTTATATTAATTGATCGTGAAAATGCCGAAAGGACGTGTGTTGAAAGCACAATCGAGACAGTTAGTGTTAAAACTTCATGAGTATTTTGAGCAAGAAAATCAAAATGGCGGACCTCTTATACCTATCACGCAAGTCCGAAACCGTGTTGCAGCCGCGTTGGGGATCAGTCTATCAACTGTGACTAAAATCACTACTGATGCCTACGGCAGGAGCGGCTTGGAGCAAAACAAACCATCTACACCAAAAAGAAAGCGCCGGGCTCATAAGGTGACAGCTGTTGATGACTTTGACGCTGACGCTATTCGTCGTCATGTATATGATTACTACTTGAGAAAAGAAATTCCAACTTTGAGAAAACTTATTGTTTCTTTGAAAAGAAGTGGTCTATTTCATGGTGAAAAATCTTCTTTGGTCAAAGTTTTGAACACAATTGGCTTTTCATATAAAAAGTTAAATAAAAGAAAATTATTAATGGAACGCACAGATATAGCTATAGCACGTTGTGATTTTTTAAGAGAGGCAAAGAAAATACAAGATTGGGCAAATATTGTTTTCACGGATGAAACATGGCTCAACGCTAACCACACACTATCTCGTTTCTGGACTGATGATACTGCTGATTCCACTTCCTCAGTACCAATGGGAAAAGGTGAGCGCCTAATCATTTGCCATGCAGGTACAGCAAAAGGATTTGTACAAGACGCACTGTTGGCATTTAAATCGAAGAAATCAAATGACTACCACGAAGAGATGAATGCAAATGTGTATGAAGAGTGGTTCAAAAAAATGCTCATTTCATTGGAAGAACCATCAATAATTTTTATTGATAATGCGCCCTACCACTCCCGTCAAATTGACAAAATGCCAACACAGGCTAATAAAAAGCATGAAATAATTAATTGGCTTCGGGACAATGGAGAAAATGTGGACGACTCAATGTTAAAAGTTGAATTAATAAAAATATTAAAAACCAAAAAGAGAGCAAAACGCTATGTAATCAATGAAATGGCAGCAGAATATGGCCATACTGTTCTTCGGATTCCTCCATACCACTGCCAGTACAACGCAATAGAACTTATATGGGCACAAGTAAAAGGGCATGCTGCGAGATGCAATACAAGCCCCCCATTCACAGCGAATAAAATGTTGCAATTGCTAAAAAATGCTTGCACCCACGTAACGGCCGAGAACTGGGCAAGTGTGGTGGAAAGAACTAAAAGAGTAATATTCTCTGATTGGGAACGTGATATTGCGTTTGATAATATATTATCTACACAAGAGCTAATAATAACTGCTACTGAAGACTCCTCATCGGAGGAGTCTAGTGTTGATTATCATTCCGACGACTCGTGCTAATAAAATAAATTAAAATATCCTGATTGTTTTATTTGTATTCGTGTATTAACTAAGAAGAAAGTAAAACTTTATATAATGTTATTAAATGTCTTTTAATACTCGTAACATCGATTTCTACCGATTATTTTTAATCTGTGGCATAATCGTAGTAACCATTATGTGTGACATCACTAAGTGGGCGGTACCCATCCATAAAGTACAAATATTATTTGTATGATATTTGTAGGTAAGCAATACAAAACTTAATGAGCGTGAGCTGTCAAAAGACTGATAATATGATGGACGCAGTATAACTATAAAATAGATGTCTGACAGGGCGGTTTTACTACAGGCGCCAACACATGCTATCTCGCATCCCTCTTGCACATGTATGTATTTATGAATCAATCGTATGAAAATAGTCTCAGCTGCATCTCGCTCCACTCCTACATACATATTTTTACGCACTCATTTAACATTCTCATTTTGACTGTCTATCATATAACAAGACCAAAGATTACAGTGTACATAATGAAAATGAGAATGAGTGCGTACTACGTAAAATTATGTATGTAGGAGTGGAGCGAGTAGCAGCTGAGACTATTTTCATACGATTTATTCATAAATACATACATGTGCAAGAGGGATGCGAGATAGCATGTGTTGGCGCCTGTAGTAAAACCTTGGATAAAGAATACACTGGATGCCGCCTTAGCTATTTTTGTGTGTCCGTTTTATGCTTGTGTGAACTTTTAGAACTGCATTAGTGTGCGTGATTAGGGAAGTACTTAGCTTATCGATAAGCTAAACTAGGCGTCGATAATTATCGAAGCCTAGCTCAGGTTACTGTAAAGTTAATATACAGTTGTTACCAACATAGTTGGTTTAGTGTTCAAAATAGATTTAAACATTTGAATAGATTGACATAATTTCCTGAGTATACAGTTTGCAGTATAATGTCATGAATTATCCGATGCACATCTTTACTGCATATCTTACTGTGATGAGTGGTTCTCAAAAATGGTATCTGTCAATTGACTGTGAGCCTAGATTTACCAAGGAATCCTTTGAAGCGTTAAAAATAAAGTCGAAGGTGCAGCCCATACTCGGTGCTTTATGTATAGATGAAATGTTAGTGCTTCAGTGGCCAATTGAACAATATCATGATTCACATTATTCCCAACATTTACATATCCGTGAGACGGTGACAGCTTTTATCCACTGTTCTCTTATACGTGGGCATTTAGGAAACCTAAGAAAATAATCTAAAATTAGAGAATTCGCATTTACTTGGCTAGTAAATATAACTTTGACTGATATTTATCGATACATAATAATTCGTTAGTGTGTACATCACTACGTAGGTAACACAATTCAATCGAATATTTAATGATTAATTTCTATGTTTTACCAGTATCCCACACTCGTGCCGGCTAGAGAATATCAAACTGTACTGATAGATTATAATCTGAAACGCTTTAACTGAATAAAACGCTTTAATTTAGCACGCAAATGAGAGTCAAAGATTTACTTATGAAATGGTAATTCCGTGTTTTTAACTCCTCCTTTCGTTGTTCTTGATGGACACGTTAAGGCAGCACACGACATATTCCACCTTTTTTGAAAAAATATATCAGTAACATTCGTATTTGCTTTAGATTTCAAGAAATAATCTTCAACAAACTCAATGTTATGGCCTCATTTGGTGTCACCAACTGGACACATTTTTAGCGACGTTGCCAAACTTCATCACAATCTCTTTCACTCTTATGTATAGTTCGCGATAAGAACAGAGACAAACGATAAATCGCTTACACACAGACGCAAGATCGGCAACGTCTTTTGGCGCCGTCCAGTATATACTACGTCCATGAGTAAAACCGCCCTGTTTGAGTCTATTACTTTTATATTATAGACATAGAATCGAGTCTTTTAAGGTCTCATGACAGATAACTCTAGGACTAAATCCATAGATTAAAAATAATTCATTCCTAAGAAAGTTAAAGTTAAGGTTCATATTTTATTACTACATACCTAGTATTATATTACTTTAAATATTAATGAGACTGTTGCTTTTACTTAAATATCCTAGGATACCTATGATATTATGAGTTTGTAGATAGAGACTAGACAAAAGCCTTATTAAAAAAAAACTATGTTGTTGTCCTAGCGACGAAATAAATATGTTAAAAATATATATTTTTATATGTATTAATTGTTCTGTTTGCTTCTCAAAAGGCAATTACAAACTTTTATACATTTTTTAAGGTCGTAAGGCCGTTTTAGATTTATTTATTTCGAATAATTTCAAATTATGTCCATACGAAATCCTCGTTTACCGTTATTACCTGGATATGGTACAAATCCAATGGTAAAGTGCTCAACACATATGATTACTATTTGTATCTAATGAGGATACATATATAAGCTTACCAATTTTTTTTTCAGATCGGTAAAACGAAATTCGGCGTCCGCCCAATTTTTACATCTATCGATAAAGTAAATATGCTGGTGGACAAGGCTGATGGAGTTAATCGTGTTCCTTCCTTATACTGTAGAAAACAAGCTCCTGATCTACCAACTTGGATTATATATGATAAAAATGTACGTTAAGAAAAGTATATATCGTATGCTTATTGAAACATGGAATACGAATAAGCCCTTAGTCTGAATTAAGTACATGAGTAGGTTTCCTTTAACCCTTTTTATGATTCTGCAAGTATACATACGTTAAATATCCCGAAATTATATAAAAAGAATTATTATTTAATAATCCAATCATTAATTTCTTTAATTTAATTCTAGAAAATTAATAATATTGTCAGCAGGTAGGCACTATATACTATATACATTTTACAGTAATTTAAATTACGACAGAAATTTGTCCAAAAAATTTAGTAAGTACACACTAAACGCGTATTGTGTTTTGTAATAAATGTGCATATTAAATATATTTTTTATTTTCATACAGATTTTACGATTTCAAGCCTTTTTTCAACAAACTTTACATGAAATGCGTGCAGCTAATCACGTATTGCGAAAAGTCGAAATCTTCTTCTTTCTTGAAGACGGAACGATTAAAGTGATGGAACCGAGAACTGAAAACAGTGGATTGTCTCAAGGTAACTTTTATATTACGTTGAGCGCGAAAATTTGGAATATTAGGTCTTATTAGATTCATATCAATATTGTTTACAACAACGCATCTGTACAATTATAAGCAAACCAACGATGATGTCGCGGTGTACAGAAAAACTTGTTTTAAGTTTATGCTATGCCGTATCGAATTTTGTATTATCATTTAAGATTTTATGCAATAAATAAAAAAAAAATCCATTTTATAAAAAAAAATATAGTTATTTTTTTAAGTTTATAGGAATCAAGCGGTACCCGCAACTTCGTTTTAAAAATTTAAAATACTCTCAAGTCTCAATTAAGATCTGTGTAAGGGAAAATGAGAGTTTACAATGCTATGTTCTGGGCTGGTATATAATTTTTACTAGTAATATATTTTTTATATATATTTCAATTTTGCTTCGTAGAGTAATAGACAGAGAGACAAAAACGTTCATATCTATAATATTGGTATGGATAAAAGATGATTGTATAATTATCATTTTTTCGGTAGAGGGTATTCATACAATTATTTATTTTTAAATATTTAACGATTCACATTAACATGACAAATCACATTATTCAAACCTAGTTGCTTCATATAATTATTGACTTTTAATTAATTAAACAATGTTGAAGTTGTCTGAATATATTCATATTATATCATCGTAGGTACGCTTATAAGTCGTCAAAGAATTCGGCTTCCGTTTAGTTATGATTTATATTATGACGTCCTTGACCTGAATATTGGACGTGAAGTTACTTTTTTTGGAAAAGTTTTTAAGGTGAGAAGTATTTAAATATTATTCTTATCAATAAATCGTCATCTCAATATGAAATTGATTATGAAATGAGTTTTTCACTTATTATTATACTAGTTTTTACCTGCAGCTTCATTCGCGTGGACTGTAGTCTTGGAATAAACCAGTCGCTTCTATCAATTTCCAACCCTGCAAATATCTCCACCGATTAATAATAGATGGCGCTTTTCAATGTCATCCTTCTTCTTCTTCTTCTTTCTCAACCGGTGGACGTCCACTGCTGAAAAAAGGTCTCCTTAAGGGATCGCCACAATCCACGATTTTGTGCCGCTTGGATCCAGCGGCTCCCCGCGATGTCATCCTATTCCTGTAGAATTATTTCTATAGCCTTGTTATCTCGGTGTATAAGGAATAATTGTCCCAAATTTCATGGATATTGGTTCAGCGGATTCGCCGTGAAATAGTTACAAACACACATCAAAACTCACAAATCTTCAAATAATAATATTCAATATTCTTAGTAGGATAGGATCATTAAAACTAGATTTTGCCAGCGCCTATATAAGAATTGCCTTCAATATCGAGATAAAGAGTAGCCATTAAATTAGTTGATGTTGCTTTCTACCTTTTTACTATCTCGATACTAAAAATCTCAAACATTTTTTGCACCGTTAGGTCTGGACTTGAATAAAGATAAAATAAATATATAGATATGCTTTATCATTTATAATATTAGTATGAAATATAAAAAGGACGAAAGTGTCAATTTTTTTAATATTTATTTTTAAAATATGTATAATAGTATGAACTAACTATAATGATATATAACGCGTATTTTCCTTTACAGATCGTTAACTGTGATAACTTCACAAGAGTGTTCTTGAATCGTCTTGGAATTAATGTACCTGATCCAATTAATTGGCCTGATGCTGTTGAAGTACGTATAATGTTTATATTGTGATAACAGTGTCTTTTTTAGTTGAACCTTTTCTTAAATGTTTTCACTTTAAAGAGAGCACCGGATACCTCGAAGCCTCCTAAGCATCGACCATTTCGACAGTTCCTGGATTTTGATAGACAGGTTTTAAGGTAATTCATATATTAAAAGAATTAAATAAATATTCATACCATAATTTATTCCCATGTACCTATGTGCTTGATATTTTTTATTTAATCTTTTATAGAATCAGGCGTTACTTTGCGGAGGTCCATAATACAAAACTAATGAGAATATTATTTGCTATAATCCGCGATAAAAGAAAATATATGTAGAGCTATATATAGTAGCTAATGCTAAATGTAGAGTGTACTATTCGTTCTCATACCTGATACATGCAGAATTTGTAAGAACTCATGCACTACCCGACACCAATAACACACCAATACATAAGCGTTGCACACATTCAACACCACAATCTCAACAATGGTTTCGCCCCGTAACCGAAGCATCGTCAGGAGATAGACTCCACGACGGCTTTGCGAATATTCTCATTAGTTTTGAATTTAATCTTTATTTATATACAATAGATTTCATGGATATTGGGATGATCGTGACACTGAATTTGGTACTATACATCATCTAGAAATACATTATTTCTTAGCTGATGATACTATGGAGATTAAAGAAGTGCTTCCACCGAATTCAGGAATGGAAGCAGGACCTATGTTTTTGAAAAGAATGAGATTACCGCGAGTAAGTAGTTCAGATGTTTGTCAAATATTTAATTAATTTTTATACCATATGTATGCTGTTATTTTTTTAATTAACTACCGTAGAAAATTCCATCGCGCGTTGAGATGACCGGAGGGCCTAAATTAGCATCATATAGTCCAGCAGATTTGAGTATAGGAGCTGTTATTAACGTTTATGGCCGTAAAGTTGTTCTGACTGATTGCGATCCGTTTACTAAGGAATATTATCGGGTAACTTACGGATTTGGTGAGCATTTATGTTTTTCATTATTGTTATTGTTATATTTATATAGATAACTATATAATGGCTGCTAATACCAGTTATGGTATAAAAAATGTTAATACAGGACATTTAAACATTTTTTTAGTGATTAAAAATCGTCTTTTTCTGTAGACACATTTACACCCCTAACCGTACCAAGAGATGAGGGTACGGAATGTATTACCACAAACATGGCGGAACGTCAATTGCCACCATGGAATGGCTATGGTTCTTACGACGACTCAGCTGAAAATTGTCGTACTGTTGAACCAAAAGCACCACACAGGGACTTCTTAAAATTTCTTAATAAAGACAGGTATCCTATTTTAATCTATGATAGCTAAACGGTAAGACTGAGCGACTCTTTCGAGGGGGTCATGAGTTCAAACCCCGGCAGGCATCAATGAGTTTTTCTATTAAAACTTATGTGTCTAATTGATAATTGCAATTAATAACACGCTTTTCGATGAAGGAAACATCGTGAGGCAACATCGTGAGGCAACTTGCATGTCTCTAGAGATATCTGGGATATGAGTATCCTACCAATTCGTATAGGAGCAGCGTGGTAGGTCTTGGCTCCAACCCTATTCTCCAGAAAAGGAGAGAGGAGGCTTATGCCCAGCAGTGGAATTGTAACAGGCCGTTACTTTACTTTTTATCCTATTTTATCTTCTGGTATTGTATGCTTTGTCTGTTTAAAAAGATTGTGTACCAATTCATTAATTATTATACGTGTATTAATTCTTAAGACGTATAATAGAAGAGAATGGCACTTGAAAACATGTTGTTCCGACCCCACGTTTAGAAGAATAAGGGAAGGAGAAAGATTTTTTATTGATTTATTGCAATATATTATAATATAGTAATACACAATGTAAGTAATTTTTAACACAACGCTACGAACGAACTGTAACGTATTCTTTTTTTTAGATACTATAAATTAATCATTAATTAATATGTTTTTAAAATTGTATTTTTGCTATCGCTGGGCATTTTAAGTATCGATAATGTTTATTATTCTAATATCGGGTGTGTTAAGTACGCTTCAGTTCAATGCAGTCGTGTATTTTATTTATAGTACACAAAGAATTGGTGTTTTTATAAATACTATATATTTTATATACTTTTTCTAAACTTTAGGATTGGATTCGATTCTCATACACTTCGTTTTGCCGCAAGATTAATTAATGATAATCCTATAGATTCGCAACGTTACTTTATTATTAAATACTTTTTGTGCGATGATACTATTGGAATATTCGAACTTGGCGAGCGTAACTCAGGTTTTAAGGTAAGTTGAAATATACAAATTAATTGTAAAATCTCATTAATATGTTATATGCCATAAAATGCCGATTAATAATTAAATTTGAAAAAATTTAAGGTAGGTTTTAAAGGTTTTAACTGATAAGTTCTATCCTACGTACAATAATACCGTTTAGATATTAAGAAAACTGTTAGAAGTTTCTGCATCATTAGAAGCAAAATCTTGTTTAGCTATTAGGATATGTGATGGCGTAACCTCATAAATATACGGTTTCGCTTTTCGAATTTTTTTTCGGGCAGTTTCGCATACAATGACCGCATTACTTTGAAAAAATTATCATGTTTTCAATAGGTATTTGACTAGTGAACCTGCTTCAACCTCAAGGGTCACAGGTTCTGCCGAGGGTCCATATTTTCTATAAACAATTCGGTTTGTTCTTCAAGTCAGGATTTGTATTTGAGTATACAGTTAATATTATATATTTAAAAGTTGTCTGTCACTACAAGTATTAAGTTACTTAGTTTGGGGACGGACGACCATGTGTATAATTCTCGCATATATTTATCCATCCATATATTTATTATTATTATGCCAATTAAAATTGTATTATGTATTTAATGTCTACTAAAAATATCAGCTTATAAATAAGTAAAAGTTTTAATTTTTTTTTTAACTGAATTATTTTTAATTTATTATAATTTCAAATGATCGTGGCGTCGGCAGGGTGGCAAATTCTTTCGGCGTGACAAAATGTACCTTCCAGACGTGAACTTCTACGTTCCAAAAGAACCTCCTGCATACACTGATAAAGATATGTGGGTTGGCAACGAGCTGGTAATTAACAAACACCGTTTCCGTCTAATTGCGGCGGACGAATACGCCTTACGATATATGGAGCTTCATTCGAGCGAGGTATTGTTTATTCAAGTAATTTATAGAATAAGGCGTTACTTTGCGGAGATCCATAATACAAATATTATCATATTTATTATATATATTATAATACAATTTTATTTTTTAATATTACTTTAAATTCAATTTCTGTTAGTTATTATCCAATAAGTTTCTCTGTTATTTAAGTTCATTGTACTTATAATTTACTTCTTTTTTAAATTAAGACTGGTTGGCAGGAAAAGATTCCGATTTTGGAATAAGCCCGGAATAGAGTCATTTATGAAGATAAAAGATTGTTTGTTTGTTTGTAATCTCTTTATTGCATTAATTAATATAAACATAATAATAAAAAAAAAACAAACTAATGTGCAATGGCGGGCTTATTCCGGAATGGTTGTAGTTGCGTTTAGCTGTTTAATATGAATAAACAAAACACTAGGGCGTTGTCTATAATAAAGCAAAATTATAATTATAATAATAAAATAAACATTATTTTTGCGTTCTACTAAATTATTTTTCAGTATCCGATGGCAAACATTCCTTTAATAATGGACAAGATTCGCAGAACTCTGGTTTCTAAAGAGAATGGCTACAAGAATTTTGTAGCAAAATACATGGACGCCGTTTTGCCAAATAAGAAAGAGTTGATGTCAGCTAGATGCTTCAAGTAAATATTTTAATATTGTGAAATTAAAATACTGAATTATAGCGATGGCTACATATCAATCAAATGGTTCTATCTATTTATATACGTCGTGTGGTATCCGGCTGAATAGAATATGACCCTTTCATTTCATATCAAGGTGTCGTAAAAAGCAACAATGGTAAGTCAACTCGCCGTGTGGTATCCGGCTGAGTAGAATAGACCACCCTCATTTCTTACCGAGGTGGAGTGGGATAAGGGCAGGAAGATGATGATGATTCAATCTATTTAGGTATATGCCCATTGCCCATTCTTATGGGCAAATAACTATTTTAAGCGTCATAATAAATTAATTTAAGTATTTTGTCGCTTAATCCATCCCAGATTAAAGCTTGCAATAAACTATGATCCGGGGAATAAACCGGGATCACAATGAAGAATACATCCTTATGATGTGAATTGACTATTAATAATTTAGGTTAAATGTAATTATTTTGAAATTGATGCTAGGCAAGCACTAAAAGAAATCATGTGCGAAAAAATGACTGAACACGAATTTTTAACGCTGATCCGATATTTTCGAGGTGACCCTGGAAAGGAAAAGAGCCCAAGACGAGAAATGATAAGGTATTCAAATTTTAAAGTTCATATTGTATATTATAAATAATAGCATAATTTAAGAAAGGATTTTTGGAAAAGTAAGTTCTATTTGTATTTCCTTTAAGTTCTATTTTTATATAATTTAAGTTGCGGGGCGAAACGATTGTTGAGTTTGTGATAGTGAACGTATGTAGTGCTTGTGTATTGTGGTGGCGGTGTTGGAGGTTTGTGCATGTGTTTTACGTAACCTGCATGTATCAGGTATCAAAACGGATTGTCCACTCTACATTTAGCATTATATATTTTTTCTATTTTACCTTCATCGCGGATTATAGCAAAGCAATTTTATTATTACTCTTGTTCTATTTTTATTTCGACTTTATATTTTTTCCATTGAAGGAAATTTTTAATATATACTTTTCGATACTTGTCTTCTATAACTTAAATAAAAAAAATTACTTTTTTTAATATGTTATTTATTCGAATATATTATTTCAGATCATTAGTATTCACAGAACTGACGCGCGGTCTTTGGGATGATCGTGCCCGTTTAAGGGAGGGCTTAATCCACGCCGACCCAAACGGTTCTGGAGTATTGTCCGTAGGGCAGTTGCGGCAAATATTACGTGCGCACAGATTGCCTATTAACCGCGATCTCATGGATTGCATGTTGCAAGTGTAAGTTTCCTCGGAAAGTACCTATTGTAAGAATAATATCATCCTCCTGTCGTCTCCTTAGTCGTATTTTACGACACCTCGTTTAGAAAGAGGGTGGTCTATTCTACTAAACCGGATACCATACGGTGGGTCAACTTACCTTAGTCGCCTTTAATGACACCTTGGTAAGAAATGAGGTTGGTCTATTCTACTCAGCCGGATATCACACGGCGGGTCGTCTTACCTTTGTCACCTTTTACGATACCTCGGTAAGAAATTAGGGTAGTACTATTCTATTCAGCCGGATACCAGACGGCGTTATTTTAAGAATAATAAATCCGATCGTATTTGTGAACAGAAATAAATGATTGAGTCTTTTCTTAGTCTATATACTTGGTAAATTTATTAATTAAGTCAAATTATCGGGAGGAGGTTTATGGCTCGGACTGGTGTTTTTATGGTGGAAAATATCCACTATGTAATTTATTCAAATTAAAAATTTTCTTTATTCAAGTAAACTTGCAAACAAGTGCTTTTGGATATAACTATATAAGAATGCGATGAAATTCTTATCATCTAAATAATCATCAACAGTATAGTAGGCTTTTTGCATCAGCCTTCCTTTAAGCAGTTCATGATTCCGATGTTTAATATATGATTTACCATATGATTCTTAGTCTTTTTGTTGTCTATTTGGTGTTACAATTAAAATGAAATAAAATAATTTCTTTCTCAATCTCCGAATAGTTCCAAAGTCTCTGATGGTATCGATATCAACTAAATGATCATGCAATATAGTCCACGCTAGTGTTCCCTATAGTGAAATCATCCTAGAATATTATCCATCGTTATTTAACATGTATTTCTAGGCTTGAAAAAGATGACAACTGCTACATTCAGTATGAAGATTTAATGTCGTTCTTGGACTTTCAAACGCGACCTATCTTTAATCTCACGGAAGATGATTATCAAAAGGTGGTACGTCATGCGCCGCCCTTGAAAGATACAGAGGTAGTATATATTTTATACTTTTAAACAAAAATTGAGTTTGTTGTGTTATATAATATTTTAAACTGTTCTGTGATATATGCGGTGCATAATAAAAATAATGAAGAAGCATCATTTGTGAGCCTTGATGGCAGATGCGGTTAAAGGGTTACAATGGGTATGAATTTCTAAAAAATACTTATGTGCTTAATTGATTTAAAGAATGTCGTTTTAAAACCTAAAATATTGTGCCCTGTAAATTTGCATATTAAAGAGCAGTGGGTAGTCTAAGCTCCAATTTTTATTTTCAAGTACAGTAATGCCTTTGCCTAGCAGTACTTTTATAACAAAAGGCTTTATTAAATTAATTTGTAACTTTATAGCGATTCTGCTATAAGAAATTTTGAGGTTTGGTGTGACGTCACAGATAATAATCGAGTTTTCTTTAACAATTGAAGTGTACCCTTAAAAGCTAATTATAATTATAGGATCATGACTATGTAGTCTTCGTAGTATCTTGTATAGTTCGTGGTTTACTTTTGAGACCTATTTATTTATTATCAAATTTCACATGTACACTTACAGATCTAGCCAAAATGCATACATGATATAGATAATAATTTGTAATAGGTTGTAATTTGTAATAATTTCTTAATCGTTATTATGAATTTTTCTAGTGTAAGTATTGGGCGGAGGAAGAAACGATTATAGATGACGGTTTTGTCAACTGGAACGCCTTTCTTTGTCAACTTAATTTGGAGAACCTTGTGAAGGAACAATCAAAATAGAAATAGGCCTAATAGGTATCACGAGACACGCACGAGCGATATTAACTCAATTAACTCAATATGAATAAATAGATTCTCAAACAACAACACACGTATAATTGCGATATATATTGAGTTAAAAGATAAATGAAAGATTTCACAAGTTCTCAATTGGTATATTTTGATCACAATAAATATTATTTTCCTTTTCTCACTTTTTTATATTAACATAATTACAAAATGGCCTAATAAATTTATTCACTATTGGAAACGCATTTTCACAACATTGAAAATTTGTTTTAAATTTATAATGACTAAGAAGGATACATCTATTTTTCGTTATAATTGATATTTACAGACGAAGTGTGTAAATTTATAATTATTTACCTACTACATGTTTGGCAATTATAAAGAAATAAATAACTTAAAAATATTTTTTATTATATACTAATTATTTAATAATGACTTATTTCCATCATAAAACTATGTTATTAAAGTTTAAAACTTTGTATCACCTTCAGCGATCGAATACCTTCTTATAGGTTTTATAATGAATCAGTCACCTAGAATATGGTCGCCAGAATGATGTTTTTATCATTTCTATATGACACTTATGAAATATGCTATGAACGATATTCCTATAGATTTTTTGAATATTGAATATAATTAGATCCAATTAATAACGTCAAGTTTATTATTATTCGTAAAAAAATATAGGTAAAGTATATTCTTAATATAGGCAGTGAATTCACAGTTTTGTTCTATTTTAAACAAATATTAGGGCTAGGCTATTGGAGAGGTAAATAATATGCAATAAGTAGAAAGAAATACAAAAATGATTTAAGATTTTTACATTCTAAATGAAAATTTACAATTTTGTCCAAAATCACAATCTGTTGAAATTAAACTGTCAAAAATTCAAATAAAATTGATTACATTATCATTTAACTTGAAGAAATACAAATCATTTTATTTAGTGTTTAGTGTGCATATCACATTTGCGACAAAATTGTGATTTTTCACTCCCGTAGCGACTATTAAATAATATTCACACCATAATAGTGTTGGATTGAATAAAAAATCGGCTTCGTTTTAACAGGAATTCAACGTATTTGGCTTTCAACTGAAGTTAGTTTGTACCAAACTTCCGAAGGATTCAAAAAAAGCCTTTCAATCCGATCAGTCCAGGGCTGCTGTGATTTTATATGTCATTACATATTTACAAATGGCACAAAGTATTCACTTGTGTCGACATAATCGTATACTTATATCTAAAGAAAATTATGAAAACATTCCGAGGTACAAGAATTTATACATTTCATTTAACTTATGACACTGGACGCAAATGATAATTAATAACTTATTATACTAGTATTAAAATTAATAGTTACATATTTACACTTTATATCTCATATTTAAGTTTTATTAATGTTCACTTAAACTCTACGGTCGAGGGGTACATTTGATAAAATAATACTTTTATACTGAGACACACGATTGTTTGCATTAGAATGCTGCTCAATATTTAAGAGATCGATAGTTTTTAAAGTTTTTTCTTTCATATAAGCAATTTTGAAATATTTTTATTTAATTATATTTTCACCACATATCTTTCACTCGCTCTGTTGCTGGTATTTGGGGTCGATACCTGAAATAATGGTAAAATGTTAAAAAAAATACTTTACTAGATAGTTGGAAGTTTTAATTTCTTTAAATTAAAGTTTGATTTACTTGTTTAAGTTTTTGTTTAAGATTTAACTTAAATTAAAGCTTCGTTATTCGAAGTTTTAATTAGATGTTAAGAAAGTTGTCCGGGAAATATCTGAAAAACATTTGCACAATTTCATTAGTTTTAAAAAGGGTGGTTTGTTTTTTATTTTTCTTTTTTTATATGTAAAAGATCGTCATGGAAACTTACTTCAACGTTTATTAGTTGAAATACTTAATTTACTTTCTATCTAGTTTACGTTATACTTATATGTATTTAAGAGAATAAAAAAATTGGAGTTGGTATAAATATACCAACTCCAATTTTTTATACGATTGCTTTTTACGGTAAATTAAATAACAAGCCACGATCACAGAATGTAAGAACTTTTGAAAAATATCTATCACTCGCAAACGCGCACTGACGGCCCGGACAGGGGATTATTATTAGCCTAATAATGAAATATTTAACATATACTTCATTTACCTTTGCGGCGACATCGCGACTGAACTCGACGGTGGGCTACTTGCTAATGGCGACATTTTGATAGCGGAACTGTTACCATTTATGCTCGACCCGAAACTTGATGCCGAATCCGCACTGAAATATGAAAATACAAGTTGTACCCGTGATTATAACGCGGCAAGTATTCGCATACACTCTCTGTACTGTATTTTCTATCAATGGTATTATTACCTTGTTTACGAAGGAAAAACGGAAATTTTTGACCCAATATTGTAGCCCGGTATATAAAATTCAATTGTACAAAATTTCATTAATATTGCTCCAAGCTGTAAAATTGTAACAGACCGACTTCCACAGTTATGATATTATTATTAATGTTACTATCTATTTTTCAGGCATCTTCATTCTACTACTTCACAATTGCTTTGTGATTACAACAAACATATATATATAGACATAAATATTGATTTAGAAACATTCTGATTACTTCATTCATAATAATAATAAAAGCCGTGTGGTATTTGCCAGAATAGATAGAATAGATTATCCTCATTTCTTACCGAGGTGTCGTCGACAGTCAAGGTCGACGTCAGGCAGTCGTCTGGTTGTAAAATAACTAGCCCAGAAATGCAACAACATGTTTAGAACATGTTGTACCGATCCACTTAGAGTGGGATAAGGGAAGGAGAGTGAGGACTTCATTTAAAATAAGTCTTACCGATCAATTTGGCGCCTAAACAGCGGATACCTCCATGGTGAGTTTGGTTTCCGCTGTTCAGGCGAAAAGGCTGGATTCTCACGACCTGTGCTTTCATTGACGACTGTCATTGAAACTTGTCGCTGTGAGTCGCGGGTCTTTGATGATAACCTCCTGCAAGATGATATGTGCCAATATTGCAACAAACAGGACGAATAATTAATTATCTATATCTAAAAATTAGCCTCTAATGTATTATCTGTCATAAAATTTTATTATAGATTATAAACTTATTAATAATTCAACTTAGTAAATGCGTACCGATTACCCGAAAGATGGCAGCTAACTCTTAGTTTTAAAATTATATTTATTTTTGTATTGTATTATAGTTTAATCATGTAAAGGAATTAACGCAGCTAACGTTTTTGGTTTAACTTGTTGCGTAAGAGAAAAGAACTGCCAGCTTTAGCTAGTCGAATAAACATGAAGAACAATATATAATGGAGCTAAAATCATATCATATTACAAAATTAATAATAAAATTATTTTGCTATAATCCGCGATGAAGTAAAATAGAAAATACATAGATACTTAATACTAAATCTGTTTTCCTACCTGATACATGCAGGATTCGTAAAAACACATGCACAAACATCCATATTGTGGTGGTGGAGGTTGGTTATTATAGGTATAGTTATATTTTCTTTTTTACTTCATCGCGGATTATAGCAAAATAATATTATTACTTTTGTATTATGGATCTCCCCAAAGTAACGCCTAATTCTATAAATTATATTATACAAATCATATCATATTATTGATTGGCGTTAGGCAGTGATCCTGCCTTCAGCGCCGCGGGTCGCGGGTTCGATTCCCGCCGAGGGCCAACATTTTCTTCTTTCCCATAACAAGTATTAAGTTACTTAATTTGGGGACGGACGACCGTGTGTGTAAGTGTCCCATATATTTATTTATTTATTTGGTTCGAATCAAAACATTTTACAGTTGTAGAAATTACAGTAAAAACAACTTGTGTAATGAATGTTACATGTTATATATCGTGATAAATAAAGTTTTATACGGCCGTTTATACGCTTTACCTTAATATTCTAGAAGGCAGAGAACTTTGTAGTTGTGGTCGCGCGCGCTGTCTGCTGTCCACTATAAGTACATGTCTGTCGTATGGTGTATCGTAGTCCACTTCCAAAACAGTTGAAAACTTATGTGGCCAAACTAGATCTAAAGCCGCTATTAACAGTCCAACGACTAGACATATACAACCTGAAAGGAAATGAATATTTTCAGACAAATTGTTAATTTTATAACTATATACAACCTATAATATACACTTATCATATACAACCTATAATAAAAACTTAGCGCTAACCTGGAATAGGCTTGTAATGTATTTATTCTTTCGAATGTATGTCTAATCAAAGTAAAAATTTTGTTGATAAACTTCGGGATTCTATTAGGATCCGCACGATAGCGACTTTAATCGCCGGCGACTCTCTAGCCACTGGAAAATTGGCGTGTGGACGTAATTATTCATATATGAGTTTGTTGTGTGAATTTATTGAAATTTACAGAAATTTACTGGCATTGTCGATGATCAAAAGAAAATTTGTCTTTCTAATAACAATTAAGAAGCACACTAGAACATAAAAATTTCATCGCAAAGTGACAAAGGTCCATTCACATCTACTATTAACTGGACATTGAACAATTGCTATACACTGTGAACACAAAAGGTTAAAGTCGCATGTTAGCCAACGTGTTCTAAAAATAATTAATTAGTTCTTCGAGTATGGGTGTATAAAAATAGAACCAAGTACAAAAGCATTTATTTTAAATTATATAAATACTAGCTATATCCCGCGGTTTCATCCGCGTAATTTTTTTTTTACACCTTATTACATCCCTATTTCCGTCACTATTTTTATCCCCTATTTTTTTGAAAATGCCTTTGTTGCTCAGTAAAGATGCAGCTTTCCAATGGTGTAAGAATTTTTGAAATCGCTTCAGTAGTTTTTGTGTTAAAACATTACAAACACACATACAAATTTTTCGTCTTTATAATATTAGTATAGATTATATTTACTAGTTGTTTGCACTCATAATACATTAAATTACATTGGTGACAGACACCCGTGTGTGTAATTGTCTCATATATTCGTTATAATTTATCTATGAAAAATTCGATCCAAATTAAGATTTATATATACCCGCAATAAGAACTAGCCAGAAACACCAGCCCAATGAAAAAAACAGCATAGCTCCATCGAGTCTGACTATTAATGGAACATGAGGTAACGAGGCCCAATAGCCGCCCGCAGATGCACACAGCGTGACACCCAGTGATGCCATGGCGTACGCACCATAGCGAGGGACCACTACCAGAAGAAGATTCATGAGTAGCCATAAGGCCAGCGCCGTCCTGAAATCATTTGTTAACTGATCAAATTCTTTTAACCTGAGTTAGTTCTTTATAGCACTTAATATGTGGCGTTGCGAAGTTACAACAGAGTACCTGACAGATATAGTGGCGGCCTGTTACTCTCCCATTGCTGGGAATAGGCCTCTTCTCTCCGTTTCGGAGAGAAGGATTGGGGTTAAGACCTACCACGCTGCTCCAATGCGGATTGGAAGGTTACACATATCTCCAGATTTCTTCAGAGATATGCATGTTTCCTCACGATGTTATCCTTCACCGAAAAGCGTGTGATAAATTGCAATTATCAATTAGACACATAAGTTTTAACACAAAAACTCATTGGTGTCTGCCCGGGTTTGAACCCGTGATCTACTCGAAAGAGTCGCACGGTGTTACCGATGGGCTACCACAGCTTGACAGATGCAGTTTGAGAATTTATATCGCACGCTTAGTATTAAAATGACAGAATTCAAAAAAGTTCTTTTGTGACAAATTGCTAGAAAGCGTAGTGTAACTTCTACAAAATTCGTGAGTGTTAAACAAACCCATAACAGGATAAACAAGAAGACATTAATTTTTTTAGTCGTTCGTAGAGTTACGTGATTTAAAAATTTTGACCAAATATAAAGTTTTTGTATTTCAAAATACAACGAACAACTATCTAATTAAGGTCAAGAGTGTCTTAATCATGGCTCAGTCGTAAAATACACAGAAAATACCGAGTATATGGTGAAGTCATCTAATCATTTGTTGACTTTGTCCTAAAAAAGTGGAAAAATACAAATATGAAAATTTTGATGTGACGAAGATTATATCTTGCTTCATTATCAATAGAGAAAAGTTATATTGGCATTCAAAGATTTCTAGAAATGCTGACCTTAGATCTTTATCGTATGTGAAAAATTGAGACTAGATTGTGATGTTTGATGGGTGAAATATAATAACTACTTTTTATATATAAATACTATTTTTATGGTTAATCAAATTCGAATATTGCTTGAAACATACGTTTCTACTGGTTATCATAATATTTTATGGCCTGCTTTTAGTATTACTTAATACATCCATACTAATTATGAAATGCGAAAGTCTGTCCGTCTTTACACTTGCGCGGTTAATCTGCTGGAGCAATATTGATGAAATTTGGAACAATGGATCCTATATACCTGAAAATATAGGATAAACAAATTTGTGTTATTCTTTAAAAAATACAGTACACAGTCGTAGGTACAACGACATTGAAATTATTTAACCTATATCACTACATAGTATAAAACAAAGTCTCTTTTTGTGTCTGCCCCTATGTCCCTATATCCCTATGTAAGCATTTTTTCCGCTTTTTGATCAAACAGGCTGAATCCTACGAGATTTATCAAAATAAGTATTTATACTACCTTGCAAAGGTCTATAGAAAACTCCGCGATGGTCTATGTCTATATCTAACATTGTCTAAATAGACATTCTGTAATATATTAATTATAAAAATAAAGAACGTGTGAAAAGTAAATAAGTAAATATGTAGTATATGAATTTAGATATTCCAAAGATAGCAAGAAATCTTCATGGTATTGGGAGAGGAGAATTGTTTTACTTCGAAATTAACGCGTGCGGGCCACGGGCAGTAATGAATAAATCAAAACTTGGTACTAAATCGATTTTAATCATTTTTTTTCACCGAGTGACATAGGCTATATATTTTATACCCGTGCGAAGCAGGCAGGCCGCTAGTTAAATATAAAAATTAAGGTACTTAGCAACGCCACATTTATAATTTACATATCCATACCAAAGCAATGTCGTGGTCGTGTACCCGGCAGCTCTATACTTAGCACCCCATTCAAAACCTTCGTGCTCCGCAGCAAAATGTTCAGCGACAGACAGTACGGGGTATGGTAGACCTCGTAGCAGCCCGGCGCGGTACCACTCTTGGATAGCGCCAGCCTCCTCCCAGCGGAACTGTTCGTTGTAGTCCACACCAGGATCTCCTTTTGATACATTCCCCCATGACAGAGCTGAGAATGTCCAAGAGAATTTCATTTTCTTGAGTTGGTTTTAAATATAATACAGTAATATTTAAATAAATAAATCAAGTTTTATTGACCACATAAAAAAAGTAGAATAAAATAACTTACAAAAAACGTGGTCAAAGGGCATCCACCTCAGCAATAAGTTGCAGTACGTAACATAAAATACTGCAACGCTGATTTTTAGGTGGCACCCTAGGTAGTGACCACGGACTATCCTAATACTATGACAGATATAATTTAGTAATATAAAACACAATACGATAATAATAAAGAAATTAATAATTTTAATTTGAAATGAAAGGTTTGACCTTGTGACTGTTTCGATGGGGGTCACGAGCTTGAACTCTACACAGACACTAATGAACTTCTCCATAAAAACTGTTGTCTAAATGCAAATTAATCACAATAAATATCGTGAGTAAAAACAACCTGCATATCTCTAGAGAATTCCGGGGATATGCGTAACCAATCTGCATTTCAGCAGCGTTGTGGGTCTTAGATTCAACACTTCTCATCAAAATTATGCGAAGGTTTTTCTAAGCAATGGGAACACTCTTACTTTACTATAAAACTTACGTCTTCTCTAAATCATTTAGTGTTCAATGTTGAGCATTAAGGAATTTTTATGTTGTGTTTATTTGTAAAGCATAATGTTGCAACATGTTTCAATAAATAAATACAACCTCCTTCATATAGGTACTTGGTCAATAATATTAAAAAAACATTGACGGCTGAAAGGAATAAATGAGTTGACTTATGAGAAAATTGCTTCTTATTTATTGGATAAGTGTAAAGGAAAAATATCGTAATTTATATGTTGTATAATTCCCTCATGTGTTACCTATGTTTGAACACAGATAAAACTCGTACAATCTACTTTTATAATTCATATATTTTCCATAATCGGGGATTAGAGCAAAACAATTCGTTATTTGAATAGGTCCAAAGTCAAAGAAGCTAGTTTTTGAACGCAAATCCATTTGTAAATAGTGGTTGTTGTTTAACATCTTTACCATTGAGTGAGACATTGACGTGGCCCAAGCCGACGTGTACGGCGAGCCAGCAGTCGAGGCGTTCAGCGGAGAAGGCGCGGTAGGCGGCGCGGGACACGCGCGCACCCGACACATGCCACGAAGAACCGTGCTTACATACTGGAAAATTATTAACGAACTATGGTTTAATGTAAATTGTTCAAATTCAAATACAAAATCTTTAATATTTAAATAAGTTAATCTTATATTTTCGGAATCTCGGAAACGGCTCCAACAATTTTCCTGAAATTCAGCATGCAGGGGGTTTTGGGGAAGAAAAATCGATCTAGCCAGGTTTTATGTAAAAAATATCGTTTTATTCCTGTTTTTGGGCATTAAAAAATACTAACATTTATATTGAATTGAATTTTTGCCAAAATTAAACTGTCAAGTCAGCGAATTTTATTCAGGGAATGGGCAGTCTCTAGAAATGTAATACCTAGGATTGATCTCCAACTACATAACTATTTTTTTCTTTATTTAAAGTGTTTTTTATTTTGTAAAAAATTACTGGACCGATTTCAAAAATTCTTTCACCATTGGAAAGTTGCATCTTTACTGAGCAACATTCACTATATTATATTTTCAAACAAAAATAGGGATATACATATATAAAAATTAGTCATAAAAATCTGTTTATTCATTAGATTATGTATGTTAGTGCAATTAAATAAGGAATATAACTTTTATGTTAACAAAACAAATCTATAGTCCGACTTAGTAGACTTTAATTAGTACGGTGGTCGTTTCTACTCAGCCGGATACCACACGGATTTACTTTTATGTTCTAAATTTCAATTAATACTAAGTAAAAATAAATAATAAGTAATTTATAATTGCACGATAAGTACAAGCCAGGTAATGGGATAATGCAATGATTTCTCTACTATCTTGACTCTTGAGTGGTCATTGAAACAATGGCTCTAGTTACGAAAACAACTGCCTCTCAACTAGTTAGGCATTTAAGCAACACCTTGCCGCTGCTAACACGGAAATCTGCTTTCAAAAATTAGCTCATTAGCCTAAAATGTTATCTATGTTAGTTTGATATTTCAATTAATTATAATTCAGAGAAAAGTTATTTGTAACAACAACAGAAAAAATATTGTTTATGTTTTTTACGAACATAAAATTAAACACCTACATGTTTATAAGATAATTTAGCATAAATAAATATCGTGTTAATGCTAATATACGCAGTTTAATATATTGTGCGCGTCAAAAGATCACAATAAAAAGGATTTATAGTTAATGTATATAAACGGCTATACTCACGTCTTATTCTATCGGTTAGCCCGACTAAGTTTTTAACCCATCCAAAACTAGTCGAGCCCGATAGAATTAGACGTGAGTATAGCCGTCTCTATACATTAACTATGAGTACGACTCACGATAATTTAAATAAAAAAATATATGTCATAGATATCTCATAAAAAAGAAAGAATGCAGGGTAATAAAAATTGGTGCATATGTTTGCGCCGGGGAACTATGTTTTGTGATATAATTATAGGGTTTAAAACTATCATATTAAGCAGCAACAGTCCATACAGCGTAAATATAGAATGTGTGTTTGAAATAACATATACTTAAAAAGCGAAAATATAAACGAACATCTTACCTAAAATAACAGTGCCAACAAAGAGACTAAGCGTGACTATTGTAAATGTGGTAAATCTCTGAAAAAGGAAAAGGTTACTCTTAATATAGTAGTATTTATAAACTTGTGTATGTAGATTATATATCTCACTCCATATGGGAGGCTTGAAGGGTTAATAAAAAGATAATAATGAGAAATTAACCCGCATTCCAAAAGCTTCATTATGAGCACAAAACAGCTTAGGCTATTCAACCAACCCTTGAGTGCTTGTGGGTTAGAGCGCGTAATCTTGCCAAGTGTACTCATATTTAAATCGAAAACGCGCAGCTTTTGAAGAATGATATATTTGCTTATTAAATCAATTATTTTAGGATTTATAAGTAAAAAAGTGATACACACTCAAGTATCCATTGGAAATATAAATGATGAAAAACGTCTCATAATCAGATATAAAATATTTTTATAGAATTACAGTATTTTCTTATATAGGTAAAATTGTATTTTTTATTGCATAAAAGGTTTTCGTTTTACTAAGGTGCGTATAGATTAAGACATGGGATGCTCCTTTAAGAATTACAATTCTATGCAACAGATGTTTAATACTGTATTCACCGAATAAAGCTGGCAATGTTCGGGCAGTTTATTCGGTGCTGGTTTAACCTTGTAGAAAATACTATAATAAGTTGTCTGTGTGTGTTCAATTTAATAAAGCTTTTACCTCTTTTCTGATTCCAGGAAATATAGCAAGAAACGCGATGTACAGGGTAAGTGCGGCGACGAGGAGCGCAAGCGCTGGCACGTCCGCGGCGACGGCCGTGCGGTTGTGGTAAGCGTATAGGGTCGGCCCGCCTTCCTCACGGAAAGCGTCAAACCACCCCTTCATCGCTCACCGCGCCTGAAACGAACATGAAATAATATAATAATAATAATAATAATAAAAATTTATTTAAGTTTGTGTACAAAAAAACTATAAACTAAAATAAAAAATAAAAAAAGGAATCTATATAAATGTACAACACAGAAAAAAGGATGCGTCTCAGCATTTTGCTGCAATAATATGATTATTGCAGTTTAATATCAGTTTGACGGATTGAGATATCAGATTACAGATCTAAAATCTTTTTATAAATATATGGGGCACTTACACACACGGTCGTCCATCCCCAAAGTAAGTAAATAAAAAATAATAATAAATATATGGGACACTTAAAGACACGGTTGTGCGTCTCGAAAGTAAGTGACTTGTGTTATGGTAGACAGGCAATTTTTAATACATACTTAAATACAAATATACACCCAGACACGAAGACCAACAAATTCATTTATAGAATATGTTGGCCGCCGGCGGGAATCACTACCCACTGCGCCAACGCGCCAGTCACTTAGTACTTAATACTCGTTAATAAGTAACTTAATACTCGTGTTGTGGGTGACCGACTGGTAAATATATACATATATAGTTATAAATACATATTCAAATACAAATACACACCCCCGGCTCTAAGAACCAACAATTTTTTATAGAAAATGTGGGTCCTCTGCGGGAACCCACGACTCATGGACCTGAAGGGATTTGGATCAAAATCTGAAGATCGATTATTAATTTTGGCCGTTAGTCAATACAATAGTACAAGCACAGAATAATATATAGAAGTCATTACTTTGCGGAATTTTATAGTTAATTTTTTTATTTATGTAGTCTGAAGATAATAATAAAAAAATAAAAGGCTCCTTTCAAGTATGTACTTGACATAATTATTCGCTGTCTTCGATTTATGCGATGTTATCATTATTAATTATGAATGTCTTGTAAGTTTTTCGACTATTTATTTTTAACCGCATTATTTGAATAATTTTTATCTTTGTATACATTTATATATACTTATTTATTTATTTATTTATTTATGTACCATAAAAAATGTAGGAAAAGAACATTATTGGTAAAAAAAGTGTACAAAGGTCAACTTATCCCTATGATAGAGATCTCTGCCAGCTAACCTACGAAGTGAGACAATTTATATTATGGAAAAAGGTACGCAAATATCAATCATTATGAATTAGAATTACCTACTAATTATTTCCTAATTTAACAATAAAAATAAAATAAATATAACATATATTTACATATAAATAAATATATATACATACACACTATATATAATACAAAGTATAATACCTATATAAATGTCAACAATTACATTATGATGGTAAAGATGTGTAATGTTTCTTTAGTCTTAGTTTAAAAGTGCTGAAGGAAAGGCTAAAGCAGTCATTGATGACGCTGTATGGCAACGAGTTCCACAGACATCCAGCAAGTACAGAAAAAGATTTAGCAAAAAATACGGTATTGTAAGGCGGGATGGTAAGTGATTTTAGAGGCACACAAGATCGTACAGGTCTATACTTGTCTAGTTGGCACGAGCCTCCTCTCTCCGTTTTTGGAGACAAGGATTGGAGCTAAGATCTACCACACTGATACAATACGGATTAGTAGGTTAATAAAATTTTCTAGAGATATGCAAGTTTCCTCTCGGTTTTCATTGCCGTAAACCGCGTGATAAATTGTAATTATCAGTTAGACAAATAACTTGCCTGGGATTTGAACCCGTGACCCCTCGAAAGAGTTGCACGTAATCAGCGCTGGGCTATCATAGCTTGTCTAGATAATGTTCCTATAACAATTTTTAAGGACATAAACAAAAATGTATAATTTGTTTTGTTTATTAAATATACCGAAATAAATATTTGAAAGCAATAGAATATAAAATACTAGCTAGCAATCGCCAGCGACTCCACCCGCGTGATGATAAAAGATTAAACTGTATAGTAATTTGATTACCATAAAATGGTTAAAGTGGGTTAACCTTAAAAGCTAGAATTTTGTGATTCATGATTTTGGATAATTTCACCGTTTACTTATCGCACGCAAGGAATGGTTTAAAATTTGCCGTTAACCTAATATTTTTTATTGCTGCTCCTCTCCTATTCATCTTAGCGTGACATTATATAGCCTTCCTCGATAAATGGACTATCTTACACTTAAATAATTTTTCAAATCGGTCCAGTAGTTCCTAAGATTAGCCCGTTCAAAGAATCAAATAATTAAACAAACTCTTCAGCTTTATATATTAGGTATAGACTTAAGCAAACATTTAAGGTCTCCCTACTGAAGGTCTCCAATGTTGCTGTGAGTTGGAAAGAATGCGGGTTGCGAAATGCATTGCCCTCGGGAAACGGATATCGATCGGATGCAGATAATAAATATGCTTCGTAATATAAATGGTATTTGTACCGAGATATACACGAAGTGATACTTTTGGTAAGTGGTTCTTGTAAATTTAATTCCACATATATTTTCTAAGTTTACATGTATATTTGTTACATACTTGTATATCACTTATATGATAACTAGCGGCCTGCCCCTGCTTCGCACAGGTATAAAATATCCCATGTCAGTCAGTGTAAAAAAAAATGATTAAAATCGATCGAGTAGTTTTGATTTATTCATTACTGCCCGTGGCCCGCAAGCGTTAAATTTGGAGAAAAACAATTTCCTTTCCCTATACCAAGAAGATTTCATCTTTGGAATATCTAAATTCGTATCGTACATTTTTACTTATTTACTTTTACATTTTCCCCATGTATTTTATTTTTACAATTAATTACAGAATGTATTTAAACAAACTCTTGAAAGAGCGACATAGCTGCTAAAGTCAAAGTGTTATAGGGCGAAGCGCGGCGTCCTCACGGCATTCTAAATCTGTAATATCTCCGAAAATGTTCACTTCAATTACATGCTGTAAACGGCCATATTGATCTATATTAAATCAACTATTTATTCAAGGTACTTAATTGGATAAGGATTAATGCTGTATTGTATAAAAATTGCTTCAAAAATATGGCATAATTTTTCTTAAAAAGTAAATGACAAAAAATGCTATAGTGGGTTATCCATAAGAGATAGACATATACCATAGTACATTATTTTGATAAATCTCGTAGGGTTTAGCCTGCGTTTGCAATGTAAGCGGAAAAAAATGTAATTATTTACAGAAACCTCATAAATTACAGTATTTCTGTACTCCGTATTGAATGTTATTATACGTACAAACCTTCCTCTGGAATCACTCTATCTATTAAAAAAAACCGCATCAAAATCTTTTGCGTAGTTTTTAAGTTTTATGCGTACATAGGGATATAGGGACTTTGTTTTATAATATGTAGTGATAACCTATTATTTTCGCCGAAACACACGTGATAAATTGCAAATATCAATGATGTATGTAAGTTCGAATGGCAAATTTGGAGTTGTTTTTAGCTATAGTCTTAATAATTAATTAGGTCGTTCTAATCGCTAGTCCACTGCAACATGACGCAAGTGGCGTAGGTTTTAACATTTATTATTTGTGATACTAATATTAATTACTTTAAAAACATAATCCCATAACAATACTTTTGAGTATTTTATTTTTAAATATTACAAAAGTTACAATTTATGATTCAATGGTGTTAATTAAAAACAACGCATTCGAAATGTTTGATGTAATTAAAAATGTATTAAACTTCTACAGTACTCTTTAATATTTAAATGAGTTAATGTTTTTTTATATATATATATATATATATATATATATATCATCATCTTCCTGCCCTTATCCCACTCTAAGTGGGGTCGGCACAACATGTTATAAACACGCTGTCACATGATTTGGCTGCGTTTTTACGACCGGCCGCCTGCCTGACGTCAACTTACCTCAGTCGTATTTTACGACACCTCGGTAAGAAAGAGGGTGGTCTATTCTACTGAACCGGATATCACACGGTGGGTCAATTTACCTTAGTCGCCTTTTACGACACCTCGGTAAGAAATGAGGTTGGTCTATTCTACTCAGCCGGATACGACACGGCGGGTCGACTTACCTTAGTCGCCTTTTACGACACCTCGGTAAGAAATGAGGGTGGTACTATTCTATTTAGCCGGATACCACACGGCGGGTCAACTTACCTTTGTCACCTTTTACGACACCTAGGTAACAAATGAGGGTGGTCTATTCTACTCAGCCGGATACCACACGGTGGGTCAACTTACCTTTGTCGCCTTTTACGACACCTCGATCTTGCTAGGTTTTATTTCAGAAATGTTATCCCTATTTTCGGGTATTGACAAATGCTAATATGTAGAATGTATTAATTATATATTGGCATCAACACAACAACGTTACATAGGAGAAATAAGTCCGAGAATGAAAGAAATGTAAATCGAAAAAAAACAGCATTATCAGAGTTACATTGTTTAATCATGTTACTAGTAACAGAGGTATTATTATAATACAATTTAAAAATTATAAGTAATATTTTATCTATTTTAACCTTTATTAGCACGCCTACATAAGTCTAGCGTTGTCGCCTAAAGGTTGGGTTAGTGATAAGGTTATTAGCATAAGTCCGCCTTATTGCAATTCGCATATGCATACATTTGTTGTGTAATACATTTATACAAATAGTTTCCTTATTATAACAAGGTATATGTATTTAGTTATTGTTATTAGACCAATTGATATATTATAGTTTTAATAGAGATAAAAAAGGGAACTCCTTAAGGATGATAAGTAAGTAAGTAGCGGCCTGTTACTCTCCCACTGCTGGGAATAGGCCTCTTCTCTCCGTTTTTGGAGAGAACGATTGCAGCTTAGACTTACCACGCTGCTCCAATGCGGATTGGTAGGTTACACATAACTCCAAAATTCTCTAGAAATATGCAGGTTTCCTCACGATGTTTTCCTTCACCGAAAAGCGTGTGATAAATTGCAATTATCAATTTGATACATAAGTTTTAACAGAAAAACTCATTGGTGTCTGCCAGGTAGTAAGATGAAAGTAAAATCAGCTAAAATCGACTGTTAAGATATTGCCTTAACCCGGAAATAGCGCGGTCGTTGCGCCTAAGGCCGAGTCCAACGGGTTACCGGCCTTCACATATGACAGTAAGGGCGATTCAACAGTCATGGTCAAATCTGTATAGGTATATAGGGAAGACATTGTTTTCAATAATCTTTAAGTATAAAACATTAATCAGACGGATGATAACATCCGTCTGCCCTTATCCCACTTCAGGTGGGGTCGGCACATGTTATAAACATATTGTCATATGATTTGGCTATGATTTAGGATTTATGATATGTTACGACCGGCCACCTGCCTGACGTCAACTTACCTTAGCCGCCATTTACGACACCTCGGTAAGAAATGAGGGAGGTCTATTCTACTTAGCCGGATACCACACGGCATATGTATCATTAATCAATTGCATACAAAAAATAATTCGATCAGTATGCGAAACATTTGTTTGGTTTTCGTGTCAATTCCAAAAAGCTATACTAGACTTTAGTCAATACCCCAAACGCCTACACGCTGAATTTCATGAAAGCCGTTTTTCGCCGTTTACAAAATTCAGAAATATATACCTATACAAGATTAACTCATTTAAATATTAAAGATACAAAATAATGTAAAAATAAATTTTCTCTAAACAAGGTCCTTTGCTTCAATAGTTTGGATATGAGGAAATATTTATATGAGATATCTACGAGTACATGCTCTTTTTATTGTTAAAACTGTTAAGCTGTCAGGGCCGGTTAAACACAAGGACGCATCAATAAGGATGTTAAGCGGTTTAAAAAATGTTAAATTAACCTTCATATAAGCACATACAATAATAAGATATTTACGTGCTTAGACTTAAGGGTTAGAGTAAATTTTAAGTATTCGAGTAACATTAATATGATTTAATTCAAGTCAAATTTCATCGGGACTATTTAGATTCTAATTTCATAATTTTTTTATCGAAAAAAAAATGTCTATTCATAGTCATAATAAATAAATTTAAATTCAAAATAGTCTTTATTTAATTAACTTGTAAAAAAATGTTGGTGAATCGTGTACTCTATCGTATATATTTTCGTAAATAAATAATAACCATATACCATTAAGATTTGATGATTTAAGATATAGCAAAATAAGTGTAAGCACAAATTTCTATATTTAACTTACAATATGAAAATATTGGTTTGAGAATAAGAATAAACTAAAAATAACTAATTAATAAAATATTCCAATATATTATATTTCGTTTTGCATGATTGCGTAAAAATAGAATTTCTTAGGTTATATAATAAATACAACAGAAAAGATAAAATATTGCAATGTCGGTTGAATTAAATAAAATTGTTTGATGAAAAGAAGTTATCATCTCCATTATTCGTCTGCAACCTGTTTTATAATTATTATACAAGTTTTTAGTAATCTATTATACAATGTTATGCAACCTTCATAACCTGTTAGCCTTATAACCTTAATGCATCACTTGCGATATTGTAACTAATTTAATAATTAAAAAGTTCATATAAACAAAAGATTAGTGTTCTTTTGTTTCTCTGAGACGTTGCTGAAATTGTTTACAAGGGTTATACTGCGTCCATCATATTATCAGTCTTTTGACAGCTCACGCTCATTAAGTTTTGTATTGCTTACGTACAAATATCATACAAATAATATTTGTACTTTATGGATGGGTACCGCCCACTTAGTGATGTCACACATAATGGTTACTACGATTATGCCACAGATTAAAAATAATCGGTAGAAATCGATGTTACGAGTATTAAAAGACATTTAATAACATTATATAAAGTTTTACTTTCTTCTTAGTTAATACATGAATACAAATAAAACAATCAGGATATTTTAATTTATTTTATTAGCACGAGTCGTCGGAATGATAATCAACACTAGACTCCTCCGATGAGGAGTCTTCAGTAGCAGTTATTATTAGCTCTTGTGTAGATAATATATTATCAAACGCAATATCACGTTCCCAATCAGAGAATATTACTCTTTTAGTTCTTTCCACCACACTTGCCCAGTTCTCGGCCGTTACGTGGGTGCAAGCATTTTTTAGCAATTGCAACATTTTATTCGCTGTGAATGGGGGGCTTGTATTGCATCTCGCAGCATGCCCTTTTACTTGTGCCCATATAAGTTCTATTGCGTTGTACTGGCAGTGGTATGGAGGAATCTGAAGAACAGTATGGCCATATTCTGCTGCCATTTCATTGATTACATAGCGTTTTGCTCTCTTTTTGGTTTTTAATATTTTTATTAATTCAACTTTTAACATTGAGTCGTCCACATTTTCTCCATTGTCCCGAAGCCAATTAATTATTTCATGCTTTTTATTAGCCTGTGTTGGCATTTTGTCAATTTGACGGGAGTGGTAGGGCGCATTATCAATAAAAATTATTGATGGTTCTTCCAATGAAATGAGCATTTTTTTGAACCACTCTTCATACACATTTGCATTCATCTCTTCGTGGTAGTCATTTGATTTCTTCGATTTAAATGCCACCAGTGCGTCTTGTACAAATCCTTTTGCTGTACCTGCATGGCAAATGATTAGGCGCTCACCTTTTCCCATTGGTACTGAGGAAGTGGAATCAGCAGTATCATCAGTCCAGAAACGAGATAGTGTGTGGTTAGCGTTGAGCCATGTTTCATCCGTGAAAACAATATTTGCCCAATCTTGTATTTTCTTTGCCTCTCTTAAAAAATCACAACGTGCTATAGCTTTATCTGTGCGTTCCATTAATAATTTTCTTTTATTTAACTTTTTATATGAAAAGCCAATTGTGTTCAAAACTTTGACCAAAGAAGATTTTTCACCATGAAATAGACCACTTCTTTTCAAAGAAACAATAAGTTTTCTCAAAGTTGGAATTTCTTTTCTCAAGTAGTAATCATATACATGACGACGAATAGCGTCAGCGTCAAAGTCATCAACAGCTGTCACCTTATGAGCCCGGCGCTTTCTTTTTGGTGTAGATGGTTTGTTTTGCTCCAAGCCGCTCCTGCCGTAGGCATCAGTAGTGATTTTAGTCACAGTTGATAGACTGATCCCCAACGCGGCTGCAACACGGTTTCGGACTTGCGTGATAGGTATAAGAGGTCCGCCATTTTGATTTTCTTGCTCAAAATACTCATGAAGTTTTAACACTAACTGTCTCGATTGTGCTTTCAACACACGTCCTTTCGGCATTTTCACGATCAATTAATATAAGTTTCACAAAAGTTTTTCCGAGGAATAAAGCTACTTAACTCAAGGTGTAACAGATGCGAGAGAACACTCAGCGAACGTAAATGCGTGTGACTATCACGGGCGTTTCGTTGAGAGTGACAGATCACGTCAAAATGGCGGCCGAGCGGAAGGTCTGTTGATGTTGCCAGTTGATGTATAATATATTTTTTATGATTATAATAAATACACACGGATTAACATTTATTTTCAAAAAACTAAGGCAATATTAAATCAAAATGTTGATTTCTATATCTGTTATTAGTTTACGTAGGTTATCATTAACCGAATTACTTAGGTACGTAATTCGATTAATGATAGTAGGTACTATAATCGGAATGGTATCGCATACGAGAATCTTTAGGACATCACTAAATATGTAAATCGTCAATCTGTCAAAAGATGGTTAATATAATGGACAGTGTATAGTAGATAGTATTATGAAAAGAGCTAATAACTAATGATAAAGAATTCGATCATTGTTGACTATTGAACATAATTTTACGAATAAAAAGTTTTTAAAATATTATTTTTATGTTGTTTTTGGTCAACTATTATTTTTCTTATTACTCTTTTTATTTATTCTTCCTTTTTTCTTTACTTTCTTTTATTTCTTATTATCTATTAACTCTTTGAAAACAAAGATTATATCGAATATTAAATTAATGTTGATAAGTACATCGAAGTATATAAAAAACTAAACTAATATTGAATACGAAATTAAAATTAGGCCAAAATCAAAATCAGTACCTACTTATTTTGACTAGCCCTTTTCTAAGAAAATTTAAATTACAAAGCGTACAAAAATATGAACTATAAGTCATTGAAAAATGAAGAACTATAAGTCATACAGGAGCTTTATCATTTTTATGGGAAATTAGCAAAATTATTTTATTGAAGTGTACAATAGATGCAATAAAGTTGGCAAAATATATGTAAGTATATAATGAATATATAATGAATGAAATGCAGAAAATGATAGTCGTCGGGGCTTTTGCCCTTTATCTTGGATTACTACTTAATTAGTCAGTCCCACTTATTATTAGAATAAAAATTAGAAATCCCTTAAAGTTTCTTACGTATCTGATAATAGAATTGACCCGTGCACAAATTTTTTTACCAAACGTTTAGAGAAACTGATAAAATCATCACTTCAATTTAGTTAGGTATTTAGTATGACGAAAACATACAAAAACAGATGCCTTAACAATTTTTTGAACTCAGACAATGATTGAAAGATTCTTGATAAAAGTTGCCTAATAAAATTCTATTGCGGTAATGAAACGGTTGATATTAGCTACATTTTAAACAGGTAATTGAATATTAAGACTCTTTTTAAGTGTTTAGTCCCATTTTTATTAGTATTATTAGTACTTGGGTGACCGAGCCTTGCTATGTAATTTTGAATCGATCTTAGTATTCTGAATTCGAGACTGCCCGTTACCCAATTGAGCTGACATTGTAATTGACAGCGAAATTATTCTTTACTTTCTCATAAAATTTCGCAGTTTTTTCAGTGTTCAAAAACAGCATTTTTTTCTTAATAAAACCTAGCTAGGTCGATTTTTCCCCTAAAAACCCTTTACATGCTGAATTTCATAAAAATCTTTGAGCCGTTTCCAAAATCCAGAAAAATATATATATATATACAAGATTAACTCATTTAAATTTTAAAGATAGAAACTTAACATTTAAAACAAAAAAAACATTATAAAATAAAACCCATTTCACCAATTGTTTATTTATATTTTTAACTTGACTATTAAACTTATAAATAAACTTTCTTTAAAGTATACTAAAGCGAGACGTCAATATGTAGTATGAAGTATCACAATGTGTGACCTTTACAACAGACACATTGGTAAAAGTAGGTTAAGGGATTAAAAAGGTAAGATCAAAGATCACATAAACCTAGGACAAATAAGACTATGAGATCGTATGTGTACGTGGAATGGTTCCAAGAATGCTGGCAGCGTTTTCGCGCTGAATCGCTCAGCTTGTTTGTGCGAAAAAGGATCCAGCCCTCCTGTCACCTGAAGAGGCAATCAACCGAGGTGTTATCTTGTCTATCAATCTTAAATATTGCATATTTATAATTCATATTTAGTATTAATTAGTCGTATTAATAGGTATTAAAACTGACGTGTTTGGCAATCTCTATTTAGGCTGTTGGTTTGTCATAAATCAAATGCTAACTAGCCTCCGCTTATCAGGGCATCGTTAAGAAAACTACTGCTATTTTATTTATTGCTGATTCACAAAGCGTATCGTATTGTATCGTGAACATGGACGGAGGTAGTAAAATCAAAAGTGAGTTCAAATATATTTTTATCTGTAAAATCTTAAAAACTATCTTAAAATACGGACGTTTCAAGGGCCAACTAGTATTTACCGTCTGGCTCTTGTCCTTGTTCAATAGATAAACCAACAACAGAGCACTAAGTTAATGTTATTACAAGTGGCCTCTAACTATTGCGAGGGCAAACGTAGATTTAAAGCTTATCACAGATCGATTTAATTGTACTGAATTTTATAATTAAACAGCTGTATGTTTATAATAATTGGTATTTTAATTTTATTAATTGCATAATAACTGTTTTTACTAGCGTTGGAGTTAAGTTTAGAGATTATAAAAAAGGACAAATAACATTCTTCGTCGTCTTCATCGCAATTTATTAAAAAAATCTATGAAGGTTAAGGTCTGTTTAAAATATATGTATAGAGATAATAAATATAGGTAAGATTACCTGAATTCAATTAATATTAACGGAAATATACTAATTATAGTCATAATTAATGTAAGAAAACTATAAATTTAAGGGCCGATGTTTTGTTAATTTATTAAAATAAAATAAATTAAATCGCAAGACAAAATAATTCTGTAATATTAGATATAACAAACTGATCTCAAAAGTAAAAAATAATTTAAATTTAAATTTTGTTAATGGGCCAAAAAAACTGTCTTACACAATAAGTTTCAAACTAAATTAAAATAATAAACGAAACTAGCATTTTATTATTTATTTTTTACATATGAGCAAAATTCTCAAAAATATGTAACATGACGGATCAATGGCTCATTGTTGTAAAGTCTTTTAACAAATCCAATTTTTGCTTATACATTTCATCGTCAGTAGTTAATAAAAATTCGGCAAAGTTAATAGAAAATATACCGTCTAAACCAGTAATCAAGTAATAAATATTCTGGGCTACTATTAGCGAAATAAACAAATAAACTTTAAAAATTATAAGAGGAAGAAATATTAATCACAATGTACAAATGTTAAAACATTAACCGTGACATTTGTTGGTAATTTTTTTTAAGTAGAACCTATGGCCTTTGCAGGCGTTAATGCTTGAACTGAGCATCCGATAATGAGGGCCAATAACATGATAATGCAATGTGTAAACATGACTATTAAGTATTTTTGTTATTTATGTTCTGCTAATCGAAAATTTTAAAGGTTCTAATTGACATGTGTATGTGTTTAGCTTGTTTATGAGTACTTGATTAAGTAATAAACTTAAAATGATTTACTGTAGACGTGCCAGTACTGTACGATAGACAATTATAAATATCTACAACTCTATTCATTGATTTTTAATTTTCAATCGCGCGTTCCTTCCTACTGTAATATAACTGTATATTTTTTCAACCCGAAATATACTTAGCTAACGTACCTTGATAAGTAAGTAATATTACAAGTACCGTAAATATTATCTTTACAATCCATATCGATGTCTAAATAACAATAAACTATGGTAATTCGTGATCTGCATTATACTCAAACACGAAATTTCTCCACTGAAAATGGGGTCCCCGTTATCCATATCTTTAGTGTCATATGATATGCTTGGAAGTGTGATGACTTATCCCGTTTTGACAGCTTAGCTCACTATATAACAAGACATCTTTATCTAATTGGATGGAAATAAAAAGACTTTGTTGGATTTCGATCCCAAGGCAATTTTTGCGCCTTGATGAAGCTTCTTGGATTTATTAACACATAGCAACCACTGGTGCTATCAGGCCTTGAAGTACTTGGCTAACAGTTAGACAATTCAATATCATTCCAATACTAGATCAATCTGCAGAAAGGTTTAAATTAAGTATAAGTAACATGCTTATACTTAAATTATATTCATATAAATTGAAAATGATTTGGATGATATAAATGCCTGGATTTGAAAATCCTTTCAGCTTCACACAAAATTTTCATTATATAAAATTGAAAATGTTTAAAAGATCGATCGCCAAGTTTCTTGCTGGTTCTTCTCGGAAAAAGCAACATTTCGATCCAGTTGTAGCTTCATTAATCATATTGACGATTCAAAAGTGTTTAGTAAAGCTTATTTGAATAAATATAATTTTGATTGATTTAATTTGAATATAAAATAAAAATTAGCAACGTTTGACGTTTAGGTCAAACTTAGCCCTGATATTATAATATGACGCTTAAATTGATGACGGTACGCCGTGTGGTATCCGGCTTAATAGTATATAGTACCACCCTCATTTCTTACCGAGCTGTCGTAAAAGGCGACGAAGGTAAGTCGACCCGCCGTGTGATATTCGGCTGAGTAGAATAAACCGATCCTCTTTCTTAACGAGGTGTCGTTAAATACGACAGAGTAAGTTGACGTCAGGCAGGCGGCCGGTCGTAAAAACGCAGCCAAATCATGTGACAGAATGTTTATAACATGTTTTGCCGACCCCACTTAGAGTGGGAAAAGGGCAGAAAGATGAGGAAGATACTTTAATTGATGACGGTAATAGATGGTAATTTACGATAAAAAAAATATAAAAAAGCGATTTAAGTTTGCAGTTGCCTGTATTGAATAATGTTCGCAAAAACTATTATGTTAAAAATAGGGAAGTGTGTTTCTCGCTTGGTTAGTTTTAGGAAAAACGCGTAACTCTTCATACCTTAGAAGTCTTACATCATCATGAGTTAGTACACCTTTTTTATGTCCCTCTTGTGACTCTATGTACGTCACATTTATCAGTCTAGGAGCAAAATTATGCTCTTTTTATTAGTATATTAATACTTATTTTATTGATAATTATAAAAACATGTTAAATGTAATATTGTTACAACGTTAAGATATCTAAAAGATTATACGGCTTTTTTTTGAGTGACTTGCAAATAATCAAATTAGATATTAGTGAATTTGTGTCACGTTTGTGTATGTTTCTGAAGATATGATTTGGAAGCTTTAAATTGGGAATGAACAAATTTTACTTTAGCTTAAGCATGGATCTTGGATCGCATTTACAACACAACGATTATTTTACTACACCTAACCAGGCTACAATTTCAAAAGAGACGAGCCAGTTTTAAATCAAAGTTTCCCACATCTAAAGTACATAGTAAAGTAGCGGCCTATTACTGTCCAACTGATGGGAATAGGCCTCTTCTCTCCGTTATTGAAGAGAAGGATTGGAGCTAAGGCCTACCACGCTGCTCCAATGCGGATTGGTAGGTACACATATCTCCAGATTTCTCTAGAGATATGCAGGTTTCCTTACGATGTTTTCCTTCACCGAAAAGCGCGTAATAAATTGCAATTATCAATTAGACACATAAGTTTTAACAGAAAAACTCAATGGTGTCTGCCCGGGTTCGAACCCATGACTTCCTCGAAAAAGTTGCACGGTTTTACTGCTGGGCTATCACAGCTCAAGTACATAAAATTAGTAATAATCAATTAAGCTTTTGAAAATTAAGAAAAAAATCCTATATAGCGTTTTAATTCCAAAGACTAGGTCCTATTAATATACCTCCTTGTGAAGCAATACAGAATTTAATAAACAGTGCTAAGCTACGCTGTTGCTTAATTAGATTTCAATCAAGATATTAGTACTGGGTTGCCATGTCAGTGTCGTCTCAGCGTTGCTCATTTATATAGTATGGGTGAAAGTCAGTCGCGTAATCACAATCAAACACGGAAACAAGTTAGATGAGCTAGTTATATGGAGCGGTGGTTGATTAAGGTGGTTGGCTGTTTATTAAATAAGTAAGCAAATAACATATTCTACAAAAATAGAGCTGCTGTCATGTGAACCTGTTAGAGGAGATGATTCAATAGGGAGGGATATATTCCAAGTACGATTAGTGAACACTAACGCCGAGTGGTATCTGGCTGAATAGAATAGTACCATCCTCATTTCTTACCGAGGTGTCGTAAAAAGCGACTAAGGTAAGTTGACCCACCGTGTGGTATCCGGTTGAGTAAAATAGACCACCCACTTTCTTACCGTGGTGTCGTAAAATACGACTAAGGTCAGGCAGGCGGCCGGTCGTAAAATACGCAGCCAAACCATGTGACAACATGTTTGTAACATGTTGAGCCGACCCCACTTAGAGTGGGATAAGAGAAGGACGGTGATGATTAGTGAACACTAATGGGTGACACCGTTGTTAGGGTTATTGTTTACTAGCTTTTACCCGAAACTTCGTTTGCGTGGACTGCTGTCGCGTGAAAGGTTGATAATAGATGGCACTTTTTAATGTCATCCTTTTTCTGAAGAATTAACAGGACTTCTATAGCCTGTATGTTGCTCCGGTGTATCTTTATATGTCGGAGTAACATACAGGATACATTACAGAATAATTGTGCCAAATTTCATCGATATTGGTTCAGCGGATTCGCGGTGAAAGAGTAACGGACATACATCCATAGTAGGATTCGATAAAATGAGTAATTAAAACATATATATGTAGCGATTGTCACTGTTATGATTTCTTGATGTCGAATTAAATCTGTGAAAATCAACATATTCGATTTTTATACGTAAATGGCGTGAGCCAAGCGTACCTTACATAATCAACGTGCGAGTTCCGATTGAATCGGAACTTGACCTTGCTTATTATTTAGCGAACACCCGATATGCTTTTTGGTTATGCGGGAAATATTTAACGAGGTTACGTCATTTGGGGCGTTTCGTAACAGATTATTTATCATTATTGTAGTCTTAATTGTTTGACGATCATTACATATACACATCGACGCTTTATTGGTCGCTAGCATTTAGAATGTCCGACTGAGGATTTATTCAGAATACAAGGTTTGCTAGCCAAACAATTTTCCAATCATCTTAGTTAAATACCACTTGTGTCATTGGATTCAGGCACGAAACACGAAATTGTTTCGCAAAATGAATTCAGAGCGATTGTTAATCGTCAAGACTTCCATTGCTCATTCAGTACTCCCTGTATCATAAATCACGTAGACAAATAAATGGACTACAATCATCATTGAGACCGGTAATTTTTCAAGTGAGTGGTGCTGACATTAGTGCACTTCAATTCCACCGTAACAAGTTTACATTGAGTAGCGCTTTGGTACAACCTTCTCAAATGACAGCCGAGAATAACAACGGACATTCGGTATTCGAGCCAAGGCCCTGTAATGAGATATTTGAGTCAGATAGCTGCACAAAGAGAATTAAGAGAATTTCAGCCAGTACAGGCAGATAAGGTTTCCAGACGTATAATTAATTTTGTGAACGGTCTTGTTATGGATAACGATTATAAGCGACTCGTAGGTTTACATTCGTGCACGATTGTTAATTATTATCAGGTATTAAGTACGTTATACTTATTCTGGTCATTATTAACCCGATGTTTGCTTATAATTTTGTTTGACAATTTAAATTAGTTCAATTTCATCTCTTATTATTTCTTGTTGTGTATATTCTACTATACAAGTTAAAAAAGATAATATAAAGTTCCACTTATTTCATCAAATGAATTAAATATATTCTGATCATATAATAGTTGATTTTACTCGTCTGTTATTTTATTCCGTTTTATTGGTTTACGCTCGAAAACAATGATTCTAATTTACAATTAGGTCGGTGCTACCTTCGATGGAAATGCGCTTATTTAGTAGAAGATAAGAAGTAATACGGTTTAAGAAAAAGAACGAAAGTAATATGAACTTACTTAAGTAATTAAGTAGCTTGTAGTTAGATATAAGTTAGAAGCATTTACAGAAAATTTCATTTTACCTAAAGTACCTGGGTGATTGAGACAGGTTCGGTAATGCGATGAAAATTACAATTTTTTTTATGTGGAATCGATCCTGGTGTACAGAATTTCAGATCGCCCGCTACCCAAATGAGCTATCATGACCTTTATAATTGACAGCGTAATCCTTTGCTTTCTCATAAAATTATAGCAGTTTTTTTCAGTGTCCGAAAACAGGGATATAAACAGTATTTTTTTTCGATTTTTCTCTTCAAAACCCCCTTAATGCTGAATTTCATGAAAATCGTTGAGCCGTTTCCTAAATTCAGAAAAATATATATATACAAGTTTAAATCATTTCAATATTAGGTCCTTACATATGAAATTGGCGTTTTCTATGGGAGGAACATAAAGTCGTTTTTTTTATAATGAAATATATTTAATTAATCAAAGTATGTACCATTGCTATGTATGCACTTTTGCCATCTCATAGCTAGTTCATTGATCCCCTTACTGAAAAAACCATTCGGGCGGAAATCAATAAAATCTTTGAAGGCGGTTTGGACTGCCCCATCGGAGTTGAATTTTTTGCCTTGCAAGTAGTTATCCAAATTGTGAAAAAAATGGTAATCTGTTGGGGCAACGTCCGGAGAGTACGGTGGATGTCTAAGACATTCTAATTGAAGCTCCTCTGATTTGGTAGCCGTCTGTTGTGCAGTGTGTGGTCTAGCGTTGTCCTGAAGCAGCAGTGGCCTAGAGCAATTGACCAGCCTCGGTTGTTTAGCAGCTAGCTTTTCCATCATGGTTTGCAGTTGCTGACAATAGATATCTGCCGTAATCGTCTGGCCAGATTTAAGATAGCTGTAGTGAACGACACCGGCACTAGTCCACCAAACACTTACAAGCAACTTTTTTTTAGTCAATTTTTGCTTAGGGCAGGATTTGGCTGGTTCGCCAGGGTTCAGCCATTGCGATGAGCGCTTCCAATTATCGTAGAGGATCCACTTTTCATCACAGGTAATGATTCGATTTAATATTCCTTCATTATTGAGCCGCTTGAGTAACGTAACGCAGCAGTCGACGCGCGTTTGTCGGTTTGCTTCACTCAATTCATGAGGTACCCACCTTTCAAGCTTTTTCACCTTCCCAATTTGCTTCAAGTGGATTAGAATAGTTTTATAACTAACACTGGAGCCTGCAGCTAACTCGGACGTGGTTTGCGATGGATCCGCTTCCACAATAGCCTTCAATTCTTCATTATCAACTTTGGTCTCCGGCCGTCCACGAGGCTTGTTCTGCAGGTCGAAATTTCCAGAACGAAAACGTTGGAACCAAAAACGCACTGTGTTTTCTTTTGCGACACCGTCACCATACACATCATTAATCCTTCGAGCCGTTTCTGCAGCACTGGTGCCACGGTGGAACTCATACTCGTAAATAACGCGATATTTCACGTTTTCCATTTTGTAAACAGAGTGACACAAAGAAAAAAACAAAAGAAGAAAAAACAAATGAATTAGGGGGTTTGAAACACAAATGCATGAGTAAATAGCTGTATGAATTTGAATTTGAAATTCCTAACCATAAAGGTAATATTTGAGGTCAAAGTGGCCAGTATGACAAAACGCCAATTTCATATGTAAGGACCTAATATTAAAAATATTGATTATTAATCTATATTCATGAGGATTCACTTAGAGTTATGATCATAGTAATGAGATTTAAAAATTTTGTGTTATTGAACGTTGGAGGATCAAAAATTTAAACTTTAGATTACACTAGATTATACCTTCGACTTCGTTCGCGTGGACTGTTGTGTGATAGGTCGATAATAGATGGCGCTATTCAACGTTATCCTATTCCTGTAAAATTAACAGGATTTCTATAGCCTATATGTTATTCCGGTGTCTATTTATAATTGTACAAAATTCCATATATATAGATTCAGTAGATTCGCCTTGACTGTAGTACCAAAATATATAAATAAAAAATTATAAATATACGGGACACTTACACACACGGTCGTTCGTCCCCAAAGTAAGTAACTTAATACTTGTGTTATGGGTGACAGACAACTGGTGAATATATACTTATATATATTTTAAATACATACAAATATACACCCAGGCTCAAAGTCCAACAAATTCATTTATGGAAAATGTTGGCCCGCGGAGCTGAAGGCAGGATCACTACCCACTGCGCTAACGGGCCAGCCAAAAAATACATCCATACTCACAAACTTTCGCATTTATAATAGTAGTAGGAAGTATGAAGAAGGATTATTTGAAGGGGATTATTAGGTTACATTATTTGAAGGAGATTAAATAACTAAATGTTTTATGTGGACAGATAGTTTCATAAGAAAGGTCTAAAGATTAACATGGCTTCCAGTAAGCAGGCAATCGAACGCTGTGAAAGGAGCTTAACCGACGAGTACCACGTTATACTGTTTTAAAATTATCGGTAGTCATTCAATTTACGATTTCACAATACCGACGCCGAGTCTTTAATGGCCTTAAATTATTCATAAACAGATGCATAACTGCATTAAATCTAAACTGCTGTGTAAGTGGGCAACCTTGCACTGCTCTTACACAACCGGAACATTAAGTTACGAATCGTTTTAGTATGCACCACATTTAGATTATATATGCTGAAATGATGACTTAGCGGTCTATTACCTACTTTCGAGTATTAGTGCATCACTCGAAAATCCTAAGAACATTATAACTCTGCTAAACTGAGTAGCAAATATAATAATCATATTCAACTGCAATCAACTGTTTTTTCAAATTATAATCTTCCTGCCCTTATCCCACTCTAAGCGCGGTCGGCACAGCATGTTATAAACATGCTGTCACATGATTTGGCTGCGTTTTTACGACCGGCCGCCTGACGTCAACTTACCTCAGTCGTATTTTACGACACCTCGGTAAGAAAGAGGGTGGTCTATTCTACTGAATCGGATACCCCACGGTGGGTCAACTTACCTTAGTCGCCTTTTACGACACCTCGGTAGAAATGAGGTTGGTCTATTCTACTCAGCTGGATACCACACGGCGGGTACGATTTACCGTAGTTGCCTTTTACGACACCTCGGTAAGAAATGAGGGTGGTACTATTCAATTCAGCCGGATACCACACGGCGTGCAATCAACTGTGTTTTCATATATATATTTTTAATTGTATTTTAATACTACTCGTTAAGGTGGATTTTATTTCATAATGCAGACGATGTTACGTCTATTTGTTAGTGTGTTATGTTTTAAACACGTACGTAGTTGAAACATAGTTAAAATTTCGTGAAAGTGCACAGTCATCTAGTGAGTCTAATATCGCTTCTCCTAATGTACACTGTAATATAATGTTTGCAGTTGCATTGCAAATATTACTTTCTGAGTTTATCTGTATTGGAATTGCATAGTTGTCATGATGTCAGCGGATAGTTTTCACAGCCTTATATAACATAGTGTGACCCAAATCCAATAATAAGTACTTGGTTGATCAAGCCTTGCTCGGGTGATTTTTTACAAAATAAAAAAACAAACAAAAAAAGAAAAAATATAAAAAAGAAATAACTGGGTAAGTGGGGCTCGATCCTACTACGTATTTTAATTTTAATTTTTTTTTTATATATTCAATGTAAATTTTAGTATTTTTTTAATGCCCAAAAACAGGGATAAAACGACATTTTATTTAAAGTAAAACTTATCTAGATCGATTTTTCTCTCCCGAAACCTCCTGCTGAATTTCAGGAAAATTGTTGGAGATTCCCAAAATATATATACATACAAGATTTTATTTTTAGATATTGAGTACCTGGTTGTCCGAGCCTTGCTCGGTTATTTATTACAAAATAAAAAAAAAGAAACAAAGAAAAAAATAATTAGGTAGTTAGGGATCAATTCTAGGTATTGACATTTCTTCCCCAAAAGCCCCTACATGCTGAATTTCGGGTAAATATTTGGATCCGTTTCCGAGATTCCGAATATATACATACATACAAACATACATTCAAGATTAACTCATTTAAATATTAAAGATGATTCTATTTTTTACGAGATTATTAATTTGACTACGATGATGGTATCATTACTAAAAAGTTATAATAAGTTCATTATGTATTAGTCATATACCCCATACGTTCATATACCCCAAAAAACAATAATTTTTTTTTAATCCTTTAACCTAATTGTAAATTTCAATCCTACTAAATTTTTCAATATTGCTCTATTGGATTAGCCGTGAAACGTAACAGACAGACAGACTTCCGCATTATAATATTGGTATGGAAGTGTTAATATACTTCTCTGAAATAAAATGCTATTATTACAAAAAATAATACTACTGTGCTGCTAATAATCATCCATTTAAATTTCCGCAAGTAAGCGTGTTCGTGTATTAAACTATACGGCGAGGCCACAGTAAGGCCACTATGACGCACACTGCGGACAAAGATGTTTAGGAATTTACGTTTTAATTTGTCTGCTTAGATGTTTAGCGCCAAGTGTTAGTCCATACTTCTTCCTACGCGATAGCACACAAAATTAATTTTGTTAATTAATAATCGTTCAATTTAAGTATTACATATCGATTCAACTATCTGGTAACACTACCTCTATATGCCCTTTAACTTTTTCTTACTTACTTTATTTATAGTACCTGGGTGATGGGTGGGTAATTTTTTATAAATAAAAAAGAAACTTAAAAAAAGAAAAAATAATTGGGTAGGTGGAGCTCGATTCTAAGTATTTACATTTCTTAAGTCCGCCCGTTCTTGAATAAGCCACGCTGACTTGACAGTTTACGGCAAAAATACTGTTTTATATTCAATGCAATATAATAGGTACTTAATAAAAATAAATAAAACCTAGCTAGATCGATTTTCTTACCCAAAAACCCCAACATGTTTAATTTCATATATATATATATATATATATATATATATATATATATTAAAGATACTTTATTATTTCACTCGTTAGCGCGTTATGTCGCTTACATCTTTGTTAAAATAGTTGACGCAACTCGCCCTTATTTTGTATGTCGTTGGTAATATTTAATGAGATTTTCACACAGTAGTGAATTGAGAAGACTCAAACTCAAAGAACAGTTGCCGACGAAGAAGATCGTGGGACAAATATATTATTTACAGTGTGGTTGTTATTTTTTGATAATGTATTACAATGGTGTGACAGTTTTAAGTATATATTTCCCGATTTGGATTGCTTGAAATTAGTTCTTCAAAAATAGGGTCCTGATTATTAAGCCTGCAATTATTGTCTGGAAGCCGAGTAAAGGCAAGAAGACAATTTTGAGGTACCGTTGCGATACCGTCTAGAATATTGGCTGACTTTGAATGGCCCGTTGGCGCACTGGGTAGTGATCCTGCCTACAGCTCCGCGGGTCGCGGGTTCGATTCCCGCCGAGGATCAACATTTTCTATAAAAAGAATATGATGGTTCTTCGAGCCTGGGTGTATTTTCTTATTTACGTATGTATTTAAAAATTATATATGTATACATTATATGTGTCCCATATATTTATTTATTATTAAAAAAAAACATTTCATATCTCTCATGGGCTGTAATCACAATTCAAAAAACACGTATTTTGGACTAGAAATAGATGTACCTAAATGTTAAAATACATTTTCTTTTCGGCAGCAATACCGGCATAACTCATTATCCATTATTGGGCCGTTTATTTCATTTTTGAAAGCTTAAACTCATTTTTGTTACAGAATGAATTTTTGAGTTGTGCTACTATTGCAGGTCATGAGCGATATATATATTACCAATCAACAATCCACAAGATAATAGTCAATACAAATTCTAAATATCGTTTATGCAAATTAGTAATTTTGAATCTCCAAATCAATTGCTGGTTCAAAAAAAAGCAGCAAGAAACACTGCTTCGAAAATCACTTAATTTTTTAATAGGTCGATCGGTCAAGATCAAATATGTAGGTCATTATACATTCGTTGAACGAAATATTGCTAACAATTAGCCGTAATATTAAAATTTAAAGATTTACTAAATTCATACCAATAAGCATTTTTTGGCTAATTTATGTATGTAGATTTAAAGACTTTACAGAAAGGCCAAAGTGAAGGATATTCGAGCGTATTTACTTATTTTGCATAAGTATTTTTTTGTTGAATACATCTTTGCTTATGCCATATACAAAATATGATTTGTTTTTTCAGGGCTACTTATTTTGTATAGGTACACACGAAACAACCTCATCACATACCAACAACTTTATTCATTTCCTAGACATTGACGTATCGTTAGCGGCTTTAGGTTTACATACATGTTCATCATTCTCCTGCCCTTATCCCGCTCTAACTGGGGTCATAACTGGGGGTATAAACATGTTATCACATGATTTGGCTTCGTATTTGACGACCAGCTACCTTACTGACGTCAACCTGCCTTAAATAAATCCTAATAACTGCTGTCAATCAAGTATATTTTCATTATAAATTTAAATGATATTAGGACGTATTAATTATGAATATAGTAAAATACAATAATATAAGGATGTCATAATCCATTACTCCAAGAGTAAATTAAAAAAAGCCGGATTTGTAATACATCCGTTTGATTAGTCACACATTTTGATACAAAAAACATTTACAAAGGACATTTTAAAAAAATCAGGATATGTTTTAGAATGTGAAAATTTCACTTTTTGTTGAAGGGTCTGCGAATGCATGGTATGTATTAAAATTAAGGTAAAAAGAACGTTGTTATTGTATACCGGTCAAGTGGCATTGGTGTGGATATTGTGCGCAAACTTGCAACGCTAAGAATAATTTTCGAAATATATTTAACTAGCTTTTACCAGCGATTTCGTTCACGTAGACCATTGAGTCTTGGAATAAACAGTAGCTTCTATCACTCACCAACTCTACAAATATGTTCATCACAAAAATCAGGTCGTTCCAGGGGGTTAAATTGTAAATACTATTAAATTTATTAACAATTTACTACCATTCAATTCGGTATATATCAAAAATATAAAAAAATGGAAAAAAAACAACATGTAACAATATCATGAAAATATAATTGTTCAATTAGCTGACATCTTTGGGTATGAAGATAGATTACATTATTATAATAGATAGTGAATTCAATTGAATAATGCCGTGTGGTATCCGGCTAAATAGAATAGACCACACTCTTTCTTACCGAGGTGTCGTAAAATATGACTAAGGTAAGTTAACGTCACGCAGGCGGCCGGTCGTAAAAAACGTAGCCAAATCATGTGGCAACATGTTTATAACATGATGCGTCGACCACACTTAGAGTGGGATAAGGGCAGGAGTATGATGGATGAAGCCAATTAAAAATTTCATTATAATTGTGTACATTTTTGTTTTATTCTTACTTTGAGTTACTAAAATTCCAACGATGCTTATAATTAAAGGGTTTATAATAGGAATAATTTATTCAAAGAATATAAAAAATAGTAATATTACATAATTCTATAAGAGTTATAATTGTTAAACATAATATAACTTAATCATAAGCTACTGCACCTAATTATTATTTACATTATATTGATTTTAAATTCCTACACCATAAACTATTATATATCATATTACGTAAATATTACGAGTATATGTATTTATTTATGTATGTACCATAAAAAATGTTGGAAACAATATTGGTAAAAAAAGTGTACAAAGGTCAAATTATCCCTATGACAGAGATCTCTGCCAGTTAACCTACGAAGTGAGACAATTTATAGTTAAGAAAAAGTTGGTACGCAAATATCAAAGATTATGAATTAGAATTACCTTAATTTCCTAATTTAACAATAAATAATCGTGTTGCTACAAACGTAAAACGGAATGTAAGGTCTTTTTTAATCTCATATCGGCGTGATAATCATTTGTAAAGATTCATTGAATGAGCGACGATCGGCGAGCATTGTTTCACGATTGCTATAGAGTGTTGTTGCTCCCAATGTTGCATGCGTGAGATGTTAATTGTTTGCATTGTTATCATATGCTTGCCGTTTTATATATGACCATTCATCCTCCTGCCCTTATCCCACTTAAAGTGGGGTCGGCACAACATGTTATAAACAAGCTGTCACATGATTTGGCTGCGTTTTTACGACCGGCCACATGCCTGACGTCAACTTACCTGAGTCGTATTTACGACACCTCGGTAAGAAAGAGGGTGGTCTATTCTACTGAACCGGATACCGCACGGTGGGTCAACTTACCTTAGTACCCTTTTACGACACCTCGGTAAGAAATGAGGTTGGTCTATTCTACTCAGCCAGATACCACACGGTGGGTCGACTTACCTTAGTCGCCTTTTACGACACCTCGGTAAGAAATGAGGGTGGTACTATTCTATTCAGCCGGATACCACATGGGACTGAGTCATAGAAATTGATGAGTGATTAACGTCATAAATTCTTCAACTAAAATATGCCCTTTAAGACTTCACAATGTCAATGTTGCAAACTACAGGAAATAACATAAATGTCTACAAATATTAATAAAGAGTCACAATATTGGTAAACAGGAAATGCTTACAAAATATTATCATTTTATGTGTGGTGATACTGTATCTTTATTGGACTTTATATGTTTATTTTATGTTTTTTATATTTAACTGCCTCTCCGCTCAGTCAGCTCAGCTTGTTATCATTTGTTCCTTGACGATTCCAAAGTGGTTAAATCCTTATTTGAGTAAAGATTATTTTGATTAGATTTGATTTAAAACCGTCATTGCAGGGTCAATGTCAACGTTGCTAATAACCAAATATTATTATAGTTTCTCCGATCAAATTAAAGTTATCATGTGTGATAAAAAGTTATCATTAAGATATCTTCATCAGTTTTTTTAAGGCATTCAAGAGTTACGATCCTACGATACTCCATAAGTTGCCAGTAATATGAAAAAAGAAGATTAGGATAAACTGTATTGGTATGTTAAAACTGTTAAGACAAAAAGTTTACTGACGTGTAAAGGTTGATTCTATAAAGGAAGTCTTTGGATATATCTGTAAAAATTTGATTTCAAACAGCTAGAGGTTGCTCGCATTAAAAGGTACCCACCTTTTAAATTTAATAAGAAGTTAAGTCTCTCCTAATATTATGGCACAAGTTATATTGGCACAAAACATCACACTTTGCACTGTTTGACTTGGTCACTGTATTACACTGAACTTAACTGGGCCGCCGGTCGTTCGGGGTGCATAGTTCGGAATACGCGCTAGTGATATTCTATTGTTGAAAAATCGTCTTGTTTCGATAAAGGTTCGGACCGGACTGAGCGGTTTATTATTATATCGAGGGAAGGAGCCTTCAAGGTTCTGTCGGCTGCGGGCAGCGTAAGCGAGACTTATCTGCGTTTGCCTTTGTCGCTCACGACTGAGTCTCGACTCATCGAGTTCTCATCTCATTACGTGTATCATAGAACGACACGATTGTTCAAGCAAAATGCGTCACCGTGAAATGATCGATGATTATGGTACCAGGCGGATTTCGCAAATTCTACTCAAAAATTTAATGCTTTATCGCCTATTTCTAAAGGAATGATGTATTTCAAATGCCATCGTCTTTGTCACATAAAATAATTTACGTTTCTATCGAAATCAAACCTGAAATTAATGATATTTTAAGGGTCTGAAATTTTTTTAGTTATATCATAGGAATTATATTATTACAGTATTTTATACTCCGTGTGGTATCCGGCTGAATAGAATAGTACCTCATTTCTTACCAAGGCTTCGTAAAAGGCGACTAAGGTAAGTCGACCCGCCGTGTGGTATCCGGCCGAGTAGAATAGACCAACCTCATTTCTTACCGAGGTGTCGTAAAAAGCGACTAAGGTAAGTTGAACCACCGTGTGGTATCCGGTTGAGTAAAATAGACCACCCTCTATGTGGGATAAGGGCAGGCAGATGATGATTTTCTAATGTTTAACATATTTTATAATTCAAAGATTACTGTCATTCCTTTTAGTTAAGTATATTTTCGATAGTCAATTAGATCAAGAACGAAACAAAAATGAACCATTAATCTCCATCTAGTTAACTCTCCTTTCTATATTTAACTTATTTTGATGAAGGCCATCTATAAATTAGACTGTACTCGTAAAGTATATGATTTTAATTGAGAATTTCGTCACGTTACGGCGTGCGTCACGCGTCCACTGTACGTGAAACCGTGCACGCCGCGAGCCACCCCACGCGGCCGCGTCCGCAAACACGGTGCATGTTTGAAAATACTCGTACGTCCTCAGATATCCATTGAAAAGTGTGCAAACTTTGCTTGTTAAATACATTGAATGTGTCTAGAATAACAATGATGAGTTTATACTCATACATACTTAGCAAACCGTACAATATATCTAATACCAACGAGCTATTGTTTTATATATGTATATAATTATATATATTCTTTTATATATATAATTTCGGAAATGGCTTCAACGATTAATATCAAATTAAGTATATAGTGGTTTCGGGGGCGATAAATCGGTCTAGCTTGATTTTATTTTTAGAAAGCGTCATTTTATAACTGTTTTAAGGCAATGAAAAACTGCTACAACATAATTATAATACAAAGATTAATTTCGCTGTCAAATCAAAAACCTTTTATTGACAACTGTCACACTTATCCTACATCAACATGAAAACTTAAAGAATAGACAATATTAAGTTACATATTCTCATCATGATGTTATTTGCAATATTATAATAGCTCAGTTAATCACTCGCTCAGTCGGGCGGTTCCGAAACTAAAATACCACGGTTGGAGTCCAAAAGTCTGATAGCCGATAATTTTTCCGTTTTTTTCAAGTTCCTTTTTTGTGAGAAAATTTATTGTTAGGAATCCTTTATCAACTTCTCTAATTCATATATGTATAATTAAATCTCCTAAAAAATACGGATCAAAGCTTGGTCATCAGGATATTATTGTGTAAATACGTGCTAATATGAAGTACCTGATTGACAGAGCCTTGCTCGGTAATTTTTTACAAAATAAAAAAAAGAAAAAATAATTGGGTAGGTGGGGCTCGATCCTTGGTATTTTCATTTCATTCATTTTCATTTCACCCGTTCGCCGAATAAGCTACGCTGACTTGACAGTTCTCGGAAAAAATTGTCTTTATATATTCACTTTGGATTTTTGTATTTTTTTAATACCCAGAAACAGGGATAAAACGATTTTTTTTAAATAAGACTTAGCTAGATCGATTTTTCCCTTCCAAAATCTTCTGCATCCTGAATTTCAGGAAAATCGTTGGAGCCGTTTCCGAGATTTTGAATTTATATATATACATACAAGATTAACTCATTTAAATATAAACATATTTTTGAATGCATAACATTTTAAATTAGGGTAGCTTTTAATGGGTTTTTTAATACCTTTTTTATGAGTAACCAAAACGGAATGTTCGGCTCTGGGTCAGTAAGAGATAGAATGATTAAGCAGTTTCAATGGCAGTGATACGGGCCACAGATTATTCACTTCACTGTTCCACTGACACAAATAAGAAATCAATTGCGTACATTTATAATGTGGAAGTATAAAACCTTCATGTGTAGGTTACAGATAGGTATTTTAGGTCAATGTGGCTTTGTGCAGCAAAAACTAAAAATAATCGATAGATGACTGACATTGAATATAAATCTTTTCAATTTAGAAAAAATATATATATTGATTTAATGTCACGGGAATCCGGAACTTTAACTTTCGAGAACTATATTCATGAAATAAAATTTAAAATAGGATAATTTCTACGGATCTACCTACTTTCCTATCCTTCCTACTAATATTAAATGCGAATGTTTGTTACTTGTTCGCGGTGAATCCACTAAACCAATATGGATGAAATTTGGCGCAATTATTCCTTATACACCGGAAAAACATAAAGGCTATAGAAGTTCTCTTAATTCTACAGGTATAGGATAACATTGAATAGCGTCATCTATTATCGATAATCGACCTATCACACAACAGTCCACGCATATAGTCTATAGAAATCCTTTTAATTATACAGGGATAGGATGACACTAAAAAGCGCCGTCTATTATCAACCTATCACACGAGAACAAATCACGCGAACGAAGTCGCGGGTATAAACTGGTTAAGTATGAACGACAAATTCATCGTTGTCATTTATTTTTTTACGATCGCTTTATTTAACATTAGCTTGTAAATTGTTGTTAAGGAAAAACAATCTAAAAACTATATTTGCATGATATTGTGTATGAATTCTACATTTTTGAAATTTACCGTCCTGGCGTTTTGTATGATCGTAAATTATTATAGAAACATTTTACTAGACTAAGCAAGCCATCGGCGGGAATGTAAGTGACAATGTCGCAACAAATAATAAGAGAAGGAAGATGAAACTCATATATAGATACTTTTTACTATATAGAGTTTTATACCAATTAACCAATATATAAAGCTGAAGAGTTTGTTTGTTTGTTTGTTTGTTTGTTTGTTTGTTTGTTTGTTTGAACGGGCTAATCTCAGGAACTACTGGATCGATTTAAAAATTCTTTGAGTGTAAGAAAGTCCATTTATAGAGGAACGTTATAGGCTATTTAACGCTAATAAATAGAAGAGGAGCAGCAATAAAAAATATTGCGTAAACGGCACAATTTTAAGCTTTCCTTGCACGCGATAAGTAAACAGTGAAAGTTATTAAAAATCTCTTATAATTACTTACGAAAGGTAACTACTGTTATAGCCAAAATTTTCATTTGGGAAAAAAATTTTGACGCACTAATTTCCATGCGGGCGAAGCTGCTAGCACAGCTAGTACTTTATATATCTTTGTCTAATCACACATAAAAAGATAGATATTAAATCCCGTTCACTTTCTCATATATATAAAGTAATTTGATTATAATTTTACGAATAATGAGGGTACGTAGGTGGTGTTATGAGTGGGTTGCCTTAATTAAAAAACATTCTAAACTATGTATTCTATTCTGACTCATATAACGTGTCGGTAAATGTAAAATAATGTGAATTTTAAGAATAATAATTGTTAGATATAGATAATGTTATATTCTAATCAATCATTAAACTGAATGTTTTTTAAATTCCTACACCATACACAATTTAATATAATAATGTTAATATAAGGCATCAGAATACTGCTTGCACCCGGGCGCTAGAGCACTGCCTGCAACCGGGCCCCTGTTGTGCTTAGACGGGCCTGGTTTTAACAATAAGTAGCCCTCAGTTACTGATTCCTCAGTCATTGCCTTGACGGAATTAAACCGTATATACATATTGGTAAGTTTTAGGCCTTACGTGTGTAGTAATTTAAAATGACATGAGCGATGCCGTAGCTAAACGCTAGTAAGTACATGTAACGTAATAAAAAACATTACCGGAAGTAAAATCAAGTAATATCTTGATGACCTTTCTATTAATACGTCTGCTATAGACGAGGAGGTATAACAAATTAAAATAAACACTTCCTTTTATTGCATGAATGCAAGGCCAGAATTTAATATACGACTCCTGTTTTACATACTAATCAGTGTATATGAGAAACTGGTTAGATTTAAGGTTACTCTTAAATCGTTGTTTGTTTTGAAAATGTTGGCTGTATATGTTGCTTAAACGAATATTGGATATTGAAAAGATATTTCCAATTTGTTCTCTGTTAGACGTGACAATTTTTATAGTATCATCAGGCCAGATGTCCTTGCGGTCGAGGAGTCGAACATTGTCATAAAGGTAATTTCCGTAATTTCCGCCCAGGATGGTTGGTGTGACCACCGCCGTGTGGTATCCGGCTGAGCAGAATTTGACCAACGTAATTTCTTACCGAGGTGTCGTAAAAGGCGACTAAGGTAAGTTGACTCACCGTGTGGTGTCCGGTTTAGTAGAATAGACCATCCTGTCTCTTACCGAGGTGTCATAAAATACGACTAAGGTAAGTTGATGTCAAGCAGGCGGCTGGTCGTAAAAACGCAGCCAAATCATATGACAACATGTTTATAACATGTTGTGTCGACGCCGCTTAGATTGGGATAAGGGCAGGAAGATGATGATGATGGTTGGTGTGACCACTCATCATGTCTTATTGAGTGGCGAGAATCCGACAAGTAAAACTATAATGCCAATTGTAAAAGATGTACTGTAATTCAAGGTTAGATATTATCGCATAGACTTTTACTGTAACGAAATACAAAATGCAATCTAGATGTAGGCATACTCTGTATTCATATAACAATTATTTTTTATTACGTTTATGGTTGCTAATAATACTTTAGTTGTAGTTTTGTTGCTGTTGGAAAATGTGGTCGGCGTTGGCTTATTCTGCATTTATACTGCATCCGGGAAACAACTCCATCGTTTCCATTGTTTACTTACTAACTTATCCATACATACTTATATTGTGAAATTCTATCGGTCTGTTACGCTTTCACGTCAAATCCACGCGGCAATGCTGATGAAATTTGACAACGAAAGTTTATACACCGAAGTAACAGAGGATAAAAAAGATTTTCAAAAAACATTCTACGATTAAGGATTAATTAACGCGAACAAAATCACGGTTACAACTAGTACTTAATGAATAAATGCAATATCTCAAAAACACTTTATTGATGTTTCATTATAGCGGATCAAGGATTTGAAAATGAATGTTCCAATCTATAAATAATTAAGAGTTGATTAATATCTTAGCCTTCTTGCACACATAACATTTTAATTAATTTGATTTTAACGAGACTAAAATAAATACTTTAAAGTTTTCAATGTTTTTGATTTAATTCTGGATTGTCCATTAATATTATATAAAGTATTGTTATGGGCTATATTTTTTTTGATTATTAAAAAGAGCGATTCGTGGCATTTGAAATTTAAGTTCGTGAGATTTCCAGCGAGAGAAGTTAAAGAAATAGGTATTGTTACATTGGCTTGACAGTATATTTTAATTAATTTTTAAATTTTGGTGCATAATAATGTACATATTTATATCAAAAATTGACGATGTATATTATAGACAAAGTATGAAACGACATAAGCTTGCGGCTTCTGCTTTGCGCCTTGCAAAACTACGTAAGTCGTTTGTGGGTTTTGGGTATAAGAAACTATAATAAAATTCAGCAAGCAATTTTACCTTTGCCATTACAACAGTTTAAAAACACTGTTAAAAGAGGCTAATATAGAAAGCATATTATATGATGAGAATGCGTGGATATACTTGCTTTCGACCCTGTATAAAATAATAATGACTAAATATAACTCTAGTAAATAGTATAAGAATTATATTTTAAATAGAACAACCACCGAATTTCTTGCTGGCTCTTCTGGGTAGGAACAGCTTTCCAAACCAGCAGGAGTTGACGATTTAAAAGCACTTGTTTACAAGTTTACTTGAATATAGAATATTTTGAATTTGAATTCGCACTGATAGAAAATTTATATGGGGGTTCTATAAAAGATAACAAGGAACCTAATCTTTAATATTGAAATGAGTTAATCTCGTATGTATATATATTTTCGGAATCGCGGAAACGGCTCCAAAGATTTTCCTGAAATTCAGCATGTAGGTTTTGGGGGAGAAAAATCGATCTAGCTAGGATTTATGTAAAAAAAAAATTGTTTTATCCCTGTTTTCAGTCATCAAAAAATACTAAAATTTATATTAATACACTATTTTTAGAAATTCGAGAAATGTAAACACCTAGGATCGATCCCAACTTCCTGATTATTTTTTTATTTTTTTTTGTTTTTTATTTTGTAAAATAATTAACCAGGTACAGATATGTATATACGTGCAGCAGACGTCAGATATATTGATAAGTAGATATTTTTTACGCATGACATAACATTATGAACAAGCAGCTTTTGAGTGCGGTTTCACCGATGTGGTTTCACTTGTAGTTTCACTTATCCTCTGCTAAGTATTTAACGGAACAAAACGTTACATTGTTTAAATGGATATTGTTTTTTTTATTTCATAATTTAATCAATAATTGAGTTAGAAAACGAATATACTCACGTCTCATTCTTCCGGGTATGCCCGATTAGTTTCACGTCCATATGGGGCTCTTATTCAAAAAACTATAGCACAATTATTCATGGGTTTTATTTTATACTTTTTTAATTTGTTATATGTACTATTGTGTTATTAAAAAGTTCTTAGACATGAATTTTAATAAAAAAAATTGTAATTCAACGCGTTTAAAAAACACGGAGATCTAAAAATAATATTTAATAGTCCGTAGATTTAAGGTTATATATATTATATAAAATAATTATAAGTTACATAAGTCGTGTGGTATCGGTCTGAGTAGAATAGACCACTCTTGTTTCTTACTGAGGTGTCCTAAAAGGCGACTAAGTTAAGTTGACGTCAGGTAGGCGGCTGGTCGTATAATACCTAACCAAATCATTTGACAACATGTTCATAACATGTTGTACCGATCCCATTTAGAGCAAGATAATGGCAGGACATAACAATAAGAAATTATAAGTTTCATATAAAAAGGAGTTATTTATAAGTCTATGCCTACCTACCTACTTGTACAATAACTACACGGTATAGTAGATGCCGTTACAAGTGAAGCCAGTTTTTTAGATTTATTCTATAATATTCCATAATCTGCAAGATAAAATCTCCATCTCTATTTATAGCGTATTCATTAAAAAAATATATACACTCACGAAAACATTACAACAAAATAAGGAACTTAACTGGATAGAGCAACAAGATCGTAAAATAAATGACATTCATTTATTACTGCCTAAAAGGGCGGAATAAATTCTTAAAGGCGGATGTTACATGTAAGACACACCGTAAGGTCGTGTCACGAAAATTCCCCATTGAATCATCAGAAATTACCGTCCTCAATTTTTACAATTCAATATTGTCTAAAACAAAATGTTCTTTATGTGATAAAGAATACTCTGACCATTCAATTATTTGGTATTATCATATTTTTATCATGAAATATTTAAACTAACTAATATCTTAGTGATCAGAATTGAGACTGTATTATTCAAAAATAGCTAATTAACGTAGTCTGACGATTTTCTTGGAAATTAGATTGCAATAATTAGTAGGCTATGCTTATACATGTAGACCAATAAGCAATCAATTGTAGCTTTTCTATTACAGCAGTTTAAAAACAGTATTAAAGAGAGGCTGATACAAAAAGCCTGTTGTTGAGGATTATTTAAGCTCTCAACAATTATCGTTATATTTCAACTAGTTTGCATAAAAACATAATAAATTATAAGCCTTAATCTATCTTATAAATCACTCTATTTATTACAGAAAATTGAATGAAAATTCGTTGAGTGGTTTTCAGTTAATCTTTACAATATGTAGTGATGTAGTGTTAATTCGGTCTATATGTCACAATTGGATGATTATGTTTCACTTTGTACTTTGTAGTTCAGGTTATTCTAAAGCCTATTTAACATTTATACCTTTAAGGAATAAAATTTAACTGATTTTTATATTTATTAAATGCTTATCAAAGATTAAATTAAAAATAAACAATCAAATTAAATTAAAAATGATTGTTTTTAAAGGAAGTAATGATATAGGTTTAAATCGCATGTCGTAACTTCAGGCCTTACAATTCCTATTAAATTTTATTGTATTGCAATACCGTCTAAATCGTAGTATTGCCAGTCACCAGAAAAACCTGTTACCAATATTCAAATAGTAAATGAAAGGCATGGTAACATAGTCACGAAGAGATTGATATCCGTGACACGGATGTTATCTTGTAGAGCGTCTCTAATCCGATTTATTATTACGGTTTCATCAGAGGGCGGTGTCACCTGGCTTGTGACATAGCTTATGCGGAACCTACTTAAGGTAAATCGCCACTGATTGACAAGTTTGTAAATGTCTCACGATATTATCTTCAAAGTATCCATTAATCCATTTACGAATTTGGCTTTATGGTGATCACTTAGCGTAATGAATTGTATCAAGTGACGAAATTCTTAACAATTTCTTAACATTTATAGTAGGAACTTTATTGTATGTATGTGATTAAAATCAATTCCATAATACCTGCACCGACTAGAAGATAAAATTGGCGATCAGACACATTTTCATCATTTTAAGCTTTTGTAATTTTTTTTCTATATTAATTATATATAGTTACATTTTAAAATCATTTTATTTTACTACGACGTAATTTAAATTCAAAATATTCTTTATTCAAATAAACTTGTAAACAAGTGCTTTTGAATCGTCAACTCTACTGCTGGTTCGGAAAGCTGTTCCTACCGAGAAGAGCCAGCAAGAAACTCGTCGGTTGCTCTAAATTTTGGGTTAACAAAGGTTTTAAACTTTTCTTAAAGGTTTTAAAGACTACCTTAAAGCTGTATTAAAGCTGTATTTTTAAAACACTAATAAGGAAAAAATAAGATAAAAATAATACGATGGTAGAAAATTTTATTAATATTAACATTATAAAATAATAAATATGTTTTTTTATAAATGTTTTTGCTTTACAGACTTAAAACAAGAAACAAGAAAAAGAAACAGGAAATCTGTTTTTGTGATGAAACTGCAGAGTTGTCTTTAAAATAATATAAAATAAATCAGTTGAGTATATAAATTTAGCATATCAAGTGTAGGAATAACAGAATAGTCCTTATTAAGGCCTTTTTTCTTCTCTTTGGCATATATCCCTTGATCCCGTTTTCCCGTTCTCTTCTAATCTGTCTGTTTTTCTATATCCCTTTATCTAATCAGAAAAGAGGCATTTGGCCTCGCCCACTAATTTTCTTCATAGACACATTTATTTATGAAATAATACATAGTTTGTACTGTTAGTTATACAGAATATACACAATTTAAATCGATGATTTTTAACAATGAGATAAAAATGTCATATATTACTATTACTGTGAAAGATATGCATTGAGCATAATAGAAAAATATGTACAAAAATTGGGCATTATTTAGTGCAAAATATGAATATAAGAAACGGATAAGGCACAAGCAAATCACTTAAATGTTGACTTTGAGCAGAGGTTATTTTTCTTACTAACGAGTGAGATACTGATGATTTAATGAGTTCACCAGTTCCACATAAAAATATTAAGGTTATTTGCTTACGTAACGTTACGTATTTGATAAGTTTCATTCATTACTTTGAACCGGCAAATGCATTATAATAATTTTAATACACTTAAATTTTAAGCTTTAGTGTATGTAAAGATTAATACAAGTATATACATAATGCATCCAGTATATCATTACAGTCGCAGGTGCGCGGAAGCATCCGGTTTTCCTGTCTGAGAGGTCGCTAAGAGGTCGATTCAAGGTAAACCGTAGGACTCAAGTGGAGTTTTATCGTGCCGAGTTAAGTTCGGACGTATGGCTATTTGTTATTTTATAATGGATTCGGAAGTTAGGTGTATTAAATTTTTTTAAACATCTAAATAACTCAGAACTGAACATCCTTCCAGCTTTTACAAGACTTCTGTTTCGATGTAAATAGTGAATGCAGGGTTTCTTACGTATTCTTATATAGGTGCGACCGAAATTACGAATGAGTTGTAGCTTTATTACTATTTTTCAGATATTTGATAATTATAAAGTACTTATAAAAGGAGATGTATAAAAACCGCCTATACTCACGTCTTATTTATCGGATGAGCCCGAAATTAATTGAGAAAAAACTTGCCAAACAGCATTAATTAATTTAATAAAAAAGAAACAGTAAAAAATCAGTCTCGTCAGAGATGTATAGTTTTTTAAGCAGTATAAGTAAATGGGTCTGTGAATGGACGTGAGTTGGTATAGAAACGTATAAACTATCCGGTAATAAAAAATATTTTCTAAGTTGATTAAATCAACTGCAGCTGTATACGTTTTAAATTGTGATCATATGTTTACCTCGACTGTTGATATCATATATATCGAATATTCTTGCAAATTTTTCCTTATACTACCTCTTCAACCGATGACGCTATGAAACTCTCGGGAAAACATATAGAGACTGTTTGGGTCCCAATTATTTTTCAAACTGTACATTAATGTTATGTTATCGTAGCTCTCAGGTCTCAGGTCTCAAGTTATCGCACACGAGTAATATTGTTTTTATGAATTGAAGTATGATAATAACTAATAATTAATCATTCCCTCTTGTAATTTTTAGATGTAGATTTTTAGATAAATATCCTAAAAGGTTGCCATTTAGATGTTGCTACAAAATCGCTGAGTCAAGAAAGCGTTCTCCAATTGCACTATCGTGACAGGTTACAGCGATTGGTTGCAGTATTCAGGAGTTTTGTTACGGATAATGCATTTATAAAGGTTTATAAACATTAATTGGTGCACGAAGTTTTATTACTTCAAGTCGTGGAACAGGTATTGTGACAAAAACATAATCGTGACCATTAGTGCTGTGATCATAGCTATTAGTTCGCAATTGAAGCTGTAATAGTGATTGTAATCAAAATCCTACTTTTCCTGTTCTCAAAGGACAATCAAACTTACGTTTTCTGTAAAAAAAACTGTTTTATCCATGTTTTTGGGCATTAAAAAACACTAACATTTATATTGAATTTTCACCATTAACTGTAAAGTTAGTGTAGCTTATTCGGGGAATGGGCCGCCATAAATGTAAATACCTAGGATCGATCCCAACTAAATTATATATATTTTTTTTTTTGGAAAAAATTACTGAGCAAGGCTCGGTCACCTATATTTAGATATTTTTAATAATGACAATATCTTAAATGTATGCACCTGTTATAAGTAAAAGAAAAATATTACTATACAACCAGATCTACTGGTGTCATTTATTTTTTCTTCGAATAATGTGTTATTTCTATAATGGAATTCTATAATATTTAAACAAAAATTTAATACCGACAAGTTATTATTGGATAATCAATGCTATGAAAAGGTCAACATATTAATATATCATTAGTATTATTTATTTATTACAACGATGTGTGACTAATAAATTATTTACAAGGTCTGTTTGTGATTACAGTAATAAAATAAAAATACGTCAAGGAATGAACATACTAGAGGTTGTTATATAATGTAACAATTAACAAGGTTTTTGTTATGTATTGAAAATTCATCTTTGCAGTTTTGTAACAAAGTGCCTCTAGTGCATTGAATAATATTTTACTGGCATACTTCTTGTCTTTGTACATCCAATAATATTACCGTATATATTGAACCAATGCTACAATATATAATTTTCCATACATTCTCCTGCAATTATCAAACTTTAAGTGGGGTCGGTACAATATGTTTTAAACATGTTGTGTATTTTATGACCGGCCGCCTTCTTGACGTTTACTTACCATAGTCGCTTTTTATGACACCTCAATGAGAAATGAGGGTGGTATATTCTACTTCCAGGATATCACACGGCAGGCAATAACACTAGCGAACTTCATGAATCCAAAAAGGACTTTGGTTTGGACTTTAGTTAAACTACAATATTTTTGAAACATTCAAGAAGGAATTGAACTACCATATTTGTGTGATGTCTCAAAGCAATTTTTTGTTTTATGCACTGTTTGAATTAGAAGCAAAAGCAAAAAAGGGCAAGCAACAATGCAATCTGAGTGTGTGTCACTATTGCATAAGCAGTTTCTCTCATGAGCTCGTTTATATGAGGGGGAACATACTAAAGAAACGAAAAACAAACATTATATATGGGGCTAGGTAATGACACTAAGTGAACGAATGAAAAAATGGAAAAACTGAAAATATAATGACAGCCTGAAAAGGTGTAGTAGATTGAGAATTATAGAAATACAAAATACATTGGACTCTTAGTGCAAAGTTGCCATATATATGAGATAAATGCAGGTATATTATTTTACTAATTAAGAGTAATTGAGTATGAAAATTCTAAAATCAGGCTGAACAGAATAGAATTTTACAAACGTATTATATTCTATAATATGAATGTCGAATACATGACCGTATTTACAATGAATCCATCAAATAATAAACCCGCGTTATTTAACTTAATAATTTTAATGTTATTTTACACATGCTAAGTGAAAAATCATAGCTATGGCTGTAGTTTTTTTATAATAAAATGGTCTGTATAACTGATTCATAGTTAGTAATTTCGTAACCACGGCGGATGCAACTCTGCTGGTACGTCGATCCTAATATAGAGGTAAGTCAATTTTATCGCGATGTGACCGTATGTTTGTATAATAATAAGTACGAAACGCGAAAGTTTATGAGTATGATCCCACTTGCTATTTAGTAATCATGAAACATTTTAGTCATCATCATCCTCCTGCCCTTATCCCACTCTAAATGGGGTCGGCACAACATACTATAAACATGTTGTCACATGATTTGGCTACGTATTTTCCAAACCAATTTTCAGAATCTCGGAAACGGCTCCAACGATTTTCCTGAAATATTCAGCATGTCCCTTACATGTTTTGGGGGAAAAAATCGATCTAGATAAGTTTTATTAAAAAAAAAATAGTTTTATCCCTGTTTTCGGGCTTACCTGGGCTTAAAAATTACCGAGCAAGGCTCGGTCACCCAGGTACTAGTTTTTTATTCGATCCAGACGCGATAATATTTTAGAAAGCCATGTGTAGATGTAATCAACATGCAGAAAAGGACATTTTTTAGAAGAAAAGAGCCCTTATAAGGCGGTTGAGCACGAAGATAGGACACTATTAGGTGCAAAATTTCCTGAGTTATTTTGCTAATTAATTCTCCGAGTCGTTTTCAGTCGCTTGCTCCACCGTCCATTTGCTCTGTCATTAAGGTCATAAAACAGCAATATACATTTTGGAATAAATGCTATTAAAATAGAACACGTTCATCGATTTCAATTCAGTATTGTTAGGTACAGCAGCAGACATTTTGCAAATCTGTTATCTGTTTTTTTGGTATTTATTGCTAAAATATTTGCAATAACTTTATGTCACCAAACTACGACTATTATTATATTCGAAGATTTTGCTTAATTAATATCAACACTAGTCTGGTCAAATGAATGAATAAAAAAAAATCAAAACTGAATTCCTATGAATCTATATGTACCTATAACTACCATTTTTCTATTTTACCTCTTTTATCGTTCTTTCGGAGTTGGAAGGTAAACATTTACAGTGACCGCATTTCACAAGGTGGGTATGAAATTGTTAGTATAAGTGAAAAGACCTCATAAGCAAGTGATATATATATGGACCCCATAAGCAAGCTCAGAATCACTTAACGAACGATGGAGCGAGCTATGCTTGGAGTAACTCTACTTGATCAAATCAGAAATGAGGAGATTTATGAAAAATCTAAGTGATCTGAAAAATCCTGTGGTGTGGAAATTTTGTGATGATACCTTTGTCCGTTAGTCGATGTATATATGTAGAAGAACAAGAAAGTATGGTTACCCCTTGTTGGCTTCATTTTTATGTACATTTGACGTTTTAAACATATCAAGTCTGTTCCATTCAATATAGGTACTTAAGTTATCATGTATCATGTTATGTCATACTATTTCTAGATATAAATAAAGAAGACCGTTTTTCTATACGCCTTGAATATGACAATATATATAATTTTTTTTCGGACTCTCGGAAACGGCTTCAACGATTTCCCTGAAATTTAGTATGCAGGAGGTTTTGTGGGAGAAAAATCGATCTAGCCTAGCTATTTTTATTTAAAAAATTCTTAAATTTTACATTGAATATATAAAACACTATTTTTGCCGTAAATTGTCAAGTCAGCGTAGCTCATTCAGGGAAACGAATGAAATGAAAATTTTTAGGATCGAGCCCCACCTACCAAATGATTTTTTTTCTTTTTTTTTAAGTTTCTTTTTTATTTTGTAAAAAATTACCGAGCAATGTTCCTTCACCCAGGTACTATTTATTTATAGTATAAATTCTAATATTGGATAAAAAATTTATATACATATATAAATTTTGATCATAGGATATATATTTATTTAAAAAAAAATTAGAAACTTTATATATAACCAAATATTACACATTCATTTAATAGTGTAGCGTTATGTTCGAGTCATAATGGCGTACTCAATTGTCCGACACGTAGGTTTAAAAATTACTGGAGGTCGTAATAAGGCAGTTAGTTTCTTATATTACTTCCGCTTCTGACCTTTACACTAAAAAGGTATGTATGTCAACATATACAAGTACATTGAATGAATATCGAGGTAATGTCAATGTTGTATTTGACTTTAAAGGTAAGTTTCTCTCTACCGGATATTGATAAGGCGGTTTCACTGATTACAACACACGAGTAACGTAGGACAACATTTGTAAGAGGTAGTGGGGTCATGGTTATATACGTTACATAGAATTTATAGAAATACTTATGATAATATACTTGCCAAATAATACCTATAAATTCTATCTTCTTATATATAAAAATTTATGTAAGTCTGTATGAGTGTTTGTATGTGTCCTTTATACACTTGGAAACGGCTGGACCGATTTTAATGAAATTTTCAATTCAATTTTTAGATTGATCCAGCGGATATTCCTGTAAAGTTTGGTGGCGATCCAAAATTTTTTTTCATAACTGTAATTCATATATTTTTGAAATAAGTCCTTCGAAGTGGGATGGACATACTAGTATACTTTATTAATACGGTTTTTTAATAGAACTGTTTAAGTGATGAATTATATAATACTCTTCATTCCTCTGCCGTTGTTCGTGCCATTTATTTCTCTCCCGTTCTTATTCTTAACTAAACAGGAGACATATTTTTTAAACAGAATAAAATAGCCGTTTTTCTTTCGAAAAAAGCATTTTACGCATTCACTGCTGGACCATTTTTGAAGGAAAACGGGAGTATCACTAGTAAAACTATATTTATGGAACATCGACATGTTGACATCTCTAGCCAAAAGTTATTCGCAACGTACCCGCATTACTGTCGCATTTTATGTCGCTTTCATCGTCAAATAACTTCATTACGTAAGTCCATAATGGCCTGTATAATCAACATTGGCGATATGGAAAACATCGAGCGGCAAAGTTGTTTGATTGAAAATCATTTGCCTCAAATCGGACCTTATTAAGTGTCCTAGTAACCTATGGGATATTAATGTCTAAAAATTTTATGGCTACTTAAATATAAAGAGCTTCTATATGTTTATAAGTAAACCGGTAACAATAAATTTGTTTATTAGAATTCTTTATAAGAATTTACATGCACACATTAAATGTATCAAATATATTTACAAAAATTCTATAGTGCAATTAGTTATTTTTATATGCTATATTCTACATTCTTCATAAGAAGCTGTGATGGCCCAGCGGTAACACCGTTCGACTCTTTCGAGGAGGTCGCGGGTTCAAATCCGGGCAGACACCAATGAGTTTTTCTGTTAAAAACTTATGTGTCTAATTGATAATTTCAATTAATCACACGCTTTTCGGTGAAGGAAAACATCGTGAGGAAACCTGCATATCTCTAGAGAATTCTGGAGATATGTGTAACCTACCAATCCGCACTGGAGCAGCGTGGTAGTTCTTAGCTCCAAACCTTCTCTCCAAAAACGGAGAGAACAGGCCTATTCTCAGCAGTGGGATAGTAACAGGCCGCTACTTACTTACTTACTTACTTATTCTACATACTTAATATACATAACAATTGTTGATATTTTTCGCGTCCTGTATCAAAATATCATTTATTTATATATTTTGTTACAAAATATTGAATTATAACGCAACATGTTTTTACTTGTTTGTGCTAGCTATTTATTTTACGACTGGCTGCCTGTTGTCAACTTACCTTAGTCGCCTTTTACGACATCGCAATAAGAAATGAGGGTAGACTATTCTTCAAGCTGAATACCACACACATAGGGCGCAGAAAACTAAATTAAACTTAAACTGTTGTAAGGAAAACATAAAGGGTTTTATTAAGCTAATCCAGACAAATTAGACATAGACTCTTCATGTATTATATATATTATATATATATACATGTATATTACTTAAAAAACATAATTATGTCTTTATAGATAGTTTATAAGCGCCGTTACTTCTTTGATGTTATCGTTAGTATTAATTATGCATAAGTTACATAAAACAAATGTCACATGCTATTTGATGTGAGTCACAGTCAACCATATGTTAAAAATATTTCGTTATATTGAAAGGTAATATTTATGCAACCTTAAGATAAAGGCAATAGAGGTAGCGCAATAATTTGCGTCAGCTTGCGTTCATAAATGTCGCGCACATGTGAGAAACGTAACTTTTTCTCGTTGCCAGGAAATTATAATTACACTTAAATATACAAGAAATGTTTATTCGAGGGAATATTAGAGGCATTTCAAGCGGAGTGGTGTAGTTATTCGGCTCACAGGCGATTCCAGATACGTTTAAATTGAAAGAAAATATTTTTGGTAAAATATATCCTTATATATCCTTCCCGAGATTCGGAAAATTTATATATATACACACACTCACACACACGAGTATATACAAGATTAAGTTAGTTACACATTTTAGGCTGACTTTTCTACTCCAGTATAATAACTCTGTAAGCTCTGTGTCAGTAAGCTGTGTTAGCCCAACGGTAACACCGTGCGACTGTTTCGAGGAAGTCACAGGTTCAAACCCGGGCAGACACCGATGAGTTGTTTATATGTTAAAACTTATGTGTCTAATTGATAATTGCAATTTATAACACGCTTTTCGGTTTACGAAAACACCGTGAGGAAACCTGCATATCTCTAGAGAATTCTGGAGAAATGTGTAATCTACCAATCCTCATTGGAGCAGCGTGGTAGGTCTTAGCTCCAAACCTTCTCTCCAAAAATGGGGAGAAGCGGCCTATTCTCAGCAGTGGGATAGTAACAGGCCGCTACTTACAATAACTCTATGCCGCCAATACACTATTAAGCGCCAAATTGTTTATTGCTTAAGTGCAGTGAAGTAATACATATTTTCAATACTTATTTTATAATATATAAAAAATTTACACTTACTATTTGACGATTAACAGTTTAAATGGACTGGATCCACGAAAACACTATTAATCAAGAAAAACTAAGTTAAATGCGCATTAAATTAAATTTACTCGAATAATAAGTAATTATTGTATTATGCAAAGAAATGTAAAATTAGTTTAACTGCTGGTTAACTTAATTAAAAAAAGTCATTTTAATTTAATATTAGTAACTGTGATATGCAAAACTGTGAAATTAGAAGGTGCGGTTAAGAAATCAGTTCCAGTCCAGCTAATTTTAGGTTTCAGGCCTAATTTATTACAAAACATCTAGTCTTCAAAAATCTGAGTAAAAAGTTATTTAGAATGCTTTACTTTGCTTGCTGTACTTTTGTATACTACACTGTGGGGATTTTTATCCTTACGTAATCACAATGGCGTACAAAGTGCATTGCTTCGTCATTTTTTGTTCGGATAAGTAAACTCTTCAAGCGTCTCTGTGTCCATTTAAGCAAGTGACTTCATTTTGTAGGTAATAATTAAAGCGAGACGTTAAATTGTATAAAAACAATTGTTTTTCAGTTCCAACTTTAAATTATACATCTATATCTATACTAATATATAAAGATGACAAGTTTGTTTGTTTGATTGTTTGAACGCGCTAATCTCAGGAACTACTGGACCGATTTGAAAAAATATTTCAGCGTAAGATAGTCCATTTATTGAGGAAGGCTATATAATATCACGCGAAGATAAATAGGATAGGAGCAGCAATAAAAAATATTACCTAAACGGCAAATTTTAAAGCTTTCCTTGCGTGCGCTGAGTAAACGTTATTAAAAAATTGTGTATTACAAAATTGTTCCCCTCTAAAAGTGCTAAATAAAAGTCTGCGGCAGCAAATGTCTGGCTTTTAAGGTTAACCTACTTTAACTATTTGTATGGCTATCAAAATATACTATAATACGGTTTTAATCTATCGACGCGGGCGGAGCCGCTTGCGATTACTAGTATGTTATAAACTGCTAATGAAAGACAGATCGCCCTATCCGAAGATTAAAATCACATTTCCTATGCTTCTACATGGGACATGTAACTTTATTCTTCGTATAGGGTGACCTATTTGCATCGAAATCACATATTTCAGCTGAAGGATAGGACGCTTAGTTCAGGACGAACTTATCCAGCATAGTGTGGATACGTCTCGCGGAGGCAATCAAGTTACTAGGTAGAAGTGGTATAAAGTTGTGTATATCGCGTCTGCGATGGCACAAGTGAAAAAGAAGTGGCTAAAAGGCTGAATTAACGTCATCAAAATTATACACATATTATGCCAAATTCCGCTCACTGGGATATAGATGTTGACGTCGCTGTAAGTGTTGCACAAATATTTTGTAAATTTGTACATGAAATTAAAAAAATTGTACCTTATAGTAAATTTGAACCTCAATGGATATAAAAATTAGGTTAATAATAACCATACCTATATTGCAGAGCAAATATACAAAAGTATACCTATACCTATGTTGCACGTAATACAGGTTCAAAATGTTGTCTATCAATATTTATGAAAAAATTCATTCGCTATTCACATCGCCTATCATTTACTGTTAAACGATAGACCCACATTTGGCTTTCTCTCTGCAAATGAATACTATAGATTGAATGTTAGTGTTTAGATTTCGATACCAAATACTAAATGTGGGTGAGCGAGGCATATGATTGCTCTGGTCTAAATAATACGAGGAGATACAATAGATAGTTTATTGATTATACATTCAATGGAAAACACACTTCATGTTTGCGTTTGTAATTGTGGGGCGAGGCTAAAACTGTTCTTAGTTGTTATTTAAATAGAACTGTCCTGTTGGTATACGTTTACAAAGCCTAGTGGAATGACTCCCAACATTTTTTATTTGCCACGCCCCACTTTATATTTTCAAAAATTTTAATGCACCCCTATGTAATATTAACTCATGAAATAAACGTAAATCATTTTTTTGCTAAAAATGCTTTTTTCGTTAAATTTCACACCGAAATCACATTTTATTTAAATGATTCGTAGGTTAAACTCGTGTCGACTCCATTTTGAAATTGTCAAAATCAAATTTAAAAATCGTTAAAATCAAATTGTGCCCCAGTGGAGAGTGGGCAACACGTTGGGTAACGCTAAAATGGTATTATCTCAGAGTTCAGTTATCTGAAAAAATACTGCTAATTTGCAAGGATCTTTTAATATGAGCGTTATTGAGTTTCCATAAATATAAATAAATAAACAAAAATATATGGAATTTTATAAATAAACAATAATGTTAAGCATTATAATTGATGTCGGTTTAAAAATAATGAAAAATATACTACACTATTGACTAATAAATTTGAATTAGAAATTTTAGCCAATTTAAAGGGGATGTATAATATGGATATATTATTAAAAAAACAAATACTATTCAAGAAAAGGTTTTATTATTAAAAAGTTATAATAAATAAACAAATATACCTACAATCGTACAAGGCATTTTACTTGAACAGTTCATTATAATAGTCAATATAATTAGTCTTATTATAATTATCAACATCAAATATTTTCAAACTACTAAGCTCAAGATAAAGCTGTCTAAAATGGTATATTTCTAGTATGATTGATTTGAACACCTACGCTGTAATTAAGCGAGTTAGCGTTAATACTAACGTAATTTTAACGATAACTCTGTTAATAATAAAGTACACACGGCTTTAATGCAACTATTTCTTATAACCGTACGCATTAGACTGTAAAGCCTTATCACTATATGAGATTTTGGTTAAACGCAAATAAGAAAACATACTTGTGTTATGTTAACAACAAGACAACTGGTGAATATATACTTATATATTTTTAAATACATACTTAAATACAAACTACATCCAAACTCGAAGACCAACAAATTCATTTGCAAACTACGCCGTGTGGTATCCGGCTGAATAGAATAGTACTGCCCTCATTTCATACCAAAATTTCGTTAAAGGCGACTGAGGTAAGTCGACCCGCCGTGAGGTATACGGCTGAGAAGAATAGACCAACCTCATTTCTTACCGAGGTGTCTTAAAAGCGACTAAGGTAAGTTGATCCACCGTGTGGTATCCGGTTGAGTAAAACAGCCCACCCTCTTTCTCACCGAGGAGTCGTAAAATACGACTAAGGTACGTTGACGTCAGGCAGGCGGCCGGTCGTAAAATATGTAGACAAATCATATGACAACATGTTTGTAACATGTTGTGCCGACCCCACTTAGAGTGGGCAGGAGGATGATGATGACTTAAATACAAACTACACCCAAACTCGAAGACCAACAAATTCTATTATAGAAAATATTGGCCCTATGTGGGAATTCAACCCGCGACCCGCGGAGCGCAGGCAGGCATGCTGAAGGCAGGGTCACTCACTGCACCAACGGGTCAGTCAATTTTTATATAAGTGACTATTTTTAATATAAGTGTGTAATTCACAAGCAATCTATTTGATTATGATTTACATATAACCTTAGAGAAGATTTGGCCGTAATGATTTAATGATGATTTATGTTTGCGTGCTTAGAAATTGTATAGGATATTACTATGCATGACACTTCCTGTCGGACACTGATCTCGGTACGCTGATTATTGAGGCGACTGCCCAAGGTGGCTCGAGAGTACAAGTGTGATGGAATCTGCGACCTTCTTTAACGTAAGATCCTATTTAATGTATAATATTGACTTAAAAAATTCATAACTATTTGGTTTTTCAAATTACGAATCCACGTTAAACTAATAATTCAAATATATAATAACATGTTTTTAAGTGGTTTTTTATTTGCCTTTCAGTAAGTATTCTGTAATATTTTAATTGATCATTTCAATTTTAAAAGATATTGGTATTTTTAGCTTATCTACATAAAAAGACTTATTAATGACGATATAATAAAAATGTATTTTATAAATATACAAACCACACATAAGAAAATATCTTTACTTTGATTTATTTACTTTTTCAAGCGTTTACGATTTTTTATTTATACACACACGGTCAGCCGTAAGTAACTTAATATGTGTTATGGGTGACAGAAAACTGGTAAATACATAAGTACTGAAATATATTGATACAACCACACTAGAAAAACCAAAAGATTATTTAAAAAAATATTAGTACTCGGCGGGAATCGAACCTGAAACTCCCGGAGCTAAGGACAGGGTCAATGCTGTTAACGGGGCAATCTAGGTCTACGTTAACTTAATGCTAGCGTTTAACATTATTAGATTTATTTCTATTTCTTTTACATACTTCACAGTAACGACGCGAATAACTAGCAAATGTAACAATGTGTCAAAATAATAAAATTAAAACATAATAAAGAGTTAAACGCTGCTAGTATTTCTGTTCATAATATATTTTATATTATAATAATATAAAGATTTTATCTGGCCTTGCAGTATTAACGTTATTCTTTGTTCATATTACTGGTTTTTTATTGCTTAAACGGATATGATTAAATCAGTTAACACGATTTTCACAATTGTTAAATATTTTGATGAACAGACTAACCTTCTGTCTTGTTCTACGTTTGATAGTAAATGCTTTTAAAACAGAGGTTATTTATTGCCTTCGCTAACTAACCAAAAAAAGTAAAAGTAACGTATGGCCTGTTAATACCTTACTGCTGGACACTCTGCGTTTTTGGAGACCTTTTACCTAAGAGGTAACACCACAATATCTTAGACCCACCACGCTGGTCCAATTAGAAAGTTACATATATCACCAGAAATCTCTAAAGATATGCAGTTCTCCTCACAATGTTTTCCTACAATGCAAAGCGTGTAACAAATTGCAATTATCGATTACACTCATAAGTTGTAACAGAACAACTAATTGGGACTGTCCAGAGTTTAAACCTGTGATCCCCTCGAAAGAGTCGCACGTTCTTACCGCTGAGCCATCACAAGTAGCTATGCATATTATAGAGATTTTACTCTTTACCTTTATTTAAAACAGGGCATATTTAATCGCAAATACACTCGTGTGAAATAAATAACGATATTCTAAGGCAAGTCTATTAAAGATTTTATTTGGCTATTTGTAAATTAAAAATAGAATACAGTTTTATGTTTATTATAATACATAATTTTAGCGCAGAAGTCTTAGTCTTCCACCAAAAGAATATTATGTAGTAAAAGTTGGTATCACCAACCTGATACCGAATACAAAGATAATACTACAAAGATAATACCGATAACAAAGACGTTCTCCAATAGGAGAACGTCTTTGTTGTGATTATTCGAAGCGCCGCGCTGAAGAAATATAAAAATTTAACGAATCATATAATTACCTGTTAAAAGTGAGTCATAAAAACTCAACCCAAACAACTATTTTATCTAACTTATAAATATCATTAAAATTATTGTAAGGTTTTGCTGGTATTGGCTTCAATGAACCCCTAAAAAGTGCAAGTTTTGTTATTAACTACCTATCCGCGACTTGTTGACGACCGCGCGTTTGTGTCGAGACTTTAGTGTTTAAACATTCTGAACTTTGAAAATTCTTGTTTTTTTAATGCCGTGTGGTATCCAGTTGAGTAAAATAGACCACCCGCTTTCTTACTGACAGATCTATCTATATTTCTAAACACATATAAAAAAGTGAGACAGATAGTTAAACTCATTTGCTTTCTCTTTTTTCAATGGACACTTTACGCTGACTCCCTTACTGGTCCTAGCATAGATTTATTTATTCGGATCTCCAACAGCATTACATATTAAATAATCCAACAAATATACTATATAGTTCTAAATTAATTATGTAGTACCAATTATAAGAGATCCAATCATTCTTATTTACAGTGCTACAGTTATAAGTAACTACAATTATAACAATTTTAAATATTGAAAAACACAAGACAATAATGAAAACATAAAAAAAACCTTGGAGTCTCAAATATTAAAACTGAAATTTAATAAACAATTGTAAAGAAAAGGAAATATTTTTTGTAATTGTTGTATTCTATGATATTGTCAGTTATTACGTAATTTCAATTTTTAGTGTAATTAATTTCTCTGAATTCCTATTATAAAATTGGAAAAAATCTCTATATGAACTCTTATATTTGCTTTTAATGTCGCATATATTTAAGTTGTATTTGATTCATAATCGATAGTTTCAATATACCTCGATGTTGAAGTCACATTAACATGACGTTAACGGCCATGACCGCTGAGGCGAGAAAACATAAAACAACAGTCTCCAACGATGACAACCTTGTCAAGTATTGAGCAATTGTACAGTAGAAAGCCTGCTTTCTTTAGTATTGTAATATATTTGTGTCGTATGAGAGAAGGAAAGTCTCATATTATAATTGTTTTACCATATCCCTACTTATATTATAAATGGGAAAATCTGTCCGTCTGTAAAATATAAATTTGGAATTACGAAAGTTTATATACCATATATAACATTTAACATAAAAAACGAATAATGCATAATTGTAGATATTTAAGCGCTCAGCTGTCACAAATGACGTCACGGGTTCTACTAGTATAATCCAGTATCAGGCGTCGATATGTTGATAATTCGACTTACACCCTTTTTATATGTTTAATCATAATAGGCATTAGCCTTGCCTAATTTATATGGTGAATATTTCAGTAAAGTAGATAAGTCTTTTATATCGCACATAAAAGGTTGTAAATATTTAAACTCTCTTAAACATATACTAAACGTAAACCTATCTATGGCTGTCCTGAAAAGTGAGCGTTTCGGACTTGTTAAGTTGTTCACGCCTGGTGTGGAATTATAATTGCCTTTAAGTGTTTGTCAAATATAAAGAAAAGATTAAAAAGCGATTTGAGAGACAAATAACTTAAGTTAAATTACCTATCATAGTTGTTAGCTTAACATTAAAGTAGATGCGATTGTTATTCTAGTCAAAGTATCAAAGTCAAAGGTCTTTGAATTTGTTACTTTTCCTATTCAATCTTATAAGGGAACGTTTAAAATTTAGGGATTTTATTGAATATTATTAATTACCTTTGTTTAACGACAGCTTTTATCTGTGAGAATATAAAGAACTATTGGCCATATCGTTTCAACGTTTAGAAAGGGCTTGTCAGCACATTGTCTTGACCTAAAACACTCAATATCTATTAATTCTATTGAATGTATTAATAAACAACCAAGACACCTTCAACTGTCCATTTACTTAGTTTCTGGTTTCTTTAACTAATAAACGTTTGCAAATTAAATTCAAATTCAAAATATTCATTATTCAAATAAACTTGTAAACAAGTGCTTTTGGATCGTCAACTCTATTGCTGGTTCGGAAAGCTGTTCCTACCGAGAAGAGCCAGCAAGAAACTCGGCGGTTGCTCTTTTAAAAATATAATTCTTATGACTAGTTACATAAATCATTTTATATATTAGTTTTATTAAATTCTGTTATACAACTTGCCGTGTATGTATGTGAAGGTGGAATCTTGCAAGTTAAATTTAACCCATTTTCCGGGGTCCGGCTGAAATTTTATATACTGGTCCAGTCTCAATGACGATGCATGTTTATGATAAGCATGACCTGATGTTATAAACTTTTTTTTCTAGCTAGCTAGCAATTGTAATAAGCAGACGACGCCGTGTGGTATCCAGCGGAATAGAATAGTACCACCCTCATTTCTTACCGAGGTGTCGTATAAGGCGGCTTAGGTAAGTTGACCTACCGTGTAGTATCCGGTTAAGTAGAATAGACCACCCTCTTGCTTACCGAGGTGTCGTAAAATACGACTATGGTAAGTTGATGTCAGGCCGGCGGCCGGTCGTAAAATACGTAGCCAAATAATGTAACAACATGTTTATAACATGTAGTGCCGACCCCACTTATAGTGGGATAAGGGCAGGAAGATGATGAATTGTAATAAGCAGACGCTATATAAAAATTGCAAGGTAGTCCAAAATACTAAAAATAAATTCGTTTGAGAAACTACAGTTCAGTAAGATAATTTAAGCTTCTGATGCGCTGCATTAAGCGAACAAAGTTGACACTTTCACTAAGTTAACCGGCAATTGCCAGAAATCACTTTACCGTAACGCAATTATTGTAACACTGAGATCACGTGGTACACTGATTTTTTATTTAATAGAAGCTTATATCCAAACTATTATTATTAATCCGAAATTGTATTTCCGTCGGTTACGCTTTCGCGGCTAATTAGTTAGTTCAATATTAATGAAATTTGCTGATGTTGCAGCTTATATATTGGGTATATATTGGCTTATATATAGCTTATATATGTACTATGTATAGTTTAAAAAGGCGTTGTTTTTTGTTGGGCATAATAAAAATCATGGTACATAATAGGAGTTCGTGGATACACCCACTTTTTATTTTTTTTGTGGTATCCGGCTGAGTAGACCATCCTCATTTTTTACCAAAGTGTCCTAAAAGGCGACTCAGGTAAGTTGAAGTCAGGTAGGCGGCCGGTCGTAAAGTAACCAGCCACAACATAACGACATGTTTATAACATGTTGCGCTAACCCTCCTTAGAGTGGGATGAGGGCAGGAAAAAATTGAGTGACAAATAACGGAAACATTACGGAAGGTTCAAAGGGATGTCGTTATATGCTTCAAGACCATTGTAAGTTCTTTGAACATAAGGCCACAGATCTAAGTCTTAATACAACTTACAATAATTTACAGAAAATAAGAGGTAAGTGGATTAAGTGTTTAGCAGACGAGAAGCAGTTAAACCAAGCGCTATTTCAATTTAACCCGTAATTACTACTTTCACCGCTGATTCGCGAATTTACGTCATCATCGTCATTATATCACCATAAATCATTTTGGTACATACGAGTATGGTTTTTATATTTCAGTTTATAAGTAAAGCTGGGCATGACGCCGCTGAAAGACAAGCGAATGTTAGAATTTTATCATAGTTTGCTAAATAAGTTTGTTTGCTCTAAGAAGATAATGTAGATGTAGGGTTATCGAATAATATTAACTGCAATTAATCAAAGTATTTGTCTTTGTACTTCTCCTAGTTTCCTTTGAATTCAGTATCACGATAATAACCTTTGTCATTTATTTCCTTAATTATGTCCATACCTTTTTGGTATGGACATACTTGAAGATAACAGATTTAAACGTTTCTCGAATATGATAGCAAGTGCCACTTGGTATGAGTAGGTTAGACCACCCTCATTTCTTAACGAGGTGTCGTAAAAGGCGACTAAGGCATTTTGATCCTCCGAGTGGTATCCGGCTGAATAGAATAGACCACCCGTCCCTTCGTTTCTTACCGAAGTATCGCAAAAGACGACTAAGGCAAGTTGACGCGCCGTGTGGTTTGGTTGACGTAAGGCAGGCAGCCGGTCGTAAAATACCTAGCCAAATCACATCACAACATGTTTAAAAAATGTCATGCCAACCCCACTTAGAGTGGGATAAAGGGAGGAGAATGATGATCGCACGATATAAGAAGGTAATATTTTTTTTACTGTTTAATAGTTTATGAATGCGTTTACTTTGAGTCATGTAAATAAATGCATGCTACTTAAATATAATTTTTACCGAAGATTTAAAGTTGAAAGCATGCTGTTTATGTAATTTAGGTTTTCTTTTGTTGGTGCTATTTCCACATACTGGGCTTTAGTAATTAGTTATGGACCCGTAATTTTCCGGCACATTTGGGTGTTATGTAATACTGCTGCCTACTTAAATAATTGTAAGTACAAGTGACTTATTTTATTATGAAACTCACGGCCTAAGCTGTCTTCACATCGATTATTGTATAGTGCAAACAGCGTGCTGTTAGTAATTTAGGATTGTATTTTTTTGTAGAAGGAAATATATTGGTGATTATGTAAAGAAATAAAGTGACGTGGTGGTTTTTTATTATTCCACTCCTGAGTAATAGCCTCCTCTCTCCTTAAAAAGAAGGATCATAGCTTAGACTACAATGGTGCTCTAATTCAGATTGTTAGTTTAATAATATTCAAACATATTTCTAGGAACATGCGTGTTTCATCACTATGTTTTATCCATCGAAAAATGTTGAATTATCAATATTAATTTAGCTCATTAGATTTTATTCAATTCTTACAGATGCCCGCCCATAGTATTATGCCATTATGGCTATAAGAAAAAAGTATTCTCTTCTTTTTCAACTGATGTACGTCCACCACTGGACATTTTAAGGGATATCCACACGATCTTCTCCCCGCGACCGCGTTCATTTTTAGGCCCACCTGTTGAGTTACTCTGCTGAGGTAGTCGAGAATCGTGTTAAGGTCCTCCAGAGACTCTTCCATAACGACTATGTCGTCGGCAAATCTGAGGTAAATGATGTTCTCGCTGTTAATGTTGATATCATATCCGTCCCAATCCAAAATCTTAAAGACGTCCTCCAGTGCAACGCTAAACAGCTTCGAGGAAATGACATCTCTCTGTCGCACACCTAGCCGTATTTGGATAGGTCTCATAGTTCTGTCTTGGACACGGACAGACATGGCGTGTTTGTACAAACACTTCAACACTTGGATGTACCGATAGTCGATTCGGCATCTCTGCTGCGATCTTTATGCAACCCATGTTTTACCGAATCAAAGGCCTTCCATAGTCCACAAACACCAAGCATCGTGTCTGGTTATACTCTTCAGTCTTCTGTATGACCAACTACAGCGTGAATATTAGGTCTATGGTACTGTAACCTTTTCGAAAACCGGCTTGTTCGAGACGCTGGAAGTCGTCGAACCTACGAGCGCGACGAATCGTTATTTTTTTTTCTCATCCAATATTTCCAAGTTTGGGGTCAAATACCTATAGATTATTAAAGAAATACGCGACTATCAGGTTTTAATAAAACTTGTCTTAGAAAGACTAAATCCAGAAAGACAACTTTTTATAAAGTTTTTTTATGCCATGAATACCAAATAAATAAACTTACCGAAATACAAAGCGCGTCTCCTTGTACTTTTCTCTTTTCATTTCCACTTGCTAAACAAAGTCACAATATTCCACTGTCCATTGCACAACACAAATATAAACGGTTACATTCACTTCATTATTATCACTTGGCGAAATTCACATTCAGAAATCACATTCAAACGGTTCAGACGTCTGCGACCTGTAAATAAAAAAAAGTATATAAGAAAAGATCCATGTACAGGACACTTTCGTTTATTAAATTGACTAGAGCTTATTAAATAAAAGTATAAAAAAATTAAAGTAACGGCCTGTACTATCCCACTGCTGGCTAAAAGCCTCCTATTTTGCGTTTTCGGTGAGAAGGGTTGAATCTAAGAACCACCTCGTGAATTAGTAGGTTACACATCCCCAGAATTCTCCTGATACGAGTATATGCAGGATTCCTCAGAATTATTTTCTTCACCGAAAAGCGTGTGACAAATTGCAATTATTAATTACACACAAGTTTCAATACAAAACTCATTGGTGCCTGCACGGGGTTTGAACTCGTGACCTCTCGAAGGAGTCGCTCGGTCTTACCGTGCGACTTTCAGCGTAATAATCTATAAAGCTTAATACAGGCATGGACACTAAAAAAAAAACAAATTAGATAGCTCCAATTGACTCAAAAAATATCTACTTATATAAATAAAATAACTGAATTTGTTTAACTATTTATAATAATATAGAATGTGTGTTTTATACAAAACAGTACTGTACTGTTACTGTAGTTTTTTTCATACTATAACTTAAAATACCCTGTTCTATGTAGTCTATACTATAATTAAAACCTTAATAATTTTCTCTAAATTTATCTGTAAATATTATTTATTTAATCATAATAGAAAATTTGTAATGCATAAAATCAACATTTTATACGGTACAAATTCTTTTATTTGATACCTGAATTGCAAATAATTACTAAATGAGCCGATAAAGTGCAGCTGCACAGTCTAGTATCATGTTTGACTCGGCTTTTAGTTACGAAAAACTTTTGCAATACTGTTGATGTAGTCTGGACAAAAGCGATCAACTAGACCTAGATTTAGACCAATTCTCCCAGTCACAAACTTACTTACAAAGATCTTTCAAATTTTGATTGCAAATTATATTGATTATAAATAGTATGGGTGTGATAACTATTTTATTATTAAAAGCTTTTATTTAATTTGCCATGTATGTATGTGAAGGTGGAATCTTGTAAGTTAAATTTCACCCACTTATCGGTGTACGATTGAGGTGAAATTTTACATAGTGGTCGAGTTCCGATGACAATGCATGTTTATTATACGCATGATTTGATGCTGCTACCAGGATTAGCTCCAGGCGAGGTAATCCCTCAACGTTAACAGTAGTTACATGAAATGTTGATAAAAGCTTTTTTAACTTTACTTGTTATAATAAACAATTTACTGTTATTCTATAGACAACATATCAGTTGAATGTTAAACCTGTGTATTGAATTACCTTTTGATCTTTTTAAAAAACAAGCGTACAAAATATTCATACACTTGTGTCATGTAAGATGACATGACACGATTTTTTCAATTGCATAAGCAATAATCAATAGAAAATTGGTCATGCAACTGAAGTTTCGGAAGCTACGTGCAAATTGATAGGTTACAAAAATAACATCACTTTATATTCAAGTCATAAATATTGCTTGTCGTAGAATTTATCTTTGTAATCTGCTAACTGGTATTGACATCACGCAGCGGTTATATATTCTGAAGTTGGTCGCTACAAATCGTGAGAATACTTGTTTGTTGCCAACAGGATACGAAATACTTAAATGGATATTCACGATCTCGATTTTATTAAATAAAAGCCAGAAGCGAGTTTATTGCCTTAAGCTGCGCCAAAAGTTTTAAAATTTAATTGGATTATAGCGTATTAGGTTATAACAAGTTCGGTGTTAAGTTGGTAAATATTTAAATGAACGAGAATGGACAAGTGAATCCCCGAAAAACATTAAGCAGTATATAACTGTTATAAAGATAAATAATTGCTCTATAAAGATGGCTTTATACTTTATTAAAATGGTGAATTCTAAGTGATTGGTACTAATAATATGAAGGTATAATTGGTACTAATAATATGATACAATAATCAGATAGACGCTGGACAAATACATAGTAACAAAGAGACAAAATACATAGTAACAAAGAGAAAAATAGTTCAGTGGTATTCGGTTCGTGAATGAAATTTATGCCAATTATCGTGAAAACAAGGACGTTTTCAAATAAATTCCACATTACTCGGTCCCGTGTTATTTAAATACCAAATTAATTTTTGTAGCATAAAAATACAAAACCAGTATGCAAGTATTAAAATAAGAGACCATTTATTTTAATACTTTCTATTGTATATATAGCACGTTGAAGTTCATTACAATTCGATACGGACGACTCGCAAATGCAGTCTCATTGCAAATTTCCCAATATTCGCAACGATTCTCTGTGAAAATCTACGTATTACGTTCCAATAACATTTACTTGAATTTGAATAGTCAGTTAATTTATTGGTCGAAGAGTTTGCTAGTTTATTAAATGCTATAACATAATCAACCGATAAGGAATTCGACAGAGTGAGATACAAGAAAAATCTAAATACATTGTCCTAACAACATATCATTGTAGTATTTGGTAAATACTATAGCATCATAGTAGCCACAACAATTATTAAAAGATTTGAGATGATTTAATAGAATTTACATACAACTTTTATTTATTTATTTTTATTAGATCCAACAGAATTAAGTGTAATTTAGAAATTAAAATAGAAACAGTTTAGGGTTTATAAGCTTACACCTAATACCATTTATAGGCAGACATAGCATGCAACTTAAAAATGTACGATGACATTATATTTTTAAAAATAAAAACTAACTATGAAAAAACTATATAAATAAAAATCTATATATAATTAAAAAGGATTTGAAAATGGATATTAATAAGAAACTGACACTACAAATATGATAATTAAAGTATTTTAGAAAATTTATTTATATAAAATACTTTAATTAAAATTATTGAATATTGCAAAATATCTCTTTAAATGCATTTCTACAATAGCAAAACAGTCGTATCATTTTCCTTTGAGTTGCGCTAGTTTTATTCATCAACACTTTATTTTATCGAAATAAACCTTTTTTTATTGCTCGCGTAATCTGTATTTAATCGTGCCTTTCAGTACCAATGAAATTGTAAGTAGAATTTTTTTGGCGCCAAAGATTTTATATCTATCGAATTGTGTAAGACGGCCTTCATCTTTAGTCGCCAGGACCCGCGGCTGTGTGCACCATTTGCGAGCAATCACTACTCACCAGCACCTATAATTACTCATTAGTTTAATGGGTCTTCGATCTCCGCTCCATTATATGCTTTGTCACGATTTTATAACCGCTTATATTTCATGATGGTGCTTTTATTTCATTCAGTCTTTGTGTTTATTCGAGATATATGTATATATCACCCTGCCGTTATCGCACTATAAGTGGGGTCGGCACAACATGTTATAAACATGCTGTAACATGATTTGGCTGCGTTTTTACGACCGGCCGCCAGCCTGACGTCAACTTACCTTAGTCATATTTTACGACACTTTGGTAATAAATGAGGATGGCTTATTCTACTTAGCCGGATACCACACGGTGGGTCAACTTACCTTAGTCACCTCTTATGACACCTCGGTAAGATATGAGGGTGGTCTATTCTACTTAGCCGGATACCACACGGCTATGTATTTATTCGATATAGCAACCATTCAACCATTGTGGTGTAAGGGGGGAGCTAGTTTCCTCCATCAACTAGTTAGCTAAATTGCCAACCTCAACTACCCGCGGTGCACACTTTTTATGAACCGAAGAGACTCCAACGACCGGTTAACGACGGTATAGCCGACAGCAGGCAGCAACGTTGTCGGTCTAATTTTTTTTCAATGCAATTATTATTTCATTGTATGATATATTAATTACCGACGTGTGGAGTGCGGCTGAGTAGAATAGACCACCCTCATTTCTTACCGAGGTGTAGTAAAAGGCGACTAACGTAAGCTGATCCACCGTGTGGTATCCGGTTAAGTAGAATAGACAGTCTTCTTTCTTACCGAGGTGTCGTAAAATACGACTATGGTAATTTGATCTCAGGCAGACGGCAAGTCGTAAAATACGTAGCCAAATCATGTGACAACATGCTTATAACATATTGTGCTGACCCCACTTAGAGTGCGATAAAGGCAGGAAGATGATTATGTATGATATATTAATATATAAATTACGTAACCAATTTACTTATCTGCTCTATTTAATATTATAGTTTAGTAAATAAGTTTATTATTTTAATAAAAAACACGATAATTACAATTACGTCACCGTCGCGGACTTTAAAGGTTTTGGACACAAGTACATGTATTTGTAAATAGTAGTAAACCGACCTTCTCGTATTAGATTACTGGCTTAAGCCTTATACATATTGTAGAAGGACAAGCGTGTTAACACATTAAAAAAGTAAATATAAGGAAAAAGAAACAGCAAACAAGGCGACCACATCTCGGTCAGCACAGTATAAGTGTAATTTACGCAAGAGATGGCGCGGTCAAACATCGATCACCACCGGCCTTGCCCGAAATTCTTAGGTTACCCAGTTTATGTGGCTTCTTCATTACTGTTTTGCAAAACCATGTAATAAGGATTTTTTTTACTTTTGTTGAATACAATCTTGTAATTTCCACTAACATCATCATTCTTTTTTTTTAATCTTTATTTTTAGGAGACTTTCGTATCTGCAGTTACATGTCAGCCCCATCACAACTTAATTAGATTTAACTAAAATTTTATATTAATACATATAATAAAATAACTAATTATTTTGCTTCATTTTTAAGAGAAGCACTAGTAAACTCATAAACTTTAATGGCCGAATTACACAAAGGAGAAGCTACAATTGAATTAAAATAACCGACATTCATTACATTTAAATTAAATCATCATTCTCATTATTCTCCTGCCCTTATCCCACACTGAGTGGGGTCGGCACATCATGTTATAGACATACTGTCTAATGGCCAGTCGTAAAACGCAGCCAAATCATGTGACAACTTGTTTATAACATGTTGTGCCGACCCCAGTTAGAGTGGGATATGAGCAGGAGGATGATGAAAGTTCAAATGTATACGAATAATAATTACAAACAGTTATTTTATGTAAGCACATAAACTAAATACCTACACCTATAGCCCAACAATATTCCTAGCCTTTATCCACCTTACTTGTTAATATTATTTCATATGCATTCTTATGTTTTAGTCATTCCATTGTTATTCAAATTCATTCTACTTAATGGTTGAAGGATGGGACGTCATCACAAATGCAATGGTGATACATGGTTGGGCATAGACAATAGTGTTTACGTCATGTAAAATTACTGAATTTTATGAACTATAGATTTTACTGACAATACGAGACGTGAGAAACTATAACTGTAGATAGTAATAAATTAATTTTAGTGGCAACATTTTGTTTATGGTACGCATGATTACTAGTCCTGCACGTATAAATGTATGAGAGCAAATAGTGTTTACTACACTTAGCACTATATAGATTTTCTTTAAAAAAACAGGTCATGTTTAAATAATTTGATCATAGTCATCTTTCTGCCCTTATCCCACTCTAAGTGGGATCGGCACAACATGCTACAAACATGTTGTCATATGATTTGGCTACATATTTTATGACTGGCCGCCTGCCTGACGTCAACTTACCTTAGTCGTATTTTACGATACGTCGGTAAGAAAGAGGGTGGTCTATTTTACTAAACCGGATACCACACGGTGGGTCAACTTACCTTAGTCGCCTTTTATGACACCTCGGTAAGAAATGAGGTTGGTCAATTCTATCCAGCCGGATACCACACGGCGGGTAAATTTTAAAGCATAATATGTTTGAGTTATACATTTATTATTTTTTATGTTATGAATGCAGTTTGATATTTAATAACTAGCGGCCTGCCCCTGCTTCGCACGGGTATAAAATATATATCCCATGCCACTCAGTGAAAAAAAATGATTAAAATCGATCCAGTAGTTTTGATTTATTCATTACTGCCCGTGGCCCGCAAGAGTTAAATTTGGAGAAAAACAATTTCCCTCTCCCTATTCCAAGAAGATTTTCTGCTATCTTTGAATATCTAAATTCATATAGTACATATTTGCGTATTTATTTTAACATTTTTCCCTATGTATTATATTTTTACAATTAATTACAGAATGTCTTTAAACAAACTCTAGAAAAAGCGACATCGCTGCTAAAGTCGAAGTGTTATAGGGCGAACGCGGCGTCCTCACGGCATTTTAAATCTGTAATATCTCCGAAAATGTTCACTTAAATTACATGCTGTAAACGGCTATATTGATCTATATTAAATCAACTATTTATTTAAAGTACTTAATTGGATAAGGATTAATGCTGTATTGTATAAAAATTGCTTCAAAAATAAGGAATTATTTTTCGTAAAAAGTAAATGACAAAAAATGCTTCTGTGGGTTATCCATACGAGATAGACATATACCATCGCGGACTTTTCTGTAGACCTTTTCAAGGTGTACAAATACTTAGTACATTATTTTGATAAATCTCGTAAGGTTTAGCCAGCGTTAGCAATGCAAACGGAAAAAAATGTAATTATTTACAGAAACCTCAAAAATTACAGTATTTCTTTACTCTATATTGAATGTTATTATACGTACAAACCTTCCTCTGGAATCACTCTATCTATTAAAAAAAACCGCATCAAAATCTGTTGCGTAGTTTTAAAGTGTTATGCGTACATAGGGAAACATGGACTTTGTTTTACAATTGATAAAACAACCTTTCTACGTGTTTATTATTTTATATATTTTACCATAAAATCATGAACTTCCATGAATAGTTCTATGTTATTTCTGAGTTTAGCATCTTATTCATCAAAAGTCCGTTATTTTTATTTTATTTCAACGCAAGAACAACAATTTTATTATGTAAAATAAAATTTGCATTTTTTAGCTATTCTTTTAATGGATTTACATCAATTAGTTACTGTAGCACATTTGTCAAATGTACACTAAATAGCAATTTCGCGCTATTCTGTAATATGCGGAATGATAATGCCTTTTAAGTAACTGTTCTCAAGCTCTTATATAAGTCTTTAAGTTTCAACTGTTTTCGGTAACAGAAGATGTTACAATATAGTCGAGCGGATTAAGTTTTTTGATATATTTGAGAAAAATATGATTCATTTTCGCTAAGGAGCTGTAAAGGGCACAATTTATAAAAGACTGGTATGTCTAGCCCGCTCCCAGGGCTAAATTCAAAGTTACAGTTATAAAAAATTCTCCGAAACTTTACAGGAACATCCGCTGGGTCTCCAAATGCAATAATTAGACAAGACAAGAGCAGAATGTAAAAAATATATATCCGATTTGTTTTATCTAGTAATAAGTTTAACTTTGATATATTAAAAGTTTATTAACAGGGAAGAATTTTAACCGTTTCACTTATTATATCACGTATCGCCAAATTCCAAATATAATGGTATAATAAAATTTCTATAAAACAGTAGTACTTTTCAGTTTTTGCATTCGGTTACCATATTATTAACTTATACCTATATCAAAGAATAATATGAACAATCAATATTAAAAAAGTATAGCCATTTAAATTTCTTTAAATCGTGACTTAATTTGTTTTTATATGTTGATTACTTAAACAAGTGAGATGGATATATATAAAGTGTGACATGTGAGAAAGAGATAGTAGATCGGGTTTAGTTAAATGTCAAGATCGTAGGCAGTTGTTGTGTTAGCTGTGTTGCAATTTAAGGACTTGTGCTCAACGGATTTGTATTACGGATAAATAATATTTATTGAATCTATTATTAATATAATAAGATCACGCTAGTATTTCTTATTATATAATCTTTTGTATTGTATTCAAAATAACTTAATGTACGAGTAACTGAGGATGAGTACTTAGAGTACTTAAGTGCAGTTAATATTTGTTTAAGAGCAGTTCCGTATTTTTCTTTCGTTTTAATTATGATATAGGAACAATATTTAAAAACAAGTATTATACCATATAAGCTTACGAAAAATGTAATTCGTTCATTTAAACAAAATTTAAATCTGTATATCTTTTACACAATCGAATTTCTATGCCGAATAAAGATTGTTAAATATTTATATTATGCAAAACTTGTATTACATTATATTGTTGAATATTGTTAAATAATGGTATAGTGTAATATTAAGTACTATGTAGAAAAAAATATCAGTTCCACCGTCCAATATCAGTTCCTCAGTTGGGTACTGTGGTACCCGAGTAGAATAGACCACCTTTCTTACCGAGGTGTTCTAATATACGACTAATGTAAGTTGACGTCAGCCAGGCTGGTCGTAAAGTACGTAGCCAAATCATGTGGCAACATGTATATAACATGTTATGCCGACTCCACTTAGAGTGGTATAAGGGCAGGAGGATGATGATGTAGAAAATATAGAACCTGGTTGGCACGAGCCTTGCTCGGTAATTTTTTACAAAACCCCCTACATTAATATACCCCTAATTGCAGGAAAACGTTGAAGCCGTTTCCAAGATCCCGAATATATATATACAAAATTAACTCATTTAAATAGTAAAGATTAGTTGTCAATTGTTATTGAAAGTCACTTTTAAATTAACAATAACTTAGTTCTTGAATTAAATTTAAATTTGCTCCATTATTCTGAATAATGGTGCATATTAATTATGACAGTTGAATGTTTTATAGCGTTTCGAATGATTTAATGTTCAAATGATCGATTGCCACGCTGACTCGGATTGCTGTTTCGACATCCATTATACTCACAGTTAAATTTGTTTAAGCCGTGAAAGATAAGGTTGTATTTTGAAACATTGTTTTCTATAAAGCGTGAAGTTGAAATCAGCTTGAAATAACACTATCAGTTCATATCTTCCTAACGGTTGCCTCTTATATCAAAAGAGCACGGAAGTCACGTCCTATTACACTATAGTTCATAACTTGTACATACTAGAATATAAATCTTCAGTAATCAAACAATTTATCAAAGATCTTTACTTAATATACAGAAATTATATAACATCTTGAGTAATATTTCTGTACGTTTTACAAAGACGGAGTTCAGAATAATAGTTTTTTTAACTGAACGAATATAAATGTATATGATATACTCATACTTTATACATACTTTGACTGGCCCGTTGGAGCAGTGGGTAGTGACCCTGCCTTCAGCTCCGCGGGTCGCGGGTTCGATTCCCGCCGAGGGCCAACATTTTCTATAAATGAATTTGTTGGTCTTTGAGCCTGGGTGTGTATTTGTATTTAAGTATGTATTTAACAATTATATATGTATATATTCACCAGTTGTCTGTCACCCATAACACAAGTATTAAGTTACTTACTTTGGGGACCGACGACCGTGTGTGTAAGTGTCCCATATATATTTATTTATATTTATTTATATTTATATACGCCACAAAAACTAAGAAGCGGCCTGTTACTATCCCACTGCTGAGAATAGGCCTCTTCTCTCCGTTTTTTGGAGAGAAGGATTGGAGCTAAGACGTACCACGCTGCTCCAATGCGGATTGGTAGGTTACACATATCCCTAGGGTTCTCCAGAGATATGCAGGTTTCCGATTCACGATGTTTTTCATCGCCGAAAAGCGTGTGATAAATTGCAATTAACAATTAGACACATAAGTTTGAACAGAAAACTCATTGGCGTCTGCCCGGGTTTGAACCCGTGACCTCCTCGAAAGAGTCGCACGGTGTGACCGCTGGGCTACCACAGCTTATCAGAAATACTTATTATAAAAAAAATACGACATCGTAACTACTTTGATTACAAAATACAAAATATTAAGTTTGAAATAAATTTACCCAACGATAGACGTACTTACATCAAAGTTTAAAGTGGTACATAAGCTTTATTTAATGCAGCAAAATTTTTAAATATATATTTTTTTACTTACGTTTGTTAGGTCTAAATTAAATTATCTATATCTAAAGTAAAATAACTAAATAAATATTTTATAGGATATTTTTATAAGTTTGTTTCAACTTTGTTAAGATAGAACAACATTATTTTTGACTTCGTGAGATGGTTAATTTCTGAGAGAATGGAAACAATTGTCGCTGGTTTAAGTTTAGCCAAATATACTTTACTGGATATCCGTAGCGGAAGTTCAGTAATGATCATCATTAAAACAGATATGTATCGATATTTTTTAATTTATTTTTGTGCAACTGTTCTTTTTTATGTTTGATTTTTTCTTGAAGGACAAAATACTGTTCTAGACTCTTGGTCTTTAATTGGAGAATCTTTAAAAAATTGTCCTCGAAGGACAATAGATTAGAAATAGTTGTAATAAAAAAGCTAATGTTTTATATCAATTTCACATGCGATATGAAATACTGAAAATTACTTATCTTTAGATTTTTTGGAAAATAACATTGAAACATATAAATAGTTTTATCACATTTTCAAATAGTTTTTTTATCCGCCACCCCACAGCAGTGTATCGTGGTTGGATTTAGTTGTATATTGCTTTTTCTAATTGTATAAAGAAATTTAGCTACAGAGTAATAATATCCTCTTACGATTGCTTATTTAAAAAAACTTGTGTATCTTTACAGAAGTTTATTTTATTTTAACAATAAATTGTTAATGAATAAAAAAACTTTTGTTATAAACAAAAGTTTTTATATTATTATGTGTGTCTATTGCTTACTGCAGCATCAACGCACTTTAGGCATTTAAAGTGTTGATCTTTTCCGATGTCTTAATTCTCGAACTTTTGATATTAAAGTATAACTTTTAAGCAATTCAAATGAGCCATTAAAAATATTTAAAACCTTTAAATCATTAACTACACACTAAAGTTTCTCAAGTTCAATCACAATTTAATGCAATAATTATAATTTACTATGCAATGTAAATATACTTATAACTCAAACGAGAAGTGCAGTAAATTGTTATAATTGAGGCCAAGGATGTGTACAGTCGTGCACGTACGTCGAGCTCTGCAAATGGAATAATGTACCTGTCGATATCGGCTAACAGTCCTTGCCGTCCCTTTACTCATATGGAACAAAGTTCACACAACACTAAGTCACTCGGAAATCGAGACGGAGGTCACCGGTTGAGTGCCGTCGTCGCACGATCACTGAAAACTAACCTCCGCTCGTGTCTCATTCTCGCGCAGCGCACCTCTGAACCGCGAACGAAAGCGAGCGTGAAAGGGACGTAAGATCATTTCTTTCTTTCATTCGTTTGGCGAAAACGGCTTTCTTAAGGCATATTGTGCGTTTTCTTAATCGATTTATACATAATTCAACCTTGATAACAGAAAAATCGCGAACATATTTTACATTAAATAGCCATTAATGTTTGGAATGCTAACATTTTAATGACTAAGAGTGTTAAATTGTAGAACGGTCATTCTTATTTAAATAAGCAGCAGAAACCGTTGATAAAATGAAAGAGCATATTTTCAATATATAAACAACGAAACAAATACAACCAAATTTCGGTTTTTATTCATTTTATTTAGTTAATTATATGTGTTGCATAATGACTGCTGTCTGACCTGTAAGGTATGAATTGATAAAGAGGTTGATGCTGGTAATTCGTACTAAGATCAATAATTATTGAGCATAAAAAAATTGCAGTAAAGTTTATGAAATTAGTAGAAACTAAAAAAAAGCTTCATTATTACTATAATATTATTAATTAGCGATTTGGACGATGGAATTAATTTTAATAAAATCTTTTTATTTACTGACATTAGATTATACAAAATATTCACGTTTGATGAAGGACAATAGTAGATATTGACTTAATTTATATTATATAATTAAACTTGAAATTTATGAAAATAGTGACCGCCGAGTTTCTTGCTGATCCTTCTTAGTAACTCTTGAGACTTTTCCGAACCAGTGGAAGCTTCATTCGTAAAAAAATCGAAAAATAACAAGCAAATTTTCAAATGTATAATACTTACATAGTGTATAATTACATTATTTATAAACGTAATACTCTTTTACTTAAGGTAAGTGTGGAATAAGGAAATGTGTATAACACTACGCACTCGTGCGGAACTTTATCCGCTTCATCTATAATTTTATACTTTTACTAAAGTATAATTTTCCACGTAGTATTTTTTTACTGTTATTCATGAAATTTTTTGTCATTGTCAACTTCTTTACCCTCGTTAATTAGCTGTTATAATTTTGTGTAGAGTGATTCTTAAATACTGATAAATGTTACGCGATTGTTGGTAATATTCATTTAATAATTTCACTATATGTCAAAAGATAAAGTTTAAAGCAATGGTTTTAACAATATAGATTGTCTTAGTATATTTATAATTATTAGATTTTTTCAAGGAAATAGAATCTATATTTCTGTACATAATTTAAAGCATACGTCGACCTTTGTATTTGACTTATGTATCGTTTTTTATATAATTTATTTTAATGAGTATCCATTAATGTTTAAATAATTTCAGCTAATTAAAACTAATGTTTGGTTGTGTTTTAGACCTATATAAAGTGGCTGATACAATCTTAATTCGACAGATGTTTACCTTAACAAGGCCCATTCACTGCACTTTTTTAAACGACAAAAAATGGCATATTTATGTTACTTGTATAAAATATTTCGATAGCCTTTTGTTTTATGACTGTGTAGAACATATATGTAGAGTCAGTTATTACTTCTCTGTCAATCGTCCTTGGGTGAATCTACAGTAGCAGTCACAACCTTAAGATATAAGTGTATAAGAGACGTTCGAAGGTATTATATAAATCGTAAACAGAGCATGTAATTTTAAGACCAGCCACGGTTCGTTAAGTAGATGGTTCAATTCGCTTATAATTCTCAGAGTATCATTTATGTACTCGTTCTTAACATTATTTTGGAGTGTGTAATGATTATATTCTTTAATGGCCTATCAGTTTTAATAAAGTATAATATAACAAAGTAAAGTTTTGCAGTTATTATAGCAAATTGTGTCCGTAATTCCTCTTTCATAAATGTGTAGTGCACGTAAACAAATTTCTTATCGCAAGCCAGTCTCTTTTTAGTTCTAATGCGGCACCTTGTAATAGTTTATATTACAAATAAATGTAATATAAAACGTGACTATATACTTCAACATATTATCAAATAACAAAATCAGACAAGGGTTAGTTAGGCTTTATAAATGTGGCAACAGTAAACATGGCCAATCACGCGTCTACGTGTATATATAATAAATGTTATTAGGGAATTTCGTAAGTATATAACTTTAATACTTGGAAAATGAATATTAGAAATTTGATTCGGCTGTCCATTAGATTAACTGGCACTCGATTAATGTTAGACTCCAATTTTATACTTCTGTCACTTGAACGACAGATTATATATTAGTACCTACGTTGTGGATATGTGAACGATTCGTTTTTAAAAAAATTAAGATATATCCTAAATAGGAATATGTAATTCAAAGATTAGATTATATTCTAGTTATAATTTCTTTTCTTAATTAGCATTATAGCGAACTTATACATTTTAACTAGCTTAGCTGTAAAACTATTATTACCTTGGTTTTATATTATAGTGGCATAAGGTAAGCGTGCTATGTACCTGATTAATTTACCTTTTCCTTGTTTTCCAAACATATTAGGTTATCAGCACACACGCACAAGATCTTTGATGAAACGGCCGTTTGGTGTCCGGCTGAGTAGAATAGACCACCCTCATTTCGTACCAAGGTGTCCTAAAAGGCGACTAAGGTAAGTTGACCCGCTGTGTGGTATCCAGCTGAGTAGAATAGACCACTCTTTTTCTTACCTAGGTGTTATAAAAGACTACTAAGGTAAGTTGATGTCAGGGAGGTGGCCGGTCCTAAAATACCTAGCCAAATCATATGACAACGTGTTTATAACATGTTGTACCCATCAGACTTAGAATGGGATAAGGGCAGGATTTGGACAAGCACAAAAGAGAAAATCTCTTACTACAAAGATTCTGACCAAAAAATGGTTCTTTATTTCTTACGCTCCATTATTGAGCATATTACGTTATGGCAAAAAGCGTTAATACCAATTACATTTAAAATAAATGTTAAAAGTAAAAAAGAAACTCTACGTATCCAGGCACTTATCTGCGCTTTGGCGCAATTTAATATCTTACATTCTACAATTTTAATTAAAGAAAATCCATCAGTAGCCTTTACGTTATCGCAGAGCACATAATTATCATTGACAGTGGAAACATAATATTCTTTACAAGATCAAGTGGCAGTTTACGCTTAAGTAGCTTGTGCCAGTTACCAAGTTCAAGTTAGCTTTTAGAATGAGTTATAATTTTTACCTTTGTCAAGCACTGAGCGTTTTATTTGGTAGAGCTAAATATTGAGCATTTATGTGGATTCTCTAATATGCTCTCTAGATGCCCTACATCACTGTCATATATTAACTTTATATTTAATAACTAATACTACACCACTGACTTCATAAACTTTTACCAGTATACTGCCTCATTAGTGCCCTCAGGCTATCCTAATCCATTCTATACTTGCATGGATTACTATTTGTATACCTACATCGGCAAAAAACAATTTAACATCGGAGATTGATCCTAGATCATTAAAACATATCTATAGAACCATGGCAGCAGAGTTTTTTATTTTGTCGTGCAGAGTTATTGATCATTGTTAAAAGATTTTACATATTCTAATATTAAAAAAAAGAAATTCAGTCTGTCACAATTTCACGGTAATCAATATTGTTAAAATTTATTACAATTGGAGCCCATATTAAAATATATAAATGTCCCGTAATAACATCATTGGGAGTGTAATAATATAAGATAATTAACCACGAGTAAAGCTTGTTTTTATAGAAAAGATGCTTTATCCAAGATAATCATTAAAAAGTACAACGAACCATAGCAATGTGTGCGTTGCATACTGCAAGGCTATATTTTACCTTTTACTTTGTATCAACCTCAAATTATAGCTCGTAAATAATTCAAATATACTCTTGAAGGTTTGGGAACATAGATTATGACACAAAGCAGGCTCCCGGTAGATTTTAGGCCCGATAACAATTATAACGTAGAATTAATTGCCTAATTGTAGGTTGTAGTGGTCATTGTTTAAAATGAATAATCACTTTTTACAGGAAACATATTTTATTGCAAACCTATTTACAATGTAATAAATTGTAAAAGTCGGTAACTCTTAATCTAGCCGATATAATTATCTACATTATTTACAATTAAAAGCGTCTTTTCGGAGTTTTAATAAATTTTTATATATTTTTTAGAATGAGTATTTTATAATGCTACATTATATTATTTTTTAATTTGTTCAATAAAATGCTAAATCGATTTGTACCAAAATTTTTATACTCACACATTAATAAATTAGCACTCTGAAATAAATAGTAATTTTAAATCTTAGATCATATATCGACTCGTCATTACATTCAGAAAAAAATATGAAAATAATACACAAACTATATTTACGATGAATAATACAAGATTATGATAAGATTCAGATATGTATGTAAGTGTCAATATTAATTAATATATCGCACATGCGCTGTAATAGTGGCACAACTAAAAAAACAAGTGTTTTGGGCTAGGAATAGGCTAAATGTCAAAATACACATTCTTTTCAGAATCAATGCCGGCAGAACTTATAACTCAATATTAGGCCGTTCGTGTAAGTAAAGAAAAGCTTTTTTTATGCATTTTCCTTAGCAATGAAAACTTTAAAACCATTAATCTCAAAATATATTTTTTTGAGTTATACCACTATTGCATTCCATGAGCGATATATTACAAAAAAAACATGATTTCCAACGTAGTTGAGATTATTATATTTTATATCTCGGGTACGTTAATTTTCGTAATTGTGGTTTATATAATGTCGAATGAAGTACGTGCATGAAAAAGATCGTCATTTATTTTGCTACACACAATCCTAATAAATACTTACGCCATTTGTCAACGCAATCACAAATATTTTCGACCTAATTTGCTAATTGTCTTTAAGGAATACAATTTAATCGAGAGTAAAAGAAAAAAACAAATAAATTGAGATGGTAAACAAAAATATATGACTGAATTATCTATATTATTTATGTTGTCTATGATCATACAAAATCTAATAAATATAGAGCATCACTAGCATTTTCGGCAGTGTTTTGCTAAGTTCTACTGGAGACTGTTTGCAATTATTATGCTACTGGCTTATAGTTCATCTTTGTAATAATTCAAATGTTGTTGTTATACAATTTATCAGTTAAGCTCCATTTTTTTATTTTAGATAATCAATAAGCGAACTGGTTGAAGAAACTTTTGATCTGTTAGTAATACAAACAGTTTTTTTCGGGATTTGATTGGAGTAACTGTCTAAAATTATTATGTACAGTTCTATTTTTAAGACTAAAAGATTGACCAGTTTTCCATATTTTTCTTATAGACTATGAACTTTAAATTACTAGCTACTTTTCTTTAAACTTTTCTTTCTTCGTTCTATTTTCTGTTTGTTATGAGTAAGTTTTTATACTATCATAATAGTTTTTAACTGTTTCGAGCTTCTACAGTCCTAAGTGAATATTTTGTTTTGTTTATTAACGGCCTGGAATCTAGTCCTTTACGGCAACTAAGTGAATAATTTATAATTTATGATTCAACGACAAAAAGTTCTAAGGTTTATTTATTATCAGTGTAGTTTAAGTTACAGATTGCTCAATAGCAAAATAATAACAAATGGTCTCCAGTAATTATAATTCTATGCAAATAATTAAATATCTCGTAACTATTTGACTATCCGAAGTTTTCGAAATGATGTATAAAGTATGGTAGGCGTCTGGTACGGTTCACTTGCTCGCACGCTGACATGATAGATTTTGTCAGAGGTCGAGGACCACAGGAAAATACGCCAATTTTTGAAACCTGTAAAAAAAGTGTCATAGTAAGTAAGTAGCGGCCTGTTACTATCCCACTGCTGAGAATACTCTTCTCATCGTTTTTGGAGAGAAGGATTGTAGCTAAGACCTACCACGCTGCTCCAATGCGAATTGGTAGGTTACACATATCTTCAGAATTCTCTAGATATATGCAGGTTTCCTTCACCGAAAACCTTGTGATAAATTGCAATAATCAATTAGACACATAAGTTTAAGTAGACAGAAAAACTCATTGGTCTCTGCCCGGGTTTGAACCCGTGACCTCCTCGAAAGAGTCGCACGGTGCTAGGCTACCACATACACATACGCTGGGCTACCACAGCTTCCAGCAGGAAAAAAAGTATCATAAGGTCACAAAACTTACACAGTTAACATACATATACATACTTTCAATTCGTAAGGAAAAACTATTGTAGAATTAAAGTATACAACAGTTACAGTCCCGAATATTTATACTTACGTAACTATGTTTCTTTTGGACAAACTTAAGGAAGGACGACATATCAGGCCGGCCGAAATGATTTATCGCCTTTAGCCCAGTGAACATGGACGTTCGAGATAGTCTCTGGAAATGATTCTCGCAAATATACTGAAAATAATAAAACAAGAAAATATATGCTAAGTATTATTTTAAAAATATAATGAGCTGAAGAAATTATGTTCATAGTTTAAATGTCACCCAAACATTTGTTATACATATTTCTAGAAGAAATTTGTTAAAAAGGAATTTATATTTCCATGACTATCAAAGTTTATCATTAAAAATCTTACAAGTCTCACTGACATAATTCCACTTATATGATCTCGTGTGATTAAATTCCTTAAACTGCTTAGACCACAAGATGACATTTAATGATGCTGAAGGCAATAATTGACAAAAATTGTAGCTCGATAACTATAACTTTAAAATTTACTAATACACTTTAAGTGTATTGTAAAATATTAAACATATAAGTGTTATTGACAATATGCTGTAAGCTCTTTTGAGCTTTTAAAGTGTCTATACTAAAATGTCATCAAGACAATTACTAACCAACATTGTGGTCCTGAGGTCGAACTTGTGAAAGAACTGCGTGATAAATATGTGTATTTCGAGAACATTCGTGACATCCTTTCGCTCTACATCGCGTAAGACGTCGATAAACCATTCGAAGTGCTTGTGTGATGGACAAATCCAAAGGAAATATACCTAAAGTAAACAAAGAACAATTTTACAACCATTCACTTTTTAATCAAGGTTTAAATTCAATATTTGATACTTTATTATTATTATATATGTATTATTATATATGTACTATATTATATATGTATTATTAATAATAAGATGTGGATTTAAAAGGAAAAAGTAGTAGTAGTAAGTAAGTAGCAGCCTGATACTCTCCAACTGCTGGGAATTGGCCTTTTCTCTCCGTTTTTGGAGGGAAGGTTTGGAGCTAAGACCTGCCACGCTGCTCCATATGGTTGGTAGGGTACACATAGCTCCAGATTTCTCTAGAGATATGCAGGTTTCCTTACGGTGTTTTCCTTCACCGAAAATCGTGTAATAAATTGTAATTATCAATTACACAGGAAAAAACGGTAGTATAAATATTAATTTCATTAATTTTACTAAGAATTTCGTTTGTTAGTTAAGGATAAAAATGTCCTAGCCAAAATATTTGACATTGAGCTTTATTACAGTGACAATATAAATAAAACATTTTTACATAAATAAATATGCCATTTAGCGAGTCGCTCACCTTCTTACAAGCAACCCCTGAATATCGATTAGTTGAAGTTCCAAAAACCAGGTCATTTAGTATAGAGGCATACGGAGTCACTCCGATACCACCACCGACCATCACCGCCACTTCGAATTTATACCAGTCTTGATTACCACCTCCGAATGGACCTTGGATCCTTAAATACAAAAATAATTCTTATATATCTTTATTTTTATTGAGATAAAACTTGTTTACTTTTGTAGAAGCCAAGGTCATTCATTACTCTTTAATTTAAATTTTAACAATCATAATTTTTGGCGAAAAAATAGTTAATTGTTGTTTACATTAAGTAAATAAATAAATTATGTAATTTTTTCGTCTATTACTAGTACAGCCTAATTTTTTAACGAGGTGTATTAAAAGGCGACTAAGTTACGAGTAAGTTGACCCACCGTGTAGTATCCGGTTAGAATAGACCTTTTTCTTTCTTAGGTGTCATAACCTACGACTAAGGTAAGTTGACGTCAGGCGGTCGGTCGTAAAATATGCAGCCAACTCATGTGACAACATGTTTAAAAATGTTTTGCCGGCAGGAGGATGAGGATTACTAGTATAGCCGAGAGATTGTTTGTTGCTAAGTTGGGGCCATCCTTGAAGTCGACGCACATGCAATATCATTATATTTTAAGCAGTTATTTATTTTATTACCATCTGCCTTTAACAGTATGAATTAATAACTATCTGAAAACCTTTACTTTGATACTTAATGCATAAATCTAAATTTAAAAAAAAACCTTACTGACAATAAAGTCTAAGACAAGTTTTCAAACAAATGACGTTCTAAACATATTGAGAAGCTTACCTAATTTTGGGTTGATTTTCGGGGTTATAGTTGCAAGGATCAAAATAATTTCTCAATTTCCAAGTCCATGGTCCTTGCGCTTTGATATGGCATGAAAGAAAATTCTCGTGCGGTGCTGACGTTAGTGTAAAGGAGTGGAATTCTTCCTTTTTAAAAGCTGTACAAGCTAATCGCACCCATTGACCTACACAAATAAATTAAGCCAAATCATTATATAATCAAATAAAACATTATTTTCACAAAACCATAATTAGTCGCTTTGTACTATGAAAAAATTTCAATAGGAATAGTAATTGTAATCGTTGACTCACAAAGTAGACTTCTAAAAGAAAATTTCATCCATATTGATTATTGTAGTAGTCGACAATATCGGCAGCACTTAATTTTTTTAATATTTTTTTTGTTCATACATTACAGTTTGCATAGTCAATATCCAAATAAATATTGATGCACTCTTAGAATGAGTAATAATTTACGTATAAAGAGGAGAAGCCTGTTAATATAGTGCTGTTTGACTAAAGTTAGTATTTAAAAAAATAAACACATCAAGACGCTTGATGTGTTTATTTAAACTTAAAACTTTACTTAAAAATTGTATGTGTCACATACAATTTTTATACATACCGGATAAATATTTAAGATTCGGCGGTCTGTAAAACTTTATTTTTATGACATCCGATGGCAGCATTTCCGTTTCCAGCACGTCTAATGCCAAATATTTTGTCCTCAAGGATACGATCTGTTAAATTATATCTATTATGCACTATATTATATTAAAAGTAAAACTCGCGAACATAATAATATTACGAGATCATAATATCGTTATTATACTTAATACTCGCTATTAATTTTCATTATAATATTTTTAACATTATCAACATTCAAAAAGGCCAAAGGATACAGAGCCCCACGCGTTAGACCGACAAAATTTTATCAACACTGTGACAGCCCTTCAGCTCCAGAGAATAGAGCAAAATGGCGGATCATAATTAAAAAGAAATTGCTACATAAAGACCACGTCACTCAGTGGTGAGTATTACGAAGCAAGAAGGAGGATAGTATTTTTATATTTATTAACGTTTTGGCAAATATATAAATGCTGTAGTCACGACAGCTCGAAAAAATGTGAATTAGATAGATTTAAAGAAGAATCAGTGCTTAAAGTAATAGTATAAACGCAAATGCATATTAACCTTGTCAAGAATATAAATAACTGCTGGTCCTAGGAAGAATATCCAAAATCTTGGTGCACCTGTAAGCCTCGCCAATCCATGTACAAGGCATAAAGCGTATAATGCCACATGCAAGGAATGTGCTCTCCAGAACCATGGATACGCTCTTTTCCTTATTACTGGGTGTGCGAATATGAATATGATACACATTATGATGAACAGTAGCACGCCAGTGATACCTTAAACAATAATGTAGATTCAATAAACTACGAGCATAGTTTAAAATAACTGTATTCTATGCTGGGTCATCCATTAGGACGAGTAGTGAGAAATCTTCAAAAAATTAAACAAAAAAATATCCCTATTAAGAATTGTTATATATGAATAAAGGTCCATAACAAATGAGAGATAGGAATAAAATAATTATAAAATATTCTGTTCCTATCAACCAACAAAAATTTCTATGGAAATAAGTTACCATTATTGCGAATATAAACATTTTAAGTTAAACATTTTGAAATTATAGGTATTGCTTATTAAGTCTGAACATTTTCTTTCGTTCGAGGCTAATAATCCCAACAACTTTGAGACATTGCTAAAAGCTACATAATCACATTAATAGTATCTGCAATTATCTACCTGTAATCGTTTGGAAAACCCAATAAGTGATTCCTGGCTTAAAGTCTGATGTGAAATGCACCTCCTTGGTTAAACAACGTAGATTCTCAACAGGTTGTGTAGACACATGATAGAAATTCACCATATGGCCTGCCGTGTGGAGAAGAGAGAAAAATAGAGCCGTACAAGCCACTATCTTGTGAAATTGAATGCTCGAATCCAGTGGAATGTATTGTTGGATACTAAATTCCTGTTGTAAACAAAAAGTATATTAAAGACACTAATCGAAATACGTAAGCATAGTGTTCATGATTTTTTAATTGTTTTAATTAAGTTCTGGTAGTGAAAAAACTAAAAATGATATTCAAACTAGTATCCTCAAATATCGGAGGGTTCTTAGTACATAATGAAACGCTACATTACACAGGAGGTTTTTTAACGTTATGGTTTAATAAAGATCATTACTTTAGTGTACATTAAAATAAGTCTAAATAAAATTAATATAAGTCTAAATGGATTAACATTAAAATAAGTCTAAATAGATGTAAATATCGATTTCATGAACATCAAACTAACCTTTAGTTTTGTTAGTAAATTTCTCGACATAGTCAGTAATAAAAGACTGTAACAGAAAGACAAAGAAGCAGCGGATCCTCTTGTTATAGCTATGCCAACACCCATGATGTGCCTTAAGTCCAGATGTTCAGACATAAACGAGTAATGTGCAAATCTTTCCACAAACAGACCGATTGTTACCACGTAAAAGACAAACAAATAGAATATGTTTTGTCTATTTTCTTCTAAAAAGGTCGTTAAGTAATCCCATTTCAGCAAGAACCAATGCCTGAAAGTGATAATAATGGTAAGTATCTTTATATGTAAGAAGATAAAATTAATAATAATGTATTTGAATTTTCTTAATACATGATTAATTTAATCGCGAATCTAATAGCTATCGAATGAACAATGGTGATTTTACTTGCGATTGAAGTAGAACAAATAGAAAAATTAATGCAGAAGCTTAAATTAAGTATCATAAAAATTATATTAAATAAGCTAATAATAACCTGGTGTTTAAAAATAAAAAAAAACTCAGATGTACTAAATCAATCTTTTAGATGTGAATACTACCTTGACTGTTCCATAGATGGTTCGATGTGAAAACTTGTCATTCTTGCTACGTTCGTCGATGTATCTAAAAAGTTCTGCTTAGCACCTTTACAGTCCAAGCCAATTGCAACGAATTCTCCTTTATATTCTTTCATCATCAGTTTAAAGTCTGAATACGTAAGATGATCCTTATGTTGAAGACCAGCATCCTGATATAAAGTGGTATTGATTATTAAAATTGAAAAGAATATAGTGTATTTCTAAACCAATTTCATCGTATATTTAGAATAAATTATTATTTTATAATTTTTTTCCACGCCTTAATTTAATTAAAACTAAATATAACAGTCTGCTACTAATATTCTTATGTGGAGTTAAACACCATTTACAAATTCTCATTCATAATTGGGTTGTGTTAGATGGCTATTAATTCTAAGAGATGTGAGTTAAGATATCAAATATATAACTTAAAGTTCATAAAAATTACTATTAATTTCATTAGTAAAAAATACTTTTTGAAATGTTCACTTACGGAAAACATGCCATCTATGAGTTCAGTGACATGTTCATCTCTCAAAGAGGTGGTCCTCGCGATTTCCACTAAAGAGCGGAGCATCTCACTTAATTCTTCCTTATCGATGACACCGTTTCGATCATTATCGCACATGTCAAATATAATCCGAAGTTTATCCTCTGTAGCCCCACGAGAAAATAATACTACTGTGTCAAGAAATTCCTGTTTTATAATAATAACGTAGATTAACAAAAATTACTTAGGTATTAGGTTAAAATGTCAACATTGGTGAGTTTTAGATCGTACCTGAAAAGATATTCTTCCGTCGCTGTCTTTGTCAACAATGTTAAACATCTTCTTGACGAATACTGCATCCGCTTTCATTCCAAGAGCACTGGCGAACTCACTTTTGGATAAGGAAGTTCTCATTACAATAGACTGAAATCACACCAGTAATTAATCCATCTGTTTGTTTTTTCCAAATTCACCGCTAAACCGCTGGCCTAATGTTAATGAAATTTGGTACAATTGACCATAAAGTAAATGATAAAAAAGATCCGTCGTTCCTTCCAAAATAGCACAGGTAAAGAAAGTTATATAATTGAGAGTATATTAACAGTTATGTTAAAGCGATTGATGTTGTGGCTACACCTAGTTGTATATGTCTGAGAAAAACTTGAGAGAAGAGTAAGAATAATTACTTCTGGATCAGAATCTTCAGTCCTTCTTCTTTTTTCACCAGGCGCAAAGCCAAAAGTAATTGCATAAGCTTCTCGAAAGAAATGTTCCAATTTGCGTTGTCGACGTTCCCTCGTCTCCGCAGATGCCAAGATTTGATCCCGATGACCCTAAATATTACAATACTCTTTTGAAATCATTACAATACGTTATTTGATCATTAGGTACATCTATTATGATTCACACTTATAATAGGAAGTTTTAAAGGGTTGGCTTAATTAGAAGGGATAATTATTAGTATTTAACGTGATCGATTTATCACACCTGGGTTAGATTTAAAGCCTTCTTATGTTGTACAAGGAAGGTATCTAATTTGACGAGGAATTTACGTCGCGATGCGAGTGAGTCCATCTCTAATACAAGATCATGCTCCCGTTGTACTCTAATCAAGACTAGCGGCCGCTTGTTATTTCGCCCTTCCTGAAATTAAAAATTATATTTCTATATGTTATGTAAATTTTCTTGTTATTTAAATAAATTTTTAAATTGCATCATAAATTTTCTTTAAATTTTGTGTTGTACTTTAAAAAATAGTTTGGTTGCTTAAACTATACATATTATATTCCTGGTCTTTATAATATACGTTATAGTCTAATTTATTTAAATGTTATACTAATATTATGAATAACAGAAAACTAATATCAGTATACTGATATCGACTTCAAGTACTAAATTATTTTTCACAGTTATTTCTTTAATTATTTATCAAAAATTTTATGATATGTAATAAAATCCTTTACCTGACTCTCTAAGACTGTGAGTTGGTCGGTATGCTCTAATGGAACTGTACGTAACTTATCGCCTTTTCGATCGGTGACATGAAGGGCAGATTCAGGACCAAGTCTAAGCTTAACTAGTCTTTTATGTGAAGCGTGCACCCATTCGCGACAAACCATTTTGTCAACCGACCCTAAAAAATTGTTTTTAGATTATTTACAAAACAATCATATAATAATTATGTAATGGTTTCTAGTTGTTTTCGTGAAAATGTCATAAAATTATATAATATACATCTGATGTTGTGGATCGAGACATTATCGGTTGACTAAGAAAAGGAAAAGATGAGATATAACTGATCAAAATTAGGAAAGATTCTTTAAAACATAATATATGCAAAATGCTTTATGCATTTATAATATATGCGAAATGATTATTTCAGTTCTATAAAAATTTGCAATTTAATAAATTTTGAATTCCTGTGGTCAGAAAAGTGAATAGTGTATTGTGTAATGTATTAGTTTTTATTTACAGCGTTAAACAATTGTTATAGAATAAATTATTATATAACAATTGGTGAACGAATTTTGTCGAACAATGATGTCGATTTGTGTATATCAGTTCTTTAATTTATTGGTAACATTAAATATTGTATGTATTACCCTTTTGTTCAGCACTTTTTAAATGTTCCTGTTGTATCTTGAGGCGACGACGACGACTGTTTTGCAATTTCACTACGCCATAGCCCGCACCCGCACACAAGATTGGCACAAAGACGAGGATCAGACATGTGTATATGTAAGCGAACTCATTACCCTAAAACCCATAAAAATAGCGGATACATTTAGATTAGTAGTAATCAATTGACGTCTGATTTTCATTGGAATGGGTACTTTGGATTTTTGTATGACAAACCCTCTACTTTAAGTTGTGGCATTGGTAAAATTCTTACGAGGTTAACATACCTTGTTAAAAAAGCAATAGGATGGGAATAGATCTATTTGATAGATCCAATTTTGTATGGAGCAGAATGCTTCCGAACTATTACTTATTAAAATATAAACGTAAAATTGATTAGATATTTTCTTTCATAATTTAAAGTTAAATAAATAAATTGATCAGTAATTGGTTTTACACACTTACCTCAAAATAGTCATATCCTTTTAAATATTTGCAAGGCGGAAGTTTAGAAGCGTTCAACTGATAAGGTTGTCTGCACGGATCTTTATCACTCCAGTGGAACACATCTCTTTGGATATCGTTAGGTCCGACTGCTGTACTATTAACAATTATATCCCATAATCTAATTCGTCTGAGTTCTTTGATCTCTTCTCGAGTAAATATTCTGTAAACAACGTTGATTTTAGGGAAAGTTAAATTAGCAAGAACTAAGACAAAATTAGATACAAACAATTTTAAAGACTCACTCATTTCCTTCGTTTTCAAACCAAAATCTATCTGCATCTCGTATTCTTGTGAACTGGTCTATAATGATAGCTCTGAATAATTCTCCCGGGTGACCAGTTGATTCAAGCATTCCGCCTTAAAATAATGAACTTATGATAATGTTAAGTTTCCTCTCTTATAATTCTTTAGAGAAACCGATATTTAGGTTACTTACCGATATACACATCAATATTATCGAGCCTCGCTTCATAAACTTGAATCAGTTTTTGTAGTAAATCAGGATTATTTTCGAAAAGTTGCGGATTTATTTCATTGAATGTTTTGATTTTTGGTAGACCAAAATACTCCCTGGAAATAAACGTAATATAATTAAAGATTAACCATTTTGTGAACAAGTAGAGTTGAACAAGAATTCCATTAGTTTTAGGAAACAAAATCTTCTGAAATTACCTAGCCGTATTATAATCAGGTAATCCATTGTCTCGTCCACGCATTATATTTAAGGCACCGAGATCACGTCTCGAGAATTCCATGGGGCCGAACAAATTGTCTCTAACATCTGAGCAAAGGAGTGCATCCTCGCGTTCCGATAATTGTGACGCCATTCCCATAAGCACCTCCTCTATTGGTACTTGTGACATGACATCCTGAAAATGAACCATAAGTATAAAACATGAAATTTTATTACATAACACTTGGTGGTTCGAAATCAGCATAAAAGGATGATGGTGAACGATATCAGATAAAAGTTTTGTCCTACTTGTAGACGTAAGGACTATCACTATTAGTTAAGATTGTAATAGTACTAATTAAAGTAATTACATTGTAAGTTTATTGTTCGTGTTTGAAAGGTCATTGGTCATTACCACTTACATTTCCATCCCACCATGTCTGGCATAATCTAATGGCGTCATGCCCGCCGGGTGCTCTGCCATATTTACAATTTCTGTCCCTCAATAGCATAGCGGGCGGTACCAGGGTGTGTCCAAAACGAAAGGCAGCTACAGCAAAGGCGTGTGTGACACCTGGAGCTACTTCTGCACGGTAACCTCCGTATGGTGATATGGGGACCCCGAGGAAGGCTGGGACGTATTCATATAAGATGATATTCTAGATAAAAATGTAAAATATAATATGATTTTTTTTTTATTAAATCGTCTAAAGTTCGTTTCTTAATCTTTTAATTTATCTAATTTATTAAAGCAGTTGTTACTTTGCGGAATTCCATAAAAAAATTTCGAAAGACTTATTTTGCTATAATCCGTGTTTATAAGAGAATATTACGTAGATTCTCTAAGCGCAGGAAGCAGGTAAAGTTACATATGTTATATATACAAGGTATGTGAGGTTGCTGCACTTAGCATTACAAAGATTAGCTTAACTTTTTTAATTTATCTACTTGTTTATTGATTCCGTAATAGCTATTACTTTAACGACACTTTAATAGTGTAATTAAGTTAAGATGAACAAATACACTTTTTAGCACGTGACTCAACCTCATCCAGAGATAAAAAAGAAGAGATACATCATCTTCTCTTAGCATTACAAATATTAATAGAAAAATCAAGGAAAGTTGCATGTTTTTTTTATATACCTGTAAGCTAGCTATTACAATTCGCCTTGCTCTTTGAAATAGCTGTTCATCACTCCAGTCGGGATGCTGTCGATGCACGCGGGCTGCTACCACATTGTGCCAACGCATGAGCAAAATACCGAAGGTCACCATCGCGGGATTCTGGTTGGTACGAGGGTCTCCTAGCACTGTGGTAAAAAATTGGTTCATCTAGGTGTTCGTAAGTAACTATACAGTACTTGTTTGTTACACAAACTGCATTATAATCATTCTAGTTCACCATAAACAGTTCTGTCCTCTAACATGTTCAATGTTTTTGGGTCCTAGTTCACTGTACTGTGTGTAATTTTGATTGTGGTTGTAGATTTCTATATATGAGTATATTGTGTGTTTTATAACGGAGTCTTGAGTATAGTTTTCTTTCTACGAGTGTTGAGTGTCTATATTCTACGGGTTATATTAAAAAAACCTATTTAAAGGATTTATTCCAATGATGATAAAGGCTCGGTTAACCAAATTTTGTAGCACCAGCCTATTACTATCGCACCCCTAGACACACGCCTCTTCTTTTCTTTTTTGGTGGCTGGTTGGAGTTTAGTCCCATGACCCTGCACCAATGCGGGTTTGTGTGTTACATATAGTGTAGGATTCTTCCAATAATCCTAGGAATTCTTACTTCAACAAACAGCGTGTGATTAAGTACACAAGTTTTAAAAGAAAACCTCATTGGTGCCTGCCCGGGATTTTAACCCGCGATTCACTGGAAAGAATCAAACGGTCTCAATGTTTGGTTATCACAGTTTTTTTAGGTGTTCTGTTTTTGCGTAAATAAGTTTAATTTTAATAATGAGCGTTACTGTTAAATAATATGAGGTTTATGGAATATTTCTTACGGAAAAGCCGCTCGGCGCTAAGCATTCTCATATAGTGGGGAACGGGATTATTAAATAGTGGAACGCGTTTGGTGTTCCGCATCGGCAAACCGCCCTCACTCGCGAGACTTCCATTCTGTAATAAGAAAATAGATTATAACATATTCTAATAATTAAAAAGGATGTAAAAGAAATGAATGTCGAAATAGTTCAATTACTTATGAATGGAGAATATCTCCTAATTGTCATACACTCTAATAGGGGTGGGCTTTAACCAACTTAATTAACTTCCTTATATTATAAAATAAAGAAATAGCCCTTCTTGGTAGTATTTTTTAATTATACCAGTGTTACATACAAGTGTTATATGTAATACTGTTTGATTTAAGTTATATTAAATTTCTTTTATATTGGTTGGTTTTTATTATATCAGATTAAAATATTAACATTTTAATGCATGTAATTTTTTACTTAATAAACCGTTTAATTTAATGTGTACAATTAAATTGACACTGATAACCTTAATAGACTTAGTTCAACTCGTCAATTACAACGAATCACTCGAAATTGCAAATATATTAGGGGCACCCGCGACTTCGTATGCGTTAACTTAAAAATTTAAGGATCTCAATAATCCAATGTGTGTTTTCCAGAAACAAAAAACAGGTTTTTCTTTCTCATTTTGTTTCGAATTGTCACGTGTATAAGCTTAATTGTGCCACAGATTATTAATATTGGTCCAGGGGATTAGCCGCGAAAGCGAAGCAGATCATCAGATAGACAAACAGACAGTCATACTTTCGAATTTATATTATTAGGTAGTATGGACAAACATCATCTTCCTGCCCTTATCCCACTCTAAGTGGGGTTGGCACAACATGTTATAAACATGCTGCCACATGATTTGGCTTCGTTTTTACGACCGGCCACCTGCCTGACGTCAACTTACCTTAGTCGTATTTTACGACACCTCGGTAAGAAAGATGGCGATCTATTCAACTTAACGGGATACCACACGGCGGGTCGACTTACCTTAGTCGCCTTTTACGACACCTCGGTAGGAAACGAGGGTGGTATTATTCTATTCAGCCGGATTCCACACGGGACCGAGGCATAGAAATTGATGTGTGATTAACGTCATAAATTCTTCTACTTAAATATGCCCTTAAGAGGACTTCACAATGTCAATGTTGCAAACTATAGGAAATAACGTAAATCAGCCGGATACCACACGGCGTTAGTATGGACAAACAAACACGCTTAATTTGAGAATAGTATGTGCATATGAGTATGAATACTGTAGGCATATGAATGTACATAAAGAGGCAGGCCTGGCTGCTGGTGGCACCTGAAATGACCTCATTGCATTCACCCAGGCTTCGCTCGTGCTGTATACGAAGCTGCCATCAATCCATGATGTTATTTGGTTTATCTGAAAGAAATAATATAATGATTGACACATTTATTTACAACGAACATATACAAGTTATGTTTAGCTGAATGGCCGAATCTGGAAAGGAGCTAGACGATGCATCTCTCATCGAGATTATTATATTATATTTGTGCCGTTTGCAGTTTACGTAAATTGCTTCGTCGGGTCACAGAGGGTTGGCTGCTATTCACACAGAGAATCGACTTAGCAATTCAACGCGCTAACGCTGCCTTCTCGGGACTATTCCACGTGGTATTTGTATAGTACGAATGTAAGTAATCTAGGATATACATAACTTGCATATATATCTATTTAAAATTTTGAGCCTTGATAGCTGTATGGTCAATTTTAGCCTCGTCATTACAGCAGTTTAATATCTATATCTATACTAATACTACAATAATTGCTTGTAAAATAATTTATAAAATATATATAATATAATAAAAAAAAATTATTTGGTAAAATAATTTATACTAAAAATAATCGAGGAAGGCATCACGCTAAGATGAATAGGAGAGGAGCAGCAATAAAAAATAGTACAATAGTAATAACACGGCAAAATTTAAAGCTTTCCTTGAGTGCGCTGTGTAAACGGTGATAGTTATTCAAAAATCATGTATTACAAATTTGTTCCCCTCTAAAAGTTCTTACTAAAAGCATATATCTGTCCTTTATGGTTAACCGATTTTAACTATTTTTACTTTTATCAAAGACTATATTACGGTTTTAATGTTTCCACGCGGGCGGAGCCACTGGCGATTCCTATTAATAATAAAATACTGATACAGAAAGCCTATAATACTATTAAAGATTACGTAAGTGACAAAAATGCGTGGATTTAGCTATTGTTCCATCATCACAATATGAAAGTGGCGAAACGTAACTAGATATAAGAGTTATATTATGAAAAGAACAACCGCTGAGTTTCCTGTTGGCTTTTCTCGAACCATTTTCCGAACCAGCAATAGAGTTGATGATTCATAAGCAATTAATTGTTAACAAGTTAACTTGAATAAATAATATTTTGAATTTGAATTTTGATTGGACAGCATGATCCTTGATCACGGCACCACAGATTCATACCCTGGGCAGGTATTTACGACTTTTCTCGACACACTTATGTGCCTTTATGCCCTGAGTTATTTACAGTTTACCACGTGCTATTCGGTGTATGCGAAAATCGTGAAAAAACCCGGCTTATCTCTGTTAAATTCCTGGGATATGTTCAAACTACCAATCCACAGTAAAAAATAAATAATTAAGTATTTTATTTGAATCATTACTTTCGATGAATATCAAAGTAACATTTCGTTGAAATATAAATGTGAAATATGGCGTTGCAATAAGCTGTTGGCCTCAGAGATAAATAAGGTGAGGATAATTATTTACATTATATTAAGAAATAGTTGCTTTCGATTAACTGAAACGATTTCAATTAACATTCTATAGCAATGAAGAATGTCTTTAACTTTATTATAAATTGTCGGTACTTATTTGATGTTAATCAACACCAACGTATCCAGATGCGATCTAGGTTATGAGATGCCGTTAAATTTTATTGCCTAGAATTTAACCTTCGATATCCAAACGTGCAATCATTTTTAAAATATATTTCAATCGATACATATATTTGTATTGTATTTTACTTACAAATTTTATTGCGTAGTTTACAATACACTTAACATAAAGCCAATCTTTTTTTTTATAAATATTTTGGACACTAACAAACACGGTCGTCTATCCCCAAAGTAAGTAACTTAATAACTTGTGTTATGGGTGACAGACAACTAGTGAATATATGCTTATATAATTTTTAAATATATTCTTAAATACACCCAGACTCGAAAACCAACAAATCTTTTTATAGAAAATGTTGGCCCTCGGCGGGAATCGAACTCGCAACCCGCTGGGCTGAAGGCAGGATCGCTACCCACTGCGCCAATCTTTAACTTCACTTTTAGTCTCATAAGTCTTATGTAGTGTGTTCAGAATGAAATGGAACGTATTACAGAGTTAAAGGTAATGAATGGAAAAAAGAGAATAGAGGAATGTAAGTGTTCGAATTTTAAAAGTAACCAATATGAAATGTGACGAAAATTTATAAGTCCTATCTACCTAATCGGTACTAAAAGGAAGCGATTACTCACTTAAACGTTAAACAAAACTGTACTGTAGGTACAATGGTACCCAAAAGTTAGTCTTCTACTTCTTCAGCATTGTTTTTATTTAATATAACGAAGCTTTAAATACCCGCAAGCCTTTGTGCCGTTTTCAAATCACGCTCAACGGCTTAGCGCTTAAAAAACTATTAGTCAGTTTAAACGTAACGGAACGTTTCAAAGTACCTGTTCTCTCGGGCTGTTGGGGCTCTGACCAGTAGATCTGTCATATGCAGCTCTGTGAAATGGCATGTACATAGCTCCTTTGCACTCGGGGTCATACATATGGTCACACTTGTCTACCGGGATACGGTGCTGTTCGATGGGACATCCAGATTCAGACGCCATCACTATTTCGCCAGTTACAACTTGACCTAAAATAAATAAAAATCACTCTAAATCTAGATTAGCTACAACATAAATGTTACATTTTGTACTACTAACTAGATTCTAATGTTTTCCTCCAAGACAACAATATTTAATAATAATAAATAATAATAAATACATGGGACACGGTCGTCCGTCCCTAAAGTAAGTAACTTAATACTTGTGTTATGGTAGACAGACAACTGGTGAATATATACTTATATACATATAAGTTTACCAACAAATTCATTTATAGAAAACAAGTAAACCTTCCTCTTGAAAAAAACCGCATCAAAATTTGTTGCGTAGTTTTAAAGATTTAAGCATACATAGGGATATATGGACAAACAAAGAATGTGACTTTGTTTTATAGCCATCGGCGGGAATCGAACCCACGACCCGCTTAGCTGAAGGCAGGATCACTACCCATTGCGCCAACGGGCCAGTCAAATTTAAGGATACTTTAAATTTTACTTTTTTTTTAACTTATGTATATATACTTATGTGTGTGTATTATGTATTTATGAAATTTTATATATTTCTATATATAATGCCTTGTGGTATCCAGCTGAGTAGAATAGACCACCCTCATTTCTTACCGAGATGTCGTAAAAGGCGAGTAAGGTAAGTTGACGCCAGGCAGGCGGCCGGTCGTAAAATACCTAGCCACGTCAAAGCACATCCCCACTTAGCTTGGAATTAGAGCAGGAGATGATATTTGTATATTTCAAAAGAAATAAAGATTGATTACTTTTAGGATTGCAATTTCTTACAACGACTTACCTTATACTTCTTTTTAATTTAAACTTAATTTATTTCAAACTGGAATTAATTTACAAAGAATGTATTAATAATAATAATGTCATATTTAGTATTATAAATAATGAATTTGTCTTATTTTACATATAATTAGCCGTTATTTCTGTTTTTGTAATTAGTCACTATTTTGTTTTTGTTTTCATATTACCAAAAAAAGCGAGCAAGGCAGTCCTGTTGACTAATGATGGGAGTCCATCCTGTCCTCTCATGAAGAGCTTGGAAAGAGTTCGTGCACCGGGGCGATCCACGCCTGCCATCATGTAGACCCCATCTGCATACGACGCAGGAGTCTTCCGTGTAAGTCGACTTCCTAGGGAGAATAGGATAATTTTGTATGCGCAAAAAATAAAATTTTAAACATACTTAAAACCTTAAGGAAAATAAGCCAATCAGGATTAGTTAGGTGCAGCTCAGAACGGTTGAGCGTAATTACTCTCTAACGATCATGGGTTCAAACCCCGGACAGGCACCAATGAGCATATGAACCTTTTTAAACTTATGTATCTAATTGATAATTGCAATTTATCACACGCTTTTCTGTAAATGGAAACATCGTGAGGAATCCTGCATATATCTAGAGAATTCTAGGAATATGTGTAACCTAACAATTCACATTGTTAGGTGGTAGGTCTTAGCTCCAATCCTTCTCTCCAAAAACGTAAAGAGGAGGCCTATGCTCAGCAGTGGGATAGTAACAAGTCGTTACTTTTACTATATAGTTTTGTAGTAATTTCTTTTATTTTTTTTTGTGGTCATATAGTGGGAAATTCTATACATGCAATAGTGCTGTTATTATGTATAATGCACGCCGTGTGGTATCCGGTGGAATAGAATAGTACCACCCTCATTTCTTACCGAGGTGTCGTAAAAGGCGACTAAGGTAAGTCGACCCGCCGTGTGGTATCCGGCCGAGTAGAATAGACCAACCTCATTTCTTACCGAGGTATCGTAAAAGGCGTTTAAGGTAAGTTGCCCCTCCGTGTGGTATCCAGTTAAGTAGAATAGACCACCCTTCTTCTTCCCGAGGTGTAGTAAAATACGATTAAGGTAAGTTGACGACAGGCACGCAGCCAAATCATGTGACAGCATGTTTATAGCATGTTGTGCCGACCCCACTTAGAGTGGGATAAGGGCAAGAGGATGATGATACGTATAATGCATGCAGCGAGAATTTTCTTCATTAATCGATATAAAAACTAATTCTTATACCGTTATCTTCTTTAATAGGATCACAAGGGTATTTTAAAAATTAATTACAAACATGTTAAATAACAATGCACAACAGGAACACGGAAGGTTGAGAATCAGAGCGGATGTATGAAAGGAAAGAGTTCATTATAATGATCTACCATTAACACTTAAATGGAAGTAACTAATAATTACTTAAATCATCGATAGAGGTATTTGACCTCGTTTAGTGCATATCCCGTTCTGCTTGTTGAGCCGAATTTATCCGTGCTAAAAAATATAAAACTGATTAATACTTTAAGTCTTCAAGTTTGTGGATGATGTAATTTTAACCCGGATGATGTATGATAGTAATTATAAACAATACCTTCACGGAATCCTACTTGAATACTTAGTAATAGATAACATTATAGAATTAGGCGTTATTTTTCAAAGATTCATAATATAAAACTAATAATAAAATTATTTTGCTCTAACCACATCATCATCCTCCCGCCCTTATCCCACTCTAAGTGGGGTCGGCACAACATATTATATACATGTTGTCGCGTGATTTGGTTTCGTATTTTACAACCAGCCGCCTGCTTGACGTATACTTAACTAAGTCGTATTTTACCTCGGTAAGAAAGGGTAGTCTATTCAATTCAGCTGGATCCCACACGACGCGTTGGCTTACCTTAGTTGCCTTTACGATGCCTCATTTAGAAATGAGGGTGGTCTATTCTACACAGCCGGATACTACAAGGCTAATTTTTCTATTTAACAGCTAATTTCTATATAATTCTCAAAAACGTAGGCACTACAAAAATTGTGGCAAAATTGTAGTACTAAAACTTGACCAGTGGATTGGCTTTGAAAATGCAACAGATACCGCCTAATGTCTGAAACTGTGACAGACCTTTCGAATTTAAAATATTTGTATGGACACATTACTACAGACGATGATCGGAAGACGGTTATTTGCTTACTTCACCGATACCTACTTATCTATTATGGTCCATTAAATTGATCCATAAACATTCATTGCGTGAAACGTTTGAATAATGTTAAATATTTCGTGATTGATACTCGCAGTTAAATATTGAGTTGGTCTAGCAAATCATGTAGGGTCACAATTACTTACACTTATCTTCGATCCAGTATATTTGTAGTAGTCGACTAAAGTCTGGTTATTGTTTAACCACGTCAAGCTACTTTATTTAGGGAATATGAAGGTGTGTCCTAAGAAGGGATGTCCTCGTATTTTACAAACAAAAAAGGAATTAAATCAGAGATCGCATATCCAGTTTACTGGCTTGGTATACTATTAAAACGACGTTGTTTTAATTAAGCTGATTCGCTGACACAACTAGCAAAAGAATTGCCATTTATCTATTTGTGGAAAAGTATTATTTAAAATAAAAATGATAACCAGTTACGACCCAAGTTTTTTTACAGGGGAACGTTGTCGAATATCTAAAAAATGTTAATTTCGTTTGGATTCGTGAACGAACTCCACGATAAAACCAAAACCAGTTATTGGTAAAGCGAGTAACCTGATGATTTCTATAAAGTAACAGCCGGTTACTATCCCACTGCTGGGCGTAGACCTACTCTATTCGTTGTAGATAGAAGGATTGGAGCTAAGAACTACTACGCTGCTCCAATGCGGATTGGTAGGTTATATATATATCGCTAGAATTCTCTAGAGATATGCAGGTTCCTTCACGATGTTTCATTTGCCGAAAAGCGAGTGATAATTTGCAATTAGCAATTAGACACAATTTTTATATGATACAGCGACGATCACAAATTCTTTGTGAGCAAAGTACGAAAGCGACATGGAAAATCAGAATTCGGGCTCTGGAATTGAATTACACTACAATACATTAAATAGGTTTGCATAATTCTATGTAGTTTCTAGAATTTATCAATTTCAGTCAGATTTGGTATTTGATGAACAGCAATGATAGCTGTGATACCTCTGTACTTGTCTCAAACATCACAGTTACAATCGCCCCAAGAACATTATTGAAACGACACAAAAGCAGCGTTATTACTACATCAATACTTCTCTTTATGATCACTGTCAAATTTTGAAGAAGTCATACTGCTGATATCTACAGGTGTATAATTTGTTCTTCTCTACAACCAGGCTTCAACTTATACTATTTCGGATATTAGGCCTCAATTTTAAAGCCAATAAATAGCTCCTAAGATATTAAATAAATATTTTATTTATTTAGTGTGGTACGTGGTAAATGGTAACCCTAGGCACGCGTGATGTTTGGTGGCGTAACTCACATTGGTTCAATCGACATGAACTTCGAATTAGGAGCGAGGAGATCTTCGAACAGTTCTTTTGTAACTCGTGATAAACGTAGCTCGATTATAGTTGGTTGCACAAACACGCTTTACTTTATAATTTTTATTTATTATAACAACAAAGCATTCTTTTGTCTTTCAAAGTATCCAAAAATCAAATTGTTATAATAAACTAAATAACATTGACTTTGATTTTAATTAAAATAAGTTTGTCTGGGAAACCTCGTCGGTCAAGTATAAGTTACATAAAAATTACAGTTTCGCGACAGTAAAGCTTTAAGTGATAAATCAAATATTTTATCATATCACTTGCGGCTTCGCCCGCTTATAATCAGTGTGTCACAAAAGACACAAAAGTAGTTTTTGTGAGTTAACCATAAGAGATAGAAACTGCTCTCCTGGAATTTTTTGTAGTATTTTTGTAGATCTACAATTCCTTAGTACATAACTTCATTGTATCTTAGGTAGTTTATGCGGCGCACGTGACTTAATCTCCCTAAGGCGAGTTTTTTTTACAACCACGCGACCAATTCACTTCAAAAACTGTACAAAAATCACTTCAGTAGATTTTGAGGAAATCGATCACATACAGACAGACAGCTTTTAGGGACTTCGTTTTATAATAAGTATAGATATAGATTTATCATATTTTAATATAGAATATGATATCACCATATTTTTAGAGATAATGGGATAATTATATTACTCCATTATAATAGATAGCAAATAAGATCAGGTTGAGTTACGAACGTGGTTAAACAATTAATTAAAAACATCGGAGAATGGACTCATTTAAGAAATGTTTGTTTGAATTAAAATACAAAGAAACCAGCAAATTTAACGCATAGTGTTTATTTGACAAAATTATTAACCATCTCTTTCATTAATTAAAAAATGAAGTCAAGGCACCGGTCAAACCAGACTAGTTTTTTCCTTCACGAATTGTTTGGATATCAAAGAATAATATCACTATAGGAACGAAAAAAGTCTAACATGCGTAAGAATTAAACTACGCCGTGTGGTATCCGGCTGAATAGAATAGTACCAACCTCATTTCTTACCGAGGTGTCGTAAAAGGCGACTAAGGTAAGTCGACACGCCGTGTGGTATCCGGCTGAGTAGAATAGACCAACCTCCTTCTTACCGAGGTGTCGTAAAATACGACTGAGGTAAGTTGATGTCAGGCAGGCGTATTATCATTATTCATCGTGTCATTTGTATTATTATTAAGCTGTGATGGCCTAGCGGTGCGACCATGTGAATCTCTAGAGACAAGCATGGGTTCAAACCCGGGCAGACACCAATGAGTTTTTCTATTAAAACTTATGTGTCTAATTGATAATTGCAATTTATCACACGCTTTTCGGTGAAGGAAAACATCGTGAGGAAACCTGCATATCTCTAGAGAATCCTAGGGATATGTGTACTCCTAGGGATATACCTACCAATCCGCATTGGAGCAGCGTGGTAGGTCTTAGCTCCAACCCTTCTCTCCAAAAATGGAGAGAGGAGGCCTATTCCCAGCAGTGGGATATTAACAGGCCGTTACTTACTTTACTCACTTACTTAATTTGTATTAACCTACTTACATTATATATCATTATTGAATGCATTACGCAATTAGGGTGACAAATTAATAAAACGTTTATCAAGTCATGTCATCTCGAACTGTGGATTGAATGACGTAAGTTATCAAGACTCAGTATCGCTTTCGAAGGCTGGTTATCGTCATAGTAGAGGTAATATACCAGTCATGCAATTGCAAAATCTAAATCAGAGTACGTTATACGGATAGCTACCTTAGAAACGCGACTAAGTTTAATTCAACGATACTATCTGAGTACTTAATTCCACTTTATGCGCTTGACTTAACAACGACATGAAAAATCTCCATACCAATAATCACTTGGATCCGTTGCTCCATTTGTCGTGAAGAGAGACAAACAAACACACTTTCCCAAACACATCTGGATATTGTACGAATATTTAATTGTTTAAAATATTTTTTTTACATATGTGATTTAATGATACTCTCGCTTAAAATTTTGTCAACATAATGGTTGACGTGTCAGGAACAGTACACATTAACGTGATTGTCTCTATTGTTAGGTCGTACGAACAAGGAAATGCATTAAACCGTTCTTGAACTCTGAGATAAAAGCCAAAAAATTTCGCATAAAGAATGCAAATCTTGTTATAGTTGAAGAAAACAAAGCCGGAAACCAAAGCTGACAATTAAGGAAATGCTAGGAATAAGAGAAGGAGGAAGAAGATGGTACTCGTGCCTAGTACATGTTTTGGGGATCAACTTTCTAATTCTTTAATGGAAACTAGCTTTTCTAAAATATGCATCTCGAGTAATAATCATGTCTAGTCGATTCATTCAATTTCATTTTCGAGTTTTATTTTTACAATTCAAAATAAGTTGATATTACCTTTATTTAAGCTGTGATGGCCTAGCGGTGCGACCATGTGAATCTCTAGAGACAATCATGGGTTCAAACCCGGGCAGACACCAATGAGTTTTTCTATTAAAACTTATGTGTCTAATTGATAATTGCAATTTATCACACACTTTTCGGTGAAGGAAAACATCGTGAGGAAACCTGCATATCTCTAGAGAATCCTAAGGATATGTGTAACCTACCAATCCGCATTGGAGCAGCGTGGTAGGTCTTAGCTCCAACCCTTCTCTCCAAAAAAGGAGAGAGGAGGCCTATTCCCAGCTGTGGGATATTAACAGGCCGTTACTTACTTACTTACCTTTATTTATACCCTTAAACATAAAGGTGCATTATTTATCTTTTAAGGCACCATCGCAATCCTTTCGGTCTATTATTTATTACTGACGATCGTGGTCTTGGTCAAACTCTTGAATAGATCAGTTAAAAGAATTTCGAAAATAAGTGTTGGATAAGATAAGATGGCAAAATTAGGTGTTGTTTTGTTATGACTAATGTGCTCTGCTTTTTATTGTGTAACTTATTCTATTTGGAATTTTAAATAGATTCAAATTACTTTTATGATTCACTAGCCAGCAATGGGTCTTACATTATTCAATCTGTTCTTACGTGGCTTTGTGTAATCACTATGCAAGTAGTAAGTTTCTTTATTTAAGTTTTCAATAATCCAAAGTAACAATCTAATTAAACCAGATTGACAATCTTCCATATAAAGTATTAAATATTCATAAGATATTTACTGGTCATGTATATATATATATATATATATATATGTCGGGGATTTAGATGGGTTTTTATTGTAAGCGACATCGGCGTTCTCTATATTTCCAGTCGTAGAATCAGTGCGCACATCCGGCGCCGTCGAGTCTCAGATGTCCAATCTGTCATATCGCTTTGTTATCAGCGCCACCTTACCATGCATTTTACATATGCGTCAAATATCACAATCACAAGCGACAGCTATTAGACAACCTTGACTACTGACTCCATGATTCGGCTAAAGTATCCCAAATGATAACAGATGTAACGCCATCTGTCCGGCAGTTAAACAAGTCTATTATTATCTTCACTTCTCCGACACGGCCATACTGACAGAGAGCGCGTTCTCGCGCGGTCTCATGCATGATGTGGTCACAGACGTCATCAGCCATGGGTCTAAACTTTAAGAGTTTCCCCAGCGAACAATCCCTTACCGTTAAGCGAGTGTAGCTCAGTACGTAGCGTCACAAGCCAAAAGCACGGAGCTTGTAATGCTCAAGCGTTGGAAGCAAAAAGCGCAGAGCTTTCGATGCTCCAGTGTTGATAGCACAAAGCGCGGAGCTTTTTCGATGCTCAAGCGTTGGAAGCACAAAGCGCGGAGCTTTCAATGCTCAATTGTCGCAAGCATAAAACGCAGAGCTTTCAATGCTCAAGTGTCGGACGCACAAAGCTCGGAGCTTTCAATTCTCGTGTCGCAAGCATAAAGCGCGGAGCTTTCAATGCTCAGATATCAGCAGCACAAAGCGCGGAGCTTTCAATTCTCGTGTCGCAAGCATAAAGCGCGGAGCTTTCAATGCTCAGATATCAGCAGCACAAAGCGCGGAGCTTTCAATTCTCGTGTCGCAAGCATAAAGCGCGGAGCTTTCAATGCTCAGGTATCGACAGCACAAAGCGCGGAGCTTACAATGCTCAGGTTTCGGCAGCACAAAGCGCGGAGCTTTCAATGCTCAGGTATCGCCAGCACAAAGCGCGGAGCTTTCAATGCTCAGGTATCGCCAGCACAAAGCGCGGAGCTTTCAATGCTCAGGTATCGCCAGCACAAAGCGCGGAGCTTTCAATGCTCAGGTATCGCCAGCACAAAGCGCGGAGCTTTCAATGCTCAGGTATCGGCAGCACAAAGCGCGGAGCTTTCAATGCTCAGGTATCGCCAGCACAAAGCGCGGAGCTTTCAATGCTCAGGTATCGGCAGCACAAAGCGCGGAGCTTTCAATGCTCAAGTACCGGCAGAACTCAGACCAAGGTCAAGTATGAAATTCGTAGAACATAAGGCAAAGCTTGCCAATAATTTTTATAAACACAAGAAACGATTTTTCTTACCAAAATATGCGCCCAAATTGCCAACATATTGTTGCCGTTTAAGCAACTCATTGTTCAGCCTGGTCATTTAAAAACATGGTGGAACCACGTCCACCTCTATGTGTATGAACTCCTGGAAGGTCAATTTTACTGCATTATTGGAATGAACCTTTTTTTTTTTAAGGTCTACCATTACTTGTCTAATTATTTTCGACATATTTGTACCCTGACCGATGAGCCTGGTTTCACGAACTGGTAATAAATCATACCCGCACTATTCCACCAAATACATCTGATGAATGTTAGCGCACACTGTATACAATAACACGATATAATAGAATACCACTATTCCCGCTGCGAGATTCACTTCTCTTAAATAACGAACAAAGACTTACTGTCACTGAAACGTTTTATCAATAAGAAGAGTCTACCGGAAACAACAACAGCACAGTGTTGCCGCCATTTTAATCAAAAAGGCGCGAAACTCTTGTTTCATGACTGTATTGCTATAAAATACAAAGCGGAAGTCATTGGCGACCACATGAATACTACGTATTGCAGTATGTTTTGCAGATTAGTTATTTTCTAGGCACACGGAACGTTTGCAAATTTCATATTGACTTCATTTTTCATCACAAGTGTATATCCGATTCAAAAACCACCAGGTCAGACCAGGATTTGTGGCGAGAAAGCAACATCAAACGAGCTTCCAGACGCGCTTGTTTCTGGTTTTCGTTCAGCTCATGAGGAACCCACTTATCTAACGTTTCATTTGAGTCAAATGAGTTGATATTGTCTGTTTGCTTACTTTGATCATAATTCATAAGCACTTTGAGATGGATCAGACCAAACGGTGAACTTTAATATGTCATTATTAACCTTTGATTCTGGGCGACGTTTGTGGGGTTAAGGTTACCATTTCGGAATTTGACAAACTTTAGATTATAGTATGATTACCTTTTATCAGCAATATGTGTAGCAATATGTAAACATACGTACTGTCAAATAACAAGCTGTCATAGTTGTCCAAACTGTAAACTACAAATTTCATTCAACTTATTATTTCTTTCGTAAAACAATTTCTTTGAAATCGTCCGCTTTTATTATCCATAATGTAATGAATAAACGTCTCTGCTAAAAGGATTAATAATTAAACGTAGCTTTTTTTTTTAAATTAGCATACATACTGTAAACAATAGTACAAGATGTCACCGCTATCCCGCGCATCAAACTCAAACTTAATTTTCTTAATTGAAATAAACCTGTAAACTAGTGCTTTTGAACCTTCAATTCTACCGCTGGAAAAGCGGAAAGCTCTCGCTACCAAGAAGAGCCAGCAAGAAACTCGGCGGTTGCTCTTTTCAACATAATACTTATAACGAGATACACCAAGTCATTACTATCTTGTACAGGGTCGGACAGCAGCTACGAGAATATCCACGCACTCTTCCCGTCAAAATAATCCTCAACAGTATATTAGGCTTTTTGTATCAGCCTCTCTTTAATAACATTTTTAATTTGCTGTTAAGTCAAAGCTAAAAATGACTGCGGAATTTTATCATAAAATCTTATACCCAAACTCTGGTGGTGGATAACGAACTCGCCGTGGCTCCATGTCACCGAACGTCTTACGAACATTCCCGATCGGTCGGATGGTCGGAGTATACGGAATAATAAATGGAGGTTTCGATGGCAACGGAATAACAAGCCGTCTGATGTGACGTGACGTTTGCTTTGGGATATGGTATTAATTACGAGTGCGGGAATACAAGTTAAATTATAGTTTAGAGCTTCATTAAACCTCCCTTCTGGACCTTCTTTAATAAACATAATAATGAAAAATACTCAACCATCTATGCAGTGTATGCGAGTTTAGATGTGTAACCTACCTTGTACATTCATATACAAGACACATATTATATGTAATACATACACGAACATACTCACACCAATACTGATGTACAAAGAAACATACACGGTCCCACGATGCACCACCACGCTAGGGAAACCAGATCCCTTGGTGAGAGTAAACCCGAAGTGACATGCGTGCGTGTTTGGGCCTGTACTATACAACATTAGTTTATATACACGATAATCTACATTAAAAAAATCGATTTAATTTGTCTGACAACAATTTTCAGCCTGCAGTTGATTGGACGCCAAAACTCTCGAGGTTCTTTCGCAATGTTTCATGACACACGCCCACCAGCCACCGGCTCTACATTGTACCTATTGTTATCACAAACCTCTATTATTTTGTAGGGATAAGAATATGTCTCACTTGGTTTAACTATAAATCTGGGATTCTTTTCGATAAAAACGATGTCGCCACTTTTGAAGGGACGTATCCTAGCTGCCCTTATCATAGCGCACCTTATCAGCATAAACTTGCTCGTCCATCCTGAACTTTACCTCACGTCTAAGTTCGTGAAGGTTAAATATATCCTATTTTTGTTACTACAAAAGGCATTTTTGGATAAGTAGTTAGTTGTCCATCAAGTGCTATGAAATCAGTAGGCGTCTTATTCAACAAATCTGAACGTACCTGAGTATCTAAAATACCTGAGATAACGACTTCAACCTTGTTAGTTCACTCCAAGCAGGCTCAAACCGGTCGATCATGGCAAGTTTGTTACTCGAGTACTCTATGTAAATCTTAGCTGGAACACTGGTATACTGCACTATATTAAAGATATATGAAACCGTATATGTATGAGGTCATGAAACCTCTTGGTCCGCAAATTGTCTTGACAAACGCTCCTTCGCTTCATTTCACATTTTGCACAATGGGTAAGACTTAGAGGTCCATTTACGTGCTCGGTCTCGTAGATGCGTAAACACAACGTTTCGCGTTTCGTAAGCTGTCCACAAATTTTCAGTACGGTTATGCTCTATTTTGTCGCACCACTCTGCAACTGTAAACTCAGAATCGTCGGAATCGAACGACGGTATGCAAACGTCACACGGTTTCCTTGACTTCACGTTACGTTTTGAGATTGACACTTTGGTATTACTACGGCCTAAAACTGTCGGCCATGTCGCGAAAAATACAAAAAAAACAAATGAGGCATACTTATCATTAGGCAAAGCCATGAAACGATCATCTATTTGTGAGGTCGTATTTTGATCATTATCTCTTAGAACCGCCATAACTTTCAACACGAGGTGTAGCTGAACCACGAAAATATTTACTTTGTGTAGCCACAGGAGGGTTGGTAAGCACATTAGGTAAATGCTGTTCCGATCCCACCGCTGCTGTCGGGGATTTAGATGGGTTTTTATTGTAAGCGACTTCGGCGTTCTCTATATTTCCAGTCGTAGAATCAGTGCGCACATCCGGCGCCGTCGAGTCTCAGATGTCCAATCTGTCATATCGCTTTGTTATCAGCGCCACCTTACCATGCATTTTACATATGCGTCAAATATCACAATCACAAGCGACAGCTATTAGACAACCTTGACTACTGACTCCATGATTCGGCTAAAGTATCCCAAATGATAACAGATGTAACGCCATCTGTCCGGCAGTTAAACAAGTCTATTATTATCTTCACTTCTCCGACATATATATATATATATATATATATATATATATATATATATATATATATATATATATATATATATATATAGCGACATAGTTAGTATGGATCGAACATAATTTTAAGTATATTTAGTATGACATAAAGTAAATAATTTAAAATAGTACATATATAAATATTTTTTTTTACTTTATATTGTCAGTATTCTTCCATAATGGATAAAAGTTTTTTTGTAAATTAAAATATCTGGCATTCGCAATAATATTACATAATAACAAATTCCCGTTAATGTTGATGACATATTTGGCCTTCCTAAATTGGATGTATAATTTATTAAAGACTTACCTTAAGGGTATTTACGGCATGTATAATACACGAATGCACAATACCTATTCGTAAGAAAATTAATGATACCACTTACATTATATAAATTCCACACATATTTTATGGCTCGATACTGAAAATTACTGCAAATTACTCTAAATGTCGCTTAGACATAAGTTATAAGCATTACAAAGTTCATGAAATGAACTTAAGACTAAATATTATTGATTTTATATCTTTGTATGTCCTTTGTTAATATGGAGTTTCAGTTTAAAAGAGCGCGTTAAGATCATGCAGTTTGCCTTTCACCAAAATGAACATTGCAGTCCGAACTACGAAAAGGACCGTTTTGACATTTACACAACTATTGCAGTATTATATTGTTTTGCGGTTAAGACAATTGTTTTTAGATCGTTGTGTACTCCGATGAATTTCTTATTTTTTTTCGGTTATTTATTTTTTCGGATCTTCATCACCATTGGATAATTAATAATCCAACAAATATCCTATACCTATAGTTTTAAATTAAGTGAGACCAATTATATAAGATCACATTATACATAATTACAATTTTATAACAATTATATATTATTATATAATGTTATAACATTATTATTTATGAATTATGAAAAACCGTTAAAAAACATTATGTTCTCTTCGTTTTAAAAGAGTGGTGGTGGTTTTAGAATTGATCCATAGGAGATTATTTATAAAGTTAATGTGACAATAATGGGAATAATTTATAAAATTAGGCGTATATAATATTGTATAATGAATTGGTATCCAAAATGGTATATTGCCATAATAGTGGTGGCATAACGTTCCCTGTTTTTTTTCTCATAAAATATAACAAACAACAGCAGATAAAATCTTAAATCTATTGTCAACTCTTACTCTCATACTTGTATTTAGTATGATTTCGAAATTCTCTATTTAGATCAATAGCAAATGCTTCCATCCTTCAAAGCCAATGATTGATAGTGCGATTTTAAATGTATAGAAAATAACATGTACTAATAAAAGTAGTAGTATATCATTTATAATATATTACAATTTATAATATATTACATAACAATGTACCAACATGACTTCAAGGCAGAATCGATAGATCATAAAGTTACAAGAGACACGAACAGAGTCAGTTCATATCATTACATCAAATAATGGTTCTGGTAGTCACAAAACTCTTGTGTAGGGCTACCACAATTAAATAAACAAGAGAGGCTTAAGTTTATTTAATAGATGCGCAAATTAAATTGATTAATAATAACAAATATTTATATTCCTTTCTATGGAATAAATTAAAAGCTTTAGACTTTCTTTTTCATATAGATATGTATCATAATAAATTTAAACCAGAACAGAAAATTTTACAAATTCATGGCTACCTACCTCCAATCCTTTACCGAGTGTATTTATAAAGACGTTTTATGTCCGAAAGATTATTGATTATGGTCGATAATCTGATGAAAAATTATACTTTAATAACTTTTTTTTCTACTTAAAATGTCGAATACTTTATTGAATAATGTAATATATAACTTATTTAGATCGATTTTTCTCCCCCAAAACCCCCACATACATGTTTCCGAGATTCCGAAAATATAGATACACATATATGATTAACTCATTTAAATATTAAAGATGTATAAAGTTTTTTAATAAATTTTTCCGTCCGAATAATTGCCAACCCTATTTTTGTATATAATTTGATATGTCACTCCAGAACTGCAATTCGATATATTTCGATGTTTAGCCTTGCATCAGCACAATAGCTTATCTTACAACAACTGTCACTTATTATAGAGATATATCAATTAGACTTCAGCATTTGTGTGCTTAGAGAATGTGCACTTACTAAATAAGTGAACAATTGAATACTATTTGAGTTTGCATTTAACTAACTTACTATGAAAAATTTAACAAGTCATGTATATCAAAGTTTTCAATTAATATGTATCACTTAAAAGCGATACAAATATAATCTGTCATAAGCAATTACGCGTTTTTGTTAATCTTGCTTTTACCCGTAACTTCGTTTGCGTTTACTGTAGTCTTGGAATAAACCAATAGCTTCTGTCACTCTCCAACCCTGTACATTTTTAACAAAACTTTGATTGGTTCATAATAGATGGCGCTTTCCAATGTCATCCTATTCCTGTAGAATTAAGAGCATTTCTATGGCCTATATGTTACTCCGGTGTATAAGAAATATTTGTGTTAAATTTCATTGATATTGGTTTTGCGGATTTGCCGTGTCAGAGTAACTAACATATATCCATACTCACAAACTTTCGCATTTAGGTATATTAGTAGGATTCTTGAGATACATTAAAGTTGACATTGGAACTTAAGTAATTATAAATCGTTTTAATTTTATTACAAGGATGTGGAAATGGCTCACATATTCGTTAAATTAGGGAACAAAAAAAATTGTTGCTTATTTATATTGATATTTTTATGAACTGGTATTACTCGTACCACCTAAAATGGCTCATTTAACGATACATCGTTTTATGATTTTTCCGGTCATTATTATAATTCGGTAATTGTTGATGTGATAAGTTATATTATAAGTTTATAAAAATTCTTTACATCTCTGATATTTGTGTTTTCGATTTTATTCTAGGTAAATCATGATGGGCGAATGTTGAGAGTTCTTGACTTTAAGGGTTCGTGGGTTCCCAACGATGTATTTATGATGACATTCCTTATACACCTATCATGCGCGAAGGTACAAAATCCCCGAAGAAAGAAAGCCCCTATTCAATAACCTGCTAATGCAGAGTCCGTCGTCATATTGACTCATCGTCGTATTGATTAATCAAAGTCATACCATCAGCCCTCCACTACACGTCGCCCTAAGCCGTGGTCCGGCCTCACAGGAGGCACCCTTAGGACGACGTTCCCCGACGCTAGTAAAGCTTCTGCGCTCTACTCTGACGCTGTAAAAGCCGTTAGGGCTAACAGCATACAGTCAATTCGAAAAAAAAATGCAGAGTGAATTTGATTGCTGGGGCCGACCAGTGTGTAATAGGAATCCATGCCAGATGCATATCTTCATTTATTTTGATTGTCTCATACAAACACTGTCAATTTTTTGTTCAGTCAAATGCAAAGACCTAATGAGTCTATACTCAGTTTTCGACTTGAATCTTTGAATCAACTCACTAATGTTTGTTATGCTTCAATACAAACAAATATTAATAAAAACTTACCCACTGAACCCCAATCCGGGTAGGCTCTGTTGTTAAACCAGCCATCATAGCGCTGCTTTTCATAATAAACCTCTGAAACAAATAAAATAATGACAGTTTTTTCTTATTCTTAATATTTCGTCTCAAAAATAAAAAAAAACTTTGACGATGTAGATCGTTTCGATATAATGCATAGAAAAAACGCTTTATTACAAGTAATATCAATAAAAAAACTACTGTCGCGTAATAGTTTGATAATAGATGGCGCTTTTCGATGTCATACTATTCCTGTTAATTAACAGGATTTCTATAGCCTATATTACTTCGGTGTATAAGAAACAATTATGTCAAATTTCATCAATATTGGTTTAGCGAATTTGCCATTTCAGAGTAACAAACATACATATCCATACTCACAAACTTTCGCATTTATAATATTATATTATATTATATAGGCTAGGTTTTTAGATTGATATCATTTTAGTTTAAATATTCATGTTTAAAGACTATCGAGTTTCTTGCTGGCTCGCCTCGGTAAGAGTAATTTCTAACTAGCAGGAGAGTTGCAAAATTCATTCATTCAAAGGTCCTTGTTATGGTCCATTTGAATAAAGAATATATTGAATTTGAATTATATTTACATACATTAAATGTGTAATTGACAGTGCTGATACTTCCTAAAAAATAATCCTTGTTACATAAATTATATTAGTTCTATAATATATGTTAAATAATCATTCTCCTGCTTTTATCCCACTCTACTTCACGGTGCGGTCAGCACAACGTGTTAAAGATATTATAGTTTACTTTAACATGTTAAAGATTATAAGAAAGAGGGTGGTTTATTCTACTTAACTGGATACCACACGGTGGGTCAAACTTGCCTCAATCGCCTTTTACGACACCTCTATAAGAAAAGAACCACACGGCGGTATATATATATATATATATATATATATATATATATATATATATATATATATATATATAAAAGTAAATACGCTATGCACCTATATTAAGAAGGATCTAAGTGGCAAAAACTCTAACTTCAATGTTATATTAACAGTCACGACGTCCTACATTGACTTATTGAGGGTACATATAATTTGAAACGGATTTAAAGATAAATGTAACACCTGCACAATAAATGCAGTCCCACTACGTGCAATTAAAGTTACATGAGCTCAGAATTATAATAAAACATTTGCAGTACGTAGGCAATAATAAATGTTGACGTCTGGTTTTGTGTGACACAGTTTTTTTGTCGAAGTAGAATACATAATAATGTCTAGATTCTGCACAAAACGATTATATCGATTCATTTACAAGGCTACTTTAAGTATATGGACGTATAATTAGTAATGAATACGTGATAGATTTTTTAATTGTGTTTCCATGACCATTTAAGGTTTTATTATTTACTAGTAATATCCCGCGGTTTCACCCTCTTTCGTACCGATCTCATGGCAGTGGAAAGTCTACTAAGTTGCGACTATTGATTTATTTTTGTTAAATATATCATCAATAGTTTCCGCAGCGCATGCGATGACAGATTTTTATGACTAATTTTTTACACCTTATCACATTCTTATTTAATGTAATATAGCCTATGTTGCTCAGTAAAGATGCAGCTTTTCAATGGTGAAAGAATTTTGGAAATCGGTCTAGTAGTTTTTGTGTGGAAACATAACAACATACATACAAATTTTTTTCTTTACCAGCTTTTGCTTCATAAATAGGCTCGGGTCATTACATTTTATTCCGCACGTCCAATCGCCAATGCTAAATTTAAACATATTATAAATTAAGTCCCTAAAGGTTGTCTGTCTCTATGAGATCGATTTTCTAAAAATCTATAGAACGGATTTTTATATGGTTTTAACTTAAAAATAGCGCAGTTCTTGCGGAAGGATTAGTTAATAGTATATTACGGTGAAATTCCCTCGGAATCGAGATTTACGCGAGAAAATCTTTGTGACACTAATGTCCACGCCGGCAAAGCCTCGGGCACAGCTTGTATATTTATATAACTGTCAAATGAGTTGATAAAGCTACTGTCTACATTTGAATAGTGTCAACAACGAACTATCAATACAATGTAACTAGATCAATACATAAACACGATATATAATAGAAAGGTAGATTACAATATCATCGGCTGTCAGCACGACCACTTGACGTGCGTGGGCGTAACGTGAGGTCCGAAATTGCTGTTACGAAATGATGCATGTCTATAACAAACTGTCTATAATTATCTTACAGCAGACACCACAATTTAATCGCACGTTTAGCGTTTATAGTTGTAAGTACTTGGGTGACCGATCTTGTTCGGTAATTTTTTAAAGTTTATAATGATATCATCATTCTCCTTATCATCATGTTATAAACATGTTGTCACATGATTTGGCTACGTATTTAAGGAACGGCCGCCCGTCTGACGTCAACTTACTTTAGTCGCATTTTGCGACACGTCGGTAAAAGTCTATTCTACTCAACCGGATGCCACACGGTGGCTCAACTTATCCCTTAACGCCTTTTCGGACACTTCAGTAAGAAATGAGGGTGGTCTACTCTGCTGAAACAGATACCACACAGCGGTAAATATATTATAAAATGCAATTTAAAAAAAGATTATGTAAGTAGGAATCGATCGTATTATTCTGGATTTTAGATCTGATTTTGAAATTGACAGCATAATTAACGTTTGCTTTCTTATAAATATGCCCGTGAGGCCCGTGCCCGAAAACAGGAATAAAACATCATTTTATGAATCCTAGCTGAATCGATGATTCTCTCATTGCATTTCTAATATTACTAATATGGATTCTAACGTCACATACCTTAACAGGCAAAATATTCGTAAAGCAGATTTCATTTCGATATAAATAGCAGTTACATGCTTTATTTGAAACGTAAATAAAGCAATAACAGATTTATAGTGCAATTAAAATGCAATATATTTCATTAACATATGCAATGTTCGATCTATATCAATAAAGTAGGTTTAACCTTAAAATAAAATAGAACCTCTCTGTAATGTCAGATGGCAAGCCGAGACAATAAATTATTTTCTATATATCTCAAGTCGTGGGACACGTTGCGAGCGAAGCAAAGCGACAGTTCGGAACTAGGTTAAAGAGATACGGACAGTACATTTATTTTTATACTTATTATAAAACATAGTCCTTAAATGCTGTGTGTACGTAATTGATTTTCTCAACATCTACAGTACGTATTTATGTACGGTTTTTACAAAATGTTAGTGCAATTCTTCCGGTAGGTTTAAGTTAATGGTACATAAGGTGTTTTTAGTAACTTGTTGAAGAGGTCGCGCAGTTGTAAAAAAGTCTGCTGGGTACTCCCTCCCACCAACCAACAGAGATGCACTGAAGTGATGTACTAGAGAATTGTAGATCTACAAAAATTCTACAATAAAGTCTGAACAGCCTGACTCTATTTCTTATGGTTAACTCGAATTAACTATTTTTATGTTGAAAATTTGAATTAAATACACTGCTTATTATTAATAAGAATATTCAAAAATAATGAAAATATCAGTTTATATTTCTGCCTGAATTTAAATTTATTTTAAATATAAACAGAACTAACGCTTAATTAAACGCATTATTTTACTTTTCGATTCTCTTAAGGTTGAAACAGTTGTTTATGGTCTAATGCCGTAAAGCACTAAAACTGAGAACTCTGGCCATCAATAAATTTTTTTTAGGAAAGCTACTCAATTAAAGTGAGGTAAAATTTATTTTCTGAAAAAAGTCCAAATATATAAGAAATTTGATTTAAATATAGTTTTCCATCGGGCTTAGTTTCTCTACGCCGTGTGGTATCCGACTGATTAGAAAAGTAACACCCTCATTTCTTACCGAGGTGTCGTAAAAGGCGACTAAGGTAAGTTGGCCCACCGTGTGGTATCCAGTTTAGTAGAATAGACCACCCTCCTTCTTATCGAGGTGTCGTAAAAAACGACTTAGGTAACTTGACGTCAGGCTGGCGGCTGGTCCTAAAAACACAGCCAAATCATGTTACAGCATGTTTATAACATGTTGTGCCGACCCCACTTAGAGTGGGATAAGGGCAGGAAGATGATGATCGGGCTTAGTTTCTGTAGATTTTACGATAGTATGCATTTCATCCATATAAAAGTATGGTATATAAAATATTACTTCAATAAATTTAAGACCACTCGTGACTATTCACAAGGTTGACGGCTGCTCCATCGACTAAACGGTTGATTTGACAGCTGACACCCCGTAAGTGCTGTTTTAGAAAACGGTTTTTCAATTGATTGGGCGTTTAGTTACAATTTTATTTTACATTTCTAATATAATATAAAAGTTAGGAGGTGTCTCCTGATTGTAAATTGGATATGATAAACAATAAGCTGATTTTCCTCCTTCCTTTCTTCCTTTTTTCGCATTTAAGCGACACCTATTCTATTGATACTATGTCCAAAGTGCAAGCCAGTCCTTTAAAGAGATCGTGATGAAGAGTGAATTGAAATGGCAAATGTTTGAAGTGTTAGATCGAATTCGATTTGTTATTACTACTTTATTATATAGAGTTTCACTTGCAAATCAGACATTATTATATATTAATATCATTATATATATATATATATATATATATATATATAATATATAATATATAATGATCATATATAATATATAATTATCATATATTAATTCGAATAAGAAAAGCTTATTTATGCGGATTTTCGGATTCAAATATTTCTATAGCAGCTTGAAACAAAGAAAGTCTTACTTGTATTAAGTCCGTCTTAAGTTTGGTCTGCACTTATAATTGAAGTGTACAAAACTTTGAAATTCCAATAAGCTACGAAAGCTTAACATTTTTAGATATCGTTCCATGTATGTCAGTGGTACAAAGCTCACTTATTCTATGAAATGAATTCACATACTTATACCCATTTCATGCAATTTATAAAAACTAATATAATATAAATATATTATATAAACTAATATAATATAAATATATACTATAAATTTTTTGTAATTATACCAATAAAGCTTAAAGCTTCCTTCTTATATTATAATAATAATGGAATATTTTAATCCAATTTTACAGAAAGACCTTACGGTTAGGAGCGAATTTTAAAATCACTACAATAACTTACATTGTGTATACATGTTTGAATATTGCTGTCGTCAGTAAAATCGATTAAATATTTCGGTTTATAGACCGGTTTTACAAGAGCATAGACCAGACCGATACATATTTATTTAACCTGTTTACTATATACCACAAATATAAGCGATCAGAGTGCGGTAATAAATATTTTTCATCACATATTTCAAAACGTATCTATAGGTATTATTATTATATTCCAAAACTGGGTTTCAAATTGCTTATAGGTATATATTTTTTAATGGTAAACTATTATTGGAATGTTGCTAAAATTTTGCACAAAAAAACAAAAATTTGTGCGATCTACAACAAAAAAAAACAAGTTCATATAGTTCGTTGAACGATTACTTAAAAAAAAACGGCAACATCACACTAAATTTATAAAAATTTATTAATAATACGTAATCTGTACGAAATCTTTTGAGCATCATTAAATTACACTGTACAAAAATTTACTATTTAATTAAATGTTCAGTTCGTGTTATTTCTTTTTTATTATATTATTATATTGCACAGTAGGTTCAGATACCTAATTATCATAATTTTAATCTCTAAATTGACTTAATGTAACGTGTAAAATAGAAAAAAAATATGTTCGTTAGATTTGAAATTTAAATATATTTGTTTTTGTAATATAAATGTTCCAGTTAACTTGTAATTGGCCGGTATTTTAAAAGCATTATTACTACAACGCATCCTACATCCTTTGTAATAGTAATCTTTTTATGGATTAAATTAGTCTTAACCAATCAATGAGTTTTTGTGGTGTCTTGTTGGTGGCAGCGTTTGGTGTTACGTTTGGTAACTAATTCTGCATGAATAAGGTTTGTGAACGTTGTCTGTTTCCTACACTTAGCTTTATATAGATTTTCTTAACAAACGCGGATTATTGCAAACTTATTCAGTACTATGGAATTGCGCAAAGTAACGCTTGCTTCTACAAATTAATTTAATGATAGTTTTGTTCCTTCTACCCAGCTGAGTAGAATATATCTTCCTTATTTTTACCGAGATAATTGACGTCAGGCAGGCGGCCGGACGTAAAAATAAACTTGGCTAGTTTATTTATAAACTAGCCAAGCCAATAAACATATAACGACATGTTTAAAACGTGTTTAGCCAGGAAAATGATGATGATGGAAAATGATAATTCCACATATAAATACTTGTAGTATATCGCTATGCGATATTAATATTAATTGAAATTAATTTTAAAGAATTAAGTTTTATTTAACTGAAATATTAAAACTTTCCGATCCATGACATAGAATGATTTAGTATCAACATACTAATCTATGTATTACATATATTCTACTATTAATTTAAAATACTATGTACATAAATTAACATATTTATTTAGCATAAAATCTAACTATAGTACATTAAATAAATCATATTTATAATGCGCAATGTCATGACGAACATTATACATGTTATTAGTTAATATTAATTTAAATATTAGTTACATAAATAGTATTTGAATGTTACATGTTTTTTATTGTACCTCTTTTTTCTCTCCTCACTTTCTCTGCACGTACCTATAGGTTTTGATGCTGTTTCTATGAAAGTAACGTATTTAAGCACATTATGTTTTATACATTAGAACAAATCATAATCCTAACGATTCATTCTCAGGAACAAACAGGTTTCCGAATAATAAGCATTAGTTAAAACTAGAAATAAACAGTCACTTATCAAGAACTTACTTACAATTAAATAATACATACATATATGTACAATCGTTTAAAAGCAAACTCAGGTTAAGGTGTCATTACAATCAACAGATTTACAAAATGATGCAGTTAAAAAATTTTTAAAAATCAAATTACAATATAGGCCAGTACGTTGTATAATTTGGAAGCCAAAGAAATTAATTTATAAAAAAAAAAAATAGGCATTAAAATTAATTTGATTTGTGTATTCATTTTATTAATAATTTACGAAAACCACAGGATGTACTAATGTTAATATCTAATGACTCGGTGAATTTATTGTACAAATTGCATAACCGAGGAATCGAGGCATTGGCATAAGCTGTGATGGCCTAGCGGTGCGACCGTGTGAATCTCTAGAGACGATCATGGGTTCAAACCCGGGCAGACACCAATGAGTTTTTCTATTAAAACTTATATGTCTAATTGATAATTGCAATTTATCACACGCTTTTCGGTGAAGGAAAACATCGTGAGGAAACCTGCATATCTCTAGAGAATCCTAGGGATATGTGTAACCTACCAACCCGCATTGGAGCAGCGTGGTAGGTCTTAGCTCCAATCCTTCTCTCCAAAAATGGAGAGTGGAGGCCTATGCCCAGCAGTGGGATAGTAACAGGCTGTTACTTACTTACTTACTTACTGTTCTGCTAGTGGGAGGCATAAGGAGTTTTCCTAGTATTTGAGGACAATCAAGTATGAACACCACCAGTGGCCATAGTTCTTTAAATGGCATCATTAATAGAAAAAAAATGTCACTGTTGAGGTAAAATATGCTTATGGCATTATTATGCCAATTCTATATTATGTTCCATGATATATTATGATTATATATCATGATATCAAAAGCCATGCACAAATATTTACAAAAAGCTACAATTATTTAACAAAAGAACTAGATGTAGACATGTTTAGCGATATCATCCATACTTTCAGACACAATATAATTTAATTCAAAAGAAATAATTAAGTTTACAATATTGTTACTATTAATAATGTAAGTGTTGTTGGTTATCCCAATAAATAAAAATAAATAAAATAATTATTACAGTGACTTAAGCTTTAAGAATAAGAAACTAATAACACGATTTTTGTCTAATAAAACAACAATTATCATACAATGTACACGTAACATATAATGTACTTATTACCTAAAATATTTGAATTATGTACCATGTCTTTGATAAACAAGATTACTATTGCGTTACCAGTGAGGATGAATGTATTTGTTATCCGCCTTTAACTAATTCAATACGGAAATAATTAACATTTAGTTAACATATCCTTAATGTAGACGTATGTCTGCGGGTCACCAGCTGTTTTGTTATTTCAGGATACTCATTCAGTCGATCAAAATTTTATACCTTTTATGGGTTAATCAAATCTCAATATTAACAGAGGAGTGCCAATACTTTTTATATGAAGTTAACCAAATCGAATTTTGACTGGAAAATCATGTTTAAATCGAATTTGGTGGTAAAAGGTTTTGGCAACAGCTCAGAATCATTTTACTGTCAAAGCTGTAAAGTATTACCAAGCTTTACCAATATAAGTTATTTTATCTCAGTCTTACATAAATATAATTTTCTGCGTTGAAATCTATCTTGATCTATCTATCAAGATATTATCTTGGCGGTTTTTTATATGTTAAAAAAATACTAAGTATTTACATACGTATAAGCCTGTTTCTATAGACACATAGTATAAGGTTATTTCAATAATTTAAAAATAATATATATATCTTAATATATATTAGTATTACTTAATATATATCCCACTTAATATATATTTCTAAATAGGGTAACCATAAGGTTACCCTATTTAGAAATATAAATATAAATACTTTATATATGAATTGTAAGATTCTTTTTCGGAATGATGGGTCACATTAATTATTATGACATGGAGTTTTCGAGGACGGTATTTAAAAATAAGGTTCATATATTCTGTAGTAGATGGGCGAAAACTATTCAGGGTTACCAGAATTTTTTTTTATTAAACTTTCTTGTAATATCTCAAAACTAAGGTCAATAAAAAATGGATGAAACTAATTCATAGACTAGAAATAATAATAATTATAAAAACAATATAACTCCAACGATAATTCAATATGACATATTGACTCTTCAATTGTCTTTAGTCTGTTTCAATAAAATGTATTATGAGTTATAAGTAAAAGCTTTTATTTAGCTTGCCGCGTATGTATGTGAACTTGGAATCTTGCAAGTTAAATTTGACCCACTTCCCGGTGTCCGATTGAGCTGAAATTGTATTACTGGTCCAATCCCGATGAAAATGCATGTTTATGATAAGCATGATCAGATGATGTCAGGATTGGTTCCAGTCAAGGGAACTCCTTGACGGTTAACACTAGAGACATGAAATATTGAAAAATATTTTTTTAAAGCTGATTTAACTTAATTTGTTAAATATATTTTAAAATACAAATTAGTGCTTTTCTATCTATTGAAATATAATCTATTGATATATTGATATATTAAAATATTTCCGAAAATTTATCGGTTTGCCCAAATACGTTTTAAACGTTTGTTAAAGTTCAGTTATTAAATTTTAAAGTTTAGATATTAAAGTTAAGTTATAGTTTTAACTTAAATTTTAATTGAAGTTTAAACTTATTAGTTAGTATAATAAGAACCGAGCTGAGTGAGTTTAAACTGCGAACTTCACACGGTAAGTGCAGTAGGATCCAATCAACAAGGATAAACTGTTTATTGCATACATAGATGAGACTCAAACCAGGATATTTAAATCATTCGTGTTATTCTTGGTTGTGTCATAATATTTATTGTATAATAGTTTATATCATAAAATAAGCTTCCTGGATGTGAATTAAACTTGTGTAAGAATTAATTATATCTTCTTACAGCAACATATCTCATAAATGTTATTTAGTCTCGCTTTGAAATTTGTTCATTCATTAATTACGAGTATAGTAATATGTCGTGACAAGACTTTAAAATAACGTGTGACTACCAAACATTTATCATATGTCCATAGGTTTCCGGTTGAACCTAACGCTTAGAAACATTTTGGACGACTATAAAGTTTAATTACTAAAAATTTATGACTTTGAATGAATGAAATCAACAAAGATATTATACACACACCTGTATTTCCTAGCTACTTAAAAAAATTGTATTAATATGAGCATGTTACAAATCTATACTAATATTATAAAGAGGAAAAATTTGTATGTATTTTGTAATCTGTTTTGTAATGTTTTCAAAAACTACTAAACCGATTGCAAATTTTTTTTTACCATTGGAAAGCTGCATCTTTACTGAGACACATAGGCTATATTACATTAAAAATAATAAGGATCCTTAATAAAAATGGAATAAGGTGTAAAAAATTATTCATAAAAATCTGTTATCGCATGCGCGGCAAAAACTATTTGTGTATAATAGACAAAGCAGGAACCGACATAAGCTTGCGGCTCCTGCTTTGCGCCTTGCAAAAGTACGTGAATCGTTTGTGGGTCTGGGTAAGAGATTCTATAATAGAATTCAGCAATCAATTTTAGCTTTGCCATTACATCAGTTTAAAAATACTGTTAAAAAGAGGCTGATTCAGAAGGCTACTATAGTGTTGAGAATTACTTAAAAGTTAAGAATGTGTGGATATAGCTCGCTTAGACTGTACAAGACAGTAATGACTAAATGTAACTAGTAATAAGAATTATATTTTTAATATAATAAAGAATATTTTAAATGTTGAATTATATGTTATTCAAATATCAGAGAAAGGTCGTAATCAATAACTTTATATAATAACGGCCTTCGATGACTTTCACTACCGGGATGTGTAGCGGCGCACGTGACATGCTCAATGTTTCTGCGATATTTACGGATGGCAATGGTAGTCATAAATTAATCACCACTATGTACACGATTGTTGATGAAATGATTGCCTCTAATTAATATTGCGGAATCACGTCCTAGAAAGAGTATGCCGTGTGGTATCCGGCTGAGTTGAATAGACCACCCTCATTTCTTACTGAGGTGTCATAAAATACGACTAAGATAAGTTGACGTAAGGCAGGCGGCCGGTCGTAAAATACGAAGCCAAATCATGTGACAACATGTTTATGACGTATAACTTGACGTAAAGAATTCCGTCATGGCTTTTTGTAGCGACGACGTTCCCTTAATGTTTTGCATTTAATTAATTAATGCAACTATTTAAAAGAGGCAATCCGATTAACACACGTAAGTCAGTATCCTCAGTGAATTATTATTCATTATATAATTATAGAGATTTACACGGTCGCACCGCTAGGCCGTCATATATATAAAAGCTGTGATGGCCTAGCGGTGCGACCGTGTGAATCTCTAGAGACGATCATGGGTTCAAACCCGGACAGACACCAATGAGTTTTTCTATTAAAAAAAAAACTTATATGTCTAATTGATAATTGCAATTTATCACACGCTTTTCGGTGAAGGAAAACATCGTGAGGAAACCTGCCTATCTCTAGAGAATTCTGTAGATATGAGTAAACTACCAATCCGCATTGCAGCAGCGTGGTAGGTCTTAGCTCCAATCCTTCTCTCTTATAACGGAGAGAAGAGGCCTATTCCCAGCAGTGGGATAATAACAGGCCGCTACTTTACTTTTTTTTTATATAATTATAATTACCGGTCCTACAGTTAAAAACCCTTTGTCAGTGTAAAAAAATTGATTAGAATTAATTACTAGGTTAACTTATCACTTTATCTGAATTGCGACAACTACATCCTTACATCATCATTCCGACCGAGTGACCGACTGAGTGACTGAGCCTGGCACGGTAATTTTTTACAATATAAAAAAAGAAACAAAATAAGATAAAAAAATAATTGATTAGGTGGGGCTCGATCCTAGGTATTTTCATTTCTCGAAACCGCCCGTTCCCCTAATAAGCTACGCTAACTTGTCAATTTACCGCAAAAATAGTGTTTTATATTCAATGTAAATGTTTATATTTTTAAATGCCCAAAAACAGGGATATAACGATTTTTTTTAATAAAACCTAAAAGCTAGATCGATCTTTCTCCCCCAAAACCTTCTACATGCTGAATTTCAGGAAAATCTTTGGAGCCGTTTCCGAGATTCCGAAAATATATATACAGGTACATATATACAAGATTAGCTCATTTAAATATCAAAAATGTAATAGACCAATTCCAATTTCGGCCGCTGATCCTATAAAAAAAAATTGTTGTGTAAATTAATATTTAATTCGATTGTTTTTCTCTATTTTTACATTAAATTTTGCATGCCTTAATCGGTTAAATATACTGATACTAAATTTGTTTTTACCAGCATTGCTGTACGTGTATTTATGCAATAAAGAATTATTATTATTATTATTATTATATAATTTACTATATCTTATCGCAATTAGTCCACTATCGATGATTTGATTGCATTGCCATTAAAGTAGCACTTAGGCTTGACCACCTTCGATTATTTGTAATGCAATATAATATGATATCATATATGCGGACATAACTAGGGCAGGCCGCCCTCGATTAATTTTAATGCAACATAACCTACGAGTATTTCACATTTGCGGTACCAATACAGCTAAACCACCCTTAAATAGTTGTAACACAACGTAAATTACGGTTTTTCATATGTTTTTTTTTTATAATACATCATTAGTCATTCATTTGCAATACAAGAGATACTTATGATTTAAAATATTATAATAGCCGAACGTTCACTTTTATTTAAGTGAAAAACAGATTTTATTTCGAACTAGTTGTGCCTGCGGTTTCGCCCGCAAGAAAATCAGTATATTTAATTGAAATTTTGCACATAAAAGTACTTATTTTGACAAAAGTAATAATAAAATTATTTTGCTATAATCCGCGAAGAATTTTTCGCGGATTATAGAAATTCTTCGCGGATTATAGCAAAATAATTTTATTATTACTTTTGTATTAGGATCTCCGCAAAGTAACGCCAAATTCTATAATATACTTATTTTGAGTTAAACATCTCTTTTAGTACTTTTCTTTAGTAAAAGAATCATCTTTTAGTAAAAGCCGTACAAAAATCTATTGATTAGGTTTTGAGAAAATCGATCACATATGCTTTGTTTTATTAATAAGTATAGATATATAATATAAAATAAAGTCCCCAAAAGCTGCCTGTTTAAAAAAAGAATTGTTTTCTATAATCTCATTTTTCACGATGACACTTTGTGCCTTATGATGTCTTAAATTTTAGATGTCGATATTTTAAACTTTTTTAGATCCAAATACGGGAATAACTGACAATAATTTTGATCGCTTTGAGCTACAATTTACGTACAATTGTTACTTATTCCAATGATTACATATTATTCAATCCGATCTAAGTGGCGATGTTATCTGTACTATTTATCGCTAAGAGCAATGTATGGTAATTTTGTTTGTGACGTTTACAACTTTATACCCGTAAATGTTAAGCCTCTATCGTGTGTTATGAAATAAACTTTAGATTGGAAATTGTTCGTGGATACTGTGTTATATAATACGCATATCACATGGTAGACTTTAAGGAAATTATAATGTCGTCCAATTATAATTATTGAACGCATAAAGCTGAGATATTTAGTATATTTCGTGAGTCACTTCTGTTATTTACATATATATTGCCCTGTCGTAATAGTAATTTGGATCTTTTGTATATTAATATCAAGTTTATTAATGGTCCTCATTAATAGAAGTTAAAAGAATTTTAACTAAACTGTAAAAAAGTTTATAAGTGAAGGTTTTATATATTAGTCGACGTGAATAGTCATGTATACCACTAGTCTATACTAGTTTATATTATAAAACAAAGTTCCTGAAACCTGTCTGTATATGTGTCGATTTTCTCAAAATATACTAAACGGATTTTTGTACGGCTTTTACTAAAAGAGTGAGAAAGAAAGCGCATTGCTTGTGGCAGGGTTAGTACATTCTCCGGAACGGCTGAACCGATTTTGATAAGACTTTCACTGGAAGATAGACAAAGTTGTGGAACAACATATTATAAGTTTTATCCTAGAATTTTCGCGGGAATATTTACAAGGGGAAAAAGTTTGCGACACACTTATTTCCATGCGGGCGAAGCCACGGGCACAGCTTGTCTTACATAAATCCACTTTAAATGATATCATCAATGAATCTAATACACTAGATATTAATGATACTATGAAATAATTAAATGAAATATAGGATATCAAGACACAGTAATCGTTTGATGCGTTACGACATACAAAATAATCCACTTAAGAACAGCTATCAAAGGCTCGTGACCGTTTAATAAGTGGTGACAATGAGTGTATGCCATTAAGAGTTCACATCCTTGTTTGTATAAACCTACATAAGTGAACATCCGGCTGGAGATTGATCGCTGGATTTCAATGCTGGCAAAAAGCGAAAAACCCCACGTATGTGCAATATACCTGAATGAGTGAGATAACGTCTTTACGTATAGCGACATTCATCCTAGCAAATATATAAAATACTAGCTCAAATCCGTGTCTTCGTGAATATATCGTCCTGCCCTTATCCCACTCTAAGTGGGGTCGGCACAATATGTTATAATATGATTTGGCTGCGTTTTTACGACCGGCCTCTTGCCTGACGTCAACTTACCTTAGTCGTATTTTACTACATCTCGTTAAGAAGGAGGGTGGTCTATTCTACTAAACCGGATACCACACGGCTAAGTATTAAATAGCATATTCAATATAAGCTTTTTATGTTATGTGATACATAAAAGACTTCAAGGGTCTATTTAATTTCTTTTTCCTGTAACTCAAAGGTTAAATAGAAGAGATCCTTTTTAGGGATAAGACCGCTCTTGTACTTGTACTATTTTTCTTTTTTTTCTCATGTCTAACAATATGTATGTAATATAAAAAAAGAAAGAAAGAAATTTATTTAATAAATAAAACAAATACCTGGATTACTGAAGCAGGTCGAGAAACATGCCAACACGCAAAATATAAGCCCTAAATTAGGCTGACAGCTCCGTGCGGCCATTGTGAACAATCGAATCCTGCGAACAATACAGATAAACATCAATTCGTTACGCCCACTCACAAAGGTTTTTTCGTGAAGATATAATACGAGAATGTTTAGTACAATGCTTATGTTTATTAATATATCTAACAGTATATTAATTTTGTATGCGAATTACTTTGTATTTTAACTAGGTAAGAGTAGATAAGACAAAAAGAGATAAAGAAAAAGAGACAAGCTGTCGCGGACTTTTTGGTGGATCTATCACTCTCTAGTACATTACTTTGGTGTATATCTTCTGGTTAACGCAGCGCACACATATAAAGCTCCAACAGGCGAGTTTTTTTACAAGTGTAAATAAAACCGCAATGCACTTTACGTTTTCTTTTAACCTAAATCTATCGGATGAATTGCACTACCTTTTGAAAACCGCACAATAATCAGTTCAGTAGATTTTGAGAAAATCAATCACATAGAGACAGATAGTCAGCTTTTGGAGGCTTTGTTTTATAATAAATACAGATGTTCAATGTTAAGCTTAGACTAAATATACACTGTTCGCATTTATCTTTCTCTATATATGTATATCTTAAGGTATTTGACTGTGCGAACTTTCACCTTGAAGCGCAGCGATTATTAACTACAAATAAGGTTGAACCTTATTTGAATAAGGTTCAAAGAACGACAAACAGACGACTTCAGTTAGCCACTTCCGGGAATCTAAGCATCAGAGATGATATGATGTTGGTCCTCCCTCAACCTCAACACTTTTATCGGTTTGGAAAGAGGTAGAAGTAGTGTATTGCTCCATTTTAGGCAGAATCATTATTTTCTGTTGACCCAGAACTCCTTAAAACGACTTCTCTGTGCTTAACTCTCCGCGTTTCACGCTCTTGACGATTTGTCTTCGTTTACCGATAGGGCGTTAAGGATATTAAAAAAAATTACGCAATTTTCTTTCTATAATAAAAAAAGTTAAAACAAAATTGTGAAATTTTTATGTAAAATTCCAAATAAAATTTTATCGAAAAACATTCATACTTTTAAATGGTTTATTAAAATTGCACGATACATGTCAAACAACTGATTTCGCAATCATCGATTTGAAAAATAAGTCTGTTTTACTTTTACCATATTCACTACAGTTGATATTAAAATCGCTGGTAATAATCTTAATATTAACCTATTTTTTAAACATGTGTAGTGCCAACTACTACTGGTTTACCAACTAAAGAAAATTATAATCCCCGGTTGAACTTTGGTGAACAAGTAAATTTGTTTTAAAGCTTACTTTATTATATTTTAAAACATTAACATAAATATTTGGTTGTCTTTAGGAAAGTAGCCACTTTGTAAATATGTAACCATTGGGAAATCGAAATAAGAAAAAAAATATGTAAATCTTGGTCAAAATCTCCCATATCATTAAAATATTTACAGTCATATTTTTAGTTATAACGCTGTATTTTTAAGGCTATTACAATAATAAATTACAAATTCACTTTGATCACTAATATAATCTCTTTGATCTGATCTTAATTTTCTAAAGTCGCTAAATTGAAGCTCGTCAAAATCAATAGAGTCTTCTAAATTTCTTTTTATATCTTAGAGTTTCGTAATCTTTCTAAAATATTCGGTTTTTGCAGATATGAAGTCGCATGGCAACTGTGGTTAATTTTCGCAGGCATATACCTTCATGTACAACGTTAACCTTAGCTAGACGAGCCTTATATCCAGCAGTTGTCATCTAGATCGGCAAGATACATCAAGCAGTGGAAGTTTTGCAGTTGATTCAATGATAAATATTAATATAGACATAATATTCCAATTTCGAAATATTTATAGAGATCATTTAATCATTATCTTTAATATATAAATGAGTTAATCTTGTATCTACTTAGATTTTGTTTAAAAAAAATCTTTTTATCTGTTTTTAGGCATTTCAAAATACTAAAATTTACATTGAATATAAAACACTATTTTTGCCGTAAATTGACAAGTTAGCGTAGCTTATTCCGGGAACGGGCGATCTCGATAAATATAAATACCTAGTATCGATCCCCAAGTACCTAATTATTTTGTCTTTTTTTTTTCAAGTTTGTTTTTTTTATTCTGGAAAAAAATATCTTGCAAGGCTGCGTAACCAGGTACTATTTATTTAATACGCAGCAATATTTGTAATAATTTTGGTTGTTGGACTTTGGTTGTGTAAGAGAAAAATATGTTGATTCTTTAAAGTTACCGTTCGCATTATGCGAAATCATTTTACAATAAATCACTCTTGAGTTCAATAAACCTTTACTATGTTACTTATGCAGTTTAACGTATAACGGACAATTGAGCACATTTTGTACTTCGTATTATTCATGACAAAAGATTAAACTCGTATTGAATTTACTTTAAAAAGCTTTAGATTAAAATATATAATATTGGAAATTATATCCAAAATTTTTTTTTATTACTACCTACATTACAGTTTAAAAATTTTATAAATTAACAATTATACACACAAGTATAACTAACTTAACTTACCTGTTATCTCTTTCAAACGACGATCTACTACTATTAACTAAAACGATACATCATCTTCCTGCCCTTATCCCACTCTAAGCGGGGTCGGCACAACATGTTATAAACATGCTGTCACATGATCTGGCAGCGTTTTTACGACCGGCCGCGTACCTGACGTCAGCTTACCTCAGTCTTATTTTACGACACCTCGGTAAGAAAGAGGGTGATCTATTCTACTAAACCGGATACCACACGGTGGGTCAACTTACCTTAGTCGCCTTTTACGACACCTCGGTAAGAAATGAGGGTGGTATTATTCTATTCAGCCGGATACCACACGGCTATTATTTACTAAAACGATACTATAGTGATATAAGTCACTCCATTGAAATCAAAGTGCGTAACATGAAAAATTGCTTTAAATATACGCATAATCATCTTATTATTGTTAAAGTCACGTGGTCAATGCTATTATAGTCGATTCTACAAGGTTTCTAATATAGATTTTGTCCATAATGGAAGTCGCCGCGACTCACGCAAATTATGTCAACTTGTTGATCCGTAGACCTTCACACACTTAAATTACAATTCACACCTTAAATTTACCGCTTCTACAATGCCTCTTAAAGACATATGTTTGTTTTGTTGGCCTACTACTTTTGATATATCCAGAGCATTGTATATAACTTTATGTTTTAACAACGATAAAGGCGGTATATATTCAAATTGTTACTATGTAAGGGCGTTCATCATGAAAACGTTACGATATTTTATGCATAAATGTAAGTAATATTAACTACCTAGTTTATATTAAAAGCAAAACTAAACTTACAAATATATATAAACTATGAATAACAATCAATCAAAGTATGAAATCAATCAAATTTATAATTTATAATTACAAAACATTCAAACGATTGCGCTCATACATATTGCACACAAACACACACACGTACATGTACACAAACACACACACACACACACACACACACACACACACACACACACACACACGCATGAACAAACAAATAAACACACGCACACAAACACATAAATACAAACTCAAACATTTACAAACTCATTTATTCTTTACTGTTATGTTTATTATTAAGATATGGAAGAGCGGAACCTTCTGACAGTATACTTGACTTACTCACTAGAAGGTTCCTACCTTTATATAGTAATGCAGAATTTTGGTAATGAATAAATGAATTTTGAATTTTGAATTTTGAATTTTGAATTTTGAATTTTGAATTTTGAATTTTGAATTTTGAATTTTGAATTTTGAATCAACAAACTTCTTGTTGTATTGTAGATTTACTAAATAGTGACGTGTAATACTTTCGCTTGATTTATTTTCCAATAAATCAGAAAGTAGATGATAAAGATCTGAAGGTTTCAAATTTTTATCTTAATCGATAATATAACTCATTTATAAATATAAATAACTAGCTTTTACCCGGACCTTCGTTTGCGTGGACTCTTATTGCGTGATAGGTTGATAACAGATGGCTCTTTTAAATGTCATCCTCTTCCTGTAGAATTAACAGGATTTCTACAGCCTATATATTATTCTGGTGTCTAAGGAATAATTGTGCCAAATTTCATCGATATTGGTTCAGCGGATTCGCCGTGTAATAAAATAAAGTAATAAACATATATCCATACTCACAAACTTTCGCATTTATAAAATTAGTAAGATAAGATTGAGAGATTGTACTGGTTGAAACTATAAAATAAATGGTCTGAATAAAAAGTAATATTTTATCAAAAGAAATCCAATCAAAGATTTCCTAAGACAAGGTAAGGTACAAGGGCAGTTAAAGATGCGTTGTTATTTGCCCCACATATGTATTGCGCAATACCAGATTTACTCGGACAAATGTACATTCGAAAGTATTTTGGTTGCTGTATGTATATTTCGTTAAAATAAAGTACTATACCAACATAGAGGGTATGAAAATAAAAATAAAACTGAGTGACTGAGATAATTGTATAATTGAGATAACTGCTGAACTTAAACTGAAATAAGAAAGCCCTCAATATGGCCAAGATCTTGCTTGTACATTTCATTGTATTTATAAAAAGATTTATCATTGTACTGATATTGCACCAATTTTTTCACGCTCTTTTCGGTTAAGGAAACATCGTTAGGAAACCTGCACATCTCCAATTCTAGGGAAATGCGTAACCTACAAATTACATATTGGAGTATCGTGGTTGGTGTCACCTCCAACGCTCCTGTCCAGAAAGGAAAAAGGAAGCCTATGCTATATAGCCTACATAAAAAAGGAACATACAATTTTGAAGTACATACCTATCCAGGTTTTGAAATGTTACTTTAAAGGTTTACTTACAACTACGTAGGTAATAAATAACGATTTTTAAACCCCTGCGGTATTTTTATACAAAACTAGCTGAAAGTGCAAAAGTTTTGCCATATAAACTATCGCTGCTCCTCTCCTATTCTCTCCTCTTACACTCCTATCTTACACTCAAATAATTTTTCCAATCGGTCAATTAGTACCTGAGATTAGCGGGTTTAAACAATCAAACAGACAAACTCTTCACCTTTATATATTAGTGTAGATTATTTACGGACAACCACGCTGATGACGCCGCGTATATAAGTAAATGGTATATGAATCATATCTTACTAAATAACAATAAAATTAAACTATTTTCATTTGGTTGACGACGAAAATGACCACAGATGGTCTAATTGTTGAGGATTTTCTTACCTCTATGTTTTCTGTATGCAAATATGGCGAGTCAAGATGCTACTTGTGATCAACGCAGGTCAATATAAATGAGCAAATAACGACAAATAAGGTAACTGTTTCTTGAATAGCTGATTCTTACATTTGCATTTGTGTAGTATGTATAAAACATTACAATACAAAATAATATTCCTTGACTTAATTGACGCCTGAAAGAAGAGTGAAAGGGAATGAGATGAGAATTTTAAGCAGTCCCCTTACCCTTGTATGTGCGTAGGAGTCGATAAAATACGAAATGAGTATATAAGGGAATGTCTGCAGGTGTCTCCCATTATTGAAAAGCCGAGATGTGCAAGATTAAGATGGTATGGACATATAATGAGGAAGGATGAAAATCATGTGACCAAACGAGTGTTAAATATTAATGTAGATGAATATGTAACTAAAGGGGACGTAAAAAAGATATTTGTGTGAAGTATAAGATGCAAGGAGTAGTGCCACAGTTGACTAATGATAGGAGACAATGGAAGAGTAAAACATGTTGTACTGTACACTTAGAATGGGATAAGAGCAGGAGAATGAATGATTATAAGGTATTCGGAGTGTTCATAGTACGCAGAACGCATTATTAATAACCAAGAAATATATTTTCTTATTATTTTCAATAATTTTGCAAAGTAAGCAGAAAAAATTCGTTTGTACTAACAAAAACGTTTGATATACATGCACATGATTTACAGACTCAATTTTTATTATTTGTCAGCATTAACCTCTTTTTATATAAAAGACTAAACGCCAGATTAATATACTAACTCAACAATTGAATGGCGTCGGCAAATAGAAGTATTGATGTCTATTAAATAGATATATTTCTTTAAGAAACCACGAAATATATAACAATTCACTACAATATTTGTACGTGCCTGTTCTTATTCTAAATGTAAAAGATAGGAGAACGGATTCTTCTTCATTCATAATTATTAAATTCATAGATTTAGAAATCATATATCATATATCTTTAGTGTTAGCAGTTATATGTCCAAAAGTATTTTCCTTATTTTTATTGTCTTCAAAATTGTTTACTTAAAAATTAACAAGAGATTTATCTACCAATATTTTAGTAGTGCAGATTGTATCAAATTTGTGCAAGGTTTGCTACAGTCGTAATTACTCTTATTGCCTGACCCTCTTACACTATTGCTTACATTATAATGTCTTAATTAGGATTATTTCGGTAAATTAAGATAAAATGTAGCCTATTATTCAAAATTACTGTTTTAATTTTGCACACTTTTTTAAAACATGACATTGCTAAGGTCACCAGCACTGTGATGGTTTGTAAATCGTTCATTTCGAACAAATTATTATCGATCGTTATGCTTCTTAAAATACTTATCGGAGCCAAGTCTCATAACTATTTGATATTTTAACGTGTGAATATAAACATATAATTTATACAAACATTTAAAAAGAAGCTGAAGACATGCTTCACCTTAAGTAAGATATTGCAACACGCATTGTAAATCGCCGACATAAAATACAGCTTATAACGGACTAATTGCACGTTCTGATTCGTAGCTTATAGGTCGATATTGTAGACTTTAATCCACTTCAATTGATCTTTAAAGGTTACTCATTATTTCGAATTGATATTAGATATCTGCTTGAGAAAGAATATAAATAAATATTTTTCGGTTAAGATGACAAAATATAATGATAAGATTTCGTGCGGATCTTGCGTGTAATCTTGTATAAAAGATTAAGACCACGTTGGTATCTTATTATTGGAGAAACCTAGGTCACAAATAGTTAAGATGGTATAGACATGTAATGAAGTGGCATAAATATCATGAGACTAACCGAGTGTTAAATTTGAATGTGGATGGATATGTCTTAGAGGGAGGCCTAAAAAGAGATGGTTGGATTGTGTGAAGTATGGCATTTATATATGGAGTAGCGCTGGAGCTGACGAATGATAGGACGGAATGGAAAAGAACAAAATGTTGCGCCGATCCCACTTAGAATGGGTCAAGGACAGGAAAAGATATATAAATCTAGGTCACAAAATATCAGGAAATATTAACAAATTTATTTAAGCTGGAAAGATTCCTATTTTGGACTAAACCAATTTGAAAACTGTGATACTGTGTTAGAGTTAAGTTAGAATATAGGTAGAACTGTGAAAATAAATCCTATACAGGTGGAATGGTGGTGGACACATTCAATAGCGAAAGCCATCCAACCTGATCTGAGTTTGGCCCAAATAGCTGTATTTCTCAGCATTCTACTAAAATATAATATCTTAAAGATACACTTAAAAGAAGACATCAATAAATAATAGGCTACTTCACTACATTGTTCTATGTAATTTTGTATACCTATGCAGTAAAGATATTTACAACAACAATCAAATTCAAGAGCATTCTGAGTCTTCTGGCACTTTAGTAGATAGTCCTGGCAGTTCATGATGTTAATACCGTCTTATACTTATGAGTTGTCGCCATAGAATTATTATAATTGGAGTAGGTGAGCCATTGGCAGGCCTGTAAGTGATAGTGACACAAAAAAATAATGAGAGGGAAGATGACACTCGTATACTTCGTCTTTGTCTAATCACACATAAAAAAGAGAGACAGTTAGGTTATTCTCATTTCTTTTCTCCTTATTTCTCTTTATTGTAAGTACCTGGGTGACTGAGCCTTGCTCGGTAATTTTTTAAATGATGTAAAAAAAATTAAAATAAAAAATTTGAAAAGAGAAATGAAAAAATAATATGGCAGGTGGGGCCCGTTCCCCGAATGAACTACCATGGCTTTACATTTTACAGCGAAAAATTGTGATTGTATTCAACGTAAATTTCAAAAGTCTTAGAAAAAGTCTTCAAAGTTTTATAGCCCGAAAACAGGGATAAAACGACATTTTTTTTAAATAAAACTTATCTAGATCGATTTTTCTCAACCAAACCCCCCTACATGCCAAATTTCAGAAAAATCGTTGGAGCCGTTTCCGAGATTCCGAAAATATATACCTACAAGATAAACTCATTTAAATAATTAAAGATCAGATAAACTCATTTAAATATCAAAGACATTGCACATTAAAGACTGGCTCGTTCTAAGTATAATAACTCTATGGCTGCCATTTTATAATCATTTTGATGTAGCCATGATAGAATTTAGATTTACTGCTCTAGTTATTCGTATCGATTTAATTATTAGGGTCATATATCAAACAGCACCATATGCGCATTCCGAATCAAGAATTTTAATCGCCGTATAACTTCTGTACCTACTCAAACGACATCTATAGATGGATCGTTTGACTGGCGAACCGATTTGGTAACTTGATGTTGGTTAATTAAGTCTATGATCTTTTTCAGTATCAGGCACTTTTGATTATTTTTCACCGTTTATACTTTTATTGTTATCTACTCTTTCTTACGAGGTGTTGTAAAATACGACGAAGGTAAGTTAATATAAGGCTTAAGCTTAAGTAAACTACGTAGCCAAATCATGTGACAACGTGTTTAGAACATGTTGTGACGACGCCACTTAGAATGGGAAAAGGGCAGGATGATGATGTAATATATAATGTTTAAAATGATAAAATACGTAAATATGATTAAAGTATTTTTATTATTCACGAAATGTTTGTGGTTCTGAAATTAAAAAAATCAATTGTTTACTATATATTTTAGAATGCTTTGGGGAATTTTATAGCAAAAAGTTATTATAAAATAATTTTGATATTATGAACGACATTTCTTTCCATCTTTACCATGTTTGTACTTTTACTCTCAAAACTGCTTTATGTACTTTTTTCTAATGTTATTTGTGAAATAAAACAACTGAGAATGAAAATAGCTACATCCATCAGTACTAAGTAGTTTATAACTCTATTTTTTGTTATTCGTATATAAAAAAATTTGCAATATTTAATACTTTAATAATTATTAGTAACTTTAATAACCTTCAAAATATCAAAATTGATAACACGAAATTTTTATTAATTAAAACCCAAAATTCCTCCTACTCTTAAAACAATATTAAATACTTTTCATTATATAAGAAGCTTTAAGACGATTACAAGGATTATGTAAAATATCAACATCGTATGTGAGACGCTATCAGTTTTATCTAACTCCAATTAAAATGTTGCAGAACCACAAATCACCTATGCTATATGCTAATATGACAGGCCGCGTTCGGAGCGTGAAAGTATAGCCGGCACGTGTTATGTGATATCTGAGCTTTAGACAGAAAAATATGAATAAAATTATATGCCTACTTCATAAATAGTAGTAGTTCTTTCTAACCGTAACAAATGATTTACATGTAAAAATGTATTATACATTGTATTGTATCAAATATCAGTACTATAGAATAAAATCAAACGACATCTCGAGAAATGCAGTATATTCTGATGCAATTGACAAAATTACGAAATGTTAAACAAGAATATTAAGATTTTTTTTGTTTTTTTTTTACACTTACACGGTCGTCCGTCTCCAAAGTAAGTCACTTAATACTTGTGTTATAAGTGACAGACTGGTGAATATATACTTATATAATTTTAAATACATACTTAAATACAAATATACACCCAGACTCGAAGACTAACAAATTGATTTATAGAACGGGACCACTGCGCCAACAGGCCATTTATTATTCTTGTATTTAAGAAAAAATATATCATATAAAAATAAGAAAACAGCACAATTTTCATTTTGAAAATTAAGTTGACGAAACATGGAAATTAATAGAATACCTTTAATTAGTAATCCAAGTTTTATAAGAATAATGCTATAATAATAATATAATATGTATAATAAAAGTACTAGTGGTTCCCACATCTGCGTTCGTGCCAACTTAAGCGTTAGAGTAACCTCAATAATGCAATAGTTGTTATTTTACTGTTCCCGAAAGAAAAATGGGAATTTAGTTATTCTGTATGTCACTCCGGTATAATTTTTAATTATTCCAAATTTCATCAATAATAGTCCAGTGGATTAACCGTGAAAACGTAACAGATAGACAAAGACAAGTATTCAGAAGACAGACCAGAAAGACAGATTTTCGCACATATAATATTAGTACGGATATCTGTTTCCAGACAGCTAAAATATTTTATAGTTTTAACCTCTGTAGTAAAGTAACGACATATTACTATCCCACTGCTGGGTATAAGCCTCTTGACTCCGTTTTTTGATAGAAGGATTGGAGCTAAGACCTATTACACTGCTCCAATGCGGATTGGTAGTTTACACATATCCCTAGAAGACTCTAGAGATTTGCAGATTTCCTTTACCCTAAAGCGTGTGATAAATTGCAATTGTCAATTAGACATAAGTTTTAATACAAAAACTCATTGGTACCTGCCCGGGGTTTGAACCCATGATCGTCTCTAGAGAGTCGCGCGGTCTCACCGCTGTACTATCACAGTTATCTGTAAAAACTACAAATTAGTTATAAAACTAAAATGAAATGTTAACAAATTAAGTTACAATTCTTTATAATAAATACGCTTGCTACTACAACGCTGCAAACAAAAAGTTAGTATAAAGTTGGATATATGTGAAGGTTGTTCAAAACAAATGTTTACCTAAACCCGATGAAGATGACGTTTCAAGAAAAACATTCGTCAATCTAATATGACGTTTACTGTGTAACGGTGCTGTTACTTTTGCCGCATGGTTTGTCCATAAGGTAGTATTGTAATAGGTCATTGGCAGGATGCTAAAATATCCTGTATGACTCACTACATATCTTCAACATATTATACGAACGTGATTTTGTGTGGGCAGTATTCAATAGAAACAGCAATGTACGTATAGAAGGTTTTTTAAATAATTTAATTCCTCGATATAAATGGGTACAAGTAAAGGCTAGACTGTGATCCTTACTAATGGTTCAGTCTAGGATAATAAATCAATATATATTACTAGATGTGCCCGCCGCGTCGTCCGCGTAGAAATCAGTTTATCACATAGTTTCCGGTTAATCCTCCGGTTAACCATTCCGGATAATCTACTATTAACCTAAACCTTCCGGAAGAATGGCACTACCTTTTAATAAAAACCGTGCAAAAATCTGCTGAGTAGATTTTGAGAAGATCGATCACGTACAGAAAGACAGTTTTTGGGGATTTGACTTTTTGTTTTATAATAAGAGTGTCTTGGAGTAAGAATACATTATGAAAAAATCATAACAGTGACGAAATAAGAAGCGCGGCACAATTCCTGTCTCACCTACCCGCAAGTCGGTTTATATGTGACCTTTGCCTAATATTTGGTCGTCACACGGTATGTATGGTATAGATATTTGTTATATTTTATACACTTTACTCATCATTTTTCAATTAAAATCAATAAAACGTTTGCTTTCATACATTGTATTCAGCACTAACTACAACAATATTTGTTTATAAAAAAATAGTGATTGGCTAATATCATAAATTCTGAAAACCTGTCTGTATGTCTGGTACGCTGTTAATCCGTTGGACCAATATTAATTAATATTGGTATAATGCAATATTTAGAATATTCATGATATTGCATTATTGAGGGAACTTAAACGCTTAAGTTACAACAAACGGTTGCGAGCACCACTAGTTTAAAATCATGGTCAAACAAATTGTTGCATGGGCACTATTTTCTATTCATGAATGTGATCCATATAAATATATTTTAACAAATATTTTAAAGAATTTGAGGTTTATTTTTACATCATAACTATTCCACTTAAGTCTGATATTTAATAAAAGAGAGTGAGTCCATACTGCACAGTCATCATTCTCCTGCCCTTATCCCACTCTAAGTGGAGTCGGCACAGCATGTTATAAACATGCTGTCACATGATTCGGCTGCGTTTCTACGACCGGCCGCCTGCCTGACGTCAACTTACCTTAGTCGCATTTTACGACACCTCGGTAAGAAAGAGGGTGGTCTATTCTACTAAACCGGATGCCACACGGTGGGTCAACTTACCTTAGTCGCCTTTTACGACACCTCGGTAAGAAATGAGGGTGGTCTATTCTACTCAGCCGGATACCACACGGCGGGTCGACTTACCTTAGTCGCCTTTTACGACACCTCGGTAAGAAATGAGGGTGGTACTATTCTATTCAGCCGGATACCACACGGCGTTGAGTCCATACTGCACAGTGCACACAATATATCCATTTTTCACCTACCCTCTAGTTACATATCTACCCACACTCGTATTTTTACATAACTGAACACAAGATCGAATGGTGTGGAAATCCCTTAAATAGACTCATGTCCAAGGTTTGTCATGTTTGGAGGAAGCAGATAAAAATATTGATAATGAAGAAATTGAATTTTAGAAGGAATTCTTAAAAAACTCAATACAACATTACACAAATATTTACATCAACTAATTAACTACTAGAAGAACTGTTACAATGCTGAAATACAAAATTTTTATAAGTCTATAAATAACTTTACTTACGCAAAATCTGTAAAACATTTTTTGCATTAAATATGAGGTCGATTTTTATCTTTCAACCGGCATAAAGATACATAAAAAGATAATTATTTCATGCATTTTAAAAGGTTCCTAACTGACCGCTAGTCAGCTGATCTTTTAAATGTCAAATACAGTTCATTGACTACCAATCTGGTTATAAAAATGAAGAAACTCCATTTTCTACCTACACAATTTATGTATGTGATATAATATTTAATTACATTAAGTCATTTATGGTTTTCAAATATATGTAATTTTTGACTGTAATGAATATAGTATATAGTATAATTTTTTTCTTAAATTTTGATTGTTCTATTTTAATTTCTGTTCATTCTTTGCTCACAAGTTGTATCCGAATTAATTAAGTACTTTATATGTGGAAATGTATAAATAGCTTAAGCTGGTCATTTTCCAAATAAATGCAAAATACATAAATAAAATAGTATAGTATCTGTCGATAAAAGCTGTCGGCTAATACATTGTAGGAACAAAACGTTAGAAACAATATTAGAATGTAAATATCCTTGTTAATAAACATTTCAGTGTACACAAACGGACACGCTTACGCAACATAACGATGCACGGGATGCAACCAGTAATAAAATAGTAGTGGATAAATAAATAGTAAATCTAATGATTATATTCGTCTGGTGAGTTCAAGAGGTGAGTCGCGTCCTTGCGTTCACCACGAGGCAATTCGCCCACCTTATCACCGAATGTCATCATTTAAGTTCGGACTATGGTTAGTAGAAAGGTATAACTCACCTTTTAAATTCGGCGCGACATCTCCAATATTAGTATATTAGGATCGTTTTGTATGATTCTTCAAATGTTTGTTAAACATTAAACGCACACGAATTGTTTATTGAGCGAAAGCGTACACGGAAGTTGCGTTTAAGTGAGGTTGCGTCTTCGAAGGCGGTTGACTCGCGCGCGGTTGATGTTCGACTCCGGGTGGTTTCTCCTGCGGTGTCGCGAGGAGAAAGTCGCGGCCGTGGTTTGCCCGCGTCGGTTGGCGGACGCCATGGAGGGGACGTGACGTAGTCGCAAAATCAACAGATACCTGAGCATCCTCGGTGTAATCGCTTTATTATGACTAGAAGTGGGTAATCTGAAATTGGAGCAATCAGGAATTTACATTTAAAACTTGTATGCTAATTGATATTTCGCGTAATCTATTGAATTAAGCGTAACTTTGCGGTGGTTCATAATATAAAAACTATAATAATAAAAGTATAATTTTGCTATAAACCGCGTTAAAACAAAATTTATGTAATGTTTAATGTGGAGTGGACTATCCGTTCTCGTATCTGATACATGCAGAATTTGTAAAAGCTCATGCACCAACCGTCACCAATAACACAACAATACACAGGCACTGCATGCATTCACCTCCACAATCGCAACAATCGTTTCGCACCGTAGCCGAAGCATCGGAAAGCTTTGCCGTGGAGTCCATCTAACGATGTTTTTACAAATCCAGCTTGTATCAGAACGAATAGTGCACTGTACATATAGCATATAAACATATACATATATTTTGTTTTATTGCGGATTATAGCATAATAATATTTGATTACTTTTTGTATTAGATTACTTTGCGAAGTTCAATAATACAAAAAAAAATTGATATTCTACAATTTAACACGCGTTATCCAGGAAAGCATAATTCCCGTGAAGAAACCTACTTTAACTGAATATTTGAATATGTGTAACCAAACATTCCATATTCAAATTATTATGTTAGCGCCAAAACTCCTATCATCCGTCGAATTTTTTACTATTTCCTAACAAACAAAACAAACAATAAATCAATGAATTTAGTGATACAGAAAAACTGTAGTGAAGAAATACCAGTTATCCATCGTGGAATCAATGTGAACATCGGAAGCCCCATAGAGCTTATAGCTTGGGCACATAATTTAACCAATTAAACCTTTCCCACGGAACGATGTTCTTATTCCCTCGAGAGTGAATTAGATTTAAAACATTGGTTAACGTAACTAACGCTGATTGTAATCTAATTTTAATCATAAATAGTATTTAGAATTCTATTTTTAATTGATATATCAAAAGCGAATTTTAAATCAAATAGCACTTTCGAAATATGTTTAAGATAATGCCGCGGTGTTTTTAGAATGTTTTTACTCTCTAAGTATAAGCATTTTTATGATACTTATAAATTCATTTACTTTAAACGTTTTAATTTGATACCACTGAGATTTAGTGAAAAGCGACTAAGTACTCTGGGCGGTGAGAGAATGCGTTAGTGGCCCTGGCTTCAGCTCCTTGGATCGCAGGTTCGAATCCGGGAGCCGAGAGCGAACATTTTAAACATAAGCAAACATGTTAAAGAATTTATTTGAAATGTATATATAGTTGTTTTACGCCCTCTGGTATCCGGCTGAGTAGAATAGACCACCCTCATTTCTTACCGAGGTGTCGTAAAAGGCGACTAAGGTAAGTTGACCCACCGTGTGGTATCCGGTTGAGTAAAATAGACCAAGCTCATTTCTTACCGAGGCGTCGTAAAATACGACTACGTTAAGTTGACGTCAGGCAGGCGGCCGGTCGTAAAATACGTAGCCAAATCATGTGACAACATGTTTGTAACATGTTGTGCCGACCCCACTTAGAGTGGGATAAGGGTAGGAGGATGTAGTTATGTTTATATTTACCTATCAGTTACCTGTAACCCATAACACAAATAAACAAGTTGTATGTAAGTTGGACAATTACACCACAGTAAACACCACAGTTACTTACTGTGATGTAATTGTCCCATATTTGTTTAGTAAAAAGGCCTAAGCTTCCGATAGGATCATGGTATTTAAAAAAAACTGAAGGAAATACGACAAAGCGGGTTTTTGTTGGAAAAATCTTTTATATATACTTGGAGCAAAATTTAATTAATGTAAGTTATTTAAAATTAAATCAAAACCAAAACTATTTTAATCCATTTCTTGTTTATGTTTGATGTAAGTTATAGTCAGAAAATCATCAAATACATTAAAAATATTTATTGCTGTAGTTAGCTTAAACAAATAGGGACAAAGGGGAGCGTTGGCGCTTTACATCCTCGATGACATCCAACCATTCGCCATATCAGGGACGGACTATAAACACTTATCTATATTAATATTATAAAGAGGAAAAAATGGTATATATGTTTGTAATGTTTTCACACCAAGACTACTGGACCGATTTCAAAAATTCTTTCACCATTGGATAGCTGCATTTTTACTGAGTAACATAGGTTAAAATACATTTAAAAAATATATAAAATGTAATGAGGTGTAAAAAAATAAAAATTACGCGGGTAAAACTGCGGGATATTACTAGTACGTGTATATATTTTAAAAGTTAAAAAAAAATATTTGTAGCGACGAAATTAGAAAAAGCTAATTAGAAAAATATGTCAATTTATTGAAAATTTCAATTACCTAATAATATAGCGTTAGAATAATCCGTTGAATTTGATAAATTGATAGAATAAAATTGAAACACCAGTAAATGTAACCTTTTTACTATTTATCATTTCTAATAAGTCAGTCTCCATCCATATATATAACATCCTATCCTATCCTATATGTGTGTTACTATTACACGGCGAATCCGCTGAACAAATATCGATGAAATTGGGCACAATTATTGTTTTTACTCTGGAATAACATATAGGCTATAGAAATCCTATTAATTCTACAGGAATAGGATGACACGACAACAGTCCACGCGAACTAAGTCGCGAGTAAAATCTAGTAGTCTATAAAATAAATAAGCCTTTATTGCTGATCTTTGTAACAACATTTTGTTTTTCATAATTTGATAAGATTCACGTCTAAACTTTTGCCAGTTTATCTTTTCCAGCTTGTCCGTCGAAAAAGGCCTCCACTAATGCTTTACATTTAGTCCTGTGCTTTGCAAGCTGTGTCCATACTGGGCCAGCTATCCTTTTTATATCATCTTCCCAACGTTGTGTTTGTCTTCCCTTGCTCCTTTTACTATCACGTGGATACCATTCCGTTACTAGTCTTGTCCATTTCTCCTTTTCTTCTCTGATCACTAGTAGTCTGTATCCAGACACTAATCAGATTGTTACTAACTAACAATTAAATAGTGGTGATAATTAGTGACAAGGTGGCAGGAGGGCCGAATGCTTTTCGCATAAAGAATAAGCTTCGCGATTCAACGCAGATATGCTGCTAGCATTTTTGGGGCTATTAAACGAGCACGTGTAAGTAATTTAGTTTATTCGATTCTTAGGGCCTGTTTCACAAGTTACTGATAAAGTGTCGGATACCTAACTGACAGACTAAGTAACAGATCTAAAAAGTAAAAATTAAATAAACAATCGTGGCCATTTTGAAAAACTGCAGAGCAGATAAACAAACAGATAAACAAAATAATAGTCACATGAACTACCTGTTAACTTAATAAGGTCTTTAAGTGCTAAAATTCCCAGAAATGTGTCAGATATGTTCCGAATAAGCTAACTGACAGTTTATTAGTATCTTGTGAAACAGGCCCTAAGTTATACATCTTCATTGTTTAAAAAGTCAGCTGTCTTGTATAATACTCGCAGTACAACTACAAGTTACAAAGATTTCTATTCAATTTTAGAACATAAACACAAGTTACCAGTTTAAATACGGGCCTGGTTCAGTTGGAGGCATCTGTTTATACAATTATCGGTTAAGAGCGCGCGCTGTTCTTCCTAAATGACTCCTTCAAAATGATATCCATCGGGAACCGGGACACTTATTACCAAACGATCCGATTAGTAGTATTCGTCCAGCAACCGAAACAAATGTATCTCGTGTACGACAAAATTTTATAATTATAAGTCGTCATTGCAAAAAATTTAACGCGTCATTTATAAAGCTGTTGAAATATGGAGTTTACAAATTTACAGCTAAGTGAAGAATCATGGGAACACCTTTACTCAGTGTCATGCCAAAATAACTCAGAAAACGTGCCAGTTGCAAAACAAAGGTGCCAGGCTAATGCTCGGGAACGAGATAGGACCCAAAAGTTAGTATTACAGTTTTCTTAGCTTTTAATTCTATTTTAGTTGGGTTTAAAGTCATGTACAATAGAGGACTATGTGCGTTAAAAGCGTTGATTTAATTTGACCTTGTCCTTGCTTTATATAGACAGCAACGACGAAATGTCATTCATTAAGTTATTACAATTATATTTTGTAAGGGACAGTCACCAAGTTTTATTAGGGTAGCAAATTATGATACACACAGTACATACATACTATGTCCGCCGTGTGGTATCCGGCTGAGTTGAATACACCACCCTCATTTCTTGCCGAAGTGTCGCTAAAGGTGACTAAGTTAAGTTGACCCGCCGTCAATTTCTTCATCTGGAATATATTAGCATGACCTCTTATAGTATCGTAAATTCTCAGAATGTAGCTAAAGCCTCCAATAAGATATCTATATATTAATCTAAAAAATTTATATGCCTTGCTAAGGCTGATTTGAAATAATGTGCAGTTTTAAGTTTTAAGTCTCATCCTAAGTAGCATATTTGTGTTTAATAGAATTTTTATCAAAATACTCTTTAAATATCCAAGCAGCGTGAACATGGCTTTCAACGCGCTACGACTCTTGATTCCGACTGAGCCGCCTGATCGCAAACTTAGCAAGATCGAGATCCTTCGACTAGCTGGCAGCTATATAACTCATTTAGACAATCAATTGTACACAGGTATGAGGTATCTTATACCTTTAAAGCTTTTAGCGCGAAATAAATAATAGAGTAATCTGTTTGTAATGCCTTCAACCTAATCGGCAATATTATGATGAAGGAACATATAGGTTAGAAAGTTTCCGTTTTTCTTTTGGAAACATAGAAAAACATGTATTGCACTATTGAGGGTATTTAAAAGCATAAGATGACACAAACGGCGTCGCCAATACCACTAGTGTGATATATACTTATTATACTAGTATAATATATAATATTATTAGATAAAAAGTTAAAAAAACAAATTAGACTACATACTGAATTTGACAACAAAAATCCCGTTCTTCATACGAAATATTTTTTATTTTTTTAGTTTCAACATAAAGATCTTCATAAATTATTAGTAGTTATGAATGAACTTAATTAGCAAGCCGAAGAGAAATCTGTTTATTGACTATTATTTTATGAAATGTTTATTTTTAAGGTTTTTTTTTATTATATAGGTATATACTATATTAATAAATTGTGAGGGATGGAAGAATGATCAATGTAGTAAAAAAAATCTTTTAGATAAATGAAATCACTTCTCAATTTTTGTTTTTTAGTTATAGTTTTTTATCAAAACTGGAAAAAATGGACTGAAGTCAAATGACAGATTTTTTTATTAGGCTAAAAGCAACAGATACACAATTTATTTTACTCCTTCAGGAAATACTATAGCAACTAAGCAAATTAATATAATTAATATTTATATTTTATAGGAAATATGGAGCAACCGTGTATTAAGAAAAGCGACATTGAATACAAAAACACCTCGCTGTGTACTTTTTGTTGGTCCACCATTAAAAAAGACGTAAGTATTTCTAAATGGAGTGTTTAGATATAACATTTTCAAGTAGTTTCCATATTGAAAATTGATCTAGTATTATGTTTCGAATATTTTACATTAACGTCTTGTTTACGAATTAAATAGAATAAGCCAGTACTTTGCGAAAGTCTGCTCTGTTTTTTTCACAACAGTGCTTATCTTTTTTGATAAGGAACTATTGGCTTGGAAGCATTGTCGATTAGAAAATAATAAGCCTGGTGGTTTATTATTTTCTAATCGACAATGCTTCTTATATAAGTACTATTCCAACACGATATTTCAATACCAATTAGCCGGAAATTTTCTATCTATATATTCTTGGTATATGTAGTTTTCTTCACAATGTTATTCGTCGTGATAATGGAGTTACATCAAATTATTATATTATTCCCCATTTTGAGTTGTTAAAAAATTCAAACTTGTAATAAAATTCATCTGTTACATGTACTTTAATAGTTAAAGTACATGTAACAGAATTTTGTAATCACATTATCTTTGTCTATTTTACAGAAAACTACAACTTCATTGAACAAGGAATTTCAAGAAACTTACTAACGACATTATTTTAACGTTTTTAATTTAATCATACAAAATTTTATGATAATAGTAAAATATTAGTAATATTATATACTATTTATAAACCCTAGAAATATAAGCTTATTATTAATTATATAATTATCATTATCTTTTAAACTTTTTTGTTATTATTATGTTTATATACAATATAATGTAATCCAATAAATTCCAATTTTAATTAAATGAAAATAAAATTGTATAAAAAAATGAAATTATTTTTATACCCTTCATTGATTTAATTACTTTCATACTTTAAACTAAAAAGTTTAATATACTTACGAGTTGTGAAATAATTACATTACACACATTAATGTTTTATTTAAATTTTTACTGTTACGTCATCATTGTTTCCATCCCTAACATTCCACACTAATATAATAAAAATGCGAAAGCTAATCTGCTGGACCACTATTGCTGAAATCCGTCAAAATTAAAGTTTATACAGTGGGGTATAACCATATACATAAGAAAATACCTTTTATCTTTCGGTAAGAGGGAAAAAAGCACATATTTTCACCATATCTATAATCGTTAAATTTACGTATTCAATCATATGGAAGATAGTTAACCTTACGCAAAATATTTTACACCACAGACTAAAACCACATTGAACAGATAAATAGCAAAGGATTTAATAAAGAAATGAAACTATATCAAAATGGCACCATTTATTAATTTAATGTAAAGTAATCATTGTTAGGAAGATATTTTTTTTAAATAACGGAAATAATCACAACCAGTAGACAAATTTATTACACATAAAATAGTAATGTACAATTTGGCAGTACAAATTTAAAAAATTACAGAATAATATTGTACTAAGAAAAGTTGTTTCGATGCTCAAAAGTTTTTTATATAAATTTTAGTAAAAAACCTAACATAAATACTACATTATGTACATTTTTTTAACAAATAACATTTTAGTTACAACATTAAATTTTGAATCATAGCATGGAATACATTTATCTAATAAAAACGCCTTGATATTAGCCGTTTAAGAACTAAACTTAAAACCTCAAGCATTTTAAGTACTGTTAAGTAATTTTTCTCACTTTAAGTAGGTCAGTTTTAATATATTTTATGCTTATTATATATTTAAGTAGATGCTACGCAAAACTACGGACCTAATTATATATTTACTGACTAGTAAAAAATCTAGTCATCATAAGCCCTTTCTGAATTTCAGCGTTAAAAATACCGATGTCGAAAGACGTGCATTGGAATAATTATTCAAGTTTACAATACTATAAAATTATAAAGAAAATATTCCTCTCTGTCTGTATGTCACAGCCTAACCGCTAGTCCAATATTGATGAGATTTTCTGGAGCTACCTGGTTACGATATAGTAAAAAAATTGTGCATTCGGGAACAGGATAAAATATGTAGTAAAAAACTTAGTCACATAACACTTTTCTGTTATTATTTTGCCGAATTTTTTGCACGTGAAATCTATATATGATAATTATAGTCGAATTAATTCTTGAATTTTGCGTTTCCCGATATATTTAACATAGAAAGCATATAAATATAAAAACTTTCTTAAACGCACCGAAAAATTTAATCTTTAGATAGCACTTGGAGTTTCCGAGATTTAAATTTATACAGAAGCTAAATTTCTATATCGTTGGTATATTTACCTAAAGTGATAGAAGACGTCGTGACACAAAACATTTGAATTGAGAATACAGAAGAATTTTACTTAACATGTTTATCATAAAGTTTCATTTGACTGGCTCGTTGGAGCAGTGGGTAGTAACCCTGCCTTCAGCTCCGCGGGTCGCGGGTTCGATTCCCGCCGAGGGCCAACATTTTCTATAAATGAATTTGTTGGTCTTTGAGCCTGGGTGTATATTTGTATTTAAGTATGTATTTAATTATTCAATTATATATGTATATATTCACCAGTTGTCTGTCACCCATAACACAAGTATTAAGTTACTTACTTTGGGGACCGACGACCGTGTGTGTAAGTGTCCCATATATTTATTTATTAAAAAAAAAAGTGTAAAAAATATTTTAAAAGTGATGATATATAGGCTTTATCAAATTTGTAAAGATACATTTTAGCCAGCTTGACTCAAATCTTTCGACGACGGCATATGATCGCTTCAATTTAAAAAGGTAATATAGATATCCTAACCTAATAATTCATAAATAATGCAGGCAAGTATATATTTACAGAATAGCACATATTCATCGAATATATAAAACAATCATAAATATTTATTTATAATACTACAGAAATGCAAAAGAAAAACAATTACAATTAAACCTTTCACAATAAGGACTCATACAAAACATCAACAAAACATAAAACGCCGAGGCCTCAACACACTTAGATACAATATTTCCTCTACGAAGACATCACAGTCAAATGATATTTTAAATTATACTTATGCAATACCATGTCTTATGTACCATATCATTCTACAACAGTTTCATTCTATGTACAAAGTTGAACGATTTGACGTTCAAGCAACAACAGTTCCGTGACTTCCACGTAAAATGGAAACAGAAACCTCCAGCTATCGAATACTATTTCTATCTCTGCCGATGAATGGACTTGATTCGTGGTTATTTTTTTCTAAATTACCCGACAGAGTTGGGTCTGGTCGACTTCTCTTGAAGAAGCCCAACTTCCATAACGCGATAATGAGTAATATCAGAACAATTAGTCCCACTATTACTGAAACTATTATCACCCACAATGGTACTTCTGAAGGTTCACTTATCTTCAAGTCTGGGTACGCAACTGTTTTCACCTGAAAAATTTAATTATGACAATTATAATATCTAATTCATAATTAGAATTAATAAAATTGAGAATATGTTCCTTAAATACTTATATTTAAGGTTGTATATTCTCTAAAGTAATAAAAATTAATCAAAGAGATTTGTCGTAAATAGTTTGTTTTTCTTTTTTTTTTTTTTTTTTATATATATAAATATAAATATAAATATATATAGTTTGTATTATTATATTCCCATAAATAAATTCTAAGTTATTAAAGAATATGCTATTTTATAAAACAAATATCTAGTCGCTTGTTTGAAGGCTTGTCAAAACAAGGTTACAACAAGGTGGATCGGTTTACCAAAATAAACATAGCAAATACAGTTATCGTTAATGAATACCCGCCGAGTTTCTTACTGCTACTTCTTGTTAAGAGTAACATTCCGCACCAGATGTGGATCAAAAGATCAGACTGACCTAAGATTTGCTTGTAAAAGTTTATTTGATTAAAATTTATTATAATTTGCATATAATTGTCACATTAACGAGAATGAATAGCGTTGGGACTTATAAATGTAGTGTATTCTAAAAACTGTTATGATATACGCTTACCGTGTGAGTATCATCATCGTATGTCTTTTGATGTATGTTGTAATGCTCTGGTATGTGTATAAAAGCTGTGGAAGCGATGTTGACGTGACTGACTCTTGGATAATCCTCGACCAATGTGGAATTCCATAGGCGTGCTTTAACGGTGATAGTTGTGGCTTGCATACGGCCCAGTCGGTAGATCACGCATTGAAACTGAATACATTTTGCTGTCTTCTTTTGACAGTTCTGTAATTAAACATATTAAGAAATTTAATACTAATATTACAATATAAATTGAAGTTCTTATCAAATTGTGTTAACTTTGTTTTGTTATACGTATATTTTTAAAAAGTACATTACTTCTATATTTTAACAAAATACACAAACTAAAAACCTGTTTATATTAATAACGAGTTTATTTAATGTGTATGTTGTTTTTGTCGTTGATGGTCTTACAAAATAAAAAAGGAAAATAAAATTAAAATAAATAGATTTTAATTAACAAAATTATGATAATCTAATTGCTCATATCTTTAAATTTTTAATTTTGTGTTTCACAAAATTAGAAGAGCAGATGAATTGCATTCATCCTAAAATTGACATTTAAATATACCTTCTATTTTTATTGTAAGATTGTTTATATTCAATTTTATTGATTTATGATGAGTTAAATAAGCTGAATCAGGTAGTATAACAGTAACTTTACTTACCATGTTGACAACATGTTTTCGATGTCCATCTTTATCGGTATATGCTTCAGCTTTTATGATATCGCTGTCTCTTTTACGTCTTATTTTATTTTCAATATTGCTACTATATCCAACAATATGATTTGTTATTCTTGTTGAATTGTATTCTTTTTCGCTTGAGATTACACTTAGTTTCCCTGAGCTTCGGAAAGGATCCATTTGGAGGTTTTCAAGATATGGTTCGGTGGATCCTGATCGCGTTGTTAATTTGAGTGGGTTAATTTCGCTCTCGGATATGAAACATTCTCCGTTTCTTTGATCTGTAACGAGTAAAATTTGTATAAAAAAGATTCATAATATGAACATAGAAATGTAACATATTTATTAATTTGAACTAGTTGTAACAGTCTAACCCATATTTAGAAGATTGACTGACAAATCTGGTGTCTGACCTTTTTAAATTTAAATCGAAATTTAAAAAATTACAATTACAATTAAAAAAAAATGTATATTATATGCATTTAGTCAATTTTAAAATAATTAAAATTAAAAAACAAAATAATCTCGAGTGCGTTGTTTTTATTAAACAATAATTTTATAACCTAATGAGCTTAACAACATTAGACACCGATACCGTACGAAGATCGATGCAATAACATTTATAGTGGATTCAAGGTCGATACAGATGAAAAAAATCAAGAGATTCGATGTGGAATTCACACAATTTTACACCCATTTACCCAACAACAATATTAAGTAAGACACAATGTTATGGCTAATCAGCTAATAAATAACAGGATCACAATCCTGTTTATGCTGCGAAGGCAAATAGCTTAATGAAAAAATAAGAAATAGCTAAATCTTTTTCTGTTTTTGAAGTTTCTGTTTTTATTTTCCAATTCTGTACATTAACCTAATTTTTATTCTATACCTGCTTCTCCATCAACAGTCGGTACATCTTCGGGGTAAAGTAACCATTTCCCTTGAGAATTTTCAGATGCCACTTGATGCGGCCACGATATCACCACCTGTACGGAAGACACTCGCCATGGACCTTCGTTAAATACCTGTAATAAAGAGGAGAAGAAAGTTCATTTATTTTATATTTATACTAGCTTTTACCCGCGCCTTTGTTCGCGTAGACTGTTAACGGTCGATAATAGATGGCGCTTTTCAATGTCATCCTATTCCTTTAGAATTAACAGGATTTCTATAGCCTATATGTTATTCCGGTGTATAAGGAATAATTGTGCCAAATTTCATCAATATTGATTGAGTGGAATCGTCGTGTAAGAGTAACAAACATACATCCATACTCACAAACTTTCACATTAATAATATAAGTAGGGTTATCGTGGAATTATGGTGGAATTTTACATGAAATAAAATTAATTTTATTTACTATAACATTTTCAAGTGGTCACTGTGTAATTAGTCTAAAACAAAATGTACTTTTTTGTGTTAAGTTTTTGCTTATGAATTTCTGAGTTGCCTCACCGTCAATAGACCGAGTTAATGATAGTAAGAAAAAAATAATTATATACCTGATACGTGTGTACTACTCGAGTTCCGACATCGTCAAAGTAAGTCATGGCAGATTCTCCCTTCACTTCGCCACCGTAGAACACTTGTTCAGGCTGCGCAGCGCTGCAATTATATAGAATATTAATATGTAGATTCGTGAATGGGAAAAAAATTTGTTCGTTACGATGTCTCAGTTTATAGGAAATAGGAATACTATTGAGTTATACTGGACCTCTGAAAATGTATGATAGATAATATACTAAAAAAAATATAGCAGACGAATTCATCGATGCTATTTTGCTTATTCACATTAAACGAGGTGTTGCAATGCAATTCATTAAGTATTCTAAATAACGTAATTAAAATAATGGTATCACATATTAACAGCCTTTTTTTACAGATTCGTACTATAACTGGTAATTCGTACTATAATTGATAATTGCAATTTAACACACGCTTTTCGGTGAAGCAAAACATCGTGAGGAAACCTGCATATATCTAGAGAATTCTGGAGATATGCGTAACCTACCGATCCGCATTGGAGCAGCGTAGTAGGTCTTAGCTCGAATCCTTCTCTCCAAAAACGGAGAGAAGGAAGGAAGGCCTATTTCCCAGCAGTGAGATAGTAATAGGCCGCTACTTACTTTTTTTTTTGTATAACTGGATGAAGAGAAAGTATTATTAGACTAATCTTAAGTAAAAACAAACTTTAGAGTTCGACATTTAAGTTTAGTTAAACTTATATAATTTTGTTTTATTTCTACTCTTTTAATGTGCTATGTTGAAATACACTAATTTCAAATGAATATTTATTTACCCTCTGATCAATAATTCCGCATTCTTTATCACAAGAGCTTCTACTTGTGCCGGTTTCTTCTCAGGATGCTGCTCTTTAGACGTTGAATTAGCCCAGACGGTGAAAATTACTGACGGTTCATTGTCTTCCAATGCCCGGGTGTCAAAACGTAGTATGATTGGAGAGGTGCCGATAGGTTGCCGCTTGAACGGGTTTTCGAGTAAACAGGATACAGTCGTTTTGTTTACACTCGTACAAATCATATGCTTTCCCTGGAATCATATTCGTAATACATTATTTATAAATTAAATTAAAATTTTTAAATTTATTGTGCGTAATCGTTGTATCTTAATATTTTTAATTGAAATATTGAAGGATTTTCAAAGGGCTTATGATGAATAAAATTCTAAGGGAACTGCAGGTTAACATAAAAATGATTCATCATCATCTTCATCTTCCTGCCCTTATCCCACTTTAAGTGGGGTCGACACAACATGTTATAAACATGTTGTCACATGATTTGGTTACGTATTTCTGACGTCAACTTACCTCAGTCGTATTTTACGACACCTCGGTAAGAAAGAGGGTGGTCTATTCTACTAAACCGGATACCACACGGTGGGCCAACTTACCTTAGTCGCCTTTTACGACACCTCGGTAAGAAAAGAGGGTGGTACTATTCTATTCAGCCGGATACCACACGGCGTGAATCATAATTGTCATATATTATTTTTAAATTTTTATGCGTAATCGTTGTACCTTAGTAATTTTAATTGAAATATTGGAGGATTTTCAAAGGACATAGGATAAATAAAATTCAAAGGGAACTGTAGATTTATTATAAAAATAAGTGTGTATAATATCAGAAGCAGAAAATAAGTTCCATTGAAATCAACGAGAATCGATGAATGAAGGGTTGTGTTAAAGATTAGAAATCACAATAAAGTTTACACTGACTGACTGACTTTGAAGTCAACTTAGTTAATTCTAATAAGTTCAACACTTACAGTAATATTAGCAGCAATGTAATGGAGACTTGCGTGGTGTTGTACAAAAAGTTGTGCTTCGTATGCCGATTCTCCGTGGTTGTCGACATTTATTGCGAGTTTTATTTCTTCTTCTTGACCCAACGTCAAGATATATGCTTTACCATCTTTGGCTGCAAATTTAGCACAAAATTATTATTATAAAATAAAAATGTATAATTAAAGCGGTCATTCAAGCAAAGTCGTTAACGCTATTTATTGTATTACCACAATCATTATATGACTTTAGCACACCGGTTGTCTCTAGTAACTTAATTGTATTACGTCATTGAAAAAAATCATGTTAATAAAATGACTAATCGTAGATTCAAATCCAGTCATGGCATAAATCTCAATATGTGTTTCACATTGAGTTGGTTGTTGTAAAATTTTAAATATTTTCGGGAAATACAACAAAATATTGAATTCTTTTAAACACTCATAGATGCGATTTAAAAATTTGAATAAAATTAATAATTAGTGTGTAGTAATTTGAAGCGTAGAAGTAGACGACGCAATAAAACTATTCCCGTTTTTTTAGACGTCTAAATTGAGATAACGAAAAAAAAGCATCAAATTACTTTTTTCTAGCTGCAGCGTTGGTTGGACAACTAAATCGCTGACACAGACACCGTCAACACCACAATCGTTCAGGAAGTTGGCACTAAATGATGTCCTAGCAGTAGCGTTTAACACTGGATAATCGTCTATCCTGGGCAATTCACCCATTGTAGAATACTGAGGCTGAACTTGGACTATTTTATAGGTCACTTGGAACTGCAAAAACGAAAAAGCCTGTTAATCTATGCATTATTAAATACTTTATGTACGTTCCCTTAACTTTAAGTATACACTAGATATTAAATTTAGAAGTATCGGGAAATGTTAATCTTAAGACTGTTTAAATAACTCAACATCCTTATAACATTCTTTCTTACTAATTATTTCCGTGCTCTCAGGGTAAAAAATTATGGTTATGTTAGGAAATCAGGGTTATGTTAGGAAGAAACATGAGGAAGTTATTTAATTAGAAAGTATAGGCTATATTTATATCAACTGGACGTCATTGACTCTCTGACATAAATAATTCTTAAGTAACATTTTCATAGTTATTTTACTTACTTTGATTGGCGTTTGTATGTCTCTGGTATTATTCTTTAAATAAACCGTATGTTCGCGGCAGTCCTCAACATTTTTACGTAGGTGAATCGTTCTATTGACTATATTTGACTTCTCAGCGTCAAAGAAAACTCTCGAGTATTTTCTTCCCCCGGGAAACGTTTCGGCTTCGATAACGTAGTTTAATTCATGACTGTTGCTTTGGGCTGATGGTACAACAGATTCAATAATACAACAAGCTTGGAAATGAAAACACGTATATTTCGAGGAACGATCCGTCTGACATCCTTGTTTGGTCGGATCAATATTTATAGTACCATTTAATAAACGGATTGATGTTTTAATATCGATTATCGGTTTCGTACGGATAAGAGCGACACTACTCTGTAATCAAAAAATACGAAAGTAATTAAAATTGCCAACGAACCTCTTATAATATTAAATTTTAATTAACAGTGATTATTTCATAACCATTGATTGTAGTGTCATTTTTGGGCAAAAGAAGCTTTTTTCTATTATTCTTAATATTTCTATTAATATAACGACAAATTCGTTATTTATAGTAAACTTACATTTTCATAAGCACCGACCAGTAGGTCTGGATAACCATTGGCATCAAGATCCATTCCACCAGAAAGCGAGTACCCAAATGTTTTGATTATATATGGCAAAGACTCAGCTCTTATAATTTGATCGGGCTTTGTTTTCAGACCATTCTTTCTATCGCCCATGTGAATATAAACTACGCCGTTGTCTTCGTAAGGACTTCCGATTGCAACATCTTCACAGCCGTCTTTGTTTAAATCACCAGCATTTGCAATTGCGATACCAAATTGTGATTCGGGTTTACCAGTTAATCGTAAACTATAATCTTGAGTTAAATTGTGTTTGTTATTCAGGTACAAATATACAGCGCCGCCAATGTCTTTTGCGAAGTAAAATGGCGCACCAACTAAAAGGTCTGGTAATCTAAGAAACAAATTAATTAATTCAGTACTAGTCATTAATAGAGTAAAATATTAAAAATACACATACCAGCTACTTATAAAAGTATAATGGTCTTATATAATTGAAAATATATTCTTAATGAGTAATAAAATATCTCAGAATATAACTATCGAACTAGAATATATTTAAAAGTATGATATCTGTACTTACCCATCACCATTAACATCAGCTGCTGCAATTTCGTATCCAAAGCTAGATCCGAACTGTTCACCACTTAGAACACGAGTAAAGTTTAGGATGTCAACGTCAGTTCGTGTCCAGTCATCGATGACCCATTTGCTGAAAACGACAACCTGGCCAGTACCATGTGCTCGAGGTGCCCCTGCTGCATAAGACGGTTCAGGCCCAAAAAAACTTGCTCCGGACACCGACATACCTTAAATCAGATAAATAATTACCGGTTAATTCATACGAATTTATGAACTTCTCAAGTAACTTCTGTATTCTAGATAATCTAAATATTAATTGTAAGGCTAATAAGAGAAGATTATATTACTTACCGAGGTAACTGTATTTTTCGACCGGACTAGCTCCATCTTCAACCGGTGCCATATAAACAACATGATCTCTCTCTAAAAGATCATCATTTGTGTCTTGAGTAAAAATAGTTCCCCTCCACGTATATGGTCCAGGGCTCCCAAGAACTAGCGTGTCATCTTCAAGAAGTGAACTGCTTGTACCGACTTGACAAAACCCAAACTCTTCGTGTTCTCTGAAATTGTTAAATGAAAAATAAAATATAAAATAATAGATTTAATACATGCTTATAAATAATATACATTAAAATATGAGTAATATTTTATAAGAGATAACGACGAAATCGATAAATAGCTTTATCACGACATTGCATTAAAATGTTTGTTCGACATTATCTAATCCTCCATTAGGTAATAAATTTTATAAGGAATATTAGTTTGTTGCTCTGGCTACATAACTTGCATAATCAAAAACCTACAAGAGTAATGATACATAAATAGTACCTTTGCACTGAACGGCCTCGGCAGGGCTCCCACACGTCGATTAGTTGGAGGTCGTTACTTAGCGTGTAGCAGAGCCCTTGACCAAATTGTGACTCCCCAGATTTGCGAATATATCTGAGACATAAGAAACATGATTTATTATCATTAATCATTGCTCCATGCAATTTCTTTAATGAATTTTAATAAGAATTAATAATGCTGAAATTTTAATAAATGTACATTAATGAATAAACTTATAATACCTATGTGCACATACAACTGCTTTCCTTCCAACACCTTGGCTTCTAACGGATACTCCTAACCACTGACCGTCCTTGATCTCGTCGGAATGAGGCCCAGACAGATGGGAAGAATCCAGACCTAAACAGAGTCAGTTAGCTTTAATGCAATAGTCGTATAAAGTACATACGCAAAATCAATAAGCTGCAGGACATAAATGTTTATCAACGAATCTTTTGGACCCAATTCATTCAACATAATATTCATTTAATGTATTAGTATTTTATCAAAAGTTACGTTTTAACAAACAAGTTCAAAAGCATAAAACATCTAAATTAGACACAAATTACAAAATATAATATGATTGAGATTATCACGTTAATTTATTTCCCAAGGCATTTTTGTTTAACAATAAATAATTGAATAGTTTTGGACTAATTTATACGCATTATACAAACTTAAATAAATGCAAAACAAAAGCAACAAGCAATAACGGATGTTAAAATCGTTGCTTTCATTTCGGATAAGATATATAGGAAACCCAAGATCAAACCAAATTGTGGATCGTTGGCAAATGCAAAGCATTGCAACCAGGCGTGTATGATGCAAGATAAGAATATCTTATTACTGTGAAATGCAAATTATAGAAAACCTTGCAATAAGTAAAATCAAAAATCGTGTTTGCCTCTTAGATCAGGCAAGTCATAAACTGGCACTCATCCTCGATCAAAATGAAAACATGCATATCGTCGGCACTTTGCAACAAAAGCGAATACGTGGGTAATGTTCGACATGAATAAAAATAAATTTCACATTAATATTTTGTATCTGCTTTTGTTAACATAGTACTAACGATATAAAAAATCCTAAATAGAGATATCGTTATTACATATTATTATACAGTGTGACGATTTTCGATGTTCTTCTGTGACCTGTAATGAATTTTTGTGAAGTTACAGCGTTTGGTATTATCATCGATTCGTGTGGTCTCAGGTTAATGGTCATTATCGAATACTACTTTGTTAATTTTGAGCTGATAATTATTCAATGGCCGGTCCGTTAATACACCAGAAGACACCAATTATGTTTAATTTAAAAGATGACTAACTATTATACTATGATGCATTAATGTTATTCGGCCCAGCGTGATCTTACTTTTAATTTTGTTAGGTACTTTGTTTTAACGAAAAACCAGATATACAGTGGTTTTCGTGGTTACTGTCTATAAAACTTGAACGAATTTCTTAAATACGGTTAAGTGATTATTCGTTTTAGCCAGTCACCTTTAATGTTGTTATGGGTTAAATTTTTAATGGTCGACGATCAATTGTCACTAAAATTATAAGTTAAAACTTTTAACAGCAACCTTTTCAAATACATTGAAGTAAAAATGAGGTCCTACTGAAAAGCTTCAATGAATGCTAGAATATACAAATTTATACAAAAGTCGAATATTAATAATTTACTTAAAACGCAATTTCTAGTTTAAAAAGCTTACCACGCTAAAATTTTACATATATATTGATCTTGACTAATTGATTTATACTATGCAGAAACTAAACAATCTCGTAGCGAAACGCACATAAATCACTAACTCCACTAAGTTTTTAGTATGCGAACGTAACGTATTTCCTGCACAAAAAGCAATTTGATTTGTTTCATTAATAATCATAATTATTATGCAAATGATAATTACAATGTTTATTCAATTACAATTTATAAAGTGCTGCAAGCTGTGAGTAGGTGCTGTTGCAAGCAGTTAGTGCTGATTCATAAAATGAATTTGGAATTTATTTTCATTGATATAAGTAATGTTATATTTGTCGTTGTAAGATCTTAACATAATGTAGAGACAACGGTAAAATAAATTCCAAGTCATAGTAATTTATACAAATGTCCGAATCATTCAGTTAGAATTCATGCTTTACAAATTTCTTCAGGGCATAGCTGGAACTTATTAGACTCGGCGATTAGTACCAAATACAGCGATTAGTGAATTAATTAGTCAAGGAGCATATTATTAAAATGTAAAAGAAGTTTGAGACCACAGCTCACTTACTCGTGTTTATCTTGCCGTACTTCGCTGTTTGGAGCACCACCGACAAAAGATAACATATCATTAAAAGTTATAATTGCATTAAAATCGTTCCAGCATTTCCTTTCTACATACTACTCCTAAAAGTGATTTGTGTTCTATAGCTACAATCATTGATTAAAAATACACGTTGTGTAACTTAAATTATTCTAATACGTGTTTTAAATATTTCCAAAAAAACGTGTCTTTGGTAACTACTTTATCTAATATCTAAAGATATTACTAATTTACACCTACGTGTGAATTAAATTTATAAAATATACAACGGAGCGCCATTCATTTTTATCATCGTTAAATGGATGTAAAAGAGAAATGGATCGTAAATTGAAAAAATGATAATGTGAATATCATTAAACGCATACAATTTAAACTCGTATCTAATAAAATTACTGCCTTTACTACGCCAAGATTCTTACTACTATGAAATGCTTAATCAATACATAATGACAATAAAATGATAACAGGTAAATACATTTCTTCTTTTATAAATTTTATTTTATGTAATTAGATTAACTTACATCTATTGAATATTCATAATACATATCGCTCATTGGCTGCAATAGAGGCACATCTCAAAAAAACATGTCTTGTGATAAATTGGTGTAAAATTTTCATTATTAAGGAAAATGTATTATTACAAGTTCTTAAACGAACGGCCTAATTGATTTATTAGTTCTACGGGTATTGCTGCTGAAAAGTATCAATATTTTAACATTTACACCTATTCCTAACACGTGTTTTATGAAATATGCCACTATTGCAGTCTATAAGTGACAGCTAGTTTGTGTGTTTGACGCTACTCTAACACCATGTTATGCCGATTATTAAAGAATTCTTACATTTGTTTTATAAATATACACAGATATAGTTGTTGTTTCCTTACTTCTTTTCCCATCTGTGACGATCTGCTCGCAGTCTTCTGGTGATGAACTGACACGGCATTTCCATAACGCCCCGGACTTTGTTGTATTCGGTTGTAAGTTTTGACCAAGAGGGGCTCCCACAAGTAGCCTGGAAGAAAATAACGACAAGTTAGTATATATTTTAAGTTAATATCATATTGCATGCAATTGCCGTGTGAAGTCGATCACCCTCATTTCTTACCGAGGTGTAGTAAAAGGCGACTAAGGTAAGTCGGCACGCCGTGTGGTATCTGAGTAGAATAGACCACACTCTTTCTTATCGAGGTATCTTAAAAGACGATTAAAATAAGTTGACGTCAGGTAGGCGGCCGGTCGTAAAATACCTAGCCAAATCATGTGACAATTTGTTTATAACATGTTGTGCCTACCTCACTTAGAGTAGAATAAGGGCAAGAGAATGATATGTAGCATGCAAGTATACAAACAGTTATTCAAAAAAGAAAAACATGGTTTCTCGACTCTTGATTTTTGTCACATTTATGATTTTTATCACATTATATAATATTAGTAAACTCCTTTATTGTACAATAATACAACGTTTTAGAAATTTATTTTATAAAATACTTAACAAACATAACCACGGCGTCCTCAAATACTTTTTATTCTATGATCTTATTTAAATATTTCCTTAACGTAGAAAGAAAATGTTTTTATTATCTATTTATGTATTATTGGCTTAAGCACGAATTTATGTCAAATCTGTTTTTTCTGTTCGTTTGCTCATAGCAAATTTTTAATTTATCCGTGTGAACTGAAAGTTGTCTGGTAGAGAAAGCTCAATTTAGTGTTAAGTCCGCCTTCTGCACATATTATGTTTTAATGTAGAATCTTAAAATAAAGAATATAAAAAAGAAAGGTAACTAGGTGTATTATGTTATTTCACGGTGCCTCATTATGTTATTATGTTGGTAATAAAATTGTGCAATCAGCCGGGGTCCACGGCGTAGACAAAATTATAATGTAATCCCTAATTCGTGTATAGATCGAAGATAATATAGCAGGGGTACCCCTATAAGTAACTGGTATATTTTTTAATTAATTGGACTGTTTTAAGTACAATACGGGCTACTGTACTATTCGTGAATTCTGGCGTTACTCCTTTTTAATATGTAAAGCTTTTTTGATCACAGTCTATTAATCTTTTTTTTCGCACTTCCTCTAGTCATATATCTAGGTAGTTCATTAAAACTTCGTTGTCACATCAGTTTTGTGCCGTGTGGTATTTGACTTTTTCTTACCGAGTGTCATTAAGGTGACTAAAGTAAGTCGACCCGCCGTGTGGTATCCGGCTGAGTAGTATTAGACCACCCTCATTTCTTACCGAGGTGTCGTAAAAGACAACTAAGGTAAGTTGACGTCAGGCAGGTGGTCCGTCGTAAAATATATAGTCAAATCATGTGACAACATGTTTATAAAATGTTGTGCCGACCTCACGTAGATTGGGATATGGGCAGGAGAATGATGATCGGCTTAGTTTATTTCATTATTCTTGTTATATTTAGTAAATAGTTAAGTGTCTATCTACCCTTCACTAACGACCCGATGAGATTGTAACTTGCTTGCTTCAGCAACACATATTAACACCAAACCAACTAACGATATAAATGATTGAGCATCTAATAGTCGTGTCGAGTCTATGTTCAGAAAAACATTCAAATTCATCGGTCGTAAAATGTACGTATTACTTATTTATTTAAATACATCTTATTTTCTTTCTTCTTGTTTTATTTTATTATATTTTTCTTCCGATATACAAAACTAAACCAGACAGTTAATCAGACTATAATCAATGAAAAGTACAGTTTTATCATTTCATCATTGAATTTGTTCCAAAGGACAATCGATCATATTATAGCGAATCGATTATGCAGCACGCGTCCGCTTATTCGATATCAAATAACCCATCCCGCATTCAATTTAATATTGGTTACGGAGAGCGGGCCCTATGATTGTGTGACTCTACCGCATACCCTTTGCATTTAAATTATCATAAATCACTCACTACGTCGTCATTCTATTCGGAATAGTTTTACGTCGGACGATATCGATACGATATATTATTACAAAGTTATGCTTTTTTTATACATAACTAGCTGAACGGCCACGCGTTGATGTGTCGTTTGGTTTCGTATTCCCCTCGAAACAGAACTAAACGTTTAAAATGAATAGCTCAATAAAATCAACAGGATCATCAGCTGGGTCATTCTAAAGATCTGTCCTGTTTCATTAAAATCGGTCCAACCGTTTTGGAGGCTATAAAGGACATACACACAAGCATTAATTTTTATATATTAAGACGAATTATCATTTAATAGTAAGTTTTTAACTTTAAGTCTTGAATTCTTTTCCATACTTATTCATATCCTTCAGATCTTATCAATATAACTTTTTTAAGTATAAACGTACGACAAATAAGTTATTATTTTGTATGCCTCGTATTTTCTACGCTCTTTTTTTATCTTACATGAAATATGTTACAGTGACGCATTTTTTACAATTATTAAAATCATACATAATATGAGCCATAGAATAATATATTTCCCATTAATATTTTACCAATATTTAATGTAAAGTTTACATAAACAAACATTTTTCAACATTGACATTTGTAAATGTCGTATCGTATTCCGATGTTGTCGTACGCTGTAAAACAAATTTTACTGCTTAATCTTCATAAAACTCAACGTTTAGTTTAATCGAAAAAAATTTAATATTAATGAACATTAACTTCTCACTTTATATCTGTGCTGTGATAGTGTTCCAATTCAAAAAGCGTACATCAAATTTTATTGTATATTTCTAATTTATCATTATCATGCAGCCATTGTTCGTGGTCTCTGAATTTTGTACGATTCAGTACCGTTTTGGACACCCACATATGAAGGTTAATGAACTTAAGTTAGAGGGTTACAGAAAACACGGAGATACAATTAGGCTCTTATTGTTTTGCTTAGTTGCGACACAGTCTTATCTAAACGTACTAAAAGCAAAGTTTCTAAGGCGTTAAATTTCTAGAGTACTTTATAAACTCTCACTGTTCTCATATCTTTTGCTATTTTAGGTATTATGCCAATGATTTAAGTAACAATAGCAGTATGGATTAACCGTGTCATGTACTAGCTTTTGCCAGCAGCTTCGCCCGCTTGGAAATCAGTCTATTACAATTTTTTGCCATATTAAAATTTTGTACATAAAAGTAGTTATCGTGAGTTAGTTATAAAAGATTTTTGAATAACTTTCACCGTTTACTTAGCGCACGAAAAAAATGCTTTAAATTTTGCCGTTTTTGCAATACTTTTATTGCTGCTCCTCTCCTATGCAACTTAGCGCGATGTTATATATTTTATAGCCTTCTTCGATAAATAGACTATCTTACACTCAAAAAATTTTTCAAATCATTCAAGTAGTTTCTGAGATTAGCGTGATAATTAAATAAAAAACCAAACTCTTCAGCTTTATAAGTAGGTATAATTATATTAGTGTATTATAGTGTATTATATTAGTGTAGATAAATACAAGTAAGTTTCTGCTCTTGCATATAAGGTTAACGTCTAATTTAATTAACATTTCACGTACGATTATGCAAACTGTGATGGCCTTACGATCAGATTGATCATTGGCAAAGATGTCTCAATAAGTTTTTGTAGAAAAAATATGTGTGATTAGTATTTACAATACACTTTAAAGAACTCTTGCTAATGGAGTCTGTACCTAAAAATTGTTTTGGATATTATATATGATGTTGATTTCTATAATTTAGTACTTAGGCATCACTTTGCGGAATTCCATAGTATATTATTTTGCCATAAATTGTGTTTGTTACGAATGACTGTAACGTTAAGTGTCACACGCCCACCAATAATACACTATACAAGCACTACACACTTTCACTACGACAATCTCAACGATTGTTTAGCCCCGTAACCGAAGCATCATCAGGAGATAGTAACAAGAACAAACACGATACGACATCGCGATTACACACACACATACAATAAGCAAAATGTAGATAAAAAATACGGATTATAACAAAATCATTTTTAACTTTTGTTGATTTCCAATGGAGTTGCTCATTGTTCCATACTTCTTCTTGAAAGGCTCTTGTCCAGATGACAGTTAATTTTCTGGGGTTAGTTTTTTTATTTAAAAATCGAAATAAGAATATCGTGCAGCGTAAAATTTTGCGCTTAAGAATAGCGTAGTTTAAAACCACTACGAATAAATCTTTTCACAAAAAATATTCCTATTTATGCACATCATCTCCATCCGGTGGGTGTTCATTTGAAATGGCAAAAGACAATCGCTCATTCTCTCTCGACTAGTTTATTTTACAAAGGGTTTGTTATAGAGAAACACAACGCCCACATGAGGAGAATCGATCTTGCCCTCATTGGGTTCACGATGTGCGCCTACGCTTAAACATTTAGTAGCTCACGAAACTACGAGTAGTATAATTGATCAAATTAATGCGTCTTAAAGAAGCTGTGATAGCTCAGCGGTGCGACCGTGTGATTCTCTAGAGACAATCATGGGTTCAAACCCGGGCAGACATCAATGAGTTTTTCTATTAAAAACTTATGTGTCCAATTGATAATTGCATTTTAATAATGCAATTTATCACACGCTTTTCGGTGTAGGAAAACATCGTGAGGGAACCTGCATATCTCTAGAGAATCCTAGGGATATTTATATTTTATACCCTTTTTATACCCTTGCGAAGCAGGGGCAGGCCGCTAGTTGAATATAAAACAATATTTTTGCCATAAATTATTTTGGGAACGGGCAGTCTCAATGTAAATACTCCAGAATTCTCTAGAGATATACAGGTTTCGTCACGATGTTTTCCTTCACCGAAAAGCGTGTGATAAATTGCAATTATCAGTTAGATACATAAGTTTGAACAGAAAAACTCATTGGTGTTTGCCCGGGGTTTGAACCTGTGACCTCCTCGAAAGAGTCACACGGTGTTACCGCTAGGCTAACACAGCTTATATCAGAGTATCATAATACTGACATAAAATAAGACAAACCAAAGAAAACTTTCCACCGCTACAAATTGTTTACATAGAATAAGGAAACTCGATCGTTCCATTAAACAGTAAAATCAAGCAAACATCCACAGGGCGCTCCTATTGGTATTGTTATCCTTGAAAGAGCCTCGCCCTACAATAGCGATAAATTTCCATCACCGCACCATCAATCCTTGACATTGGTTGATAGCTGTGCCATATTGCATTGCCGTTTAGATAAGTTTTACAATACAAGTGCATTTGCTGAAGATATATTGGTTCGAACTGTCCTATTGATAGATAAAATAAATAACTGTTAAATAGGTTTATATATATATATATATATATATATATATATATATATATATATATATATATATATATATATATATATATATATATATATATATAAGGGACAGTCACACACACGGTCGTCCGAACTTTCCGTCGTCCGGTAATTGTGTTATGGTAGACAGACAACTGGTGAATATATACTAATATAATTTTTAAATACATACATATACATTACACATACAACAATTTTTTTTTATAGAAAATGTTGGCCCTCAGCGGGAATAGAACCCGCGACCCGCGGCAGAAGGCAGGATCACTACCCACTGCGCCAACGGAACAGTCCAAGTCAAGATGAGTTTTAAGCGTTTTCACTTTTTTTGCGTTAATAACAACTTTCATAGAGAAAGATTACATCTATTGATACAGCTTTATATTTCCTAAATTGGTTTTTGTTTTTTCCTGCTCAACTTTCAACTTCATTTTTAAAGATTGAACTCGATAATTATATTACTGCTTTCTGTTTTTTTACCAAATCACATCCAATAACAGTGGTCAATATAAATCTAAACATAATATAAAATGTAGTCCTTAAAGTTGTGTCTGTATATAATCAATTTTCTCAAAATATTGTGAACGGATTTTTACTTAAAAATTGTTAGCATTGTTGAGGAAGTTTTAGTTTAATAGGTAACGGTTTTATGTAAATTGACTGAAATATATTTTTGCGACCCATTGATTTCCACGCGGGCAAAGCCATTTAATAGAAATTTACACAGTTTATAGTGAAAAAAATATATTTAAAGTTTAGGGAGCAATAATGTGCATTAAATTAATATTTTTTCATATCTGTCACTATTAACACTAATAAATATACAAGATTTTAAGCATTCTATTAAATTATTCATTTACTTATCTAAAGCAGTGGTTCATAAAGTAGAAACGGTAGCACATAAAAAGTAATATATTGGAAAGACCATTAGATTAGGGCAATTGGAGAGATCAAAGTGGCCATGGCGGTCCGATATGGTTGTAAGGATGCCAGCACGCACACATTCCGTCAGACGTGCGTATACTCTGTTACGTGCCTAAAGCGCCCTCACTGAGCTTGGTATAAATATTTTATAGAATTAGGCGTTACTTTGCGGAGGTTCATAATGATAATATTATTTTGCTATGATCCGCGATAAAACAAAATATATATAATGCTAAAATATAGTCGCAAAGTCGCAAACGAAATCGTAAAATAAAAGAGTAATAATAATATTTTCGTATAATTCTAACTTTTGTGTTATGAATCCCTGCAAAGTAATGTCAAATTCTGTAAATTATAAAGTGCTTATATAATTAGCATAAATAAGTTTATATAGATTATTATGATATGATAATTATGACAAGTAAGTATTTAATATTTATTTATTCGAATCATCAACAACGGTTATCTGTCATATTCCATTTTTCTACTATATCCATACCATTGTAACGTTACTTAAAGGTAATTATTAATTATTAATAAAAAAAATAAAGTTGCTTTATACCCCGTATAAAGAGATCATGAATAAGGACCTCGGATAGGCTCGAAACTAGTCGGGCTTCCCCGATAGAATAACACGTGAGCATAGCCAGTTTCTATACATAAACTATAAATACTACTCACGATAGGTAGTTTAAATTAAAACGTATAACAGCAGAATCAGATTGACTGTACTAATAAAAGGAAAATAAAAAAAATATATTTTATTCTATTGAAACTTGGAAATTGGTATACATAATATTATTATATCACTTATATAAAACCTCAAAATCTGAATATAATATTTAAAAACACCATTACATATATGATATTTTTATTTCTGCCAAAGACCTATAACGAAGGATTCAGATCATGGTTCAAGTCATTTAATTATTGTCCTTGGTCCTGATCTTCATAGTTCAATATTTACCCATACGCACATAGACGTATAAGTAAATATTATTGTAATGAAGTGGTAGAAACCGTCGCCGGTGGTCCACCGCAAACACTTTTGGTTCATTATCCAAACTTTTATTACCCAGCGCCCACATATGGAAGCCCCAATGGCTCCCCCGGCATGCCCCCGGCAAATTTAAGTTCGGTAATGATACTACAATTAACATTAAAGGTTTTATATTTCCTTTTCCTTCCTTTTTTTGATTCTCTATTATGTTTAATTTCATAGCCTTTCACACTGTAACTTTTACTGTCGTTAGATTGAGTTTTAGTTTTAAGTAAAAATGGTCGCCATTGAAAACCAGTTGAGATACTCCTCAACTTAAGCTGAATGGTGGTCCAATTTGTGACGTCACATTTCTGTATATTTGTCTAAATTTTATTTAATTTTACTTCTTCTTTCTATTAATTTACTGTTATTTACTTTACTGTTTGTTAATTTACTGTGACGTTATTAATAAAAGGTTTTTTGATTTTTGATTTTTGATTTTATATAAATTTATTGGTACTTCTTTCAGTTTCACTTGCATATTTTCATTTATGTCCTTTGCAGAAAGAAGTTGATTGAATAATAGTTACGATAATTCAAGTTTAGAAATAATAGCAGTATTATAGATTCTCCAATAAACTAATTATGTTACAATAAATGTGTATTAAGAAACCGCCATGTGGTATATGGTTGAATAGAATAGTACCACCCTCATTTCTTACCGAGGTATCGTAAAAGGCGACTAAGATAAGTTGACCCACCGTGTGGTATCCGGTTTAGTAGAATAGACCAACCTCCTTACCAAGGTGTCATAAAATACGACTAAGGTAAGTTGACGTCAGGCAGGCGGCCGGTCGTAAAAACGCAGCCAAATCATGTGACAGCATATTTATAATATGTTGTGCCGACCCCACTTAGAGTAGGATAAGGGCAGCAGGATAATGATGAAGTGTGTTTTAAGGATAAGACCATTGCTTTGTATTGAACTGCTTGATATTTGCACAAAATATCAAAAATAACTCTACGTTCCTATATGTTTAATACGAAAATTACAATAGAATTACTTTGCTATAATCCACGTTTGTTAAGAGAATCTATGTTATGCTAAGTGAAGGAAGCTGGCAACGTTCACATACCTTATACATGCACGACAGACTGCACACGAGCACTACATACGCTCACTACTACAATCTCTACGATCGTTTCGCCCCAAATCCGAAGCATAGGAGAATAGGCTCTACTACAAAATTCGTAATGCATTATGATTTTGACTCCTAACAAACGTGCATCATAGCAAAATAATTATTGTTATTACAGAATTCCGCAAAGTAACGCCTGCTTCTGTATACCATTTAAATATTTAATATTTTTTCTTAGTATATCACATCTTTTTAATTAATATTTGAAAAACATTCTGGGCGATTGTCGTTTTTATTCGTTGATATGAGGGTAGAGTTTAAAACGCCGCTCAACTAAGGATGTAACTTTTTATTTAAAATAATCAAAATCAACTAGTACTTTCATCTGAAATTTGCCATATCGATACTTGACCACACGTAATAAATAGAAATTACAGCCAAGCAAATATTATGTATGTCTATTAAAATTGATGTCGCGCTCGCAGCCTTTCTAATCATAAAACATCGCTTTCCCCACTTTGACGACCCTTCGACCATGAAACCTCTCAATTAACTGTGTCCATAATTACAGTCGCACGAGTCAAATCGTGACTGACGGGCAATCTTGTCAACGGCTACGTTAGAACCGTGTCACGTTAACTTATTGATAGATTCACTCAAACCTGAACATAATATTGTGAGACAGCTTACTGTAACATGATTTTAAATTGGTGCTTTACATTAACCCCAGAAGTATTATTTATCCGTTTTAATTTAACTTTACATATCAACATATTAAGAATCTAAGAGTATTATCGTTTCGAAAGAGATATAGTACAAGAATAATAAGATGATCGATTGACGATGATGATCGATCGATGAGAAGATCGATTTGACATTATTTCCTCTTATCTTTTATTAAAGAGACAATCTTACCTTATCTTTTATCTTTACCTATTAGCTACTTTTTTCATAACCTTAATTTTATATTTTACATATCTAAATAACTCTAAAATATTAACATGTATTAAAGATATGTATTAAATTATTAATATAAATTAATTAATCGAGAAATATTTTTAATTATTTTATTTATTTAAAAGTAAAAAATACATGCTTAAATTTATAGAACAATTATGTAACCCTACTTACAGATAATCACAGCATGCATAAGAGGTTAATATAATTAAAAGTAATAAATACTAATTTTTTTACAATAACAATAAATAAACATAATGAAATCCAATCGGTTTAATTGTTATAACAAACTTAATTATTATAAACCAATCGGTTTACTTATATAAAAGAACAAAAAGCCCTAAAAGCTTTAATATTAAAAATAATCTACACATTTTCCTATACAGTAACTGAACTATGATTCTCTGTTAAAAGCACCCTGGCTTTACTTTTCTTATAATCCGAATATAGAACTAGTTGAAACGGCCTATTTTAGAAGCTATTAGACAAAATAGCTTAAGATTTTTGCTTTCTTAGTCAACGACACTTTTCCAGTTTCAACAATGTAAATAAGATACCATTTGCCGCCATGTTAACGGGTAACAACAGAGGAACAGCCGAGTCACGAGCGCCTCTATATCCAAACACGCTAATGAGAGATCGCTGCAACCGATAATACTCTTGCACTTTACGGTTATACGGCCAGAGATTGTTCCTGCTATATACTATGCACATACTTCGAATCTTAACGTAGAAGGACGTATAATATATAGTACCTGATTGACCGAAATTACAAGCGAAATTACAAAAATTAAAAATTACCGAGCATAGCTCGGTAACCCTGGTACTATATATGTACCCAGGTACTATATTATATATATATAAAAGATTTATATATATATATATATATATATATATATATATATATATATATATATATATATATATATATATATATATATATATATATATATATATATATATATATATTTGATTTTACTGATTCTTCTGATACCGATTTTTTTTTCTCATCATTTTAAAAATTACCGAGCATAGCTCGGTAACCCTGGTACGATATATGTACCCAGGTACTACCCAGGTATATATGTATATATATATATTTTAACTCATTTAAATATCAAAGATACTAAAGATGAAGCTAAAGTAGCTCATTGGTTTAGGTCAGGGGTTGGAAACCTTGTAAGACTAAAGAGCTAAGTGTCAGTATTAAAAAATATAGAGTTTAAAGAGTCAATAATAATTTTTATAACTTGACGATAATATATACCTAAGTTAAGAAAAAAAAAATAATATTTACGAAAAATCATATTCTAGCAACCTCTATGAGAACATTGGCTGTTTGAAAACAAGTGTTTATAAAATAGGTACCTGTAGAATTCAGTGGTTCAATAATCCTACTCTTTAACATAATAAAAAAATATCTTTGACATAATAAAAGTGAATAAACCAGAAATAACAGACTGTATCGTAAACTTTTAGTAGGATGCACAATCACGTATTAACTTCCTTATAAATTGAAAATGCACTCCAAAAATAAACTTTTATTTATACCGTCGCGTTAAGGAATACAAACATACATTTGTTTTCTTATTTTTCGTCAAACCCTTTTTCGTTAACACATTAAAGACTAAAAATATCTCTGTATCAAAACATCGCGATTAAGTATACTGTCTCAAGACATTAACGCCACGTGTCAAGTGGTATGGCGACAGTCATTTGTCAGTTTGGATCCCTTTCCATATTTGTTATCGTCATATTCATCTCAATTGAGTAATCAATACTTTCGCTTACACGCGTAAGTTTCTACGGGTATCCTGTTTTGCTTTTACGTCTTAACACAGCTTACTTAATTAAATATGTGCAATTTTGTTCGGTAGAAAGTGTTATTTCTTTGTATTTTACAAAAATTTCATTTGATATTTTAGCTGCGGTTCAGCTAAATATTTTTAATCTGTTTTAGCCTTTTATCGTTCGTTGATTGCACAAAATATCTAATATAATATAACAACTATATTTTTCCTTTACACTTATTCAATAAACAAGAAGACATTTTGTCAAAAGTCAAGCCATATATTATTTTTCAAGAAATAGGCACATATTGACTGTGTTTTATTTTTTTTTATATTATTGACTTAACTATTTGAATTATTGTTACAAAATGTTTCATATTTTAAACATGTTGTAACAATAATTTTCATCGCTCAAAGGTCTACTGATAGAGATCCCTTATTGGGATAAGTCCTCCTTTGTACAATTTTTGTTTTTGTATATCTATGTTTTTTTAATAATAAAATATTGAAATAACAACAACTATTGTAACAAGAAAGTGGAATGATGTCTCAATAATTTTCAATACATACCTAAATGTTTAAACTGCTATTAACTTCAATGTTGCAATTACATTTGATATTTAACAATGATATTAAGAGGTGTGGTGAGAAAAAGGCTACACCATCGAGATATCGGTCATCAGGCACTTAGTAAAATTGGTAAACTAAACATGTCTACGATATTGACACACACATACGTCACTAGCTTGCAACGTGAGAAACATGGGATAGAAACAAAAGAAAGATGTTTATATTTTTAATACTCTTTTTCATTCATATTGAATGTAAATTTCATTCATATTCATAAGGATGTATGGCTAGGGGGAGGCCGAAAAAAAGATGGATGGATTGTGTGAAAAATGATATGCATGTTAAAGGAGTGGCACCAGAGTTGACGAATGATAGAGAAGAATAGAAGAAAACATATTGTGCCGACCCCACATAGAGTGGGATAAGGGTAAGAGGATGAATGACTCTTTTTCATTTAGATTTTCAAATTGTAAATATTACGCAATTTTATAAAAGTTTGATTATAATTTTTTTTTTATACATTTTTAGATATGTATACTTCTTCTACAAAATTAAATAAAATTTTCCAAAAATATTTACGACCTATTATTACAAGTTTTATCATTATCAATGCGTATAAGTGTTATTATTTCCACAAGATCTGAACTAAATCTTAGCCAATTTATTAGAAATTCCGTTTAAATGTTCGCAATTTATCTTGTACTCTTTCGTATACATTTGTTTGTATGTATGTCGATCTCCCCATATGTGTAGTTGGAGTTTTTTTCGTTAAATGCCTCATGACACATTAAGTCGTCGTATAAAGACAAACTCAATTATTTCTTGATGAATTGCACGTTGTTCTTTTTGTAAATTTCGATTTATAAATGATATTAATAAAGCGACAATGATGTACTTTAAGATTTATAAATCAGATTTAAATAATTAAAAAAAATATATCATGATGTTTGATATTAGTTTTTTATTGATTATTATCTTATATTATTTTATTATTTATTATATCTCTATTTTGTATATTCACTATGTATATCTTAAAAACACGCTAGCTTTATACACGGGTTCCTTTATCCTTAAATATATATATAAATTATCCTTAAATAAATTACTATGACCAATGCAGAGAAATTCTGTTTGCGGTTTCTTACACAAACCGGGAACAATGTTAATGAGAGAAAATCACTAATATGGCTTTAATTAAAACGAACTGCGTCGCCTTGTTGCGCCATGCCTATGTCCATGTCTTAGGTATCTCAAAAAGGTTTGCCATTGTTTTCTTCATACCGTTCCTATTAATTAAAGTCGAAGATCTATTCAGTTTGTCGAAGATATTCTGCTTTACAAATTTACTGTAAAAAAGAGATGTTATTATAAATTTTTCTGAATTTTTCAGTCAAATTTTATGCCTATATTTTATTTTGTTACATAACACATTTTATTATACAGTACCAGGTTGTACTGTATAATAAAATGTGTTATGTAACAAAGTACCAATACCAGGTAATTTTTTACAAAATAAAAAAATACATAGAAAAATAATAGGGTAGGTGGGGCTCGATCCTAGGTATTTTCATTTCCCGCGACCACCCGTTTCCCGAATAAGCTACGCTGACTTGACAATTAGTGGCAAAAATTAAATTCAATATACGGCGAAAATTGTGTTGTATATATTCAATAAATTAAGAGTAAACTGTTTTTTTATGCCCAAAAACAGAAATAAAACGATTTTTTTTTTAAATATAACCTAGCCAGATCCATTTTTCTCCCTACATGCTGAATTTGAAGAAAATCGTTGGAGCCGTTTCCGAGATTCATTTAAATTTTACTAAATTTAAATGAGTTAATCTTGTATATATATATATATATATATACAAAATTAACTCATTTAAATTTAGTAAAATTTAGTATTAAAATTTAGTATAGACGGATATTGTTTCACATTGAAAGGAAATCTCGGGATAATTTTTAGAAAGCAGACTATTTATAGACTTTTCTTTATGAATCTAAGTTACAAGTGATAGAGAAAGCCGCTTTGAGGCAGTAATGAATTTTAAAATCCTTTTTTACTAAATAACAATTTCACCTCACGCTGTCGGTCGCTGGCAACCCGATATGCATCGGCCAATATTTACCTAAGACGCGCCTTTCTCACGCAAAAGGCTCATACATTGACAGACGATCAGTGGGAGTCAATAATACTGTTTATTATAACAATTTTATATAAGTATTGAATTATTCGTTCATCGTTTGGATTTTTTTAATATAAATAATCTAGTTTTTCTTTGCCGTGTGGCTTTGGCTGAGTAGAATAAATCGCCATCATTTTTACCGAGGGGTTGTAAATGGCCACCTAAGGGAAGCTGACCCGCCGTGTAGTATACGGCTGAATAGAACAGACCACCTTCGTTTCGTACTGAAGTCTCGTAAAATGCGACTAATGTAAGTCCCGAATGGTATCCGGTTAAGTAGAATAGATCACCCTCATTTCTTACCGAGGTGTCGTAAAAGCCGATTAAGGTATGTTGACGTCAGCCAGGCGGCTGGTCGTAAAATATCTAGCCAAATCACATCAGGACATGGTTAATACATGTAGTGCTGACCCTATTTAGAGTGAGATAAGGGCAGGAGAATGATGAACGATGATGTATGTTACACCTAATAAGAATTTTAGAACGGTTAAGGTCGGACGTGGCACAAAAAAGTTTTTTTTTATAGTATACATTTTAAAAATCAGACAGGTGCTATCATATTTTTATAATTACTTGTGATCGTAGTTATAAAATGAAAGAAATAATAAAATAATTTAATTTAAGCTTTTGTATTAAAAACATAATTAAGTTACAAAATAACTAAACCAAACTTCAATGTCTTTTGTACGCTAAGTGTTCTGCTATATTTTATAGCCCAAAGATTTCTCTTTGCGTATTAATATTTATAAAAATTACAATTATTGGTTAAATGGAAATGAATATTGATTAGATATAAATACTTACATATACAAACACTTAGAAGTTGCTGTGATTGGTCTATTGTCAACTATAAAGACCCGTTATGTGTATGGTATTTAAATAAGAATATTTTAAGAGTTCAAGCGTGTTTTATTATCAACAAAGGACTCTCAAGGGCTCTTCAAATCCACTGCCCACACAGGATCAGTATCAGTCTGAGGTCTTGAACGTATATTACTGTTTGCTTGTTCTCACAACCGGTCTGCGATTATATTCACAGCAACTGCATTTTACACATCATTGATTTGCAACTTATGACTATTTAAATCAAGGAAATTCGTACTTATTCAAACCAACATTCATTCACAACAACATTCAAAGTCCTTGTTACATAAAAAATATGATAATTCCTATATTCTTATGGTTCTTATGTTCAGCTTATTATGCGTAGCTTTATTGTATTTTGACGATTCGAAAATGCTTGTAAAAGCCAATTTGAATAAAGAATTATTTGAATATGTTAATTTAGTTTTTTGAAACAAAACAAATAGTTATAATCATTAATTAACTACTATAACGTTTATAACTTGTTCTTATTAAATTATACCATACTTTTACTCAAAGTAATACATATAATTAATTTTCTATAATCAGCGATAAAGTAAAATAGAAAATATATAATCCTAAATGTAGAGTTGGCTATCCATTTTCATACAAACACATGCACAAACCTTCGTCACTCCGTCGATTTTCACAAAATCTACTAAACGCATTTTTGGACGGTTTTTACTAATAGATAGTGTTATTCTTGAGGAAGGTTTGGGTTTATAGAAAATTAGGTAATATACGGTTTGGAATTTAAATTGACTGAAATATAACGCGGGAAAAACTTAGTCACGCAGCTGGCACAGCTAGTCTTTACTATAAGGGCTTTTGTTTGAAGTTTCGTTCACGGCCTTTAAATACTGAGCTACATAAAGTTTCAGATCATACATGTTCTTTATAGGACAAAATAGATATACACATATGCTCACACTATATATACACGCATACCATATATCATTAATAAATAGTGTACCAAAAATATAAACAAATGTAACAGATACTAACCTAATATAAAATTAATGTCAGTAACTTAACTAATACTACTGTATATTGACCTATTATTAAGGGAGGGCACTGGCTTCTTAAACACAGTTTATTCTAGTTTAGGAGCCAGGGTTCCAATATATTGTGTTTACTTTGTTTAGGTATATGCACCATCACCATCTTCCTGCCCTTATCCCACTCTAAGTGGGGTACGGCACAACATGTTATAAACATGTTGTCACATGATTTGACTGCGTTTTACGACCGGCCGCCTGCCTGACGTCAACTTACCTCAGTCGTATTTTGCGACACCTCGATAAGAAAGAGGGTGGTCTATTCTACTAAAACGGATACCACACAGCGGGTCGACTTACCTTAGTCGCCTTTTACGACACCTCGGTAAGAAATGAGGTTGGTCTATTCTACTCAGCCGGATATCACACAGCGGGTCGACTTACCTTAGTCGCCTTTTACGACACCTCGGTAAGAAATGAGGTTGGTCTATTCTACTCAGCCGGATATCACACAGCGGGTCGACTTACGTTAGTCGCCTTTTACGACACCTCGGTAAGAAATGAGGTTGGTCTATTCTACTCAGCCGGATAACACACAGCGGGTCGACTTACTTTAGTCGCCTTTTACGACACCTCAGTAAGAAATGAGGGTCGTACTATTCTATTCAGCCGGATACCACACGGTGTACTTTGTTTATATGCACCAATAAACATTATTATTATAAAATATAGATCCGTCTATCATATAAATTAATTCGGTGACAACCCTATACAAGCAATGCAAATCCTGTCACTACCCTACCAGGGCTTCGACTCTTCAAACCTGAGTGCCCACACAAACTCGATATCTACCTGAAGTATGCCATTATTATTTACCTGCTCTCACAACCGGTTCACGATCTGCATAGCGACTGCGTTATACATTTGATTTACTGGCTTTCTTATTGCAATGAAAAATAAATACCTGAGTGACCGTGCCTTGCTCGGTTATTTTTTAAAAGATATAAAATATAAAAATTAAGAAGGCGCCGATGACATGTGGGACTGAAACATGGGTTTTGAAAATTTTCGGTCGCCCGTTACCCATCGGCTCCCAACATTACGTTTGACTACTAAAAAACCTTTGTTTTCAATTCTACATTGTACCATATTTTTAATGCCCCATAACAAGGATAAAACGAAATTATTTTAAAATAAAACCTCGATCAGTTGATCAATTGCTAAATTTCAGGAAAATCTTTGCAGCCGTTTCTGAGATTTAGAAAATATATTTATGTATATAGACATACAAGATTAACTTATTTAAATATTAAAGATTATCGCAATAAGCTAGACTATCTTATTGAGTGTTGAATATTATAAACTAAATGTCCGGTCACGTGTTGCTGTGGTTCAATCTGATTTCGAATTCTACTCAAAACAGAATTCAACAGTTAAAAAAAATCCGATCACCACCAAACTTTAAGATCATCACCGGGTAATTCTAAAGATTTTCTAAAAAATTCATTAAAATCGGTCGAGCCGGTTCGTAGTCTATAAAGAATTTACAGACAAACATTTCTTTTTTATATAGAAGATTTGCTATCTATAAAATGATAATGAAACTTCATATTTTCCTCGAGTTTATAAGCGGGCGAATTTATCTAGCGAATACATATTGTATGATATGACTAAGCTGAATGTGCGAGGTGAATAACGATTTAATACGCAAGCATTTAACTCAATAAAATCAACTGGGCAGTCCTCTATTATTCACTAAGCGCATATAATGACATCATATTTCATGAGCCTCATATATCGAAAGCCATGAACATAAAAACCTCCTCAAACGTCAGTATCATACATCAACATACCATCGAATATGGTTATTCGCAAGCACTGCCTACTTTTTCGTTGTTTATTCTAAGTCGCCTTGATGGTGATTATCTATAGTATAGTTTCGGAAACATGACTAAAATTGGGTCACATCACATCAAATCAAATAATTGTTATTGAGCTTTTTTTAAGCTTTTTCAAGCACTTTTGAATCGTCAATGCTCAATATGATTAATAAAGCTTCAACATTTTATGACATTGACGGCTTTCCTTTTCACGGAGTTTTGCTATTGCTGAAAGTGATTAGTGATAAAATATTTTTAATTTGCTGTTTAATGATCGTTGTTTACAGACGGTAAATAAACTAGATGAACACTAAATTGCCTCCAAAGTTTACTAGTATAAATAAATCCTTTATTGGAAATTTAGTCGAGAATGTAAAACCTTGATTGGTAATATTATAAATTATATGAATATATGTCCCCTGCCCTTATCCCACTCTAAGTGGGATCGACACAACATGTTATAAACATGCTGTAACATGATTTGGCTGCGTTTTTACGACCAGCCGCCTGCTTGACGTCAAGTTACCTAAGTCGTTTTTTACGACACCTCGATAAGAAGGAGGGTGGTCTATTCTACTAAACTGGATAACACACGGTGTGTCAACTTACCTTAGTCGCCTTTTACGACACCTCGGCTAATTATAAATTATATGAATAATATACAGATATAATATTTGATAAGTACCCGATACGTTACGGCAAAAATTACATATTTTGTAACATAATAATTTACAATAGAAGTAGGTATCCTATAATATTCCTAGAACCTTCGAAAATATTCAACTAATTCATTTTGAGTATTACATTCTTACGATCGAGGTATAGGGGTGCATACTTTGATGTTATTATGCGGCCACACCCATTCCAACAATTTCATACTATGCTAACGATGCATTCAACGTCAGTAATAGGTTATTCTTAGGTATATGAGGACTAATGAACTTAATACAAACTTCGTTGGCTCACGCGACCTTTTGCAGGCATCTATGGCGTTCGGTAGTTACTAGTTACCACTGTAGTCATACTTACGAGTACTCAACATAATCAAGCTCAAAATTAGGTACAATCAGGTTTCCATTTAAAATTTGGGGGGCGAAACGATTGTAGAGTTTGTGTTAGTGAACGTATGTAGTGCTTGTGTATTGTGGTGGCGGAGGTGGAGGTTTGTGCATGTGTTTTAACGAATCCTGCATGTATCAGGTATGAAAATGGATTCTCCACTCTTCATTAAGCATTATATATATTTTCTATTTTACTCCATTGCAGATTATAGCAAAATAATTTCATTATTACTTTTGTATTATGGATCTCCGCAAAGTAATTCCTAATTCTATAAATTACTTATGTTCAATTAAAATCATAAAGCCATAGCAGAATTTATGGCGTAAAAAAGCTACTTGTCCATCCCAGTAAGATTTGAGGATTGCACGGCTCCATTACCAGTTTGTTCTGCAATTTAGTAACATTTCAAACATAGAAGAGATTGACTGGCCTGTTGCCGCAGTTGCCGTAGTGATCCTGCCTTTAGTCCGCGGGTCCCAGGTTCGACTCCCGCCGAGGGTCAATATTTTCTATAAATGAATTTTTTGACCAAAAAATATGTATATATGTATTTAAGTAAGTATTTATATTCACCAGTTGTCTGTCTACTATAACACAAGTATTAAGTTACTTACTTCTGGGACGGACGACCGTGTGTGTAAGTGTCCCATATATTTATTTATTTATAAGTTCACCCTTAATATCTTAAGTTAACGAAAATATCCTACTTCGAAGATCAATATCAGGTTTTGGTTAAATGCCAAAAATAGGTTAGGTCCTTCTCGTGCACCGAAAAGCGTGTGACATTTGCAATTTATAACACGCTTTCGGTTGAAAGAAAACGTGAGAAACCTGCATATCTCTAGATTCTAGGGATACGTGTAACCTATCAATCCGCATTGGAACAGCGGGGTTCTAAGTAGTATCGGGATAGTAACAGGCCGCTACTAGATTAGTTCAAAGCAAAGTACGTAAAGACTGTAACTGAAATAGTTCCTGGTTACTTCTAACGTCATCCCTGTGCGTCAAGTATATTTTTAGAACTGCAGTCTTGAGGGAACGCAATCCAGGTCAAATTAAACTTGCCGGCATTTGTAACTTATCAGTTATAATGACGGTAATATATTACCACTACTGATAGTAATAATTTTATTCATTGTTTGAAGCCATTGATAATATGAGAAATGAATCGTTCGGATTTATTAGTGGGACTCGATTACTTGTTTTTCTGTTTATTTATTTATTTCTTTCTTTTTATGCATATAGTTAGAAAAGAAAAAGTAACAAAAGCATATGTATAAAGGCGGACTTATCCCTAAAAGGGATCTCTTCTAGTCAACCTTTGAGTAACAGAAGGAAAAGGAAATGAACAAGAAAAGCAACAAGACAACAATAAGGAAATGTACTTTTCCTACGAGAAGTGAAGAAATAGAGAAGTGAAGAAAGAGAAGAAATATATACGAGTAATATAGAGAAAAAGAATAAGTTTATATAATTTTAACTATTTAATCTATAAATTAATTTTTATCTCTATTATGTTTTTACTTTATTTGGAATTAAAGAATTAAAGAACCAATCATCGGGGTGGGCCAAGCGATTTTAATATAAAATGCTAATGTTACGAAGGTATACTTTTTTAAAATATTATAATAAAAAAATTGTGCAATCGAAGTTAAAAATGTTTCGTCTAGCAAAATTATGTTCAGCAAGATATGTACACCAAACATCAAACGAAAACAATAGTAATTCAAGTAAAACTTTGCAAACACTTAGAAAATCTTTGACTTAGAATCAACTTTTTACCAGTGTAAGGTATATTTCTAATATTAAAGTAACTTTATAAATGTTATATTAACGTCACACTGTTATAAAAACTTGTATTTTTGCAAGGTCGCAAGATCATTCATGTAAATCATTATTTATAGCGTGAAAGTTTGACTTTCACTTACGGCAACCCAAATGGTAAATTCCGCCTGACCTTGAGCTAGACACACTGTCACTCACAGAAGGAAGCGATCGAATGAGTTGGCCTACGATTGCGTTCAATGGCCTAGAGATCACATGTGAACTGGATCAATGGAGCGAGCATACATATAAGGAAGATAGCAATGACGAAATGTAACCAGTTATAGGCTCAGAGTCGCTCATCGAGCGATGGAGCGAGCTATGCTCGGAGTATCTCTACGTGATCAAATCAGAAATTAGGAGATCTGTAGAAGAACCAGATTCACCGACATAGCTCAGCGGGTCGCGAAGCTGAAGTGGCGATGGGCGGGGCACATAGTGCGGAGAAGCGAGGGACGTTGGGGTCTCAAAGTGTTGGAATAGCGACCCTGCAGCGGAAAGCACAGTGTCCGAAGACCTACTAGATGGACTGACGACCTCAAAATGTGTCGCGGGGTGCCGCTTGATACAAGCGGCACAAAATCGGATGTTCTGGAGATCCCATGAAGAGACCTATGTCCAGCAGTGGACGTCCATCGGTTGAAAAAGAAGAACCAGTTATAATAAGATACTTATAAAGCCTAATAAAGCCTATAAATTTTTTTACGGCTCTAATGATAATTTACTATACTAGCAAAACTAAGGAAAACTACTATTCTCTACTCTACTATTTGATAGAGACTGTAAACAAGTCAAGACATAACGAAGGCGTATATAACATGACAACCTGTCAATTAGTGGAAGTATAAGTCTATATGCCGAATAAATTCGGATTACAATGCAATATAAAGCCTTATAGAGTATCTCCTAATGAAGTAAACTTAAACTCACTAGGTGTACTAGAACAATGGGATATTAGGAAACTGGATGAAATTGGCTGTAAGACAGTACGGCTCTAATTAGAACCTAACTTGGTTCTAGCCGATGAACGATATAATCTTTGTATTACACATACGGCTTCTAACAACGCTAATAGACTTTATCTTAGCCTAGATCGTATCCTTTAGAGTTTATCATTTTTAAACCATTTTTATTGAAGTTACTAAGATATAAATAAGTAAAGGTTAGCTCAATCTATGTCATCTATTTTTTAATATATCTCTTTTGTTTTAATGTAATGCTTTTGTTTTAATTTAATATACTATAAAATACATAATAATTTTCTGTATCTAATTTTATATTTTTTGGCAGCATTTTGAATGCTTTTTTTTCTTATTTACTGCTTCAATGAATGTGTTATGAATGTTGTAATGAATACATTGTAAAACAAAAATAATGATTATATTTTCGTATTATTGAAAAAGTAAATAACTCTGCAAATTAACGCGTAATTCTATAAGTTATTATATACATTTAGTATTGTATAATTTCAATATGTAATGATGTATACACTGTCCATTATATTAACCATCTTTTGACAGATTGACGATTTACATATTTAGTGATGTCCTAAAGATTTTCGTATGCGATACCATTCCGATTATAGTACCTACTATCATTAATCGAATTACGTACCTAAGTAATTCGATTAATGATAACCTACGTAAACTAATAACAGATATAGAAATCAACATTTTGATTTAATATTGCCTTAGTTTTTTGAAAATAAATGTTAATCCGTGTGTATTTATTATAATCATAAAAAATATATTATACATCAACTGGCAGCATCAACAGACCTTCCGCTCGGCCGCCATTTCGACGTGATCTGTCACTCTCAACGAAACGCCCGTGATAGTCACACGCATTTATGTTCGCTGAGTGTTCTCTCGCATCTGTTACACCTTGAGTTAAGTAGCTTTATTCCTTGGAAAAACTTTTGTGAAACATATTAATTGATCGTGAAAATGCCGAAAGGACGTGTGTTGAAAGCACAATCGAGACAGTTAGTGTTAAAACTTCATGAGTATTTTGAGCAAGAAAATCAAAATGGCGGACCTCTTATACCTATCACGCAAGTCCGAAACCGTGTTGCAGCCGTGTTGGGGATCAGTCTATCAACTGTGACTAAAATCACTACTGATGCCTACGGCAGGAGCGGCTTGGAGCAAAACAAACCATCTACACCAAAAAGAAAGCGCCGGGCTCATAAGGTGACAGCTGTTGATGACTTTGACGCTGACGCTATTCGTCGTCATGTATATGATTACTACTTGAGAAAAGAAATTCCAACTTTGAGAAAACTTATTGTTTCTTTGAAAAGAAGTGGTCTATTTCATGGTGAAAAATCTTCTTTGGTCAAAGTTTTGAACACAATTGGCTTTTCATATAAAAAGTTAAATAAAAGAAAATTATTAATGGAACGCACAGATATAGCTATAGCACGTTGTGATTTTTTAAGAGAGGTAAAGAAAATACAAGATTGGGCAAATATTGTTTTCACGGATGAAACATGGCTCAACGCTAACCACACACTATCTCGTTTCTGGACTGATGATACTGCTGATCCACTTCCTCAGTACCAATGGGAAAAGGTGAGCGCCTAATCATTTGCCATGCAGGTACAGCAAAAGGATTTGTACAAGACGCACTGTTGGCATTTAAATCGAAGAAATCAAATGACTACCACGAAGAGATGAATGCAAATGTGTATGAAGAGTGGTTCAAAAAAATGCTCATTTCATTGGAAGAACCATCAATAATTTTTATTGATAATGCGCCCTACCACTCCCGTCAAATTGACAAAATGCCAACACAGGCTAATAAAAAGCATGAAATAATTAATTGGCTTCGGGACAATGCAGAAAATGTGGACGACTCAATGTTAAAAGTTGAATTAATAAAAATATTAAAAACCAAAAAGAGAGCAAAACGCTATGTAATCAATGAAATGGCAGCAGAATATGGCCATACTGTTCTTCGGATTCCTCCATACCACTGCCAGTACAACGCAATAGAACTTATATGGGCACAAGTAAAAGGGCATGCTGCGAGATGCAATACAAGCCCCCCATTCACAGCGAATAAAATGTTGCAATTGCTAAAAAATGCTTGCACCCACGTAACGGCCGAGAACTGGGCAAGTGTGGTGGAAAGAACTAAAAGAGTAATATTCTCTGATTGGGAACGTGATATTGCGTTTGATAATATATTATCTACACAAGAGCTAATAATAACTGCTACTGAAGACTCCTCATCGGAGGAGTCTAGTGTTGATTATCATTCCGACGACTCGTGCTAATAAAATAAATTAAAATATCCTGATTGTTTTATTTGTATTCATGTATTAACTAAGAAGAAAGTAAAACTTTATATAATGTTATTAAATGTCTTTTAATACTCGTAACATCGATTTCTACCGATTATTTTTAATCTGTGGCATAATCGTAGTAACCATTATGTGTGACATCACTAAGTGGGCGGTACCCATCCATAAAGTACAAATATTATTTGTATGATATTTGTACGTAAGCAATACAAAACTTAATGAGCGTGAGCTGTCAAAAGACTGATAATATGATGGACGCAGTATAGGATTTAAAAGACTTAAAAAGTCAACTATTCCACGTAGCGTGAAACCCTTCGTACAGGTGGATTTATTCCCCTACAACTTTTGTGAAGGTATTCAATAATCCTCATAGCAGCAAAAGAGGCCCTTTCCGTCGCCGAATCTCCCGTGAGGCGTGTTCGTCACGTCCCCTGCTTTCCATAACAATGGCAGGTACAATTTGTTCAAGACACAGACAGCCAGCGCCATCCTCTGTAATTTATGGAAATGACCGCGAACAAAAAACCATAACAAAGGTGTCTACTCGAAATTAAATAGATGGGTCGAGTATCGTGTTCCCCATTGTCTAACCATTGTAAAGTTCGAATCGAGCATCGTAAATGCCACTTCTGGGTCAACCGCGTTTGTTTGGGTAATAAATATTTAATTTCAACGAAATATAATCAACACTATGGAATATTGATATGTGAGCTGTGATATCTCAACGGAGAGACCGTGCGAAACTTTTGAGAGGGTTGCGGGTTCAAATCCCAGGCAGGCATCAAGGAGTGTTCTTACTTGCATCGTGTGTATCTACACAAGATGCAGTTAGATGCAGATCTTGTGTAGATACGCAAGATGCAAAATTGATACAAGCTTTTCGGTGGTTTTTTGTAATCTAACAGCATGGTGATTGAATCAGCATGGTGAATCTTACCTCCAACCCTGTCCAAAAATGTAGAGGGAAGGCCAGGAGAAAGCAGTAGGATAGTAACAGGCCGATACTTATGGACTATGTAATACACTATTAAACTATTATAGGCAGGATCTTATGTACCGAGAAAAATAAAAATTATCAGCAGTTCTATACATCAGCTTATTCGTTTATTGGTCATGATTATCATTGATATTTGATAAATATTACGCGATTCGATAGAGCTTGTGTCCTATTCAAATATATAAAATTTAGGATTACATATCAATCTATTAATTAAAATATACCTAATGAATAACATCAAACCGAGAAGTTACTTGAACGTATTGTATAGAAGACATTTTATTTGCTTTAATTCAGCTTTTACCTATAGGCTTAAGGTAGCCAAGATGTTTATTTTAACCGTGCTTCCCTTTGTCGTAAAAACTGTCACTCGCTAATTGGGTAGAATTTATCGTGAACAACAGCTATTGTTTACTATCTCTTTTATATCATTACCATCGTTATCGCAAATAAACTAAACACAAGAATTCTTATGGGCATTGCTTATAACGGGTTGTTACAAAACAATTAAATATTATCGCGTACTATTACAACCAATAAGGAATTATATGGCTATTATTAATTGCTTTATTAGCATTACATGTCTATGATTCACACATAATATTCTGCTCGTAGTGAAGTGCAAAAAACAGCGTGCAAAGATGAATGAATATCTGTTTTCTAACATCATAGTACCATGCGCATTACTAAATCTATTACTGTTTTAGGCATAGTATAAGGTAACTTTGTATTTATTCATGTACATTCTTGTATATACGAGAATAGACGTCATTTCTTACCAAGGTATCGTAAAGTGCGACTAAGGTAAGTTAGGTATAGGATAGGTATAGGAAGTAAGGTAAGAACTCGCCGTGTGGTATCCGGCTGAGTAAAATAGACCTTACTTACCAAGGTGTCGCAAAAGGTGATTAAAGTAAGTTGACGTCAGGTAAGCGGCTGGTCGTAAAATACCTAGCCAAATCATGTGACAACATGTTTAAGAGCGTGTGTGGGATAAGGGCAGGAGAATGATAACTTTCTTGTATATACGAATCTATAAAGCAAACTTCTATACAATATAAAATTTTGGGATTTATACAGATTACAAAGTTAAATTATGGTAGTGTGGTAATATGTTTTTATATAAAAAAAAATTGTGTGAATATAGTAGGACACCTTGGTTTATAAATATAAATAATATTTATATATTGATTATTATTGATAATTGCAATTTATCACACGCTTTTCGGTGAAGGAAAACATCATGAGGAAACCTGCATATCTTTAGAGAATTCTGGAGATATGTGTAATCTGCCAATCTGCATTGGAGCAGCGTGGTAGGGACTCCGGGCGTTCCGAACGGGGTTTAATCGGACGCCCCCTTATAAGGTCCCCGCGGCGTTCGATGCATCTGGTGCTCCCGATGCATCGTCCAGCGGAGGGAGGGGTCACTTTTAGAGAGGCCCCGACCCAGAAGTGGCGCACTCTGGGGTACAGAGTTGCTGCTGGCGGGGATGGGGGCAATGTCTTCATGGGTACCCTATCCCCGCCACCAGCAGCGTGGAGCACACAGGTTATTTTAGTCGGTGCGAGTCCGACATAACCGTTACCTGTCCCCGTCGGGCAGCGGTATCCATAAAGGGTTTTGTCCTGTTAAAAAAAAAAAAGCGTGGTAGGGACGAGAAGAGGCCTATTCTAAGCAGTAGGATAGTAACAGGCTGCAGCTTACTTACTTGCTTCTTTACATATTTAGAACGCAAAGAAATTTTCCTACAAATACAAAATCAGTGTAAACCGGTAATAGTAGAGCACGATTTTTAATATAGATAAGCTAATGCAATTTATTAGCTTCAGGTTTGTTAATGTCATAATATATTATAACATAAAATTTAAGTGATGAGATGACTGAGACAGAAAAATTCCATTCTATGGTTCTTATTAAGGAAATTTGCATGTCTTGACACGACTCCCATACAGTTTCCATAACAGATATTACGTCATACATCAAACACATTTTCACCTAGCCCACGTCTCCCATTACTTTTTGTTTACGCTCAAACACCGTGTTCCGTAAACAAACACGTACTAACGCGTACTATGAGGAATACATTAAATCGTATGGTTGAGTTGTTTTGACAAAATAGTTGATTTGTTATATCATTATTATATTTATTTGTCATACATATAATATTGGAAAACGAGTAATTAAATCCTATTCTTGGGCATATTTTGTTACAAACAAATAGTAATCATACACGATTTGATACATAATAAAATTATATTATATATAGCTGTACCTGCGTCGGTGATCTTTTACTAATAACGTATTATAATATTTTTAATTTAAATTTTGAACATAAAAGGAGTTATTGTGAGTTAATCATAAAAGATTGTTGTTGTTGCATCTAATGCTCTGATGCTCTGTTGCAGCTTTAGTGCAACTACAGCTCCCAAGCAACATTTTTTACAACTGTGCGACATCTTTAACATAATTTACATAAAACCGTAATGTACTATTAAATTGACGGTTAAGGTTAAGGAAAGAATTGAATTGAAGAAACTAATATGTTGCTCCTCAACCTCCTCTATCTTCCAGTGAGTGTTCCATCAAAATCAGTTTAGTGGGTCCGGAGAATATACTATTAAACCTAAACCTTACTTAAGAATTGCAGATCTTTAAGTAAACACTGTAGAGAAATCCTTTCAGTAAATTTTAAGAAAATTACATACAGACAGACAGCTTTTGGGGACTTTGTTTTATAATAAGTATAGAAATAGATGGCAATTAACAACATAAACATTTATTGTGAATGTTTTATGAAGGTTTAAACCCGCTATATCGATCATTATTCGCTTGAATTCTTTAAAACGAAACGCCATCATTCGTTTATAGCTCAACTAGAACAGTAGGGAATAATAATCCCTTGACCTCATAAACAAGCGGGAAAGTTTAATGAGATTATGTTAACCTAGATAAATAGCAGGAAAGCGGGCCCTTCTATACGATACTTTCTATTTTTCGATGCAAAGTTGATTTGAAGTTCGGCAGTGGGCGAACATGTTTCGAAATTAAACAAGTAACACTGGAAGGGTTCTGACACCATTTCGCCCGTTGAAAAGTTTTGATTGTTTGCGTTGTGACAGGTTACGTATGATATCTTTAATCTTTTAATTTTAATACCGGAAATACAATTGAAAAAAGTATCTTTATAAACATTGTTTAATAGTTCAGGTACCTGCATATTAAACAATTTTGGTGCAAAACTGAAGTCTAAAACCATAGGTTAGGTCACAGGGTTGATTAAGAACTTCTACATGCATAAATAAGTAAACCAGATTCATTTTTCATGTCACGTTCTTACACAGGATATAATAAATGCTGTATAATTTCTATTTGATATAATAGCAGGAATAGTCTTAGAAGGCCGACAAGATAAGATCTTGGGTTATTATTTTACCAATACCGAAGTTATATCTATACTTATTTAAGAACAAACTCTCCAAAAGCTGTCTATCTGTACGTGATCGAGTTTAGGTTAATAGTACATTACCGTTTTATGTAAATTTTGTTGAAGAGGTCACGCGGTTGTAAAAAAACTCACTCGCTGGGAGCTTTACTTGCGTGCGCCGCGTAAACCGGCGAAGATACACTAAAGTAATGTACTAGAGAATTATATATCTATCAAAATACTATAAAAATAGTATGATAGCATGTCTCTATCTCTTATGGTTAACTCATAATAACTACATTTATGTTCAAAATTTCGATTCGGGAAAAATTTTGTGACCGACTGATTTCCACGCGAGGAAAACTGCTGGCATAGCAAGTATTAAATAAAAAAATTGTAACACAGAATTACGTGGTAGTATTAGTCAATTCTGTGAAATCCTTAAATATCTTTCCAACGATACAAGTATCCTAAAACGTTTGAATTTTGTAAATAATATATGATGTTTCGGTCAAGTTTATTTTTTTACAGCCAGACGCAAATAGTGGGAAACTAAAACTTCAACCTTAAGGTATTTGAAATGCAAGCAACGAAGGAACACCTTCCATTTAAAGACAAATTATTTATTAGACGCGCCATACTATTATTTAAATAGGCATTTACAATGGCGATAAAAAATATAACAATCATACCTTGAATTTGCATACAATCACAGTGCCGTAAATTTAGTGTAGGATTTGTGAAAATATCAATCACTGTGACGCAACTCGTTCCTATATAAAGAGCATTGTCGCCCTGAGGCATCATTAGTTACGAGCTATTAAAACTCTTGGACCTGGCGCCAGTGATTGTTGACATTCTGTACTTTTTTAGAGGTTATTTTGTGATTTATTATCTACTGGTTGCCTTGGTAGACACTTCCCTGCCATCGCCTTGTTATATATATCCAGTGACAAAATCAGAATTAGACAACACTAGCTTTTACCCGCAACGTCGTTGGCTACAATTAACAGGATTTCTATACCCTATATGCTACTTCGGTGTATAAGGAATAATTGTGCCAAAGTTCATCGATATTGGTTTAGGGGATTCGCCGTGAAAGAGTAACGAACATACATTCATACTCACAAACTTTCACATTTATAATATTAGTTTTAATTAACTCTGACTGTTTATCGTATTCGCAATACCGTGTCTTTAAATATTGATATTAAAGAAATTTTACCGTAGATTCTTTAAGCCTTCCTTTATCTGACCTAAACAGTGGTATCATTTCATCTTTAAAGCAGCCGAGCGTATAACGACGAATGCATGTGCTTTACAGATGTAAATCGCGGCCCTTCTCTTTTATGAGCACATCAAGCCAACCGACTTCGCCTTTGTTTTGATTTGACATAAATAGCTCATATTAACTGACCGTTAGCCCAATTTTTACGAACTGTAAATAGTGTCAGTTCCGCATATACAATATTTGGGATATATATATATAGTATTTGGGATTCTATTCTTAAATGTACGCGTTTCCTGACAAATAAAAATAAACAAAATTCAAAAGGCGGTTTTATATTGAAATGTTGACCATCTGTACAATACTGAAGAAAATATCCGGTATCCGGCTGAATAGAATTGTACCACCCTCATTTCTTACCGAGGTGTCGTAAAAGGCGACTGAGGTAAGTCGACCCGCCGTATGGTATCTGACTGAGTAGAATAAACCACCCTCTTTACCGAGGGGTCACTTGTCGTAAAATAAGACTAATGCAAGTTGACATCAAAATAAGACTAATGCAAGTTGTTGTGCCAACCCCACTTAGAGTGGGATAAGGGCAAGAGGGTGATTATTAGTATTTTATTAAGTACCTAATTAGATTAAGTATATAAAAATAACATAGTTTAATTGGCATTTATATACTTACAATGCATCATGCACCTGATTGTGTAGTCAGACCTCATAAACAATTTACAGTCCATAAATATACCGTAAATATTCAAATCATGCATTTACAATGCAGAATCTGTCAGTATGTATGTAAGCCAGGTGATAGATAGGTTTGATTCCGTAAGCGTCTATCACATCAAGAGGTCGCGGTACACCAATTTTGCTCATCTACGCGTATTTTTTTTAATTAAGCCAGAACCTGAATCTTTATCACCAGTAATGTATAGATAAATAAAATAATCCTATATAAGGCTATGTTTATCATCTATGTAAAGCGTAGTGCTGGTAGACTTTTCAAAAGAGGGTTCCAAAAAAAGTGCTGGATCAAATCGGCCCAAAATCATATGTTAAGGAAATTCCTTAAATTAAATTGGGCAGTGAATAGTGAAGAATAAGATGTCGTTCTTTTAAAGTTAACTATTACGTATGGTAAGCATTTTAATTGTATGAATAAAGAAATCCTTTAACAGGAAGCGTAATTAGTTCATTAGTAAGAAATCATTTCGATGCACATATGAATTGAAGAGAGCACAAGTAAACTTAAGTGCCGCTCGTTTCGTCAATAATGAATCACGATGTGAGAAAAGGGGCAATTACTCTCATTATTACTCCGTATGAGTCACTAGAGGAAGCGGCATGTCGTGCAGGGTAGCACATGCGTGATACAGTCCTGTTTGATATTCTCAAGAATTCTCGTGACGTAAGCACCAGTGATAGAATATATAGGGAGCGAGCGGCTTAGACATTAGCAATAACGTGCCTATTCATAAGCGTAATGCCAAAAAAGGCAATGTTGGTTAGAGCAAAATTTTAATTATATATTATAAAGACCATCATCCTCCTTTTTTTTTTATTATACAGGAAAAAACCCCTTATGGGTACCGCCGCCCGACGGGGACAGGCGGCGGTTATGTCGGACTCGCACCGACTAAAACGACCTGTGTGCTCCACCACGCTGCCAATGGCAAGGACAGGGTATCATTGTACATTTTGCCCCCATCCCGCCGACAGCTCTGATCCCAGAGAATAAACACCTCCAGGTAGGGGCCCCTCGAAAGAGAAACCCCCCTCCGCTAACCGGTGCATCGGGAGCACCAGATGCACCGACCGCCTCGGGGACCTGTAAGCCAGGTGTCCGATGTACCCCGTTCGGAACACCCGAAGGTCCCCCGTTAGGGCGGCAGACGATGGGCTTGGGCGAGTCACTAACACCTGGACTCACCAGCAGCAGATTGGATCCAGAACAACAGTTCGTGGAACCGCTCCGCCGCCTCCCTCCGCCCCCCTCCGCAGAGCTAAAGGAGGCCATCGCTGCCCACGATCGCTCCCTGCCCACCGTGTTTGCTATGTCACGGTCGACAGGGAGAGATCGCGCCCCAAGTAGGGGCCCCAACGCCTTGGTGGGCGTTTCCGCCCCCACCGGGTAATTTTTTATAGAGATTTTCTTCCTCGCAACCCGAAGGTCCCCGTTCCCATTGCTGGGCTTCCGGGTTTCGCCGACGGTGGCCGTAACCATGTCCAGCCAGACTTAGAGTAAGCCCAACTGGACCCGTCGCTCATTAGGGACTTCACCCCAACCCCCCCGAAGTCCCCGGCCCGTCCAGATTGCCCTCTGCTAATCAGAGGGACAACTGGATTGGCCACCCCTCAGTGGTCCGTTCGCCAAGACTAAGCTTGCCCAGGGTGCGCCACGAGGAGGCCGACCACTTTGGCACCCCCCATCATCCTCCTGCCCTTATCCCACTCTAAGTGGGGTCAGCACAACATGTTATAAACATGTTGTCACATGATTTGGCTACGTATTTTACGACCAGCCGCCTGCCTGACGTCAACTTACCTCTGTCGTATTTTACGACACCTCAGTAAGAAAGAGGGTGGTCAATTCTACTAAACCGGATACCACACGGTGGGTCAACTTACCTTAGTCGCCTTTTACGACACCTCGGTAAGAAATGAGGGTGGTCTATTCTACTCAGCCGGATACCACACGATGGGTCGACTCACCTTAGTCGCCTCTTACGACACCTCGGTAAGAGGTACTATTCTATTCAGCTGGATACCACACGTCGTTATCATCATTGCCGATAGTGAAGAGATAACAGTATACTCATAAAGTATTGCAAGAAAATAGAAATATCTAACCTGGGTGGGTACACACCGATAAGAAAGATTTATTTAGTCTGATACTATAATATAAAAAACTAACTAGGACCTGAGTATCTTCTCTGGTTCCTTAGTCTACAATTTTTATATATTTTGTTTCTTTTTTTTTGTAAAGTGAAAACTAAGACAAGGAAAAGATAGAAAACTAAGAACATTTTGTCTGAAAATAATTATTCATGGTCTAATCTGTATAACTAATACAGTGACATTTATAGATGGAGTTAGTACTTATTTTTTATGAGGTGCCATCAAACCTATTAAAAAAAATCTAAAATAAAACACGCTTTCATCCGTATTTATTCTTTATAATTTCAAAGGAATATGAATGGAGGAACGGATATGAACAACCGATAGACATACGGGCCTAATCACAACAGTACACAAAGGATTTGTTTATTTCATCAATTGTACGTGGAAATAGTATCCTGGTACTAAAGTGGGTGGTCGTATAGCGTTAAGGATAACTCATGGTAGCTTTAGCCTTGATTTTTTACAAGTTCTTTATTTCTTTATGGTCATTGTTAAAAATTAGTATTTATATTTGAGTTATTTGATCGTTTCCTACAATGCCGTGTGGTATCCAGTTGAGTAGAATAGACCGAGATGTCCTAAAAGACGACTAAGGTAGACGACGACCTGCAGGCGGCCGGTCGTAAAATACGTAACCAAATCATATGACAACATGTTGTGCCGAGTGCTTTGCCCTTACTCACTTAGGGTAGGATAAGGGCAGGAGGATGATGATGGTCGTTTCTTATTCATTGGGGTCACGGGGGTCACGGGTTCAAACCCCGGCCACCAATGAGTTTTTCTGTCAAAACTTATGTGTCTAATTGATAATTGCAATTTATCGTCGTTGAAGGAAAACATCTTGAGGAAACCTGTATAAAAGTAAATAGTAACGGCTTTTTACTATCCCACTGCTGGGTATAGACCTCCTCTCTCCGTTTTTAGGGAGACGGATTGGAGCTAAGACTTACCACGCTGCTCGAATTGGTTACACATATTCCTAGAATTCTCTAGAGATATACAGGTTTCCCTTCACAGAAGGGTGACGTAGTTGATCTTATCTCCAAACTCTTCTCTCCAAAAATGTAGTGAGGAGGCCTATACCGAGCAGTGGGATATTATAGCAATTTACTTTTTATTCCAAGTTCATTGACCCACATAATATATTAAAGAAGCATCTGTAGACCAAAAATCCATTTGTCTAAATATTATTTTAAAAGTCGACTCATTTTTCATCTCGGACGGAAGCACTCGAGTGTACTCGGTTAGTTTGGTAGCGCAGGCACACTCCAAACTAACCACTTGAGATATCTGTAACGCCTTAAATAGTTTTATCTTTTTTATATGAAAGTAATGGTACCCTCGACTACCGTAGACCGTGTTAAAATACCCTCAATTATTACTACGTTGTTTTTTCCAATTCCCAAAAGAAAAACGTGAATTTTTCAACCTATATTTTAGCGCGATATATAAGGATAGGATTTTTTGGCAGCGTTTTATGGCGGCCTTTGCTTTGCGCCTTTCAAAAGAACGTAGGTTATCCATTTAAAGGTTTTCGGTACAGGATTCTATAATAAAATTCCACTATCAATTTTAGCTTTGTCATTAGAGACATTTAAAATATCTATTGAAAGGAAGCTTATATGCATGATATAAACGCGTGAACCTTATTATTTTTCGACCTTGCATAATAAAAGTATAAGAAAATGTAACTCCCCAGCTGTAAGATTTTTTTAAACAGCTGGTTCTTGCTAGATTTTTCAGATTATCTGTGTATCTTTTTTAAACTAATGATAAAGTTGACGATCCAAAAGTACCTACTTGTTTAAAATTAAAACAATTGGTAAAATTGAAAGCATTACATTTCAAAAGGAATTGAAAACATCGAATTGTCGTCGAATAACAATATTACAAAGTGAAGGTAACTGCCTGGCCTATATTATTTATTAAAAATTAATAAATACAATGGAATTCTATTAAAATCTATTATGCTTCCCTTAAAATATTGATGAACACTTACTTAAAAATTATAGTTAGTAGTATAGTATATTTAGAGGCAAAACATAACTCATTATTTTATTAACATTTTAAAGATAAAGTTCAAAGTTAATGTTTAATACTTTAATGGTTGTGAACAATGTAAACCAGCATGTGGTGCTCCTGCGCCTGTCCTCAAGATAAAAAGAAAAAACACCATATCAGCCTGCAGGCATCTTGTAACAAGCAAGTCGTTATAGCCGACCATCTAATTTATAGTTACGGTAACAAAATTTAATAACGTACCCGTAAATAATAGTAGAGATTAAATATGTCAAAACCATCGTTATTGTAATATGGTGTGGCGTTTGCTGATGCTAGGTTTGACAGTATCTCTTAAAAAAGGAACAACTGCGAAAGAGAATGTTCGTGGAGAAGGCATTTGTTGTCAAATTTGTTATTTTTTATATCAACTCTTACACAATACAAAAGTAATAATAACATTATTTTGCTATAATCCGCAATAACATAAATAGAAAATATATATAATGCTAAATGTAGCGTGGACTATCCGTTTTGATACCTGATATATGCAGGGTTCCCAAAAAAAACACGCACTACAAAAGTCCACCACCGCTGCCACAATGCACTAGCTCTGTGTGAATTAAATCTCCTGATGATGCTTCGATTGCGAAACGATTGTTGAGGTTGTTATAGTTAATGTATGATGTGCTTGTGTATTGTGATGGTTTGCAGTGCATGTTTTTTTAGGCAAAACGGATAGTCCACGCTACATTTAGAACTATTTTTTTCTCTATTTTCTTTATTGCGGATTATAGCAAAATTATTTTATTATTACTCTTGTATTATAAATCTCCTCAAAGTAACGCCTAATTCTATAAATTCCTTACACAATACTTATTATCACAAGAAATTTATAACATTGGTTTGTACAATAGTACAAAATGTCCCTTAAAAATTTCCCCTAAATTTCTCAGCATTATTTATTGCGACGTGTGGAAAACGTTAGTCTGATAATAGTTCTAAGTGCAATTCTTATTCACTATAGTTAACTAATCGGTATACTTTGTTAGCAACTTCTAAACAGTTCAACCTTTGATTGTGTTACCGATTTATTAGCACCGGAATATTTTGTTCAAATTTCTATTTATTCTACAAAAATCATATCTTATGTATATAAGAATATAGACATCAATGAGTGGTTTTGTTAAACCTTATGTTTTTAATTGATAATTACAATTTATCACACGCTTCTGGGTGAAGGATAACATCATAAGGAAACCTGCATATCTCTAGAGAATTATAGGGATAAGTGTAACCTACAAATCCTGCATTGCAGCGTTAGAGCAGTATAACTTATAGGTTTAAGTTCTAAGCATTCTCTCCAAAAACGGAGAAAGCGGACTATTGCCCAGCATTGAGATAGTAACAGACCCTTACTTTATTATTTTACATTTTTTATGGCCTGTATAAAATAATATTCACGTTTTTAAAGTTATCACACACACATACAGAGAGAGAGAGAAATATTAACACGGAGACAAAAATGTGTAGAGCAGCTTCCAGTAAAATGAATATTTACTATTCAATAAGATTAAGTTACTTCATTTCTCCATTCAGTTAAAGAATATAGAATAATATTCACATATGATATTAAAATATAAACATTTAATAACTCTAAATTAATTAAAAGTCTTTTATCAAGGGCTTCAAAATATGTGATAAATTCCTCTTATTGCTTTTTACACAGCAAATGAATTGACAGCACTAATTAAAGAGCTGTTAATGTTAACGTGCAATCAAACAGTTTAAATCAACCCAACGAGCCCTTTTCAAAAAGAAATCTCGTGGGTGAATTTATAAAACCTTTCTAAGCAGACAGTTGATTGACGAACACATAAAAAGAGTAACGTATATTGATATGCGCCTTTTACTTTAATCTAAAGTGTTTTACTTATCGACCCATTAATTATAAATGTATACACTTAAAGGCGTGTTCCGAAAATATAATGTTGGTAATTGATTTAAATAATAATGATAGGGCCAGGGCGTCGTGTATAAACATTGTAATTGCTACGTGCTTTGGAAAAACAAATTGGTTTTTGTGTTCTTTGTGTGTTTGTCGTGACCGTGGATCTGATATACCTTGTTTGATATCGATACGCATCTTGGGCGTTTTAATGTTACAATAATGGTATCTTATGTTTTAGTAATATCGTCGTATTAGTGAAACATGATAAATGGATATTTATTCCAACAAAATAGATTTTTAATAATTTTTTGAGCGCAGTCTAAAAACAGAAATATCTGCGTCAATATTCGTCTTCATTTAGTAGGTTTCTCGATAAGAAAGGAATGGTTAGAAGACTGAAATGGAGTTTCGAGTATGTGTAGTATAGTGCTAGTCAGCTTGTGCTACTTAAAAAGAATACAAGAACAATGTTTCATATGTAGTAAGAAAGACTAAGGTAAGCTACTAGGCTTGTTCTTGGATGTAAGTCAATTTATAACTTTAGGTTAACATAAAGTTTCTTATTTTACTTATTAGCTTTTTGACTAATAAAGTTCTAAAGAAGGTAATGGACCGGATTTTGCAAAAATCTAATTACCTAATATTAAGATATATAATTGCTTTCCATATTTCAAAATTATTCGCAAAAAATTATAATATCACCACCTTAATATTTTATTTTTTGTACTTATAATACTTATTTTTATTCTTGGAGAAGACCCCAAATACCTTTTATCAATTTTTAAATATGGAACGCAATGTGCGTTTTCAAACAAAAAAAATAGTAACAACGTTTATCCTATAACACCAAGGGGTTTTTGATCCAAAATACCAACATACATTAGCGTACGAGGTCGAATTACGGTAGCTTATTAATGTCCTTGAATCGCCACACATCCGCTTTTGGATACATTTTTTTCTTTACATTCATAGTATGGAATTAATAAGCCTGGCGGGATGAAAGACATCGTTTATGAGGCACCGGTGTAGAATTTCAAACCATCAGCTAACGTATTAGGGGAAACATCTATTATGTTTGTATTGCTGCTATTATAAACATTTGCCCCAAATATTTGAGACAAGGGCGTCGGTGAAACAGCAATGGCCCGATCTAAGTAGGTTTCAAAGTAATTTTAACTGTCCGATAAATTGTTAAGGAATTACTTCAAATCATTTACGTATAAAATTAGCCAATGCTTTCGGAGTAACATTTGATTCGCCGATAATCAAATTATCCGTACATTATTTATACCTAGGTACATATACTTATGTTATATTTGATTTATTATATGTCACCTTACATTTAAACTATGTAGACGTATGTAAATATTAATAAACGGCAACGTGATAAGAAAATTTGTTTAGATTTCCGTTCTTCAGGATATGAGAATAAAAAGAGATAGGTAGTGACTAAATACTTATAAAATTAATTTAAAATAAAGTATATTTTAATTTTCATTTAACTAGTTGAAAACATATAGAAATATGTTTATTTCTGGTTATTAAATATATGTTTCAATTATAGTGTAAGTGAAATGAAATAAAAGCTATAAAACTTAAAAGGTATTTATTTTACGTTAACTTTTGATTACAGTTATTTGATATTAATATAAATTTCACTTATCTTAACCACGACTCGGTAAATTTCGTTGTAGATGACGTCATGAGGACAACGACCTTTCCTTAGCTAATAAAACTTACCATCGCTCGGATTCGCAGTCAAAATAAATAGTAGCTGCAAGATAAACTATGAACACGGGAAATGTAACCTCAAATTCGATGAGTCAAGGTTTGTTTTAAATAAAAAGTGAGAGAAGACATGGGTTTTGCCAAACCTCTCAGTTTCCTGTTATTATATGTACTATGTAGTACTCGTAGGTAAGTATAGTAATATTTTATTGATGGTAATTTTGTACGCATAGTACTTTTTTAAACTATATAAGTTTTACACTTCGAGTATTGGCTAGATGAGTAATGTGTAGATAGGTATTTTATCTCTAGAGATGATTAATCTCTAGATTACAATGTTTTTACTTTAGTATTATTTTATTGTCATTTATTCAATACTATATTTTCGTGTGACTTCGTGCACGTCAACTTTAGAGTTAGGTAACTATACCTAAATCAAGTAGGTACTAAATGATTTTTGCTGTTCCTTAAGAAAAACGGGAATTTTTACACTCTATTTCATATATTTCTTATGTATGGTTATTATATTACAACGGGATGTAAAAACAATTCAAGAAGTTTTTAGAAGATTATTTCTAGAAGAAGATTAGACAAGTTTGATAAATATCTAAAATATGCACAATTTTCTTATTACAATCCAGAAAAGTGACTTTCTTGACATACTATTGAAAATGTAAATGATCCCATCACTAAACATAGTTTACAAATTACATAAAATTGTAACATCATAACCACAATGAGATCACTGCGAAACTTAAAACATTTGTTATGAATTACATAGTTTTAATCGAACCAATGGCTATTGCAGATGATCGACAAAAACAATGAACCAATTATTCGAAATGAAATAAAGCACGTAGCGGAGGAAATTTAGCTAAATATCCTCAATAAAATTCGAGTAGAAAATTATAAGTGTCAGTTTTCTAAAGGCATAATTTTGCAGTACCAATTCCATGCATATCGCTCAAATTAGATCATCATCATTTTCCAGAAATTATCCCACTCTAATTGGGATTGACACAACATGTTTAAACATGTTTTACATGATTTGACTTAAACCACTTTTACGACACTCGGTAAGAAATGGAGGTGATCTATTATACTTAGCCGGATACCACACGGCGGAACGCTTAAATTAGATATAAGGATAAATTAAAAGTAAGCAAATTACAAAAGCAATATGTTTAGCTGCCTTACCAAGCAATTTTGCGTAAAGACAACAAATAACATTAGCCCGTTGGTGCATAAGGCAGTGACGCTGCTTTCAGCTTTGCGGGTCGCTGATACGATACCCGCTTATGGTCTACATTTTCTAAAAATAAACTATTGGTTCTTAAAAGTTCTGGGTGTATTTAAGTATTTATTTACAATTATAAATGTATATATTTATCAATTGTCTGTCACACCTAACACTAGTATTAAGTAACTTACTTTGGGGACGACCGCGTGTAAGTGTCCCACATAGCATTTATTTATTTAAAATGTAAGCTTTCGAAGAGGTCACGGGTTCAAACCCCGGGCAGACACCAATGAGTTTTTCTGTTTAAACTTATGTGTCTTATTGATAATTGCAATTAATCACACGCTTTTCGGTGAAGGAAAACATCGTGAGGAAAATTGCATATATCTAGAGGATTCTGGATATATGTTTAACCTACCAATCCGCACTGGAGCTGCGTGGTAAGTCTTAGCTGCAAACCTTCTCTCAAAGAACGAAGAGAGGAAATGTATTCTCAGCAGTGGGATAGTATCAGGCCGCTACTTGCTTACTTTATTTATTTATTAATGTGTTAATTGTCTCAGATATATTTATATCCTTAAGGTAGACGATCGTCTGTGTATAGCCTAAACTGATTAAATGCAATAAAACCGTTACTCGCATACAAATCATAATTGTACATTGCTATTCAAAATGTACCGCCATACGTATCGTGAGATCGATGTCGTTTTAAGACCCCGTGTAGGCTTCTTTGAAATACATTTAACGAATGCTAAATAAGGTGAACTTGAACTTTAAAACTTGCGATATTTTGTAAAGGTATTGCAATCTTCAATATATTTTATTAAGCTTTTGATAAGATACACTGTACAGCCCATAACAAATCATAAAAATAGCATATTTTGTTACTAATCTGTATTTTTAACATTTGTAGCGTTTTTGAAAAAAAAGTAATCAGCAGCCATCCGCCGTGTGGTATACGGCTGAGTAGAATAGACCCTTCATTTCTTACCGAGGTGTCGTAAGAAGCGACTAAGATAAGTTGAAGTCAGACAGGCGGCCGGTCGTGTAATATCTAGCCAAACCCCGTAACAACATGTTTAAAACATGTTGTGCCGACCCCACCTAGAATGGGATAAGGGCAGGATGATAATAATGATATGATCTTCGAAATATAAAAACGTTGAATAAAAGTTGAATATAGAGTAAGCCAAATGGATCATTAAAGTCCTTCTAATATTCTTATGATAAAAACGTCGTAAACTGCTAAGGATTTCATTACAGTCTTTAAAAATACTTAGTAATTAAATTACAGAGTTCTTTGGCTTAGCCCACACATGTAGACATAATTTTCTTTGAGCGCGTCTACACGCTTTGCCTCGGGAGCTTTTGCTTAGTTACGCCCACCGAGAAACAAACATCTATTTATGTTATACTAATTAAAGAACATGTCAATTTACTAAAATATATGATTAATGTATATTAAAAGTTTTTAAAGAAACTATTGGATAAATTTTTATTTATAATTGAACATAAGTTTTTATTTAGACTATTTTGAGTAGTCAATATCGCAAACATGAGTAATGTAAAAAGTATACAAATTTTCAGACATATTTTACACATACTCTCTAGATTCATGCAAATTTCCACGCGATTCGCCTTCACCGAACAGCGGTGGTAAATTGTAAATATGGAACATTAGGTAGACTATTTGTTCAAGCAATTCTGCGTTTAAACGTTAAAACGAAACGTCAACCCGCCGTTTTTGAAATTTCAAATTCGAATTTTGACAGATGCGCTAAATTTTCGCAATACACTGTATATACGTTCCGCGAAACGATTGTACAAATACGCAAATTAAAGTTTAAAACACTCAAGTACGCCTTTTACTTGAAGACTATTTTATATAAACTCTAGCAATCGCCAGCGGCTCCGCCCGACTGACAGATTAAAACCGTAATATAGTCTTTTGACCGTAAAAATGGTTAAAGTCGGCTAACCTGTGTCCCATTTATTTATTTATTTATTTATTTATTTAACCTTGAAAGCTAGATATATGATGTCGTGGACTTTTATTTAAAACTTTTAGAGGGGAACAATTTTATAATACATGATTTTTGAATAACTATCACCGTTCACTCCTAAAGAAAGCTTTACATTTTGCCATTATCGTTCTATTTTTTGTTGCTGCTCTTCTTCACCTATTTTATCTTAGCGTGATGTTATATAGCCTATAGTCTACCTCGATAAATGGAATATCTTCACTGATTTTCAAATCGGTCCAGTGGTTCCTGTGATTAAACAATCAAAGCGCGTTCAAACAATCAAACAGACAAACAAACAAACAAACTCTTCAGCTTTATGTATTAGTATGTGGTCACATAGTCTCACCGTCTGGGTATCTATGATAAGCTCCAATATTCAAGTGTTATCATAATATACTTTGGTATTGCTACTTAAATAAGTCTACCGATAATTTTCAAGTATTCAGAGGCAGTCAGTAACCGAGACATTTCTATCTCGACTTGATAAAATCAGAAAGGAGGGGACCAATAGAAAAACTAACGATAGACGGGATATAGTTTAAAATACCAATGAAAATAGTGATCCCAAAGCGTTCAAATTCAAGCACCCGCTGTTCTATAGCCGTATAAAGTATAACAGCGCAAGCATTTGAAACGACAAATTTAACAGTTTCAGCTTTAATGAGACGTAAAAATTGTATTCGTATTTTATTTTTAACATTCACAGTGTAAATAATTTCACGGACCACCGCTCCCAATAACTGGATTCATTTCATACACAATGAACTTATAACCGATAACCTTTTGACATATTTATAACAGCAATTTGCCACTATAAAGCGGCCCTCAATTATGATTCGAAAAAATTATTGGGTTTCTTTTGAGGTTCAGCAACATTGTCGTGTCGTTTCCAGCTGAGTAGAATAGACCTCATTTTTTATCGTAGTGTCGTAAAAGGCGTCTAAGGTAAGTTGACCCTCCTTGTTGTATTTGGCTGAGCAGAATAGACCACTCTCATTCCTTATCCAGTAGTCGCAGAAGACGACTAAGTTAGGTTGATGTCAGACAGGCGGTCAATAAAAATTAGCCAAATCATGTAACAACATGTATGAAACATGTTGTGCCGGCCCCACTTAGAGTGGGATAAGGGCAGAAGAATCACGATAATGAATGCTTTGAGGTTCCGAAACAAACAATTTGGATTGTAATTTTAATTTGTATCGTTAGCTCTTTTAGTAGCATATTTTTACTTATTTTCATACATACATACATTTATGATTGATTCGGACAAAATAATTTCTCAAACAGTATTTACTAAACCGTTAATAAATATATTTAATGTGCAAGAAACTTTTTTTATACACATAGCATAAATACTTGAAAGGATTTTATAGCTTTTCTAAGAGATATATCAAGATATATGTGTGAGAAAGTCTGTAAACCTATAGGATTTAATTACAGCCTATTGTTCGGTATAAGACAATAGTATGTAAAGAGCAGTTTACAAGCCTGTTCTCCAAGGAACACCTGTGTGGACATTGTCTTTCGACGTAAACAACTATGAATGAACACATGATTGTAGAAAGGTTGATAGAGAAACAATTGGCAACAGATTATTCGCCAATTGGTATTGCAGATTAGCAATATCAATTTGAAATTTGTTTTTATTCAAGATATTCAACAAGAATACGGATGGTTCGTGGTTTACAATGGTTTACAATTACCACTACTAATTTCTGCATATAGTATATACTATACTAGCTATGCCAGTTGCTTCGCCCGCTCGGAAATCTGTCTGTGTGATTTTCCTATATCAATTTAACATTCCGGAAGAATTGCGCTACCTTTTAGTAAAAACCGTACAAAAATCCGTCCACTAGATTCTGAGAAAATCGATCAAATACAGACAGACAGCTTTTGGAAACTTTGTTTTATAATACTCAGGTTAGTTCAAGCCTCGAATAATAGTAAAGTAAAAGCCTGTTATTATGCCACCGTTAGCCATCGGGCACCTCTCTCCATTTTTTTGGAGAGCAAGGTTGGATAAGACCCATTGCGCTGCACTAATGCGGATTGGTAGATTACACATATCACCAGAATTCTCTAGAGATAACGATGCAAACCTATTTATATGTATACAGTACAAAAAGCCTGCGGAACGTTGGTATGGTAACATATTAATATCATATCGTAAATAAATTTCTTTTTATAAATTTACAACTCATATCGCGTGTCGGACTGGAACAGAAAACAATTTCGCGTTACCAACAACCCTTGGTGTTTACAATAATGTCGTTTGTTGCAGTGGGCGCGACGAAGGCTTGGCTCTGCACGCCATCTTGAAACGCTTTTGATTTATGATCCAAATTACACTGTACTCGGAAGCTATATACTGTACTGGGAAATTTTATTTGCATTCTTAATGTTGTTTATTTCCTGTAAGTGATTTTTTATGAGATTTAGTGGAAAAAAATGATATAAACCTTTCTAAGTGATAAACTGCTTCTTTTATACTTTACTAGCAATCGCTAGCGGCTCCGCACTCTTTCTTTTAATTAATGATGAAGAAATTATAATAACGAAAAACACTACATTGGTTTTAGAAAATAATCTCTTCTAGTAAAATAAAAAAAGTTTTATTAAATTTATATACTGACAGTAGATTTTCACCAAAATCAACCAATATGTCTACATTTATACATTTTAATTGAATAGTTGAACTTAATAGAAACACCGAAATAGATATCTATTAATAAGTGAAGCACATTAATACTATGATTGAGAAACTCCGATATTATCGATGTTCTGATTAGAAGTGGAGCACTTTACTGCGGATATACCTTATCTCTTATACATGGCGTAAACCCGCTGAGAGTCTCACTAGATACCCGTTAGGTCACCTTTAGAGTTAACGATAACGACACGCCTCGGAGGTATAATAAATATCAGAAGTATTAATCTTTCATCGAGAGTTAAATATTTGTGCCGTCTGCAGTTGAGACCTTAGGGACATGGAGTCAAAGTGCAAAAAATTTTTTGTTCTGTTATAACACCTCGCCTCTTCAGGTGACAAGAGGGTTGGCTCCTTTTTCGCACAAAGAATCAGCTTAGCGACTCAGCGCGGAAACGCTGCCAGCATTCTTGATACCTTCCACGTGGGCATGATTTGTATAGTCCTAGCGTGTAAGATTAGGATAGATATAGCTTGTACATTTTTGCTGTAAATAAAAAAAATAATATATGAGCTAAAATTATAAGTATGATTAATTATCCTACCTCTTTTGTTTCACAGTAACATAAATCTGAATTATGCTAAGAATCTATGTCAACCATGTTTCCATTCCATTTATATAAATCAATATTTACTCTATGAATATAGACTTTGACAAGTCTTTAGAATCTTAAATTATACTATAACATAATAGTGCTACCTCCAACCCGTTTCGAATAAAATCAGTGGGACGGAGATAGAATAAATATTTATCATTAAAGCTTGAATCACAATCTGCTATGACCAAATAATCAGGTTTAATACTAATCAAACCCCTAGCTCAAATTGAACTCACCACACTTAACTTTTACACTAGGTATATCAAGATTCAATGTAACATCTTGAAACTCATTCAAATATTAAAGATATTAGGCTGCTAAGTTTATTAGTTATCACGGAATAAGTCGTATCGTATCCGGAACGTGTAACTCCGTAGTCAATGGTATTAGCGCAGTGGATAATTACTGTTTGACCTAAATGCTACATTAATTGATATCTCGATCTGTTACGCTTTAACTGACCAAATTGTAACTGACCTCCGGGCACTTTAGGCAAGGGTGTAATTCACTTCCGCTGGTCAAGGTCTCATTTAATTTTACAGGATTATATTTGCAACATTATATTTATAATAACATTTAACAAAATAAATAAATATATAGGACAATTACACACACGGTTGTCCGTCCCCAGAATAGGTAACTTAATACTTGTGTTATGGATATCAGGCAACCTGTACTTACAGGTTGCCTGATATATAATTACATACATAATTAAAAGTACAAACATAATTTTAAATACATACTTAAATTTATGCAAACTTGAAGAACCAAAAAATTGTATGAATATAATGTTGGCCTTAAGCGGGAATCGAACCTGCGACCTGCGGGGCTGGCAGAACTAGAAACAATCTTGACATATTTATAAGTATGTATAGCAGTAAATTCTGTACTTTTAAACATATTAGTGTTTTTATTACTTAATGCTTCTTTCACCTCCGATCAATTTACAGATGGAGGTGAAAGAAGCATTTGTTTAGGTAAAATTTTATTAGTAACGTTAAATATTAGTGCATATTTTATTTCATTATCAAATTTTTTCTCATGATTTATGATTTCCTAGTATTAGGAAAGATGATTTTACTATGAATTACAAAATTTTACATACTATTTTTTCAAATATTAAGGCAGAATTTTTTAAGACCGGCCACCAGCCTCACGTCAACTTATCTTAGTCGTACTTTACGACACCTCGGCAAGAAAGACTTCTCTATTCTATTCAATCGGATACCAGACGGCGGGCCAACTTACATTTTATTAAAATTGACTATTGTCATTATAAATCTATTTCGCACCTATACGAATTAAAAACATTAGTTTCAAGACCTTTATTATAAGAATTCATTTTCAAAGCTTTATCATACATTTAAATGTATACTAGATACGTTAAAAATTTTAAAATATTATTTCTAACATTATAGCCGTGTGGTATCCGGCTGAGTAGAGTAATAGTACCACCCTCATTTCTTACCGAGGTGTCGTAAAAGGCGACTAAGGTAAGTTGACCCGCCGTGTTGTATCCGGTTTAGTAGAATAGACTACCCTCTTTCTTACCGAGGTGTCGTAAAATATGACTATGATAAGTCGACGTCGGCCGGTCGTAAAAACGCAGCCAAATCATGTGACAACATGTTTATAACATGTTGTGCCGACCCCACTTATACGGATAAGGGCAGGAGGATGATGATATTTCTAATATATTTCTAAAATATTTTGTACTTACATCTTAATGTAAGTACAAAATATTTTGAAATAACTAAAGATAAGCGATAAGAAAGATTATTCTAAGTTTCTATATATTTGTTGTCCAGTCACGGCCGCGTAAAATATTGGCGAACATTATCAGGAATATCAATCAGGCGAGTCGGATGTCGGCCTCTAGCATTCAAATCGATCTCAACTGATTTGGTAATATAATAGAACGGATTTCCATTCATCGGTCCCTTTTTGTAATATTGTGCTCGCAGATTCCTATCAAAACATTCGGGTTATAAGGAGACGCCCGAAACTATTGAAGTTTAGGTCTTTTCAAATTCCTTACATCATCTTCCTGTCCTTATCCCACTCTAAGTGGGGTCGGCACAACATATTATAAGCATGCTGTCACATGATTTCGCTGCGTTTTTACGAAAGGCCGCCTGCCTGACATCAACTTACCTCAGTCGTATTTTACGACACCTCTGTAAGAAAGAGGGTGGTCTATTCTACTAAACCGGATACCACGCGGCGGGTCGACTTACCTTAGTCGCCTTTTACGACACCTCAGTAAGAAATGGGGGTGGCACTATTCTATTCGGCCGGATACCACACAGCTTTACTTTAAAATTCCTTAAGTCAAAATTTAAACTATTGTATTTGCTACCGATAATTATTCTTTATTCAAAGACCGGCGTTTTCCTTTTGCAAATATTTTTATTCGTCCACATCAAAATAACTAATATTTTTTCTTATCTTTATATTTTCCTAGATTTTAAAGTCTTTTGTTTTTGTGCAAGCAGCATATCGTACTTGAATAAGCTTATATTTATCCTCGCCTTCCTACATTAATCTTCCATGTTTGCATTGAAATAAATAAACGAATAAAGTAAGATTTTCCGGTCGAGTGAGTTAGTATTTCGAGTGCAGATTCATCGGATTAAATTCAGATTTCTATACAATATAGTACCGGAACACGCAGCCATTTAGGGGTTCAGTTTAGCCGGTTATATACGCTGTTAAAGTGACCTCATAAAAGATCCAGAAATTACTTGAAAACCTAAATCTTCCGGAATAAAAACCACTATCTCCGACCACGAAATTCGTCGTCATAGTCTGCTATAAATATGATTTCTAAATACTACTCTAGTTTTTAAGCTAACTCAATGAATGACCCATGAATCGAAAAGTTAATTAATATGTAATATATGGAATATCCCTGAAAGATTATGAGGTAAAATTAAACATTTATATACCCTAAACCGAGATTTAATTGGATAACTTTTCATATATATAACCGGAGCAGTAAAGCGTTACAGACAAAAGGAAGCATCGAGAGCTGTCATACATGTAGGCAGAGACAAATACCGACATAGACAAAAATTGATTGTTTCATAAACTTCAACAATCTCAAATCCTTTAAAATTAAGGCAACAGACTAATTTTGTCTAAAATAATAAGGTTTATACAAAACTAATTTCTCTATATCAACTATTTCCATTGAAACGATAGACTATATCTAATAATAATATGTTGTTAGTTTACACACTTAACTTAAATAAATAAAAGTTATGTGTGAATTGGTTGAATAATTTATTTTTGATTTTAATGATTTAATACTTGAATATTCGTGGTTTGAAGACATAATTATAATTTATGATTATTATTATTTTTTTTTTTTTTTGTATATAACCAGAAATCGCTTATTTATTTAAGATATAACCAGCCTATATAAAAATGACTATTGATGAATATATATCAGCTTCACTTAAACATATTTTTTGATTAAACAGAGTTTTATTATTTTATTAAAGGAGTTATATTAGAATTTTTAGCCGTGTGGTATCCGGCCGAGTAGAATAGGGCACCCTCATTTTTACCGAGGTGTCGTAAGAGGCGACTTAGGTAAGTCGACCCGTCGTGTGGATTCTGGCTGAGTAAAATAGATCATCCTCATTCCTTACCGAGGTGTCGTAAAAGGCGACCAAGATAAGTTGACCCACCGTGTGATATCCGGTTTAGTAGAATAGACCACCCTCTTTCTTACCGTATAATACGACTAATGTAAGTTGGCGCCAGGCAGGCGTCCGGTGGTAAAAACGCAGCCAATTCATGTGGCAGCATGTTTATAACATGTTGCGCCGACCCCACTTAGAGCGGGATAAGGGCAGGAGAATGGTGAGTGTTAATGAATGAATTGTAAATGTAGTATGTATGTTATGTCAACGGCTCTACGGGAAAACTGTTAAGAGTTTATGTTTGCGCTAACAGAATGAAAACTTGTACTTTTTTGTGAAATAAATAAATAAAATAAAATGAAGTAAAATAAAATAAATAAATATAAGTATTTTTTTGTACTCACACTAGGATGTTATTGCATACGGAAACAGACCTCTACGGTTTTTTACGACGGTCTGTTGGTACACACTACCGGTCGATATTTAGGAGCGGCCGTAAAACAAATAACAATGCACTGGCCGGAACTATTTATCGATTCTGGATCTCCATAACGATTAATTAGTATAGCGACGGCGGGTTCCTCTCGCTCGACCATGCCCACTAGGTCATGACGTCATTACCAGTACAAATCAATTTAGAAAATTAAAGCGCCCGGATTTTTTTCCCGGAAAATTCTGCATCTGCATTCTTGTAATATCTTTAATAAGTACGGACAGTAGTTAATAGTGGTCTAAATGAACCCGACATCGCTTTATATACGCTTTTATGCTATATGCTTTTGTTTAGTTTGTTTGTTTGCGCAATCATTTGGCAGTACACAATTTAATAATGTAAAACTTAAAAAAAAAGAATATATTTATAAAAACTGCATACATCATTTTTTGAAATGTGATGTATAGTTGTAAAATATTTTTATTCCACTGGTGGGCAAAGTAATCTCTTTTTATGGAGAGAAGAAAGACCCTTAAAGCGTTATAATACGAAATTGTTAATATCAATAAGGCACTTAACTTTTCATAATATCTCATTATTGCATGCCCGGGGTTTGAACTCGGGAATCTTTAATATAGTCTCAGCATTCGGTCATCACAGTTTTTACAAAAACAAATAACAATAATGTAACTATTTAATATATAAGTTAATGCTAACCATATAATTTATTTTTTCCATTACAAGATCCTGGTTGACTACAACATTCATGATAAAATAGTTCTATTAATATTATTACCTATTTTTAATTAATATTCGAAAATTAATATAATATGAATAATATTGCCAACATTAAACTAACCTAATAATGGAACGTGATTAAGGAAATCTCGCTTAACCACAGTCAATAAAATGTATGTTTAAAAGTCAACAACCACAGAGTGTTGTAATAAAAATGTAGTGTTTTAAAGTAGAAACGCAGGACCACAACAAAAGTGTTTTTCACAACGAAAACGTAATCAAAATTCCACAATGAAGCGCACACAATTAGACCGCATTCACGCCCCAGCGCTTGTATTTAAATTTCGAACACGTTGGAATACTTTATACTACGAAGTTTTTTTTCCAACCTCCTTTGTTAAATGTAAAATGTTTTGTTCTACACCTAAATAGAACTTTTTAGAATGCGTACATACCTATAATGTTTTATTTGCGGATAATAAAACGAGAATCTTATTTTGCCTCTATAAAATAGAAACCACAACTCATTTACGAAGAGCTACAATAGTCACAGATAAGCTAGGATGGACAGAGCAAATCCAACAACACGTATTTACACTACAGCTATAGATAACGCGGTTTGACATGTGTCCATTTAAAATTGATGTATTCTACGTGCTTAAGATGCTAACATTTTAATCTAGGTCTAACGAATGTAAGCATTTGTTTATAGTAGTAAGTCATCGGGTTTGGACAAAGTTATTTGGCTCAAAGAATGATTATTACAAAAAAAAACATTTGAAATTTTCTTCGTCAATGAACTAATTATAGTATGCGTATATTATAAACAATTTTAGTTTATTTATATGTTATTAACTGGACATGTAATCGTTTATTAGTGATCTTGATTCATAACTATCTTCCATTCACAGCTCGCCCGTTGTCTCTGTGAATACATCTTCCTCCTGCCCTTATCCCATTCACAGTGAGGTCGGTACGACATGTTACAAACATGTTTTCACATTATTTGGCTACGTAATTTTTGACCGACCGCCTGCCTGTCTTATCGTAGTCGCCTTTTACGATCTGATGTTCCTGTGATACATTTTATTTTTTTAGTTTCAATTTAGCGAAGTATTTTTATGAGTATACAGTGTCAAGACTACTTTCTTTGTATGTAGAACAGGCAATAACGGCCATAGTAGACGGCCAATGAAATTAGATACTTAACCATGACGTGCGAAATTTCACTGTAACACGATGCTGCCACTATGTTTAGTTATTTTGTAGTGTGGTCCAATACAACACAACTAAAATGTAAATCCAATATAAAAATATCATAGATCTCAGTTTTAAGAATAACTATAATTCATATTATTATGTTTTCGTGAATTGACTCACACATCCCAAAACGGGACCTCTGAGAATCGGCACGTACTTTCCGGACAGAGATCAAATGAGATGCAAAAATTTGTTTTGAGGATATTTTTGCCATGATAAGATTCTATAATAAAATTCCACAATCAAATTTAGTTTTTCTATTAGAACGTTTTAAAAACACTGTTAAAAAGAGGCTGATACAGAAAACCAACTATTCTGTTGAGGATTACTTAGATGATAAGAATACGTAGTTTATAGCTACTGTTCGACCTTATACAAGACAGTAATGACAAAATATAATTATTAATAAGAATTATATTTTGAAAACAGTTTTCACAACCAGCAGTAGAGCTGACGGTTCAAAAGCAATAGATTCAAGTTTAATTGAATTAAGAATATTTTGAATTTAACAAAATCAACAATTTTGATACTAAGACTACGTTATATTTCAAGAATTGGAAGAAGAAAGTGTTATTAAAACTATATTTAATAACTTTGCAGTTTCAACTATTTTTTGCTTAAATGTAGTTGAAACCAGGCCACGATACTACGCTGCGTTGGCACACTGAAATATATCTAAAAGAGTATTATAATTTTAGACGCACGATGAATCAGAAACACAAAAAGATGAATCAATTTCGTCAGAAGTTAATACAGTTTTAAGAAGTAAAAACCTATATAATCTACCTTTGAAATAAAAAGAAACAGAAAAATATGGAAAAAAATATTCGTAGGTTTGCTAATAATTAAAAGCAGATTTACGCTAACAGATGTGATGTCTAAAGCTATGTAACAAGAACTATAAACACCTGGGTATATAATGAAGTGGAAAAGTTAATACAAATCTATACATGAAGTAACATACTGATAAGAAATAAGAACTTCACTTAAGCATTATAAAAATGGCATGATCATGGCATGATATAGTTGCAAAAATCAAAGAAGAAGAATATACGAGTAAAATGGTATGAATTAAGATCAGCTGATTTGAAATTCGCTAACTCAGTACATAAATATATGGCAGTTCCTTAACTCGGTATTAACAAACTGATGAAATATAAAACAAGAAATCTCAACGCATTACCAAGAGTTTTAATCAATTTGCACATCGCCTTTAAATTTGTCCTTGCTTTTACGTAGTGCTATGATTTCATTTTGAATTATCTGTAACTTTTCGCTTATATTACAATGATATTTAAGACCTTACAACAATTTTATTACTATAAAGGAATAAATATCATACAGTTATAAAACTAGATGCTTCGTAAGATTACGTCATTTCATTGGCAATTCATAATATATCAAAGCATTCTTTCCAATAATCATATAATAGGTACACGAGCGTGGTAGGTACAAATATAATTTCTATATTATTATTATATACATATTATTCCAGTTCTATCGTTATTATTTTGTGAACTGTAGTGTTAGAAAAATATTACATACGCTGTAAAGTTCAATTTAATTAAGTTAAAGAAGAAGAATATTTTTTAATGGTTCAAGCAAATCTGACGCAAAATGTTAGTGTCCCAAATTTCTTATTGGTTATAGAATACTGGCGGTCCGGCCATATGTAACTGTGGCTCACTTTAGTTTCGATTTCCTCTCTGTCATTACAAAAAAGTTATTTATATATTTATTAATATTTCATAACGCAATGCTGTTTCTGGGTTCAGCGGTGAAACTTCCACTTTAACCAAATTTAACACCACATGTTTGCGAGATGTTCCATAGACACAGATTTTATACCAGTTTGCTTGTTTTTATCAATATCAGGTTTACCAATTTGATTTATTCATTCTCCTACCCTTATCCCACTCTAAGTGGGGTCGGCACAATTTGTCTTCTTTTTCCATTCTCCTCATCATTCTCCTGATCATTCGTCAACTCAGGTTTACCAATTTATCCTTTGATAATACAATTTACAATATAATGCGCTAACAATGACTATGTTAGCACCTTTTATTTTCTATAACATATTTACACGTCACCGGCTAAGTAGAATGTACCACCCTCATTTTTTACCGAGGTGTCGTAAAATTCGACTTAGGTTAGTTGACGTCAGGCAGGCGGCTGGTCGTAAAATACGGAGCAAAAAAATGTGACAAGATGTTTATAACATGTTGTGCCACCCCACTTAGAGTACGATAAGGGTTGATGAATTATTAATTCTACTGTATTTAGTTTAATAGAATAAATCGATAATACGATATAGCGAACTGTATTTAATCGAAATCGTGCTGAAACGAAGTTTATATGCCCTCTTTGCATTTTCTACTCATTGGTCTGAATAAATTAATGCGCATTTTGAAATATTTTCACACGTTTGCACTCCAGTAAAAATAGTTGACTAATGAAACTTGATTATATAAATTTGCATTCATATACGCATTTATTTGGACTAAGATGTCTTATACATAAATATTAATACTACAAGTACATGTTATGTATCAGATAAAAATTTTAACAGGTTCATAACAACTTCGATGATGGCAAGACATAGAAACTTTTAACATTATCTCTATAAAAGGCAATCAACTTGATTTTCATTGAGTTTCATAATAAATGTACCTAACATGTTGTATATTTTAAAACATTAAATAAATAACTTTCTAATATTTCTTATATGGCCCTTCAAAATTAATAATACGTAACTTAGAAATTCCATTATATTATTCTGTCAATTTGCATTCTTAGGTGTGTCTTTGCTACCTATTCCTTTCTTCAAAGATATCCTTATCCCACTCTATGTGGGGTCGACACAACATGTTTAAACATGTTGTCACGTAATTTGACTAGGTATTTTACGAACGGCCGCCTGGCTCACGTCAACTTACCTAAGTCGCCTTTTACGACGCCTCGGTAAGAAATGAAGGTGGTTCAGTCTATTCAGGCGGAATCATACGACGGGTCAATTTACCTTAGTGTGCTCAGCATTATAGTAAGAAAATAATACCCTTTAATTTTCATTACAAAGGAGCATCGCTATAGGTAACCGCTAACAAAAACAAATTCAAAAGGTCGTGCTCTTCAATGGTCTTGTTAAGTGCCGAATGTTGGATTATCGTTAAAGTAACAATGGAACAATAGTTTTTGAGGGCCATTTTGTGAAAACACCTTTTCTTTTTTTGTGATTATTGGATTATACTGCTATAAATAAATTAAAAGTTTACTAGTCACTTTGCTTAATACCAAGAATTTTGAACTTTGCTTAATACCAACATGTTTTTTTATCATAAATTAAGAGTGTATTGTTGCAAATCATGCTTAATTAAATTTCGTTTTTTAACATTTCTACTTAAACGAAACTGTTTTAAGTGCAATGTCATATGAATTTTCAAATCCAAAATATTTATATATTTAATTAAGTAAATTTTTATTTGTATAATTGGCTTTCATTCTACAATAAGAACCTAACACTTCGAATTAAATTAAATAGTTCAATCGCCTAAAATTTCGTATCATCTATTTAGTATTCCTTTAAACGGTCTACACGAAACGACTAAAATTTTCTAATTAATTTATTAATTGACTAAAGAAGCAAGTCGGCATTTCCTCTAGTAAAGTTAAATTCTTACTTACATGCTACTTACCAATAAGTTAATTCTTTGAATAATTTAAAAAATTAGGCGTTACTTTGCGGAGAGAATATTATTTTGCTATGATCCGCGATAAAAAAAAATTTAATTCTTCGACTTAAAAGAAACACGTTACCACCAAAATAATGAATGTGATGACTCTCAAACTCAGTCTTTGCACTTACCTGAAACAAAGCAAGCATAAAGTTTAACAAAGAAAATATTTATTGAAGCTTCTTACGGAAGCATTGTACAGAAACGAATTGTTATAATAAACATTGTCTATTTTAAATTATTTGTTGGACAGAAGAGGGTGAAATGGAAGTGAGTAATTAAATGTATTTCTATACTAGACTGTTTGAACGTCAAAGTCAATTTATGTGATGTGACCACCCTGACATGCTATTGTGTTTCACTTCACGCCAGTCACTCCATGGACATAGCTAGGGGAGTCTAATGTAAGGAGTCATTGTGTATTTCGATTTAATGATTTCTTTGTTCGACTGCACGTAGATTACCGCTGCGGGCTTTATCTTAAAATTATTTTTAAATTAATTCAATTATACAAAGTCATCAAATTCATGTTAAATTATATTTAAAATTATGATAACAAATGTTAACAGTGTTAATTTAGCAAGATTGGCGGAAAATGAAAAAAAAAAAATAATAGATATTATAATTTTAGTCGCTGTCGTAGAGTCAGACGAATGACTAAGTTTGTCTATTATTAAAGATAGTGAAGACAATTTTTTCCATATAAAATTCTAATAATAAAGAAACTTTCACTCCCTTTTTTATTGCATACTACATATATTAAATATGAATTAATAACACCTGAAGGCCTTGTATTTAACCGAATATCTAAAGAACATTAATAGAATTATACCGTGGTGATCGAAAGCCAGAAATACCTCGGCCCTTATATTTAACCGCCATAAATTAGACGAATTCGAAATTCACTGAACAACGAATCATGTTAAACACACGGCCGTAAGATCAGAAATAACGCACAATATACCGCGCAATAAAAGGACCCACAATTTACTAGTACATACCAAAATAACCCGTAACACTTTTTATTTTAATTCTAAAATTCTTCGCCCATTAAACAGTATTGTTACCTAAATACGTGGTAATAGTATACAAACAGGCAAAAAAACAATACAACACGTTCCTCCGTACGGGATTTCATCTCGTTATATACTCCATAAAAGGACTCCTCCGATTTCTTTTTTCTCTCATTGAGATGCGAAATTATTTTTTAATTGACTGCAGTATTAAGGCATTTTATAACCTGCCTTAATGGCATTCACTTGCCAATGATACGGACCAGTTTAAAAAGTATAAAAACACATAAAGAAGTTAATTAACTAGTTTTACGTCTACTATTAATAATAGAACTTGGATTAAACTTTAGTAAGACGCATTTATAATTTAATATAAAGCAGTCTAATAGCCACGCATTTCTTAAAATTTGTAAAGTAAGCTGGTTTTCCTCATAGTTAATTTAATCTATAACAGATTATAATTGAAAAAATGATATCGTAGCTCATTAAAACGTCTGGCCATTTTCCTTTCTATAATCTTGTACGCATAGTAATAAACCATTTTCGATAAGTAATGGATAATTTTGCACTTTAATGATCATCTACAATAATATCATTGACAAAGTTAAGTTATTTGTATCCTACATACCTTTTACAATATTCTACAATGTACATTTCAACTTTTTAGAAATCTCACTAGTTTAGCGTTACAATATCCTATAACCCACTATAAATAGTCCTACTATTATAAAACCAGTATATTTTGAATGAAATTATGAATATAATAAAGTAACCACGATCATCGTGAAATACTTAATATCTTAAGACGTTCTGGAGAAATAAATTAATTTTATTTTAAATACAACAAAATACTTCAGCTGTTTAAGTTACTACAGTGAAAATATCTAACTACATCCATGCAAATACGCATAATAAACATTTCAACATCAATAAAAACTGGTGCTATTAAAGCTATAATAAAAATAATAGAATTGATGAACTCATAAAGAATCAGAGTAATTTTAGCTTCAAAAGAACAATTTGAAAGACACGTTTAAGACAGCGAATTGATTTTTATTTTTAACTACACACAGTATATCGGATTCCAACTTGCATTAAAGCTATCCAATGGCGAACCCGGCTTACAGATACAAAGAAAGTTAAAACTTTATAGCTATTGTATGGCAACGTAAAACTAAATTGTAAGTTTACTATGTTTGAACGAAGTTATTGTTTTATTTAAATAAATCAATGAAATTATATTATATAAATCTCTCTCTGCTCTGTATTACTATTGTATTTCTCTCGAAATTAGTGTAGCTTCTATAAAATCTGATGCACACTAATATTAAGTTTGTTACACTTTTTGTTAAAATAGTGTATTTATACATATTATAAAACAAAGTCCCCAAGCTGTCTGTCTATACGTGATCGATTTCCTCAAAATCTACTAAACGGATTTATAAAAGATAGTACAATTAGTTATTCTTATTTTCTAGTTATACACCGATACACCTTGTCGGATCAGCAGTAGAGTTTACAAGTTTACTTGAATAAAAAAAGATTTGATTTGATTTCATACACACTGTAATTCAGTTGACAATCACTATACTAAATTTTATTTGTAGATGTTGTTTAAGACATTCTCTAGATTTAAAATAAATTATAGTGTCGAAAAAACAATCCTTTATTTACGCGTATAGATTAATACTATTGTCCTATATTACACAAGTTTTCGAAACAAAGTCCAATCGTTCACTGTTCATTTTCCAGTACCTTGACCTTAAATTGAGTAAAAGTTAATGTAAGCATTAATGATATATTAATTAATTCTTGTGAAAGAGAGTTTGGCATCACGAAATGGATATGGACACGATGAAGATCATCCCAGAGTTCATCTTCCATTGAAATCAGTGTTCATTGGTTGCATGATTTTTGCATTGGAAATCCATACTCGAAATTTTGGTTGAGTAATAAATTATGCTGCACATAAGAAGTAAGGTTTTGAGAAAGTGATCAGTCGCAAAACGTAGTTTAGCCATGCAAAGTTTTCCAAACTTTGTAAAAGTAAACCATAATTTATCATCCCGAATCTAAGTTATTAGTAGACAACGTCTATTAACTAAGATGACTACGACTAAATTGATTTCATATTGATTGAACCTCCGAACTCAGCAGCACCCAATCTATCCTGAGCTCTGGCAATAATTTACAGTACCAGTTTGTGATTTGTAATTCAATAAACGAGTCATATAATTAGATTTGAAAACGGGTTCACATTACTGTTCACAAAAAGCACACTTGTTCAAATATGCACTTCAATGAGTGTGTACATTTCCTGTGTTTATACTCTGTAATGTGGTGTTTGACAACATTTGAAATTTAAATCATTACAGATTATGTTACACTACTTTTTTATAACGCTAAGAGCTTATTGCTCTGATTTCCATTAATAATTCAAGTGACAAATTTTCTTGTAGTTTCCCGTCAATGTTTTTTGTATAAACCGTTTTTACTAGTTAACAAGAGTTTCAACACTGAATTATGATTATATATTTCATTAAAGATTTATACAGATTTTTATTAGCACTTTTAAGAGCTGTTTATAGACGAATCAACATTAGTTAGTGTTAATTTCTCAAATTTAGATATTTTCTTGGCAATTATTTTTGTTCTGTTGTCGCATTTAAAGTTATTATGTTAGTAAATTTAAAATTTGGTTTAGGTTCATGCTAATTTATTCTAGGAAGATTAATTAACAAAAATATGGATCCAAAGTAGTTACACAAGTATGAAATATACATATCTAAAACAAGGGACCTGCAATAATCATAATTCATATTTGAAATTATCTCGTCAAATGCGCTTGCGTAGTAAATCATATTACATGTTGGTATTGTAATTATTATTTGTGTCATAAATATAGCGGGGTATATTTATTGGTACTTTATTAACATTTTTGCAAGTGTTATGAACGTCATACACTCTTATCTTAAAAGTTTGCCAAGTATGGTTATCTGCAACCTCATACTGCCGCCTTCGGGCGTCAAAAACGTAATGATATGCCTTCAAAAAACCCATCAACCAACGAGTCATCGATTCGAGAATGGATTATTATAAATAATGATCTTAACGATGCTTCTGACTGTAAATGCATGCGCTACTTTTCCCTTGTAATCAATTTGTATTGAAAGTATAAATTGATGGAAAGTAGGTAACTTATACTCGTAGTAAAAAGAGAGATGTTAATAATTATTTAATCAGTTTCTTTTTTACAAACATCTTATAATTAAAGTAATAATAATTTAGTTTTAGTGTACTTTTTTTTCTCGTGAGGAGAAAAAATCCGTTACGACGCCTACCAGTCCGTACTGGTAGAGGGTGTCCGACTCGAACGGACTAAATAACCTCTTTTACTGCCAATTAGCACGGAACCGCTGTCGATTTACTTCGTACTGACCGTTTCTCTATATTTTTTTCCTTTTTCCTTCTGCTTCCTTTTAAGCATTATTTTCTTTATTATCTTCGAATGCTTCTGCCACTCCTCTTCACTTGCGAGCATACGTGGTACCAAGTTTTGTACCAGGTTAAGTGTACTGGTTACAGTTTAATAATACTGTCTTAATCGCTTGATACTAGCTGATTTGCATATTATTAACAGTATACTATTTGTATACCTAATACGCTTATAGTAATAAGCGCCACGAATGAAAGCTTCGTTATAATTAAAATGGTGAATAACACAATTATTATAACTAAGCTGGCATAATTTTAATGCCCCATAACTATTAGTTTTGCACCTATTTGGCTATATATTAGTAGATTAGTAGGAAGTTAATATTCTACAAAAAATTGCGACTTGAGTACGTGGTTAGGCTGTATTAAGTTTATATTAATGTTTATATTAGGTTATTGTATATGTGTACTATGTATCACAGGAAGTAGAAATAAATGTTTTTTCCTTCTTTCTTTCTTTCTGCATAACACGAAACGTCACTCTCTAAGAGCCTTAAAACATTCGCTCAAAAAATTAATGTCAAGTATGATATCATTTTTTACAGGAAAAAGCCCCTTATGGTAGCTTTTGTTTCTTAACTCATCGTGACCTATCAAATAGCAGATGGCGAAATTGCAAATACAATTGAATGCATCTACTAGAGCGCTTGTGAGATGACAAAATAGCATGTTGGCACTAAGACGCCTTGCGTGGAATTTGCGTGGGTGACATAAACCCGGTTCCACGCATGTTTTTTTTGTCACTATCCAGTCTTGATGCTACGCTATCATTAACATGTCGGCATTAATAGAAGGCATAACTGATTTGTTTAGTTGAGGATTAAAGTTAGCGAGTGGAAAAATATTATATTAAACATGACGTATAATCAGTGTAGGATACTAAAGCTAGGATACATCATTACATTTACGACCTCCTTTTAGGTCAATTTATATTTATTTCTACTATACCATTTCATAATAGCTTAAAAAGATGACTTTAACTGTGATTTTTAAACTTTCCCATAGATAACAAATCATGTATATCCAATCTCATGGAAATTGAATATCTTCCTATCGGAGGTACAATATCATAGACAAAGGTTTATTACGTAAGAAGTAAATAATTTACAACCGAGCCAAAAATAAGCGTCAAATCTCATTAAATTAAAAATTAATTCAGTATAATTTCAAAGTCTAATACGTTCATAATTTAAAGAATTTTTTTTATTTAATGTTTACATAAAAGTACTTAGTTTAAAATGGCGACAGTCCGATTGTCCAAAGTCTTTGACAATCATAAAGAGCTTTTAAAAGTAAAAAAAAACCCTAAGTAGGTTGTAAATATCTATCTATACTAATATATAAAGCTGAATAGTTTGTTTGTATGTTTGTTTTTTTTATTGTTTGTTTGAATGCGCTAATTTCAGGAACTACTGGACCGATTTTAAAAATTCTTCAGTGTAAGATAGTCCATTTATCGAGGAAGGCTATAGACTATCACATCACGCTAAGATTGATAGGAGAGGAGCATCAATAAAAAATAGTACGAAAACAATTTTTTTCTTGTTAAATTTTGCGTTTGGCAAATTTTAAAGCTTTCCTTCCGTGCGCTGAGAAACGGTTATAGTTATTCAAAAATCATGTTTTACAAAATTGTTCCCCTCTAAAAGTTATAAATAAAAGTCAGCGACCAGCATACGTCTAGCTTTATAGGTTAACCAACTATGATGTCGATTATAATACAAAAACCATTACAAAATATGTTGGTTATGGTGGGTTAAAGGGCAATACACTCAGAGCTGATTCATCCACAAATTTCAAGATTAAGACGAGTACTGCTGATTTCTAAATATAGACCGGAAAAGTTCTCTTTAATATGTCTGCGGTACGATTGCTAAATGTTTTACTTGTGTAAAATTTATCTGTTATGGAGTTTAGCCATGGCTTACCTTATATGAAGCAAGTTCTGAGTTGAATTGCTCATGGTCACAAGTCCTTACTACAAAAGCAATAATAAAATTATTTTGCTATACTGAAATTGACTCCTAGTCTCCTGATGATGCTTCGGTTGTGGGGCGACACGATTGTTAAGTTTGTGATAGTGAACGTATGTAGTGCTTGTGTATTGTGGTAGCCGTGTTGGAGGTTTGTGCATGTATTTTTACGAATACTGCATGTATCTGTATCATGTATAAAAACGGATTGTCCACTCTACATTTACCATTATATATATTTTCTATTTTACTTCATCGCGGATTATAGCAAAATAATTTTATTATTACTTTTGTATTATGGATCTCCGTAAAGTAACGCCTAATTCTATAAATTAAGTAATTTGGTTGTTAAGCCCAATCTTTAATAATTTTTTTTTTCGATTTGCTACCAAAGCGTGTTTATTAAGTTTAATTTTAACGTGTTTTTTATCCTTGTTTGCCTAAAAATAATAGTTAAATTATTGGTAGTCATAAACCTTAACTAGGTTGTAATAGATCACAAAATTTACATTCCTTATAGATTTATTAAAACGTGTACCGTATACACCTAAAGAACTATATACATGTATTGTCTTTTATAAACGAAAACGAAATAAACTTATCATAACTATCTACATAATCGGCATGGTATAAAAATCGTAAAAAGCGTATTAAAAATAGGTCACCTCTCTAAATAACCGCTAAACAAGAACGCAAACCAAAAAAATCGAATGAGTCACCAATTTAGAACGTAATTGTGAAAAGTTAACATCTGAAATTAGGTCATTAATATTTTAATTGCTTGGTCAATATCCTTTTCCTTATTATCAAAAATATAGTTTTATAATTGTTCCATGGTGTATTATATTGTTCACATTGCGTGTTATAATTACATATAATAATCTAATGAAATTACCGTCTCTACCGAGAAGAGCCAGCAAGAGACTCGGCGGATGCTCTTTTAAAAATATAATTCTTCTTACTAGTTACATTAAGTCATTACTGTCTTGTAATTGGTAGAAGAGTAGCTATATCCACATATTTTTCTCTTCTAAGTAATCCTCAACAGTATAGTAGGCTTTCTGTATCAGCCTCTTTTTAAAAGTGTTTTTAAACTGATGTAATGGCAAAGCTAAAATTGATTGCGGAATTTTAGTATAGAATTTTATACCCGGATCCACAAACGACTTACGTACTTTTATAAGGGACAAAGCAGGAATCACAAACTTATGTCGGTTCCTACTTTGTCTATTATATACATCACCTATTTTATAATTCTTTATATTTTTATGTATAAAAAATACGTCCTATTCTTTACAACAAATGTAAATGAAATATATAATATTCAGATATGCACAAAGTCTTAAAATTAATTCCCCTTATAAGTTTATAACCCTACCATACCCTTAGTATAACACTACATACTAAAAATACTATATTACAACAAACTTGAATGTTATCTGTTACGCAAGTTTTACATATATTATATAACAAAGTATTACCTACTATGAAATAGAAGTCGCCATTTAACCATAAATGGACTAGCGTATACGGTATTATATAATATAACTATGGTAGGATGTGCTTTGCATGTTTTTAAAGATGGGAGATGTAAAAAGGTGAATTTGTTTGTTGTCCTACAAAACTTTTTCATATACAGATATTTTATATTGACAACAAAGTGAAGTATCGTAGACTAAGTCTAGTAAATGATGGATTTTATCACCACAAAACTGTATTTATTTATTTGTTCCATCTCCAATATACTTCTATGAGAAAAAAATATAAAACAAACGGATGTGAAAAAGATTCGTTTATACAGGATCAATTAGGAATTTGGATTAGTATTTTTGATCTACTGGTATTATTGCAATTAACTCCTATTTTTTTAAAGACATCGCACATTGACATAGTCTAGGGTTGCCACCTTTTTGTTCAAGAAAAATAGTATTTTTTTGTTAAATCAAAAAAAAATATAGTACTTTCAGGAAATTTAAAAAAAAAAATAGTACACATCTATTCTCAATCATTATTTATTTTAACATGAGTATTTATTATTATTTCTACAACTGACTATGACATAGTCTGATGAAATCGGTTTCTAAGTATTTAGTAGTTATGATATTTGTCTCTTAACTTCCTTTATGTTAAAAATATAATACTAATAAACAATATAAATGTAGTGACAATTATCGATTATCATACAATCTCAAGATGAACCAAGATGACTTCTGTCGGCCTTTGCCGTGTCGTTGCCCCACATTGTAATACAAATAGGCTGCCCGTACCACGCACAATCTCTTTTGTAATGTCTGTGAGATGCACTGTACGCCGGCGCGAACGCGATTTACGAGATTTTAATCTTTTAAAAGCTACACCCATCTGAAATATGTGATAATTTGATGTATTATTATATCACGTGTGTAATAAAACGTTTCAGATTTTATTTATGATAGATTATCACGTCACAATGTTCTCAACTGTGATGGATAGTTATTCTATAAAGAAACCTGGAAAAGGTATTTGGTGTCGGCAACTTTTTTGTCATTTTAAGGTACAGCAAAAATTTGATAGCAATTTATTTATTTGAGTAACAGTTTGTATACCTTATATTCAGCTGTCAGATTTCCTTTGTCACTGATATTAGTGAAATATATTAAGGTTGCATTTCAGCTATAATAGCAACAAAAACATAGCATAACATGGCATATATAATAAACGACTTAGCTCAATTTAAAGTGATTAAAATCGAATTGACTTTTTAATTTAATTTTAACCGTCCATCCTTTTAGATGATTATTATCATCTTACAGGACCAATAATCATGGATGAAGGTGCCAATAATCATTAAGCTCGACAAGCGGGTTGGAAATCACAGAACTAATAGAATTGATAATGTAACTCTCCATGTCAGTCGGTGATGTTGAGCAAGGTACTATAGTTATCCTACTAAAACATCAAGTCAGTCATAAGTTCGTAAGTAGCAAACACATTAAATGGGTTCGCGAAATAAACTTAGGTAAATTTCCCCCTTGCGGGTTAATTATATATTAATTTAAGCTTATAGATAAAAATGATGACTACATTATACTGTAAAACTAATTTATATTTCATTTGCATTGATTATATGGTTGGCTGGAATATTATTCTATTCAAAGACTCGCTATTGTTCAGTGATTTTATTATCGTTTATTATATGGCTTTTCTGTGTACAGTAAAGAGTTTTACGATGAAACCGGCATATTAAACGGGTAAAAGGAAAACGTAGGTTTTTTAGTTATTAAATCAAATACTAAGCCTCCACAAATAAATAGAGAGATGACGACTAAGATAAAAATAACATGTTAATTATAACTTTTATTTTAAACACTTGAAAATGATGTAAGTACGAATTTCATCTACCTGTATCTAAATCTCACGGTTTTAATTGAACAATTTATGTGATACAATTTTTCATTACATAGAAATTGGATTAATTGTGTGTATTATGGAACGCCGCAAAGCAACGCTTGAGTCCTAAATAATTTAGATTATACAAGGCCGTCCTTTCTCATTAATAAAACCGTATATACAAATACAACGCCTATAAATTCATTTATACAAAAATACATCCAAAAATTATCTTACCATGTCTATAATCTTTATAAGATTATTAGCGGATGCAACGCAAAGATATCTGATTAAAAACAAAGTTAATATAAATGTGTAAGATGGACACTAATATAAAAAAAATAAACAGCTCAAGACTGAATAGCGTGAAAATTTCTTCAAGAAAATTATGCCTAACATTGTAGGTACATCTATTGGTTGACATGTGCCCTTAATATAATAAAAAATATACAATTTAAGAGCTTTATGGTACAATAATGGTTAGCCAATTTAATAAGTATATTTTTAAACCTTAAGTTATAATCCACTTTTCTAAATCTATTTCTAATATTTTAGCGAATTCTTGAGATCAAGCGATATTACATATGTACCGCGGTGTTACAGTTATCAATTCGATGATAATGGATCTAATGTTATTGAACTTAAGTTTGCCTTTAAAGGTTAACCTACACTAGACGTAAAAGGGGTCACAAACATAACCAACGAACCGCAAACGTTACGGTAAAACTGGTTGACATTACTTTATTAAATCTGTAATTATAGATGTTCGCTCTCGATCCAAGAGCAAAAACTGAGGGCCATTAGAAACACAGTTACGTAAAACGTATAACGTTTCACAGATACAAGGCTAAAAAACCGGTGAAGGGTGAATCGAACGAAGTTATGATTGTATTGCACCACACACCTTGTCAATTATTTGTTAAGAAATAATAATAAAAAACGACGTAAGAAATAAATAACGATAGAGTTTCGAACGTAAACTTTATTATAGTTTAAATTTTTACCAGTTTTTTTCAGGAATTTTTCAAAGTTATCTGTTTTTAGGGAGATATCGAAATTTCAGACTTCTATAAATTTTCACGTTACTATGATAAATATTGTTTTCTCCATTGGAGCGATGAACTCAATGGAAAATAGTGATTAGAAGATATTTTCGGAGGTAGTATGAAATAAGTTATTTATATTAAATTTTTATGCATTTTTAAAACTTATCTGTAATATATACAAAATACTTTAAAAATGTATAACGGAGGAAAAGGTATGAACGGAGAGCTGAAACAACGCTCAAGCTCCCAGTGGTTTGAATTTTAGAGGGAGAAATCACTTTACTATATCAGTCAATTTTTACTTATTCTTTATCCAGCAGTTAAGTGCAAGTCACTCAAGACGTTGGTCGATGCTCTTGGCTAATTAGCCTTTAATCAAAACAACTATAGAAACAATAGCTTTATAAGTTAAAATGTCATATGGCAGTTATCTAAGAACCAAGAATGTTTTATTAAAATATATTTAGTAGTTTATTATCACCGTTATATTACAATTAACATTAGAAATATCTAATTTTTGAATATACAACAAAAAAATAAAATTACAAAGTAAAAACTTACAATTATCTTATATTTTAAAACAGATTTTATCTACCTACCGTGAAAAATAAGAACAAAAATTGAATTCCAATGTTATAATTCGTTTATATGGTCTCTCTGCGGACTACTAAAAACTAATAGATTCTATAGCATTGACAGTCTAACGGGCTTAGGGCAGTCAATGGATCGGAAAAAGTAGTTGGGACTCAGTCTGGCTGCACATGAGGCCATAGTTTATTTCGTTTGATGACGAAAATTACCGAGTCATCGCCTTAAACTTCAACCGTCTATATCTAAATTTAGTAAAAAGTTCAAGCTTCAATAAACTTGGTTGGGCGTTATGATTACTGTTGGCATGTATCGCAGTAAACTTCGAATATAATTCGAACAGTAATGACATAATACACTCTAAACTAATTTGATTAACATAGGTCTGCGAAATAATGGAGTTCATATACATAATAAAGAAAATTGGTTTAACCGCTTGGAATTTTTTTTCTAATGTATATATTATAAGCGGATATTTCAAGATGTCGCTGCGTATATCGTGTGTATTACGAGTGCAGCTGATGGATAACGAACCCGCCGCGGTTCCCTGTCACCGAGCGTCCTACGAACACAGCCGATGGAGTGCTCGACGTAATGCGCAATAAGAAATGGAGGTTTCAATGTCAACGGATAAACAAGCCATCTTGTGTAATGTGAGGTTTACTTCGGGATATGGTATTTATTACGAGTGCGGTAATACAAGTTGAATTATAGTTTAGGGTTTCATTAATTAATACTTCTTGACCATCTTTAACAATACATATAGCTTTCTAAAAAATTTGAATAATAAAAAAAAATAAAATCAAAAATTTAATATAATTTTTTTTATAAAAAAGAATATTTTTATACATCAGATTATATAACAAATAAACATCATCCTCAAGCCCTTATCCAACTTTAAGTAGGGTCGGCACAACATGTCAAAACATGTTGTCATATGATTTGGCTACATATATTACGACCGGCCACCTGCCTGACATCAACTAACCTTAGTCAATTTCACAACACGTCCGTAAAAAAGCGGGTGGTCTATTCTACTTAAGCGGATACCACACGGTGGATCAATTTACCTTAGTCACCTATTACGACACCTCGGAAAGAAATACCTACTAAGCCGAATACCACGCAGCAGATTAAACACGTAATTCTTAAATTAGGGTGCTTTATTCTACTCAAGCGGATACCACACGGCGGGTCAATTTACCTTAGTCGCCTTTAACAACACCGCGGAAAGAAATACCTACTAAGCCGAATACCACGCAGCGGATTAAACACGTATATGAAATTAAGAGCAATCTAATCGCCAACCAAGTTAATCCCAAGACCGTTGTCAATCGTCCCGTTAGCGCCACGTAACTGTACCCAGTCACAATGCCACCCGCTACAAGTTAACTGCCCCTTTTTACCACTACTAGTTTACTGGTTAGTGGCACTTACTGGTTTCCATATAAGGTGCGCCCTACAGTAGTAATTACGTTGATAGAAGTAATAAATACAACCTACATTGCAATTTATTACGTATTTCGCGATCAGTATCGAAAAACAAATCGACGTCCTCTACAGATACAATCGAAGTACAAATGGTTAATTTTTAATAGTTTCTTTTCTGTATCCCCAGAATTCTCTAGAGATCTGAGATATAAGTTTTATCACGATGGTTTCTTAACGAACGAATTAAATACATAAGTTTTAACTAAATAGCAAATTGGTCACGGCAATTTCAATTTAAAAATTGTTCAAATTATTGTTGACTAATTTAATGCTGTTAAATATTCTAATTATTTAATGACCGAAGTCATACTAGAGAACGGTTTCATATAATAGTTTGAGAACAGTAAATAAATACTGTAAATTAACTGTTATTTTATTAAGACCAATGAAATCAATCTCAATGCGGTAAGGGTAGAGTTGCATAACGGTCTGCGTCAACTGTAACGGAACTTGATACCTATTTACTGAAGAAAAAGTTTGACATCCTATCCTATCCTATTAATATTATTAATAAGAAAGTTTGTGAATAAGGATGTATGTTTTTTACTATTTCACGGCGAATCCTCTGAACCCATATAGAAATCCTGTTAATTCTTTTTCGACTCAATTTTCAACTCATCCTAATCCTGTAGAGGTATTGGACATTGAAAAGCGCCATTATTATAAACAAAAGACAATGAAGTAAGTATGATAGCTGATTCCTCTCTTTGACGGAAAATCACAAATGTTACCATTAGGCCATTATACAAACACACAACGACAAAATCGCAAAGCCTGCAAATAATATAATCATATCTCAGTTTAGCTTTTAGGTGCGTGGAAACTTTATAATTGATCTAATTGCTATAAGCATTCGTACGCCGAATTGTTTAACTGTAGCTTGAATCGACATATATAGTGATTGAATCATTAAATTTAAGAATAACATTGAATAACTGAATTATAAGTTTATCTAAGGCTCTAACAGCTATGAATCAATATTTCTGAGTATTTATGTACTGAGTAATATAATTTTATTAAGATTTAGATTTCTTGAAAATACAGCTCATTCAGTAAACTAATAAAGTTAGTTTATATTTAGAGTGAGTCATTAATTAATGTGATTTAATACATTATTATTAGTACTAGAGTAGAGCCATAAGCAGACCTGTAAATGATGGTGATTATGTTGGGCTGTGTAGCACAGGAAGTTGAAATAAATGTTTTTTCTTTCTTTCTTTCTTTCAAATAGTGAGAGGGAAGATGAAACTCGTATACTTCATCTTTATCTAATCACATATAAATACATAAAACACAAAAAAGAAACACGGTACACACGGCACAGACTACACTCTACATTTAGTATTGCATTTTTTTATCGCAAATTATAGCAAAATAATATTGTCCTTACTTTTGTTTTATGGACCTTCTACTGCTACGACGCCTAATCTATACTAATAATAATAATATATAAAGCTGAAGAGTTTGTTTGATTGTTTGAACACGCTAATCTCAGGAAGTACTAGACCTATTTGAAAAATTCTTTCAGAGTAAGATAGTCCATTTATCGAGGAAGGACTATAAAACATTACGCTAAGATGAATAGGAGAGGAGCAGCAATAAAAAATATAATGAAAACGGCAAAATTTAAAACTTTCCTTGTTTGCGCTAAGTAAACGTACAAAGTTATTCAAAAATCTTTTATAATTATCTAACGACAACTACTTTAAAATTTAAAATTGAGAAATAAAATTGTGACATACTGATTTTCATGCGGGCGAAGCTGGTGGCACAGCTAGTTTTAGATATAAATTAAAGTGAGCGTTATTACATATTAACATTGTCAATGAGTGAATCACGAAACCTAAGTACTAGGGAAAAATAGCATAAAAGTACAAATATTTTGCAAATTCTTATCGTAATCGTTATGATTTCACATTGCACACCCACACTGCATTTTATCACTACACTATCTGATAAGTGACACCGCTATCAAAACAGAATACGATACGGTCTTTATAATATAATTTGATTTATCAAGTTATTCAGTAAAGCAAATAATACTTGTGTTTGTCATTTTCAACTAATAGGCATATTATTAAATTACCTTGTTGTAATCCATGTTCATAGTATATCTATTTAACGCTGATTTCAAGAACTCTATCCTGCCCTTCCCTAGACGGGATCAAATACCATCTTCTTAAGCTAAGAAACCTTCCACTTTTTTACTTATTTTAGACTTGGCTTCTTATCTTAACACACACCAAAAAAGACAAGACGTGATGATAAGCCAAAGCTTTCAGCATAAAAATCGTCAGTTTTGCAGAAAATCTTGAAGATATTAATAAATCGCCATCAATAACGTGTTGAAGCAAAGGTTTTTAGTATGTGATAGTTCAACATATCTCCGTCTCTTCTGGCGTTCACCCAAAATGGGTTTTTTTATATAAAAAAAAAATTCAACCAAAACCATTGAAGCCATATATCAGAGAACCTTTTCGAATATGTTTTTGTTTTTGTTAAAAAGGCCTTTAATTTGCATGTATCATTAATGTAAAATTTTAACAGAATGCCCTTACATACGAATACATATTTTTTATTACGTAGTAAATCAAATTACCACCAAATGACCACATTACTTCAACGACACATCGTTTTTTGTAATTGGATGGTCATAACCATATAAAGGGCTCCTACTTCAAATCTCAAATCTATTAATTTACTTAATGAGACAAGAATTTATAATAGCGTTTGAGTGGATAATTTAACCACCATTACGATCAAATAACTTTAATATTAAAGATTTAAAGATACGGTTATACTTTATATTACATTATTTTTTAAAGAAAATTACACTTATTATATAATCATGATTACAAAAATAATTATATAAGGATTATATAATTATTGAATATAAACAATACTATAAAATTTCACGAGTAATATTGCTATTACGTTTATGTTTGCCAGTAAATAGCAATTTCAGTGTTATACTGGCAACTACGGAAGGTTCTAAGTGCTACCAACACTGCAAACTCTAACACAACAAAAACTTACTTTATTGTTGCTATACCTTATAGAGGTTAGCAGTGCTGCTTTAGTTTTGCATACTCGAAATTAAAATTATAATTTTTATCTGACAATTTTATTATACAGCTCGTCGGCTCGTTAGATTTGCCACAGGCAACTGCAGATGGTCATCAAGGACTAACTGAATAAGTCTCCCTAAAATAACAATTACTTGGAGGGCTAGCCTCTTATCAAATTTATTGTGCTACCATTAAGTAACATTTTAAGGCGGAATATTTGAGCACGGACGTCAATAATAATACTCGAGCCATCGGATGACCCTCGGGCATCCTCGTTAGTTACCTGAGTTTCATTGTGTCGAGGTAACTTGTTAACTTGGACACGGTTCCGAGAATCCAACACCTTTGCATTTAAAGCTTTGAATATCAATACAAAGCTGTATTTGGCTGAGAGGCATCTCTTTAATACACAAACCTGTTTCTTTTAAGTACATATCGTTTAGGACTCTAAAACTAAGTAATGGAGTGTTAAATATTTGAGTCAGTTTTCTATATCCGTTGAATAATTGAAATTACTCTGTTTTCAATTTTACGCCGTGTAGTATCCGGCTAAATAGAATAGTAACATCCTCATTTCTTACCGAGGTGTCGTAAAAGGCGACTAAGGTAAGTTGACGTCAGGCAGGCGGCACGTCGTAGAATACGTAGCTAAATCATATGGCATGTTTGTAACATGTTGTGCCGACTCCACTTAGAGTGGGATAAGGGCAGGGGGATTATGATTTAGAAATGTAAGAAGTCAGGTTTAAGAAAAATAAATGAATAATAAATTCTCCAAAACTTTAAAAACCAATGTCTGTATAAAAAAACGTAGGAAAATAGGTATCTATTTTCCTTTTCTATTAGAAATATGAAGTATTTCAACTTTTTTTAGGTCATTAATCAAGAAGGTAAGGAAATAAGTAAAAACCCAACCTTTTGTGAAAAAGATAAATTTACTGGGGTCTTAGTAGTTTATGTTACATATTCATGCGAGTCCGCTTTTATGATGTACAAATCAGTTATTTAGCTTCGAATCACGGATCAACGAATGTTCTGAGATTCCATTACCTATTGTATATACTACTTGAAATAGACTTACACTGCTTGATTTTTAAATGTGAAATCTAATGAGAACTCAAGAAATACGTGACTGAACACTTTAACGTTTCAAGGAAACTATTGTTAGATTAACAGTCTTGTCCTAAATAACAATCTAACAACAGTACTAATCACGTACAAACATAAGTAATTGTTATAGAATTAAAAAAAGAGGTTCGCTCATTCATATAATTTTATTAGAAATAAACTTTGTTGAATTTATGTTAGAAATAAAATTTAAATGTATGTAATATATTCATATTCCAAAAACAACAAAAAAGTTATTTTTTGAATAATTATTGTTATATTATGTACTTCATTGTACTATTTTTGGAAGGTTAATAGTCGCAATACAGAATGTCCTAGAGCGAGACAACACAACAACTATTTCGTTTTAGTTTAATTATTTAAATTTAAACATAATTATTTGTATTAAAAAAATATTAAATATAGATTTTTATTTACCAAATAATTTATAGAGTAGCGCAGGCCTTATTTTGGAATCGCATTTTTTTAGTTTTATCTGCGATTCAATATGTCTAGTTGATAAACACATCAGTAAAACGACTTGTCATTTCATCTGATATGTTTATTCATTAATAATGAAACATTTATTTGTATATCAAAGCTGGTTCATAAAAATTCTAATTTAATTTTGCAACATATCCTAAACAAGCTTAAGCGAAAGTGGACAGAGTTAGGCAGAAGTCCGGTACCATACTCGGCTAAAGCTACGCAGACATCCAATTAGAGGGAATGCGCGCCCCTGCTGCCCGATCACTATACAGGATGATGTCTCCTACCTTTGTAACTTGTTCATTGTGAAATCAACATCTCTACCAATTTTAATCCTCTTCCACACTTTCCGAGACTTTCTGTAAGAGATTTCCATATCTCACGGTCTGACGAAGTATTATTCTGGGCTTTCATTGGGCTATGTGTAAAATTGTATTGTATTGTATGTTGTTATATATTAATAATTATTATTAAATAACAACATACAATACAACACACAATACAATACAATTTTAGTAATTATATATATTAGTGTATATATTAATTTATTTATTTATATGTATTGCGTATCTGTGTGTTTATTATCTATATGTATGTATATAGATATATGTGTTTTTATTCATAGTTATTATACATGTTCATGTTGATGCACCTATCTTATTTTTATGTTACGATTTCTTTGCACGCCTTATGCTTCTTTAGTTGAGTTTCTTTATTTTTGTACCTTGTGGTTTGTACTGTTTGTGCAATAAAGAATATCTTTCTATCTATTTTATAAAATATCCTGTCTCTCAGTTTTTAATCATCTATTCTCTTAGTTGGTAGCCTAACTCAACGATCTGGTACGGTAATACTATTTTATTAACCTGCGTTCATTGTAACCAAAGTTATTTTAGCAAAGATCACAATATCTGCCCTTTGCAACTTTTCTGATTTATCCATATTCCCTATAGACAAGAAGTTTTAAAGGCATATAGCTTTTTAAATCCACCACAAAAACAAATTGTATTGTTTGATTATCAAATTCGCTATTTGTTCGTTCGTTAATTAAAATATGAAATCATCGCACAATTTCACTGAAACACTTCGATTATCGATATTATATCGATATATTATCCAATATAATATAGATCATAGTAGTTTTAAATATTTTTCCTTTATACTTTTATCGAACTAATCGAATCGGTTATATATTAAATATTAAGAATAATATTTATGCCTTGATTGCTTGGTCTATAAATAAAAGGTATATTAAAAAAATGTTTACTTATAATTAACATCATTTTTCACTTTGAAATAGGTTCGAACGCTATTCATAATTCAATCTAAAAAAATCCTAATCGACATTAGTTTATCATTGTATACAAATCCTTTTAAGATCAAATGAAAGTCTCATTTCATATCCGCCTGTGCACGATAGTCCATAAAAGGCGAGTCGACAATGGCCTGGGAACTCAGCTCATTTGAGGAGAAAATATCACGTCTTGACGGTCTCGCTAAATCGCTTTTAAATGGTTTGCAGTGTATCATAAAAAGATCAGTGACAATGAGTCATAGAGTTTTTGAGAAGTATTTAATCCAAGGATATAAACTTATATACCAGTTTACATGCTATATACTACATACTAAAGTAAACATCGTTTAATCGCTGGATTGCGTGTTACAGCAATTAAAGTCGACGGTTTACATCTTGTTATAACCGATTGCAAAAAACGGGTAATTGATAATATTTATAGAATGTTTTGTAGAATTAACTACTCAAGAGTGAAGAGCAGTTATTTGGAATTTGCTATTTATTTATAATCCTTCATTTGAAAGATTTACGAATTAAATATTAAGTATAATAATTTTCGATATGAAGACAGTTGCTAATTCTAACCGTATATGCTATTGCGTATTGTGAATATTTTACCGCCAAAGGAACGCGGTACTTAAATGATACACTACATAATTTATAGAATTAGGCGTAACTTTGCGGAAATCCACAATGCAAAATATCGCTTTGCGATTTTGTCGTGAAGCCCTGATGATGCTTCGGTTGCGGGTGAAACAATTGGTAAGTTTGGGATAGTGCTTGTGTATTGTGGTGGCGTTGGTGGAGTTTTGTGCATATGTTTTTACGAATCCTGCATGTATCAGGTATGAAAACGGATTGTCCACTCTACATGACTGGCCTGTTGGAGCAGTGCGTAGTGACCCTGCCTTCAGCTCCACGGGTCGCGGGTTCGATTCCCGCCGAGGGCCAACATTTTCTATAAATGAATTTGTTGGTCTTTGAGCCTGGGTGTATATTTGTATTTAAGTATGTATTTAAAAATATATAAGTATATATTCACCAGTTGTCTGTCTACCATAACACAAGTATTAACTTACTTACTTTGGGGACAGACGACCGTGTGTGTAAGTGTCCCATATATTTATTATTTATTTTATTTATTTAGCATTGATTATATTTTCTATTTTACTTCATTGCGGATTATAGCAAAATAATTTTATTATTACTTGATACACAACGTATTAGGAAGCAACGTTAACTTTAATCACAAGGAACTGGCTGGAATAGCAGTAGTGCGATCTTATTGGCTACCTGGTATTGAAGAACTGCGCTCTCATTGGCTGGCTGGGATCACAGCAGCGCCCTCTATTAGCAGCTTACAATTAGAAAATATTAAAAATACTTTCATTCATAATTTGTTTCTTTTTACATAATTAAGTTTAAAAAACAAACAATTTTTATCTATGTCGATATGTGTGACAGTTGTCTATGGTTTCAATCATAGATAATACAGTATATAGGATAGTTTCAATTGTCTGTATAATATTATCTGCTCAGGTTGTATCAAATGTTAGCGCATTTAATCTCTGTTCCGGATATCCAAATCTAAACTCATAATCATTATATTTGCTTTATTTTTATTGCTTAAAGTAAAAACAATATAACGATCAATAAGTAACATAAAGTATAATTATATGTGTATCTTAATATAATGTAACTCCGCATCTGGAGCGAAATAATACTGGAACATCCGTAATTTAGATTAAAATTATTTTTCATCAGCTGTCGTCCATGACATAAGGTTTATCGCTCGTGTTTCCGTATGTTGTAAGTAAACAGAGGGCAGCAGCGTCGCCAAATATGATATCACCAGGATTATCACTATTTATTTAGCGAGATAGTGGGATAAATTAACACGGGCGCCATGTCTCATAGCTTTATCGCGTTCACTACACTTGTAAAAGACTTTGCGTGTCTATGTTGATTGAATGAGACGCTATCACATCCGTGTTTATAATATTTTTAAAGTACATTGCTTAATACTGTAAAGGCATTACATGATAATAAAAGTGGCGACTCATATTGAAAAAAGTTAACAAAGCTATTATAAAAGCTTTTAACATAATTTCATGTCCCTACTGTTAACCGTTGAGGAGTTCCCATAATATATGTTAAATTTCAACTCAATCGAGCACCGGGAAGGGGGTCAAATTTAATTTGCAATATTCCACCTTTACATTCAAATATTGCAAGTTGAATTTTAAAAATTTTGAAAATTCATCAAGGCTTGAATAGGTATTCTAGGTATTCAAAACGCAATTTACTTCAGCAGTCTATCATTTAATTAGTTTATAATTAAATTTATAATTAGGTAATCCTAGCTTAATTTCATTCTTGTAAAATTTCAGCTAAAAATATGATATAATCTGTCCCGCTTTTTAAATACCTTATTATAAATAAACATTAAATACATAACACCACAAAAAGGGTATATCTTTACTAATAAAACATAAACCGAACAACAACGAATAAAAAATATTTTCATCACGATCATTCTTCACGTTCTTTTTACACCGTGCCATCTGCCACAAAAAGCTTAAGACAGGTATGTCAGTAAGCAAAGCATGATGACCTTGCCGCTAACGAAGGCTGCCCACCGTACAAGGCTGGTCCACACAAAATAAAACTATACCGCAAAGAGCTGCTACAAAAAATAGACTAAAAAACAGCGGGCGATGTTCGGTGCGAGTGCGGGGGACCAAAATTTTTTTATCTTAGTCGTGCCTTTTAGGACAGTTTTCAATATCTCAAATATCGTATTTACATAACGTAAATTGTTTTAGCTATATTTTTAGACATTTGATTAATAAAACTTACGATCTCGTCCAAACAAGATTATAAATTGTAAACAAAACATTTTAAGCAATTAATCTAGAATACACAAATAATAACATGTTATTAGGTAGAACTTTTATTATTATTACGGCATTTTGGCTTGATTAACTTAAAGAATTTTTTTGGTATCAAATTAGATATTTATTATCGGAAATATAAATATTCTTTAGAAAATATAAAGCGTTTAAATATGATTTATCTGTGCTAAATAACAACGCGAATAAGCCGTGACAGTGTAACAGATAAACAGACTGACATACTTCCGCATTTAAAATATTAATATGGATGTTACATAGTACCAAAATAGTTTTAGTAACTGTTAAACTAGCTAGTTTTTGTCCACGACTTCGTATGTGTAGACTACCAAGAAAGATCTCAGTGTAAGAAGAATAACAGTTATTCCTCTAATCGGACGTAATAGAAAATCAATCAAATACAATTTCGTCTTCATAATATAATTAACTAGCGGTCCACTCCGGCTTCGCACGGGTATAAACTTTATAGCCTCTATCACTCCTTGAAATAATTGATTAACATCTATCAGTTAGTTAGTATCAGTAGTAAGTAAGTAAGTAAGTAACGGCCTGTTATTATCCCACTGCTGGGCATAGGCCTCCTCTCTCCGTTTATGGAGAGAAGGGTTGGAGCTATGACCTACCACGCTGCTTCAATGCGGATTGGTAGGTTACACATATCCCTAGGATTCTCTAGAGATATGCAGGTTACTCACGATGTTTTCCTTTACCGAAAAGCGTGCGATAAATTGCAATTATCAATTAGACACATAAGTTTTAATAGAAAAACTCATTGGTCTGTCCGGGTTTGAACCCATGATCGTCTCTAGAGATTCACACGGTCGCACCGCTAGGCTATCATAGCACAGTATCAGTAGTAGTTGATTCATACATTACTGTCCGTGGCCCTTGGCGCGGTACTTAATTGAATAAGGATTAATGCTGTATTGTTTAAAATTGCTTTGAAAATAAGGAATTACAAATAATTATTACATTGATAAATCTCGTAGGTTTCAGCCTGCGTTTGCAATGGAAGAGAAAAAAAATGTAATTATTAACGACATCACATTAGAAACCTCAAAAATTACAGTACTTCTCTAGTCCATATTGAATGTTATTATACATATAAACCTTTCTTTTCAATCACTGTATCTATTAAAAAAACCCCATCATAATATGTTGCGTACTTATAATGATTTAAGCATATATAGGGATATAGGGACATAGGGACAGACAGGGAAAGCTACTTTGTTTTATACTATGTAGTGATAAGGAGTCAAGTAATTTATTCAAATTTCACCATCAATATTTAAAACTCCCATAAGTCAAATACTGCGTTATATGCCAATGGTAGAGTCTGGTTTTTATACGAGCATTTGTTTTATCCGGATAGCAATACGCTGAAAGATTATTAATGTCCTCTATCTATGTGGAATACAGATGTGGTGCGAATTGGGTTACACTGATATGATATCATTATATTGACCTGTAACTACTTCATACTGTTATCCATATCCCATGTTGAAGCGAATTTTTAGTTTAATGACATTAAGTATAATATGTTGGTAAGGCATTATTATAGATTTCCAATTACTTTAAGAAGCTCTAATTGAATAAGAATTTCACTCTCGTTGCGAAAAAACAAGTAAACGTTTGTTTTAGGTATTTTCTATTTTATAGTAACTCTTAGTTTTGATTGTATAAATGTGGCAATTTTAAACTTTGACAAATTTTGACTACATGCTGTTAGCCTTTATAGCAAAGCGACACCTAATCACATCTAAGGAAAAATTTGTTAAATTTTTTGGTATGTATGGTGTGATATGAGTCGGTATATATAGTCGATGTTAAAATATAGTGATCAGTGAAGCCATAAAAAAATCCTGTTTTCCTCGATACGAATGTAATCATCTTTCTGCCCATATCACACTCTAAGTGGGGTCGGCACATGTTTTTTGATTCCATTCTTTCCTCTCATTAGTCAACTCTGACACTACTCTTTTTATATGCATGTAATACTTCACACAATTTAACCATCTCTTTTTGAGCCTTCTCTACTTACTTATCCTCGGTACAAAGGGAATATAATTTAAAAGTATGAACATGGGAAACAATGAATAAAAATGTATTGAAACTAAGAAATAACTAAACTAATAATAAACTGCATATTAACTATATTCACACAGTTGAACAACAAGGAACAAATATGTGTCGCAAGTGCTACAATATTGATTCAAACGACGTAATAAACATTTTGCTATTGATTTATTGAACAGGCATCGCTCGATGAATTGAGCGCATTCTGCATATAAAACACTCCAAGTCAAAAGGTCGATATAAATTTTAAATGTAATTTGTATACTAATATTATAAAAGGGAAGGCATATATCTCTTTAGATACACAGATATTTGATTGAATTTAATTTATATTAATAATACATACATATTACAGAGGCTTGGTCTATGTAGCGTTCAGTATCAGTTAAATAGTATCTTAAGATATTCAAGAAAATTTTATAACCAAAATATTAGTAAAATATTGAATAAATAAACAAAGCAGATGTACAGTATAAATAAAATTAAACATAATAATAAAACAATATTTTATATAGTTAAACCTTATATTGCATAGAAGTTAATGTTGTCTGTTAGTTTTAATAACTGTCTTTGCAAAAGGTGTTCTGATTCATTAGGTTATGCATAATTTCTATAAATACAAATATATTTTATATTTAGATGTTATTTTGCGTTTTATAATACAACATTAATGATAATATTATTTCTGTATAAAAACTTATTTTATGTTTAAATTATATTTCTTTTTTGTCATATCAAGAGATATGTGTAACCTGCCATTTGAAATAGCTTCGGTCTGAGTTGCAACCCTTTTTATGCTAATATCCTCTTATTTATGGAATTGCCACCAAATTATTTAAACGTTTGAGTGCTAGAAATATCTTTGAAGAGTTTTACACCTTAACTAGAAGGTCTTGTAAACGTGTGTGTTAAAAAAATCAAAATATGAATATCTATTATTAATTTATGAGAAAATATTTACGGCGCTACAACAAATTGTTGGTTAAACCTTTTTAAGATGAAAAACATGTTTGATGTATGCGTCGTAACCTCAAATTAAATTTAACCTCGCGTGATTTTATTTACATACGTGTATTAATAAATAACCATGTATTATTAGACGGTTTAAGCTATCAGTCAATGTACATGACAACAGTACACGCTTTTATCATAAAAATGAACTAGAACTTTTATAATTTGACTTCAATCAATCCAATATGTCCTTATTAATATAAAAACGTTACTACTTTAAGCATGTCTGGTCATCATATAATAAAAATGAATATCTAAGTTTTTATAAATATAAATAAATAAAATATACGGAGGCGAAACAAAAACAAACTGAAACGCATAACAGAGTATGCTTATAAAATCAAATGAAATTACCCTCGATTCGAAAATTTAAAAAAGTGTCCATTGGCCACAAAGTCGTTTACTAGACGCTGCTAAATTATGCAAAGTTAAATACTCGTAGGCAACATCATAACATGTCAGCGTAACATTGCTAACATAGATTACTCGTTTTATTCGATTCTTCTTGATATTGCAAACAATTTAACCTTAAAGTAAATTTTATTGCTTTACATATCCATTAAAATGTTTATGCATGGCAGAAACATTATTCTAAATTATATTTTGTGATGATTTTGAGGTTAACACTAACACCGATACTCATTATCAAAAAGTCACCAAAAGCTGTCTGTCTGAATGTGATGATGTATGATTTTCTCAAAATCTACTAAACGGATTTTTATACGGTTTTTACTAAAAGGTAGTGCAATTCTTCCGGAAGGTTTAGGTTAATAGAACATCAGCGGTTTATGTAAATTGTGTTAAAAAAATCCCCTGCTGCGAGTTTCACTGGCGTATGTCGCGGAAACCAGCAGAGATGCACTAAAGTAATGTAGTAGAGAATTGTAGCTCTACAAAGATACTATAAAAAAGTCCGGAAAAGTATGTCTCTATCTCTTATGGTTAACTCGCAATAATTACTTTTAAGTTAAAAATTTTGTGACACTGATTTTCCCGCGCACGAAGTCTGGCACAGCTACTTATAAATAAAAACAAATAATTCCGATATTATACTTAATGCCGCTGTGCTGTGTGTGTAGGTTATCATGGAAAGAACATTTCGTTAGTGTTAACGATAACATTATAAAGGTTGAAGGGTATCACTGTTAAGATTATATTTCACATTATCCTAAGTTAATGATGATAAATACAACATAAAATTTATAAGTATGAGATGTGATCAAATCATTTTCGATGATTCAAAGTCCAATTCAAAATTAAAAATATTCTTTATTCAAAAGAACTGTTTACAATACTTTTGAATCGTCAAATCATTTAAAGAAGCTACATCTGATTCGGAAGTTTGCTCCTACCGAGAAGAACCAGCAAGAAACTCGGCGGCTAATCTTTTAAAAATATTATTACAATTTTATTGATATAATGCCATATCATCATATCATCATCAAATCATGTGGCAGCATGTTTATAACATGTTGTGCCAACCCCACTTAGAGTGGGATAAGGGCAGGAAGATAATGATGGTTACAATTTCATTGATGGTTACAAAATGATCGTTGCAGCTGGATGCGTAGCTGACTGCAGTTAAGATATGCAACTATCACTCAAATAATCCTCAATTGATTGAAACTAAGAAGAGACCTAAGAGCAATGTTGGTTAAGACGTGGGCGGATCAAGTTATCCCGTATGCTTGTGAGTTCACAACTTGTAGGCAGTTGCCTACAAGTTTCTTGAACGTGTACATACAAATGTTTTTCTCATTTAAATAAAAGGCAATAACATTAACAATTTGTTGGTTCCTCGAGTCTGGGTGTATATATATATTTTTTTTTATATATTATATAAATATATAGATTTATATAAGTTAGCCGTGTGGTTCCGGCTGATTACAACAGATCACCTTCATTTGTTACCGAGGTGTCGTAAAAGGCGACTAAGGTAAGTTGACCCGCCGCGTGGTATTCGCCTGAGTAGAATAGACCATCCTCATTCCTTACCGAGGGGTCGTAAAAGGCCACTAAGGTAAGTTGACCCGCCGCGTGGTATCCGGCTGAATAAAATAGACCATCCTCATTCCTTACTGAGGTGTCGTAAAATACAACTTAGGGAATTTGAAGTCAGGCAGGCGGCCGGTCTTAAAATACAAAGTCAAATCATGTGATAACATCTTGTGACAACCAACAACTTAGAGCGGGATAAGGGCAGAAGAATGATGATCATATATTTCTATAAATAATAAGTAAGTAATCCGTAGGAGAACCAAAGTAATCGAAGTAGCCCAAAGGATTAGCAAGCTCGTGGCAGTGGGCTGGTCACATTTGTTGCAGAACTGATAAACGCTGGGGTAGAAGTGTTCTGGAGTGGAAATCGCGCCTTGGAAAACGCAGTTTAGGACGCCCTCCAGGTGTAGTGACGATATCCGTGGTGTGGCTGGCGTCGGATGGACGCGAAGAGCGAAAGATCGGGCTCAGCAACGTGATATCGGAGACACCTATGACCAACAGTGGACAAGGACGGGTTGTTGATGATGATTAACAGTTGTCTGTCATACATAACACATGTATTAAGTTACTTTCTTTGGGAACGGATGACCACATAACTGTCCCATTTATTTATTAAGGGAAGAGATCACGATATGAAGTTAACACAGCGAGAAATCAATCATTATTTATGACTAATTAGTTGTTATTATCCTATAATAACAACTAATTACTCATAAATTCTTAGAATATTACTTGTTGCTATAATCATAATAATAAAAAATTTATGAATCTTATCTATTAACTATTAAATGGTTTAAGAATTTACAATTATATTAGGTATTGAAATTTTATTAAAAGGTTTAAAACCTATAATCACCCATTTGGTTTAATAAAATGTTTACTATATTAAAATATCATCTCGCATTTTTTGTTGAATTGTCGCCTATTTTCTGAGATTTTTATTAAGAGATATTATGTCATTATATAGAAATGATTTAATATTATATAGTATTGTGAGAAGTTACACTTGTTCTAGGGGTATGCGTTTGGTTCTCTAAAATTATAAGCCAAGTCTAAGCGCCATAACTAAGTAATAATTAAATAAGTCTAAGCCAAGGCTGAAAAAGATAACAATCGTCTTTATCAACAATTTTCTCGTGTAAACTAACTAATAAGTTATAAATAAAAGAAAAATTCTTTTGCCTTTGATGCCAAATTTTAGCCTTAAAAAGGTTTATCTGACTTTTAATAGTAATATATAATATCGAAAATAGTATTTTTTTTTAAGGCAATTTCGCCCTGTTATTAAACCCCTAATAATAATTAAACCCTCTATAAAAGAGGTGAGATAATGATAAATCAAATAGATTTCAAATTGGATTTCTAGTATATCTAGCTTAGAAATTAAACGAAGTAGTGGAAACAAAATAGTCTATGAACACGTAGCTTTACGTTGTCAATGAGTCGTTATGACTCGCTCATTGAATTCGTCGCACAAATTATAGGGTACTATTCGTTCACAGATGAAAGCCCCGCTGAGAGCGATGTGTGAACGTTTTAATTAGAGTGAATCGCTCATTGGGGGACAACCCTACTTAGCTAGAAATAGATTCATTGAAAGAAATGAGAAGTTTTGTTTACGTAGTTAACGGATTTTATTTAAATGTACAAACTGTGACTATATTTATTTATTTATTTATTCGGAACAACCAGTGGCAGTTACATTCAAATATTAGAATAAACTAAATACGCCACAAAAAGCATTTAATGCACTGCCTCTAGGTGCCACAGCATGCACATCATTATTTGTAAGACAACTTAATTAAAATAACTGTGTAACTTAACTAAAATAAACTAAGCTACTAACTCAATGTAACACTACGGCTCCAATGTTTGGAGCTTAAGAATATTTTTTTAAAACTTAATAAATTAATATCATACTATATCCTAAATAGTGCCATGCTTTTCATTTTTATTTTGTTTATCTCGACGTTTTTTATTTGTGTTTCTAAAATTTATATATTTCATAATATTGTTACAGGCCAAAATTTGAAATAAAAATATTGTAAATAGTGAATGACTGGCCGCTAAGAAGTAGAGTTCGGACGAATATAAATTTATTAGATGTGTGTTATAAGACAAGATTAGTGTGATAAGACCGCCTTTTGCACTTTTAATTGTTTCTATTATCTATGTCTCTTGTTCTTTTCACTCTGTATTTAATTTGTGCAATAAAGTTATTCTTCTTCTTCTTTTTATTAGCATAATGTAGAAGTCATGATGATAAAGTGACCATACCGTAGCGTTAGTCTACAATCAGAGCTCAGTAAAATTTTTCAATGGTTACTTTTGAATGAGCCAAAAGTCAAGCTGAAAATTGTTTATTTAGATGTTCTTAATCACTAACAATGACCTAAAAACTATTGCTTCTAAACTTTTATTGAATTAAAGTATCATTATTTTTTAATATCGGTAAGCTTGCATGTGGGCGCGAGTTTTCGAAAGCAGTAAAAATTTATATCGGCGTCTATAACGGGACCTAAACAAATATGTTATGTAAACGATTTTTACGAGTTCGTCATATAAGAAATGTCTTTATTTGTGAGCAAACCTAGAGATACGAACTCCCACGTGCGACTGAACACATGTAAAATATAAAATAAGTCGCAAAAATAGACTGTTATTTTTAGGACCCTTATAATATTGTATCCGGCGGAATAGAATAGACCAGGGTCATTTCTTACAGAGGTCTCGTAAAAGGCGACTAAGGTAAGTTAGCTTGCCGTGTGGTATCCGGCTGAGTAAGTTAAGACCACCATCTTTTTATTATATTTAGAGATTTGATATCATATAATCAATATCTTCTTATCTAAGTTATATTTATATTGGTTCGGACAGGATGACAGTTCAAATCCGTAAGAAATATCTTATCTGTAATAATTTTACTATATTTGAGATATAACCCTTAAACTTTTAAGATGCCGTTACGATCACGGTTAGTATAAATTTACTAAAAAGAAATAGTTAAAGTAATAATAATAGGATATAGTGAACTAATATCAACATACGCGTCATCCAGACGGAAGTCTCTTGGATTCCTTCCAATAAGATGTTAGTCCATTCTCTCGCTATCTTTTTATAGTGTAGGTATTTGTCTAGAGTTTACTCTGATTCACCATGCAAGCTAGACGATAAAGAACATAGTTGTATTGATTCTCCATTGTCAGGCTCGGTGACATAAACGCTTAAAAAAGTTCGATATGTGGTATTGGCGCAAGATGCTACAGATTCCGTGGTCAGCCTTCCGAACAAACCAGTATATCCTTCATGAATCAAGGATAAGCTATCCACTATTTGCCGTCGAAGAGTTATGGAGTCTTTGGACAAGTGCCCGGAAAGAAGGCCTCAATCTGGAGCAGCTCTTGGTCACCGGCAAAGTGGATGGAAATCGGCCAAGAGGTCGCAAACCCATGAGATGGTCTGACCAGATCTTTACCACACTGGACTCCAAACTGCATGATGCACTCCACATGGCCAAGTACAGAAGCAGAGTCCCACGATAGTCTACTTCCTAATCGTAGGAATCACGACCTTCAGTAATGAGGAATGCGATGGGAGGAGAAGGAGTGTTGATCCAGAAACAAAGGTAACTTTTGGATTATAGCAAATAATCCAAAAGTTACCTTTGTTTCTTCTTTGTTCTTCCTTACGACCGATAATTGCTATCGCGGTTCTCCTGACAATGCTTCGGTTACGGGGCAAAACAATTGTTGAGATTGTGGTGGTGAATGTGTGCAGTGCTTGCGTTTTTTTGTGTTATCAGTTAGTGCATGAGTTCTTACAAATTCTGCATGTATCAGGTATGAGAACGAATAGTACACTCTACATTTAGTATTACATATGTATATTTTCTTTTATCTCGGATTATAGCAAAGTAATATTTTCATTAGTTTTCTATTATGGACCTCCGCAAAGTAACACCTAATTCTATAATTTTTTAACATAACTTATGTCGATGATACCGTAGGCTCGGCTAGTATATTATTCGACGTTGCTTCGTTCAGCGATGTATGCCTAATCTCTGTAACAAAACTGCTACATAAACTGTGAGTCATTGTTACTTATAATAGTTTCCAGGTATTGATACACAACTACAATAATATTTGCAAATCTATACATTGTATTTAATCCGCTTTATGTATAAAAACTTAACGTTACAGAGCGGTTCAAGTTCTATATAGTTAGGCTAATACTCACAGATTTGTAATACACAAAGTGAAGTAATTATTTGAAAAAAGGATTTTATGGTTAAAATGTATCCTCATTATTATCAATTAAGGGAAATGAATGGGATAGTACTATAGTAATATGGTAAATTTTTATGTTTATATAAACGCCGTCGTAGTCGGCTGAGTAGATTAGACCTCATTTCTTACAGAGGTGTCATAAAAGGCGACTAAGGCAAGTTGAATCACACTTGTGGTATCTGGCTGGGTAGAATAGACCACCCTCATTTCTTACCGAGATTTCGTAAAATACGACTCAGGTAAGTTGGCGTCAGCCATGCGGTCGGGCGTAAAATACGTAGCCAAATCTTGGTGACAACATGTCTATAACACGTTGTGCCGACCCTACTTAAAGTGGGATGTGGGCAGGAGGATGACGTAAACGTCGTAGTCCAAAACAGAAAAATTGATTATATTGAATAAATTAATCAGCATTGTAAGTTTTATGCGATTGGAGCTTTTAATGCAAATATAGTATATCCGAACACTCGGGCTCACGTCCATTGTTTTTCTAAAAAACATGTGAGTTTTATTAGTCACGGTAATGGTTCCCATGTATTAAGTTCAATTATTATATCTATATTTCGCATTATCAGATTAACAAGCTACGTAGTGAAATTCGACCGGGGCAAAAAGTGGGAGGCAGTGAAACATAAGGATGAAGTAAATTAATAGCGAAGGTGATATTATAATAACGAACATAATTAACATATAATCCTCATAATATTATAAATTCAAAACTTTGTGAGTACGGGTGTATGTTTGTTATTCTTTTACGGCGAATCCGCTGAACCAATATCAATGAAATTAGGAACAATTATCCCGTAACACCGGAGTAACATATAGGCTATAGAAATCCTGTTAATTCTTCAGGAATAGAATGACATTGAAAAGTGCCATCTATTATCAACCTATAACGCGACAACCACGCAAACTAAGTTGAGCTAGTAATAAATAAAGAAATCAATATTTTTAATAAGTAAAGCGTCAAGACGGCGGAAGTATGCATCTCTCATCGAGAGTTATATATTTGTGCCGTTTGCAGTTGATACCCTAGGGTCATGGAGTCAAAGTGCAAAAAAATTATATATATATATATATATATATATATATATATATATATTTATAAATTATATAAATATATAGATTTATATAAGTTAGCCGTGTGGTTCCGGCTGATTAGAATAGATCACCTTCCTTTTTTACCGAGGTGTAAAGGCGACTAAGGTAAGTTGACCCGCCGCGTGGTATTCTTCTGAGTAGAATAGACCATCCTCATTCCTTACTGAGGGGTCGTAAAAGGCCACTAAGGTAAGTTGACCCGCCGCGTGGTATCCGGTTCAATAAAATAGACCATCCTCATTCCTTACCGAGGTGTCGTAAAATACAACTAAGGGAATTTGACATCAGACAGGCGGCCGGTCGTAAAATACGAAGTCAAATCATGTGATAACATGTTGTGACAACCAACTACTTAGAGCGGGATAAGGGCAGAAGATTGATGATCATATATTTCTATAAGTAATAAGTAGGAAGTAACCCATAGGAGAACCAAAGTAATCGAAGTAGCCCAAAGGATTAGCAAGCTCAAGTGGCAGTGGGCTGGTCACATTTGTTGCAGAACCGATAAACGCTGGGGTAGAAGTGTTCTGGAGTGGAAATCGCGCCTTGGAAAACGCAGTTTAGGACGCCCTCCAGGTGTAGTGACGATATCCGTGGTGTGGCTGGCGTCGGATGGACGCGAAGAGCGAAAGATCGGGCTCAGCAACGTGATATCGGAGACACCTATGACCAACAGTGGACAAGGACGGGTTGTTGATGATGATTAACAGTTGTCTGTCATACATAACACATGTATTAAGTTACTTTCTTTGGGAACGGATGACCACATAACTGTCCCATTTATTTATTAAGGGAAGAGATCACGATATGAAGTTAACACAGCGAGAAATCAATCATTATTTATGACTAATTAGTTGTTATTATCCTATAATAACAACTAATTACTCATAAATTCTTAGAATATTACTTGTTGCTATAATCATAATAATAAAAAATTTATGAATCTTATCTATTAACTATTAAATGGTTTAAGAATTTACAATTATATTAGGTATTGAAATTTTATTAAAAGGTTTAAAACCTATAATCACCCATTTGGTTTAATAAAATGTTTACTATATTAAAATATCATCTCGCATTTTTTGTTGAATTGTCGCCTATTTTCTGAGATTTTTATTAAGAGATATTATGTCATTATATAGAAATGATTTAATATTATATAGTATTGTGAGAAGTTACACTTGTTCTAGGGGTATGCGTTTGGTTCTCTAAAATTATAAGCCAAGTCTAAGCGCCATAACTAAGTAATAATTAAATAAGTCTAAGCCAAGGCTGAAAAAGATAACAATCGTCTTTATCAACAATTTTCTCGTGTAAACTAACTAATAAGTTATAAATAAAAGAAAAATTCTTTTGCCTTTGATGCCAAATTTTAGCCTTAAAAAGGTTTATCTGACTTTTAATAGTAATATATAATATCGAAAATAGTATTTTTTTTTAAGGCAATTTCGCCCTGTTATTAAACCCCTAATAATAATTAAACCCTCTATAAAAGAGGTGAGATAATGATAAATCAAATAGATTTCAAATTGGATTTCTAGTATATCTAGCTTAGAAATTAAACGAAGTAGTGGAAACAAAATAGTCTATGAACACGTAGCTTTACGTTGTCAATGAGTCGTTATGACTCGCTCATTGAATTCGTCGCACAAATTATAGGGTACTATTCGTTCACAGATGAAAGCCCCGCTGAGAGCGATGTGTGAACGTTTTAATTAGAGTGAATCGCTCATTGGGGGACAACCCTACTTAGCTAGAAATAGATTCATTGAAAGAAATGAGAAGTTTTGTTTACGTAGTTAACGGATTTTATTTAAATGTACAAACTGTGACTATATTTATTTATTTATTTATTCGGAACAACCAGTGGCAGTTACATTCAAATATTAGAATAAACTAAATACGCCACAAAAAGCATTTAATGCACTGCCTCTAGGTGCCACAGCATGCACATCATTATTTGTAAGACAACTTAATTAAAATAACTGTGTAACTTAACTAAAATAAACTAAGCTACTAACTCAATGTAACACTACGGCTCCAATGTTTGGAGCTTAAGAATATTTTTTTAAAACTTAATAAATTAATATCATACTATATCCTAAATAGTGCCATGCTTTTCATTTTTATTTTGTTTATCTCGACGTTTTTTATTTGTGTTTCTAAAATTTATATATTTCATAATATTGTTACAGGCCAAAATTTGAAATAAAAATATTGTAAATAGTGAATGACTGGCCGCTAAGAAGTAGAGTTCGGACGAATATAAATTTATTAGATGTGTGTTATAAGACAAGATTAGTGTGATAAGACCGCCTTTTGCACTTTTAATTGTTTCTATTATCTATGTCTCTTGTTCTTTTCACTCTGTATTTAATTTGTGCAATAAAGTTATTCTTCTTCTTCTTTTTATTAGCATAATGTAGAAGTCATGATGATAAAGTGACCATACCGTAGCGTTAGTCTACAATCAGAGCTCAGTAAAATTTTTCAATGGTTACTTTTGAATGAGCCAAAAGTCAAGCTGAAAATTGTTTATTTAGATGTTCTTAATCACTAACAATGACCTAAAAACTATTGCTTCTAAACTTTTATTGAATTAAAGTATCATTATTTTTTAATATCGGTAAGCTTGCATGTGGGCGCGAGTTTTCGAAAGCAGTAAAAATTTATATCGGCGTCTATAACGGGACCTAAACAAATATGTTATGTAAACGATTTTTACGAGTTCGTCATATAAGAAATGTCTTTATTTGTGAGCAAACCTAGAGATACGAACTCCCACGTGCGACTGAACACATGTAAAATATAAAATAAGTCGCAAAAATAGACTGTTATTTTTAGGACCCTTATAATATTGTATCCGGCGGAATAGAATAGACCAGGGTCATTTCTTACAGAGGTCTCGTAAAAGGCGACTAAGGTAAGTTAGCTTGCCGTGTGGTATCCGGCTGAGTAAGTTAAGACCACCATCTTTTTATTATATTTAGAGATTTGATATCATATAATCAATATCTTCTTATCTAAGTTATATTTATATTGGTTCGGACAGGATGACAGTTCAAATCCGTAAGAAATATCTTATCTGTAATAATTTTACTATATTTGAGATATAACCCTTAAACTTTTAAGATGCCGTTACGATCACGGTTAGTATAAATTTACTAAAAAGAAATAGTTAAAGTAATAATAATAGGATATAGTGAACTAATATCAACATACGCGTCATCCAGACGGAAGTCTCTTGGATTCCTTCCAATAAGATGTTAGTCCATTCTCTCGCTATCTTTTTATAGTGTAGGTATTTGTCTAGAGTTTACTCTGATTCACCATGCAAGCTAGACGATAAAGAACATAGTTGTATTGATTCTCCATTGTCAGGCTCGGTGACATAAACGCTTAAAAAAGTTCGATATGTGGTATTGGCGCAAGATGCTACAGATTCCGTGGTCAGCCTTCCGAACAAACCAGTATATCCTTCATGAATCAAGGATAAGCTATCCACTATTTGCCGTCGAAGAGTTATGGAGTCTTTGGACAAGTGCCCGGAAAGAAGGCCTCAATCTGGAGCAGCTCTTGGTCACCGGCAAAGTGGATGGAAATCGGCCAAGAGGTCGCAAACCCATGAGATGGTCTGACCAGATCTTTACCACACTGGACTCCAAACTGCATGATGCACTCCACATGGCCAAGTACAGAAGCAGAGTCCCACGATAGTCTACTTCCTAATCGTAGGAATCACGACCTTCAGTAATGAGGAATGCGATGGGAGGAGAAGGAGTGTTGATCCAGAAACAAAGGTAACTTTTGGATTATAGCAAATAATCCAAAAGTTACCTTTGTTTCTTCTTTGTTCTTCCTTACGACCGATAATTGCTATCGCGGTTCTCCTGACAATGCTTCGGTTACGGGGCAAAACAATTGTTGAGATTGTGGTGGTGAATGTGTGCAGTGCTTGCGTTTTTTTGTGTTATCAGTTAGTGCATGAGTTCTTACAAATTCTGCATGTATCAGGTATGAGAACGAATAGTACACTCTACATTTAGTATTACATATGTATATTTTCTTTTATCTCGGATTATAGCAAAGTAATATTTTCATTAGTTTTCTATTATGGACCTCCGCAAAGTAACACCTAATTCTATAATTTTTTAACATAACTTATGTCGATGATACCGTAGGCTCGGCTAGTATATTATTCGACGTTGCTTCGTTCAGCGATGTATGCCTAATCTCTGTAACAAAACTGCTACATAAACTGTGAGTCATTGTTACTTATAATAGTTTCCAGGTATTGATACACAACTACAATAATATTTGCAAATCTATACATTGTATTTAATCCGCTTTATGTATAAAAACTTAACGTTACAGAGCGGTTCAAGTTCTATATAGTTAGGCTAATACTCACAGATTTGTAATACACAAAGTGAAGTAATTATTTGAAAAAAGGATTTTATGGTTAAAATGTATCCTCATTATTATCAATTAAGGGAAATGAATGGGATAGTACTATAGTAATATGGTAAATTTTTATGTTTATATAAACGCCGTCGTAGTCGGCTGAGTAGATTAGACCTCATTTCTTACAGAGGTGTCATAAAAGGCGACTAAGGCAAGTTGAATCACACTTGTGGTATCTGGCTGGGTAGAATAGACCACCCTCATTTCTTACCGAGATTTCGTAAAATACGACTCAGGTAAGTTGGCGTCAGCCATGCGGTCGGGCGTAAAATACGTAGCCAAATCTTGGTGACAACATGTCTATAACACGTTGTGCCGACCCTACTTAAAGTGGGATGTGGGCAGGAGGATGACGTAAACGTCGTAGTCCAAAACAGAAAAATTGATTATATTGAATAAATTAATCAGCATTGTAAGTTTTATGCGATTGGAGCTTTTAATGCAAATATAGTATATCCGAACACTCGGGCTCACGTCCATTGTTTTTCTAAAAAACATGTGAGTTTTATTAGTCACGGTAATGGTTCCCATGTATTAAGTTCAATTATTATATCTATATTTCGCATTATCAGATTAACAAGCTACGTAGTGAAATTCGACCGGGGCAAAAAGTGGGAGGCAGTGAAACATAAGGATGAAGTAAATTAATAGCGAAGGTGATATTATAATAACGAACATAATTAACATATAATCCTCATAATATTATAAATTCAAAACTTTGTGAGTACGGGTGTATGTTTGTTATTCTTTTACGGCGAATCCGCTGAACCAATATCAATGAAATTAGGAACAATTATCCCGTAACACCGGAGTAACATATAGGCTATAGAAATCCTGTTAATTCTTCAGGAATAGAATGACATTGAAAAGTGCCATCTATTATCAACCTATAACGCGACAACCACGCAAACTAAGTTGAGCTAGTAATAAATAAAGAAATCAATATTTTTAATAAGTAAAGCGTCAAGACGGCGGAAGTATGCATCTCTCATCGAGAGTTATATATTTGTGCCGTTTGCAGTTGATACCCTAGGGTCATGGAGTCAAAGTGCAAAAAAATTATATATATATATATATATATATATATATATATATATATTTATAAATTATATAAATATATAGATTTATATAAGTTAGCCGTGTGGTTCCGGCTGATTAGAATAGATCACCTTCCTTTTTTACCGAGGTGTAAAGGCGACTAAGGTAAGTTGACCCGCCGCGTGGTATTCTTCTGAGTAGAATAGACCATCCTCATTCCTTACTGAGGGGTCGTAAAAGGCCACTAAGGTAAGTTGACCCGCCGCGTGGTATCCGGTTCAATAAAATAGACCATCCTCATTCCTTACCGAGGTGTCGTAAAATACAACTAAGGGAATTTGACATCAGACAGGCGGCCGGTCGTAAAATACGAAGTCAAATCATGTGATAACATGTTGTGACAACCAACTACTTAGAGCGGGATAAGGGCAGAAGATTGATGATCATATATTTCTATAAGTAATAAGTAGGAAGTAACCCATAGGAGAACCAAAGTAATCGAAGTAGCCCAAAGGATTAGCAAGCTCAAGTGGCAGTGGGCTGGTCACATTTGTTGCAGAACCGATAAACGCTGGGGTAGAAGTGTTCTGGAGTGGAAATCGCGCCTTGGAAAACGCAGTTTAGGACGCCCTCCAGGTGTAGTGACGATATCCGTGGTGTGGCTGGCGTCGGATGGACGCGAAGAGCGAAAGATCGGGCTCAGCAACGTGATATCGGAGACACCTATGACCAACAGTGGACAAGGACGGGTTGTTGATGATGATTAACAGTTGTCTGTCATACATAACACATGTATTAAGTTACTTTCTTTGGGAACGGATGACCACATAACTGTCCCATTTATTTATTAAGGGAAGAGATCACGATATGAAGTTAACACAGCGAGAAATCAATCATTATTTATGACTAATTAGTTGTTATTATCCTATAATAACAACTAATTACTCATAAATTCTTAGAATATTACTTGTTGCTATAATCATAATAATAAAAAATTTATGAATCTTATCTATTAACTATTAAATGGTTTAAGAATTTACAATTATATTAGGTATTGAAATTTTATTAAAAGGTTTAAAACCTATAATCACCCATTTGGTTTAATAAAATGTTTACTATATTAAAATATCATCTCGCATTTTTTGTTGAATTGTCGCCTATTTTCTGAGATTTTTATTAAGAGATATTATGTCATTATATAGAAATGATTTAATATTATATAGTATTGTGAGAAGTTACACTTGTTCTAGGGGTATGCGTTTGGTTCTCTAAAATTATAAGCCAAGTCTAAGCGCCATAACTAAGTAATAATTAAATAAGTCTAAGCCAAGGCTGAAAAAGATAACAATCGTCTTTATCAACAATTTTCTCGTGTAAACTAACTAATAAGTTATAAATAAAAGAAAAATTCTTTTGCCTTTGATGCCAAATTTTAGCCTTAAAAAGGTTTATCTGACTTTTAATAGTAATATATAATATCGAAAATAGTATTTTTTTTTAAGGCAATTTCGCCCTGTTATTAAACCCCTAATAATAATTAAACCCTCTATAAAAGAGGTGAGATAATGATAAATCAAATAGATTTCAAATTGGATTTCTAGTATATCTAGCTTAGAAATTAAACGAAGTAGTGGAAACAAAATAGTCTATGAACACGTAGCTTTACGTTGTCAATGAGTCGTTATGACTCGCTCATTGAATTCGTCGCACAAATTATAGGGTACTATTCGTTCACAGATGAAAGCCCCGCTGAGAGCGATGTGTGAACGTTTTAATTAGAGTGAATCGCTCATTGGGGGACAACCCTACTTAGCTAGAAATAGATTCATTGAAAGAAATGAGAAGTTTTGTTTACGTAGTTAACGGATTTTATTTAAATGTACAAACTGTGACTATATTTATTTATTTATTTATTCGGAACAACCAGTGGCAGTTACATTCAAATATTAGAATAAACTAAATACGCCACAAAAAGCATTTAATGCACTGCCTCTAGGTGCCACAGCATGCACATCATTATTTGTAAGACAACTTAATTAAAATAACTGTGTAACTTAACTAAAATAAACTAAGCTACTAACTCAATGTAACACTACGGCTCCAATGTTTGGAGCTTAAGAATATTTTTTTAAAACTTAATAAATTAATATCATACTATATCCTAAATAGTGCCATGCTTTTCATTTTTATTTTGTTTATCTCGACGTTTTTTATTTGTGTTTCTAAAATTTATATATTTCATAATATTGTTACAGGCCAAAATTTGAAATAAAAATATTGTAAATAGTGAATGACTGGCCGCTAAGAAGTAGAGTTCGGACGAATATAAATTTATTAGATGTGTGTTATAAGACAAGATTAGTGTGATAAGACCGCCTTTTGCACTTTTAATTGTTTCTATTATCTATGTCTCTTGTTCTTTTCACTCTGTATTTAATTTGTGCAATAAAGTTATTCTTCTTCTTCTTTTTATTAGCATAATGTAGAAGTCATGATGATAAAGTGACCATACCGTAGCGTTAGTCTACAATCAGAGCTCAGTAAAATTTTTCAATGGTTACTTTTGAATGAGCCAAAAGTCAAGCTGAAAATTGTTTATTTAGATGTTCTTAATCACTAACAATGACCTAAAAACTATTGCTTCTAAACTTTTATTGAATTAAAGTATCATTATTTTTTAATATCGGTAAGCTTGCATGTGGGCGCGAGTTTTCGAAAGCAGTAAAAATTTATATCGGCGTCTATAACGGGACCTAAACAAATATGTTATGTAAACGATTTTTACGAGTTCGTCATATAAGAAATGTCTTTATTTGTGAGCAAACCTAGAGATACGAACTCCCACGTGCGACTGAACACATGTAAAATATAAAATAAGTCGCAAAAATAGACTGTTATTTTTAGGACCCTTATAATATTGTATCCGGCGGAATAGAATAGACCAGGGTCATTTCTTACAGAGGTCTCGTAAAAGGCGACTAAGGTAAGTTAGCTTGCCGTGTGGTATCCGGCTGAGTAAGTTAAGACCACCATCTTTTTATTATATTTAGAGATTTGATATCATATAATCAATATCTTCTTATCTAAGTTATATTTATATTGGTTCGGACAGGATGACAGTTCAAATCCGTAAGAAATATCTTATCTGTAATAATTTTACTATATTTGAGATATAACCCTTAAACTTTTAAGATGCCGTTACGATCACGGTTAGTATAAATTTACTAAAAAGAAATAGTTAAAGTAATAATAATAGGATATAGTGAACTAATATCAACATACGCGTCATCCAGACGGAAGTCTCTTGGATTCCTTCCAATAAGATGTTAGTCCATTCTCTCGCTATCTTTTTATAGTGTAGGTATTTGTCTAGAGTTTACTCTGATTCACCATGCAAGCTAGACGATAAAGAACATAGTTGTATTGATTCTCCATTGTCAGGCTCGGTGACATAAACGCTTAAAAAAGTTCGATATGTGGTATTGGCGCAAGATGCTACAGATTCCGTGGTCAGCCTTCCGAACAAACCAGTATATCCTTCATGAATCAAGGATAAGCTATCCACTATTTGCCGTCGAAGAGTTATGGAGTCTTTGGACAAGTGCCCGGAAAGAAGGCCTCAATCTGGAGCAGCTCTTGGTCACCGGCAAAGTGGATGGAAATCGGCCAAGAGGTCGCAAACCCATGAGATGGTCTGACCAGATCTTTACCACACTGGACTCCAAACTGCATGATGCACTCCACATGGCCAAGTACAGAAGCAGAGTCCCACGATAGTCTACTTCCTAATCGTAGGAATCACGACCTTCAGTAATGAGGAATGCGATGGGAGGAGAAGGAGTGTTGATCCAGAAACAAAGGTAACTTTTGGATTATAGCAAATAATCCAAAAGTTACCTTTGTTTCTTCTTTGTTCTTCCTTACGACCGATAATTGCTATCGCGGTTCTCCTGACAATGCTTCGGTTACGGGGCAAAACAATTGTTGAGATTGTGGTGGTGAATGTGTGCAGTGCTTGCGTTTTTTTGTGTTATCAGTTAGTGCATGAGTTCTTACAAATTCTGCATGTATCAGGTATGAGAACGAATAGTACACTCTACATTTAGTATTACATATGTATATTTTCTTTTATCTCGGATTATAGCAAAGTAATATTTTCATTAGTTTTCTATTATGGACCTCCGCAAAGTAACACCTAATTCTATAATTTTTTAACATAACTTATGTCGATGATACCGTAGGCTCGGCTAGTATATTATTCGACGTTGCTTCGTTCAGCGATGTATGCCTAATCTCTGTAACAAAACTGCTACATAAACTGTGAGTCATTGTTACTTATAATAGTTTCCAGGTATTGATACACAACTACAATAATATTTGCAAATCTATACATTGTATTTAATCCGCTTTATGTATAAAAACTTAACGTTACAGAGCGGTTCAAGTTCTATATAGTTAGGCTAATACTCACAGATTTGTAATACACAAAGTGAAGTAATTATTTGAAAAAAGGATTTTATGGTTAAAATGTATCCTCATTATTATCAATTAAGGGAAATGAATGGGATAGTACTATAGTAATATGGTAAATTTTTATGTTTATATAAACGCCGTCGTAGTCGGCTGAGTAGATTAGACCTCATTTCTTACAGAGGTGTCATAAAAGGCGACTAAGGCAAGTTGAATCACACTTGTGGTATCTGGCTGGGTAGAATAGACCACCCTCATTTCTTACCGAGATTTCGTAAAATACGACTCAGGTAAGTTGGCGTCAGCCATGCGGTCGGGCGTAAAATACGTAGCCAAATCTTGGTGACAACATGTCTATAACACGTTGTGCCGACCCTACTTAAAGTGGGATGTGGGCAGGAGGATGACGTAAACGTCGTAGTCCAAAACAGAAAAATTGATTATATTGAATAAATTAATCAGCATTGTAAGTTTTATGCGATTGGAGCTTTTAATGCAAATATAGTATATCCGAACACTCGGGCTCACGTCCATTGTTTTTCTAAAAAACATGTGAGTTTTATTAGTCACGGTAATGGTTCCCATGTATTAAGTTCAATTATTATATCTATATTTCGCATTATCAGATTAACAAGCTACGTAGTGAAATTCGACCGGGGCAAAAAGTGGGAGGCAGTGAAACATAAGGATGAAGTAAATTAATAGCGAAGGTGATATTATAATAACGAACATAATTAACATATAATCCTCATAATATTATAAATTCAAAACTTTGTGAGTACGGGTGTATGTTTGTTATTCTTTTACGGCGAATCCGCTGAACCAATATCAATGAAATTAGGAACAATTATCCCGTAACACCGGAGTAACATATAGGCTATAGAAATCCTGTTAATTCTTCAGGAATAGAATGACATTGAAAAGTGCCATCTATTATCAACCTATAACGCGACAACCACGCAAACTAAGTTGAGCTAGTAATAAATAAAGAAATCAATATTTTTAATAAGTAAAGCGTCAAGACGGCGGAAGTATGCATCTCTCATCGAGAGTTATATATTTGTGCCGTTTGCAGTTGATACCCTAGGGTCATGGAGTCAAAGTGCAAAAAAATTATATATATATATATATATATATATATATATATATATATTTATAAATTATATAAATATATAGATTTATATAAGTTAGCCGTGTGGTTCCGGCTGATTAGAATAGATCACCTTCCTTTTTTACCGAGGTGTAAAGGCGACTAAGGTAAGTTGACCCGCCGCGTGGTATTCTTCTGAGTAGAATAGACCATCCTCATTCCTTACTGAGGGGTCGTAAAAGGCCACTAAGGTAAGTTGACCCGCCGCGTGGTATCCGGTTCAATAAAATAGACCATCCTCATTCCTTACCGAGGTGTCGTAAAATACAACTAAGGGAATTTGACATCAGACAGGCGGCCGGTCGTAAAATACGAAGTCAAATCATGTGATAACATGTTGTGACAACCAACTACTTAGAGCGGGATAAGGGCAGAAGATTGATGATCATATATTTCTATAAGTAATAAGTAGGAAGTAACCCATAGGAGAACCAAAGTAATCGAAGTAGCCCAAAGGATTAGCAAGCTCAAGTGGCAGTGGGCTGGTCACATTTGTTGCAGAACCGATAAACGCTGGGGTAGAAGTGTTCTGGAGTGGAAATCGCGCCTTGGAAAACGCAGTTTAGGACGCCCTCCAGGTGTAGTGACGATATCCGTGGTGTGGCTGGCGTCGGATGGACGCGAAGAGCGAAAGATCGGGCTCAGCAACGTGATATCGGAGACACCTATGACCAACAGTGGACAAGGACGGGTTGTTGATGATGATTAACAGTTGTCTGTCATACATAACACATGTATTAAGTTACTTTCTTTGGGAACGGATGACCACATAACTGTCCCATTTATTTATTAAGGGAAGAGATCACGATATGAAGTTAACACAGCGAGAAATCAATCATTATTTATGACTAATTAGTTGTTATTATCCTATAATAACAACTAATTACTCATAAATTCTTAGAATATTACTTGTTGCTATAATCATAATAATAAAAAATTTATGAATCTTATCTATTAACTATTAAATGGTTTAAGAATTTACAATTATATTAGGTATTGAAATTTTATTAAAAGGTTTAAAACCTATAATCACCCATTTGGTTTAATAAAATGTTTACTATATTAAAATATCATCTCGCATTTTTTGTTGAATTGTCGCCTATTTTCTGAGATTTTTATTAAGAGATATTATGTCATTATATAGAAATGATTTAATATTATATAGTATTGTGAGAAGTTACACTTGTTCTAGGGGTATGCGTTTGGTTCTCTAAAATTATAAGCCAAGTCTAAGCGCCATAACTAAGTAATAATTAAATAAGTCTAAGCCAAGGCTGAAAAAGATAACAATCGTCTTTATCAACAATTTTCTCGTGTAAACTAACTAATAAGTTATAAATAAAAGAAAAATTCTTTTGCCTTTGATGCCAAATTTTAGCCTTAAAAAGGTTTATCTGACTTTTAATAGTAATATATAATATCGAAAATAGTATTTTTTTTTAAGGCAATTTCGCCCTGTTATTAAACCCCTAATAATAATTAAACCCTCTATAAAAGAGGTGAGATAATGATAAATCAAATAGATTTCAAATTGGATTTCTAGTATATCTAGCTTAGAAATTAAACGAAGTAGTGGAAACAAAATAGTCTATGAACACGTAGCTTTACGTTGTCAATGAGTCGTTATGACTCGCTCATTGAATTCGTCGCACAAATTATAGGGTACTATTCGTTCACAGATGAAAGCCCCGCTGAGAGCGATGTGTGAACGTTTTAATTAGAGTGAATCGCTCATTGGGGGACAACCCTACTTAGCTAGAAATAGATTCATTGAAAGAAATGAGAAGTTTTGTTTACGTAGTTAACGGATTTTATTTAAATGTACAAACTGTGACTATATTTATTTATTTATTTATTCGGAACAACCAGTGGCAGTTACATTCAAATATTAGAATAAACTAAATACGCCACAAAAAGCATTTAATGCACTGCCTCTAGGTGCCACAGCATGCACATCATTATTTGTAAGACAACTTAATTAAAATAACTGTGTAACTTAACTAAAATAAACTAAGCTACTAACTCAATGTAACACTACGGCTCCAATGTTTGGAGCTTAAGAATATTTTTTTAAAACTTAATAAATTAATATCATACTATATCCTAAATAGTGCCATGCTTTTCATTTTTATTTTGTTTATCTCGACGTTTTTTATTTGTGTTTCTAAAATTTATATATTTCATAATATTGTTACAGGCCAAAATTTGAAATAAAAATATTGTAAATAGTGAATGACTGGCCGCTAAGAAGTAGAGTTCGGACGAATATAAATTTATTAGATGTGTGTTATAAGACAAGATTAGTGTGATAAGACCGCCTTTTGCACTTTTAATTGTTTCTATTATCTATGTCTCTTGTTCTTTTCACTCTGTATTTAATTTGTGCAATAAAGTTATTCTTCTTCTTCTTTTTATTAGCATAATGTAGAAGTCATGATGATAAAGTGACCATACCGTAGCGTTAGTCTACAATCAGAGCTCAGTAAAATTTTTCAATGGTTACTTTTGAATGAGCCAAAAGTCAAGCTGAAAATTGTTTATTTAGATGTTCTTAATCACTAACAATGACCTAAAAACTATTGCTTCTAAACTTTTATTGAATTAAAGTATCATTATTTTTTAATATCGGTAAGCTTGCATGTGGGCGCGAGTTTTCGAAAGCAGTAAAAATTTATATCGGCGTCTATAACGGGACCTAAACAAATATGTTATGTAAACGATTTTTACGAGTTCGTCATATAAGAAATGTCTTTATTTGTGAGCAAACCTAGAGATACGAACTCCCACGTGCGACTGAACACATGTAAAATATAAAATAAGTCGCAAAAATAGACTGTTATTTTTAGGACCCTTATAATATTGTATCCGGCGGAATAGAATAGACCAGGGTCATTTCTTACAGAGGTCTCGTAAAAGGCGACTAAGGTAAGTTAGCTTGCCGTGTGGTATCCGGCTGAGTAAGTTAAGACCACCATCTTTTTATTATATTTAGAGATTTGATATCATATAATCAATATCTTCTTATCTAAGTTATATTTATATTGGTTCGGACAGGATGACAGTTCAAATCCGTAAGAAATATCTTATCTGTAATAATTTTACTATATTTGAGATATAACCCTTAAACTTTTAAGATGCCGTTACGATCACGGTTAGTATAAATTTACTAAAAAGAAATAGTTAAAGTAATAATAATAGGATATAGTGAACTAATATCAACATACGCGTCATCCAGACGGAAGTCTCTTGGATTCCTTCCAATAAGATGTTAGTCCATTCTCTCGCTATCTTTTTATAGTGTAGGTATTTGTCTAGAGTTTACTCTGATTCACCATGCAAGCTAGACGATAAAGAACATAGTTGTATTGATTCTCCATTGTCAGGCTCGGTGACATAAACGCTTAAAAAAGTTCGATATGTGGTATTGGCGCAAGATGCTACAGATTCCGTGGTCAGCCTTCCGAACAAACCAGTATATCCTTCATGAATCAAGGATAAGCTATCCACTATTTGCCGTCGAAGAGTTATGGAGTCTTTGGACAAGTGCCCGGAAAGAAGGCCTCAATCTGGAGCAGCTCTTGGTCACCGGCAAAGTGGATGGAAATCGGCCAAGAGGTCGCAAACCCATGAGATGGTCTGACCAGATCTTTACCACACTGGACTCCAAACTGCATGATGCACTCCACATGGCCAAGTACAGAAGCAGAGTCCCACGATAGTCTACTTCCTAATCGTAGGAATCACGACCTTCAGTAATGAGGAATGCGATGGGAGGAGAAGGAGTGTTGATCCAGAAACAAAGGTAACTTTTGGATTATAGCAAATAATCCAAAAGTTACCTTTGTTTCTTCTTTGTTCTTCCTTACGACCGATAATTGCTATCGCGGTTCTCCTGACAATGCTTCGGTTACGGGGCAAAACAATTGTTGAGATTGTGGTGGTGAATGTGTGCAGTGCTTGCGTTTTTTTGTGTTATCAGTTAGTGCATGAGTTCTTACAAATTCTGCATGTATCAGGTATGAGAACGAATAGTACACTCTACATTTAGTATTACATATGTATATTTTCTTTTATCTCGGATTATAGCAAAGTAATATTTTCATTAGTTTTCTATTATGGACCTCCGCAAAGTAACACCTAATTCTATAATTTTTTAACATAACTTATGTCGATGATACCGTAGGCTCGGCTAGTATATTATTCGACGTTGCTTCGTTCAGCGATGTATGCCTAATCTCTGTAACAAAACTGCTACATAAACTGTGAGTCATTGTTACTTATAATAGTTTCCAGGTATTGATACACAACTACAATAATATTTGCAATTCTATACATTGTATTTAATCCGCTTTATGTATAAAAACTTAACGTAACAGAGCGGTTCAAGTTCTATATAGTTAGGGTAATACTCACAGATTTGTAATACACAAAGTGAAGTAATTATTTGAAAAAAGGATTTTGTGGTTAAAATGTATCCTCATTATTATCAATTAAGGGAAATGAATTGGATAGTACTATAGTAATATGGTAAATTTTTATGTTTATATAAACGTCGTCGTAGTCGGCTGAGTAGAATAGACCTCATTTCTTACCGAGGTGTCCGAAAAGGCGACTAAGGCAAGTTGAATCACACCTGTTTCGTAAATACGACTCAGGTAAGTCGGCGTCAGCCAGGCGGTCGGGCGTAAAATACGTAGGCAAATCTTGGTGACAACATGTCTATAACAAGTTGTGACGACAACGACCCCACTTAAAGAGGGCAGGAAGATGACGTAAACGTCGTAGTCCAAAACAGAAAAATTGATTATATTGAATAAATTAATCAGCATTGTAAGTTTTATGCGATTGGAGCGTTTCATGCAAATATAGTATATCCGAACACTCGGGCTCACGCCCATTGTTTTTCTAAAAAACATGTGAGTTTTATTAGTAACGGTAATGGTTCCCATGTATTAAGTTCAATTATTATATCTATATTTCGCATTATCAGATTAACAAGCTACGTAGTGAAATTCGACCGGGGCAAAAAGTGGGTGGCAGTGAAACATAAGGATGAAGTAAATTAATAGCGAAGGTGCGATTGTAGTAACAAACATAATTCACCTATAATCCTACTAATATTATAAATGCGAAAGTTTGCGAGTACGGTTGTATGTTTGTTACTCTTTCACGGTGAATCCGCTGTACCAATGTCGATGAAATTTGGAACAATTATCGTAGTAACGTATATTGGAGTAACGTATAGGCTAAAGAAATCCTGTTAATTCTATAGGAATAGAATGTCATTGGAAAGCGCCATCTATAATCAACCTTTCACGCAACAAGCACGCAAACTAAGTTGAGCTAGTAATAAATAAAGAAATCAATATTTTTTAATAAGTACACATTTTGATTTTATTTTCTTAACAGTACCTATATTGATTCCAACTTTAAAGCCCCATAACATGCACGTCATTGCACTTCTTTCACTGACCTTACAGCTTAAAGAAGATTTAATTTCAATATGTTAAAACGGAAATTACATTACTAGATTTTATTAACTACATTATTGGACAGTGTCCAACTATGTCATGATCCATTTATGACCGATGCGACTGAAAAATAAGCCAATTATATGAAAGAATATTTTTGAAAAGGCACCATTATTGCACCCTTACTATGAATCACTTTAAATGATAATTCCCAGTGAAATAAGATGCCAAGTTCTATATACTATTCTCGCATCTGTATCGAGGTCACAACCACCCGGCGCCAACTTACATTCATTATGACATTTATAATAGTTTATTGCTTTTGTTTTATATTTTTTCTGCACATGTTAGTGATGTAATCGAATAATTTTTACACTATATCAACGCACCAGTCAGAATTCGATTCCAACCTAAGTTAATGCGGTTTTCTCTTCTACTTTGACATGGTGCCATACTTTCCAAAGATCGAACATTTCTCAGGTTATCATATAAGATTACAGCAGAGTTTCTTGCTTGTTCTTTCTTCTTGGTCAGAACAACGTATAGAACCAGGAGTAACTTTATTTATCTGAGACTTAACGATTCAAAGTGCTTGAAAAAGCTTATTTAAATAAAGATTATTTTAATATGATTTCCTTTATTTTATCAATAATAAAATCAAATCTGTGTTGTTATTAATGCTTATGGTTTAAAACATGTTATGTTATTACTAGTTTTCTATTTCTGCACAATAAATTCGTTACCTATTATTACGTGTATGTGGGTACCATTACCATGTGAAATCAGGGAATATTGGGATATTAAAATTCTGGTAAATAACGTAATTTTTTAAATTCTTTTTTACATAATGATATTGTAAAATATATATGCTATCCGTTGCTAATTTTTATTATATTATTATCCATAGATGATTAGATATAAAACGTTACTGCATTTCACATAGGAATTCAAGTTATCTATTCACGTAACCACAATTTTTTTTATTTTTCAACAATGCGCGCTAAATTTTCTTTGTTCTCAGCAACAGCGATATCTTTTAATTTATTTAAAGAAAGTTACTGTAAACGCTTTCATTGAATGATACAGATAATATTAATTAAAACTGAAAATCCAATTTAGTTACCCTAAAATTCTATGTTTCCCGTCTTTTTTACAGAACTTCCAGCGACAGCGTATCATAATTTTTAATAATATTTACAGGTAACCGGAACTTTGTTGAAGTTTAGCGAATTTGAATGAGTGAAATAGCAACACCGAACAGAGTTTTTATTGTACCTAAGGTAATAAAAACTATTACTACGATCATTTGAGAATGCAAGTTTTTTCCTTTGATTTTACACCTAGCACGCTGAGAGATAGATTATATCTCGTACAAATTCATTCATATCATTCAGGTTTTATCACAATGTTAATCACAAAAAACCTCGCATATGTTTATAAGAATCTTAGAGGCGATCACGAGGTTTGAACATGTAACCTATTTGCAAACTGTTATTCGAACTCTTGCATGTTATTACCGTAGTCACTGATTAGTAAACTTTTGCATAACCTTTTAGCATAAGTTAGGAACTCAAAGAAAATCGTGAATCCTTATACATTTTCATTTACAAGTAGATTTACAATCACTGTATTAAGTTTAATTTTATGATAGTTATCACAAAATGTAAATATCTTTATATATGCACACCTACGTTGAAACGTTTCTTCGAATTATCAATAGCTCTACATTTCTGATAAGGGCAATGTACTTCTGATAGTTCGATATCAAACGTACACATAATTCTTAGTGTATTAATTATTCACAGAAGCTAATCAACTGACGATATCAAACACATGTAAGGAAGCGACCTTCATATATGACATCATAATAATTTATTATTCATAATATATTAACTTCTAATACATACCAGCTCGTATTTTCACCGTTACTACCAACAGTAAGGTGTTCAGCTACAGAAAATCCAAAATAAGAGCCCGGCTCGCCGAACTTTATCACAGGAATCCGCGGTTCCAAGTTGAAACTGGTGACACTACATAATAAGCACAAAAATATAACACTGTCGAAACCAATTTTCGCGGCCATCGTAGAGTTCGTTGATTTATCGCTTTACAAATCGAGTTTTCGCACCAATTCACTGTTTACCAGTTATTATTTGGCACATCGCGATTTTCGTATAAAGAACGTGATACAGACGGGCAATAGACCCCCAGCACGCTCGCCGTTCGCCGGCCAAATATTCCCGCTCAACTTTACTGAATTTCTGTTGACTCTACGTAGACATAACAAGTCCTATACTACTAGCGAACGAGCGCCCGCTAAAGGCGACTGAACTCATAAAACAATCGACTGATTTCACTTAACGCCATCTAGTACGAGACCAAATATGTTTTCTGTCTGTGCTGCCATCTTCATGGCTCTTCAATGTGTAACTATTCGCCATTGGTCCTTCAACGAGGATACAATTATCTTTGTCTACGAAGTGCATACCTTTACTAATAGATGTCTGTCGAATATTCTGTTTTACTCATAAAATATTGAAAAATATTACACGGCTTGTTATAAGCGGCACTCACTATATTTGAAGAAAGTTCCTACTTATTATCTGCAATCAAATCTGTTGAAACATTAAAATATACAACAGCAAAACAAGTTTTTACTTTCTAAATAGTATGACCGACTTCTCTTGTAACACTTTTAATATCTATAAAGTCATATACTTGTTAGGATCACTCATGCTCAACATTTATAACATTATATACAGTCCATGATCGACACAAATTATGTTGTGTTACTGATTTGTAAAAGTAAAATAAAGGCCTGTTACCATCCCACTGCTGGGCATAGGATTCCTCTCTCCTTTTACTTTTTGATAGAAGGGTCGGAGCTAAGAACTACCACGCTTCTGTCGTACTATTGATTTGTCCCTATAAAAAAATTACCTCATTCGGTTAAAGGTATAGTATTTTAAATGCCGCGATGGTTCAATAGCAACAATCAATCTTGAGCAAGGAGATATAAATAAAGTTTTTTACGCTTAACTTCTTCAAGTCTTTGTACAAAGTCTTCAGTAAAATATAACATTTGAAATCAGAAATACTCCTTAAATATGTGTATAGGTGAATCCGCAGGGCTGAATTTGGTATACCTCTAGTATAACTTTGGTAATTCTGTTTCAGTCTCTGTGCTAGAGAAAATCAGTGGCAATATCTACATGATAACAAATCACCAACTTTGTGAAGATACGTACTAGATGCATTCCGTTAGTTTTTAATTTTCTCATACCACACAATTTCATCATCAGCATAGACTGGGTACTCTTTGATGACCTTTATGGTCTTAGAAATAAGTAGTAGATTTTAAACTATCGCGATTCATACTGATTATTATATAAACACACGGGTCACATCGCGTTATAATCGAATTACCTTTACACAAGGTTCGACGTTTCGGCAGAGTTGCATCCACCGTGGTCTCGAACTGACTGGAGCGCCGCGGCGTCTTCGTACCCGAGTACTACAGTCATTATTTTATTCATCTACCCTCAGTTGAACCGCACAATCTATGTAAAATTTGTTGCACACGGATAATATCAGCATGGTGTGTAAAATAATGACTGTAGTACTCCTTAATATATTTGGTCGATAATATAAAAAACCATTGTCATTGTCATTGAGTTGTTGCAAAAGATTAAATGGGTTGACTTTGGAAAAATTGCTATTTATTATTACATAAGTATAAAGGAAAAATATCGTTCGTTTTTATATATATTTTGTCGATAACATGCATGGTGTATAACGATGCCAAACATAACGGGTACGTTGCATACTTCATGTCTAACAATGATTTAGGATCGGCAGACGAGTGGCCCCGCGCATGCGGCAAAACCGCATCGCTTACCCGCCGCGGCCAAATATATCTTGGATATTTCACAGTGACATATGCAAGTGCGCACACAAGGCAACCAGCGGCCAGCTACTAGTACCAACTACTACGTACTGGTCGCCTGGCCACCTGGAATATCGCAGCCAGTTATTCGCCTCGACCAACAAGATTCACAGTTTCGTTATTCGTAGGAAATAGATCACTATGCACGCATTTGTCGCAGCAGCCACGCGTTTTATGGTCTAATGTGTAATCATGGATTATATAGAGTTCTTAATTATACGCCGTGTGGTATCCGGCTGAATAGAATAGTACCATCCTCATTTCTTACCGAGGTGTCGTAAAAGGCGACTAAAGTAAGTCGACCCGCCGTGTGGTATCCGGCTGAGTAGAATAGACCAACCTCCGTCTTACCGAGGCGTCGTAAAATACGACTAAGGTAAGTTCACGTCAGGCAGGAGGCCGGTCGTAAAAACTCAGCCAAATCATGTTAGAGCATGTTTATTACATGTTGTGCCGACCCCACATAGAGTGGGATAAGGGTAGGAGGATGATGATGATAGAGTTGTAATTATGTCATATCGCAATATTTTTTTTCTGAAAAACCTATTCTTCGTTTTCCTAATATTAAAATTGTAGCAAATGTATTCGAAAAAAATTGTGTAATGTTGCATATATTATTAACAAGATTTACCCGCGACTTCGTCCGCGTCATCCTGTTGTCAAATTTCATAAATATTACACCAGCGGATAAGCCGAGGAAACGTAACTGACAAACAGACTTTCGCATTTATAATAGTGTGGATTTATGTAAAAATACAGGCTTTGAAAGAAACAACATCATGAAATTAAATATTTTATTAAACAAAATACATAAGAATAGATTGAGAAATATGGTGAATGCATTTGAGTCATTCTTTTCGAGTCTTTTAACCCTCTCTCCGTTATATAATACCTGTCAGTTAATTTCTTATTAAATAAATGAATACTGATCACAACAAAAAATTATTTGATATTGAATTTCAGATATCAGAAATTGTAGTTATAAAAATTAAAAAATCCAAACAGTACGTTGTGCAAACTAGTGCAGAGATATTTGAACTCATAATTCCATTGATATCAGTTCTCCAATCAAGCATTCAACCGAAACGAATCTGCAACCGCATCGTCGATAGTCATGATATTAGAGAGTGCCCTTATTTGGCTGCAAACTCGTCAGTAGATCTCGGTTGATATTTCGCGGAACTTCTATTACGCCAAGTAGATTTTTTGGTATTACAATATACTTTAGTGAGACCGAAGTGTCATCATATGTATTGCAACACCATTCGAGCCTTTAACATTTTTAGGGCAGCGGATGGAAGGTGAGTTCGGTCTGTGAGTGGGCGAACAAAAGGTTCAGTTGGGAGTCCAATCCAACTTTGAAAACTTTTACCAACTTGGCAGTCGCTTGGCCTGGCTCTTTGCGTACCAATGCCGTCCCCGAAACTTTCATTAGATGCACTTCAGAATCCACTGAACCACCGCCTGTAGTCGCTAATTTCACATGGCATGTTACATCTACTTGAATATATTTATCAACGGCCTTTCCTCGCTTTCCCGGTACATCAACATATTCAGTTTTCTCCTCGATTTGTGGCAAGTCAGCGCGAAACACGGTCGCTTCACCGAGAACACCCTAAGGAACATATAATTTCATAAATAATCGAATCAATGTAGCCATAAAAAACAAATCATAATTTGAAGATGTAATTGTAGACTTATGGATGTAAGCCAATTGCAAAACAAGAAATAATTGTCCTTATGCCAAAGGAAGAACCGCATCCTCACTCACACACATATGAACATGTAGATATTACAAGCAGTTTTGTTAACAAAATATGCTCTATCCCAAAGCGTGTATATCCGCAACGATCTTCTAATAATATCTTGGCATTACTCCAAAAACGATCGAACATAAATAATTAGTCTACACTTACTCCGTTTCCTGTAACTGTGAATTTCATGTCAGGGTGAACAGCGCGCGGTTCCATACCAACACCATCGGGATGGGAGTCCGACCAGAAATAGTTTTCTGGTGCATTTAGCGTGTCAGGCTTGAAAGTAATGCGTTTTCCGTAACCCATTCCAATGGATTGCAGTAATAGACTACGTCCCTCAAACAGGTGATGACGACTATTAGCTGGCTTTACACGATAGTGAAATCCAGGAATGATGCGAGGATCAACATATGTACCTAAAATATAAATATTTTTTTTAAACTTTATACCTTTACCATAATATCCTTCTACAAATGGCATTGTAAGTTGGTATGTGTATAACTTACCAATAACGGGCAGTTCATATCTCTCTAACCCTACAACGGAATACTGGCATGGGATATCTTTAATATCGCTGCCGTTGACTGTGATTCTCCTCGAAGATGATTTAATGCCAGGTTTAAGCTCATATCCCTTCTTCAATTGCTTAATGCCAATAGCAACATTGACAACGCGAGTAACGGCTGCATTTCCTTTTCCTTTCTTAAGAATAGCTACCCCAGTTACAGGTACTAATTTAGTAATGTCATGGTTTTCATACCATTCTACTTTACAAAGTGTATTCACTTTCACCCTTTTTTCTATAGACCCATCTTCTGAAATTTTCTGTTCAAGCTCAATCTGGTTCTTCTATAAAAATAACAATTGACTTTAATAATTATAAAACAATATAGATACTAAATATGTAAAATAATTTTATACAACTGTTTATTACCTGTTGCTGGACCACCTCTAATGTTCCTTGAGGTTCATGATTAGCATCGTAGATAGTGAACTTGTCCCCAATGGCTACTGCTTCAATTTCAAACACAAAGCCCTCTGGACGGGAGTCAGACCAGAAATAATTTGCGTTTTCATTAAGAGTTGAGTTGAAGGGCTCAAATGTCAGTCGTCTTGCGAATCCGCGCCCAATCGATTGCAGTGTGAGAGCCTTGCCACCAAACAAATATCTGGGTTTCACTGATAGTGGAGGAGCATCCAGAGCCTGAAACATTTAAAGAATGATTTATACGGTGCCCCACAAATGAAAGAAAAAAAATTAAATATAGGAACTTTAAAAACAAAACTACAAACTTTTTGCTTTTTGGATTGGAAATTGGATTTCCAAAAAATAACAGTTATATTTTTAATCTTTTTATTTTTTAATCCCAATTAAAATAATAGTACTGTAATGTTATATGTACATACATATGGTAAATACGTTTTTAAATGCTTTTTAGTTATGAAATGAATATGGGGAAAGTAAAATATACAAAATGGCTTAACGCCCTTATGAATGATACTTATGGTTTACCTATAACATGCTGCCGGCCAGAATGTCTGATCGACCTGTCGGGTCTCTGCGAGCGTTCTTGAACTTTGTATTGTGAGCGCCTCACTGGGCGTAGGTCTGAAAAACTGGACGATCCACATACCATCGCCTACAACGGCACACAACCAGTGGCAAATACACGCAAGTCAACAGTGCTTTCGTTGATGATATTTTCATTCTGTAAATGTCAGCAACGGACACCGCCACTCACTGTCTAACATCCCTCTAACCTAATTTCACCCAATATACTTGAATCACTGAACCAGCTATTCAACCCGCAGAATTGAATTTGGACCACCTTTAATTTAAATCGTACAAAACGCGAACAATAAATATACTGAAAAAATACGGCATCTCATAACATTACAGTGTAAGGTTGCCATTACAGTTAATCGCTTAATGTTACCATTGACTATTAAAGTATTCAATATAATACAAAAAGTTGTTTTTTAATAAACGGTTTCTTTATTTGCATTTTATAGTTATATAACAACTATATTCCTAGAGTGTAAGCCACAATACAACTAGACTAGATCTCAAACTTTTTTATATAGATGACAACCTTACTTTTTATAGTGCATCATAAAATTGAACTTGAAAAAACTTAATTATTAATAGGGTTGTGAGCATATGACGTTAAACTTTACGAAGATTCTTCGTTTATTTGATTGCTAGTATTATTTATTCATTTTAAAAAATGTAAATATTGTTGAAGCAACTCAAAAAGAAATTTCGTATAGTTTTTTTAACATTTTCGCAAGATTACTTTGGAAAGAAAACTCACCATCCTCCAGTATTCTGAAAAGATAAATCTTGCAAAAACTTCTCATATGCTCACTAAACCAGAAACCTTCTAAATATGTATAACTACACATGAAAGAAATATAGTGCGGAAACTTTATATCAAACAAGTATGAACAACCGTGGGGTATATTTTGCACAACATGTTAAGAGAAGGCCGTTTCCTCAAAGTCCGAAATGCAATTCATCAAGGGTACTTTATACATAGCTGTTTCTTTCGCGGCTCAATAAGAAAAATTTTGCCCCGTAACTAATATGGATCTTCGTAGTTTTTCTTTCTCAAAGTTGATAAGCGTCACATTCATGGTACAAAAGCTGATCGCCTTAAACTATCCACAAGTCGATGATGAAACCACAATGGACGAAATGAGTTAAAGAATCGTTGTATTCCAAAATAGGATTATAATAAAGATAGTTAGTAATCATTTAATGATTATCCGAAATGTGGAAGATTGCTTTTCTACTATTATTATAAATAGAGCAATCATCAACACTTCTTAAAACAATAGCAAAGCAAACAACGACATCTCTAACTTACAAAAAGTTATGACGAACATTTTTGAATAATTCATATGAATTTCTCATCTCACCTGCATAGGTCTGATTTTATATCTGAAGCCAGTCCTGACTCGGGGATCGATATAAACTCCGATGACGGGCATTTGATGCGGCGCTGGCGCGGGAACGCGATACACGGCGGGAACATCTCCCAGAGTACTAGCGTCCAGTAAAACCTCCTTTTCGTATACGCTTCCAGTCCAAAGAGGTTGCGCTACTATTTCAGGTTGGTCCTGAAAATAGTTAATAGATTCAAAAATCTCATCGGATATTTAAATCTGTATATAAATTCCTAACCTTTACGATGCCTAAACATAAACACTCCAAGCAATTACAGTCACATTCTTCACACATAAGTGTTTTCAACATTTTGTAATTTATTTTTATTACAAAATTAGAATAAGTGACCGAACTGCACGCCCCACTCACTAAGAATAAAGAAAGTTAACCAACATCGCAGTTTGGCAAACGTACATATGTATATCTATTACAAAACTGTTTTCAAAAATGATGCCAAGATAATTTGATTCGTACATGACATTGTTATGACAGATATACGTAATTCCACATCATTGTATTGAACAAGAAAGCCATTCTGAAGAATAAAATAGGCAAGATAAATCATATTCAAATTTTTGTAAATACATATATTATAACAATTTATAAAGAAATTAAAACAAAATGACATTAGAAAACTATGTTAATGTCTAAACTAATATGCTTCAAATGGAATAAGTACTCGGCAATGACACAAAAACATTGTCATTAATACCTCAAGGACTCAATTATACTAAATATAATACAACGTACAAATACAAATTTCTATTCGCGTTCAAATACTCATATATCTCGATTTGTCTAGAGACCAAAGTCCAACCAGAAGAATGCGAGATTTATTTTTACTCTGGCCTACGCTTTTTTTTATATAGTCTACAGTGCGCCTACTTTTACCGTAGGACGGAAGGTCTGTGTATCTTACAAATTTTTGTTTATTTATACTAACTACATTCGCTCGCGCTCATTTATAAATATTTATTTATTTATAACTTTATTGCACTTACACATTAATTCTTACAAAATTACAAAAGAACTTAATAACCTTATGTATATGTACAAAGGGCGGTATCATAATCTCTTCCAGGCAACCCTTGTAATAGGATACTACGAAAGAACGTAGCGAATATGCAAAAAGAAAACGTACTAAATCTACTTGCATATCTATATTTATATACATATAGATAGAGAAATAGTCATATCAAATAATAAATGATAAATAATAAATGTCAATAAAATTTAACTTTATAGAACAAGTTATAGTTGGTATAATTTAATAATGTGCTTGACTGACTAACTTAATTGATTTCACTTCTGATGGTAAATGAAACCTCAGAAGAACATAGAAAGGGAACTATTATCGGTTTCTAAACGGAATCATAGCGAAACAATAAATTATGTAGCGGTAAGGTTTAGCAGATAGAGTGGTAAGTAATCTCAGACGAAAACGTCTAAACCAGACTAGACAAGCTTAAAAAAAAATTTACATATCGGAAATCGAACCCGGGAGCTCCAGTTATAAAGAACACCAACAACTGCGCAGCGGCGATCGTAAACTTTATTGAGAATTTTATATTTAAAATAATTATTTGTTATAAGTAAAGAAATAGGGTTGACCGTTGCGATACTTATCAAAAACCTTACTATTGTGTTGGATAATGTTATTGACCTTACTTATGCAAATAATGAACACTGAAGCAGAACAAATTTTCTATTAACTCGAAGGTTCGACTCAAAGACCGTCTAGCCGAAGCCAGCTCTATTACGCTAGATTTATTAGTTTGTTACAACATGTTTCGTAATGTCTAGACGTAGAAGCTTGAGTTGTGACGAAACTAATGGTCTTTGTAAATAGTTAACATACCTTTGAAATCCACAAGTAATGATGTTAATAAATATTAATGAAGCATGAAGTTAAGGATAAAATAGACGTCACAAACAAAAATTACAGATTTTGTTGCTATAATCAGCGATTAGAAAAAATCTATGTAATTTTAAAAGTAGACTGTAGTATCTTTGATAACTTAAAGCAAATTAATTCTTTATTTTTTATGTTAAGGAACTCAGCGAAGTAACGCCTAATTATATAAATAAACGTAACTTTACGGGTTTTGTTTATTTCTTACTACCCATATCATTAAAATGGAAACTGCCATTATTCATGTCTCATAAAAATTGCAGGCGGAAAAATCATAAGCTCCAAAGCTCAAATATGGCTTATTTACTAATAATTAGGACTTCAATAACTTTCGTTGCTATCAAGAGTGTGAGAATTTGAGATAATATCAGCAGATATCATCAGCTGCGTTTTTCAAAATATTTCATGTGTTATTTATAGAGACCAATTCGTTATTAATAAAATGTTAAAATTATATCAAACAAATATACTTACTCTTACTTCCACTTCAGAAAAAGCCTCCTCTCCGTCGCTTTCATAATCGCTAGGAGCCGAAATTAAGCTTTTCGGAGTACCATCAAGTTCCTAAAAAACAAAAGCATTATGTAACTTATACACATTATACATTTATATTTTTTTTAAAAAGAAATAGGGTAAATTAATTCTTAAATTAATTCTTAAGTCCAATTCGCGTCCTCGCGTCCCAGTATTTATTTATTCAAATTTTCTGCACTGATTTATGCTATAAGGCATCCTCTTGTTGGTATGTTTAAACTCTACTGAAATAAATCGACGCAAAAATCAATTTCTCTTAACAACGGGTAATTACTAAAATGTCATATACTAGCTGACTTGACGAACTTCGTGCCGCCATTTTGATTTATTTATTTTTTTTAAATTTCCTACAAACCTTCTATTAACTAAACAATCACCTAAAAGATAGATTTATCTAATGTGGCGCAGTCGTTTGGAAATTATGCACGTACAAATATTTAATTGATTCATATATTTATATAGATGTTCTTATTACATACTTAATAAAATATAAACAACAGGCTACTTTAATAATGAATTCATTAGATCAAGGATTTTCTTAATAGATACTAAGAAGTAATTAAGACGTTCATGACATGTGGTTAATCAAGAGTCAATCATGTTTACAACAGAGATAACGGTTAACGATTGAAAAAGGAGGTCAGGTTTTAACCCAAGATAAACTCTTAGCAGCCCTTGAGTGGAAAATATGGCCAAAGTTCAAAAAATTTAAAAAAAGCAAGGGCGAAGCTGTTGTTATCTTAAGTAGCCATACATAAATTTTTAGCATATACGATCAAATTGCAAATATTAAATTAAGCAGTGATTATTATGAGTCATACATTTTCCATTTAAAAATATTCCATTATATTCGCTTACACAGCCGTAAGAAGGGCAAAGTTATTGGGCAAGGTCGGCATGGTTGTATTGAGTCAACTTGACTTACTGTTGGACAACCTTAAATATTTCAGTTCATAGTATATGTTTCCGAGTATTTTAAAAGAGTTTAATTATTTATTTACATCTACATTTTTTTGTTCTCTTTTAATGTTCTTGTAATGTTGGCATAACTGCAATATAGTTAAATAAGGTACCTCTCCAAGGAGTCCATATTAATATTATAAATGTAACAGCCTGTGTGTTAAGCATTCACGGCTAATGCGCTAGACCTAATTTTTATATACTAATTAAATTTTAATTTGAAAAAAAAAATTGATACTTAAATACTTAAGTTAGCGTAAACGAAGTAAGGGGTATAGTATATCAATATTTCCGGCCTATTATAATATATTTATAACGCCTTCCATTCATAAAAATAATTATCAGTCAATTAGAGTATTTTATTAACTTTTAATTTTATTATCCTAAACACTTAACATAAGCAACCAAGTTTACAATTGTAGTAGATTATTAATCGGTTAATAATCTACTTCAATAAAATTCACATCAATATCAATAACCTATGATACACTAAGTTACAGATAAAGCTGCATAAATATCTCATACCAATCAATAATAGAAACCGATTTTTAGACTTTATAGATCTGTAACAATTATTTCAATTTTATGGACAAACATAATTCCGTTTTTGCAGCATAAAGTATTACCAGGCCAAAAAACCTTTTATAAAGTGGAATATTTTTTTTAAAGTTATTTTTAGCAAGACTGATTAATGATAAAAGCGAAAATAAATACTTTGTTTCTACTGTTTATATTCAGATTTTTCCCGTATCAGACAACAAACTTACAAGATTCATTATTAAAATAAATCTAATTTGGTTTTTTTTGCGAAATTAAGGATATTTACCTGAGCTGAAGGTAATGTCTCAACAAGAGCCGGTTCCACGTCTATGGCAGTAGAGGTGCCAGCAAGACGAGCCCTCGTAAGATTCCATAGACGACGTAGAGCCAATGGAGTTTCCTCCACTTGCAATTCCATGACTGGACTGGACATCATTTTCGCAACTTTAACTCTTATGTATCCTGTTGTAAAGAAGAAGCAATATTTTAAATTAGTTTTCAAACATTTCTTTACTTTGTTTTATGCAACTCTAGGATACTTTACAAATGCGATGCAATATAGCAACACTGAGTTCGTTTACAAAAATGCAGTAAAATCTTAATTAAAAAAATGGCATTCCGTTCATTGTAATCCCTTGACAACGGGTAGATCAATTTGTAAATAGAATATATTATCTTATATTCCTTGAACTTAAAAAAAGGCTTTTTGAAAAAGAAAACATGGATAACTTATCGCGTTTTTTTAAATTGACAGAACTTGTTACTGAACAACGTTTATCGATTACCTATCGCTCAATTAGTTACTAACATTTACTTAAATAAGTATGGTTATTAAAGTGGCAATAACTTTAATAAATAATAATTAAAAATAACTTAAAAATGCAACAAATTTAATATGACACCACGTTACGCGAAACTTCACAACCTGTTGTTGAAATTATAGAAAATTAACCTAATGAATATAAGCTGTGGTAGCCTAGCGGTATTACCGTGTGACTCTTTCGAGGAGGTCACGGGTTCAAACCCGAGCAGACACCAATGGGTTTTTTTGTTAAAATTTATGTGTCTAATTGATAATTGCAATTTATCACACGGTTTTCGGTGAAGGAAAACATCGTGAGGAAACCTGCATATCTCTAGAGAATTCTAGAGATATGAGTAACCTACCAATCCACATTGGAGCAGCATGGTAGGTCTTAGCTCCAAACCTACTCCCCAAAAACAGAGAGAGAACGCCTATTCTCAGCAGTGCTAGTACTAATTCATAATCATAAACTAATGAGAAAATAATACAGGACTTGATATTTGCATGAAATATTAAATTCAGAACGATAAATTCAAAAATCGTAAACAACCAGATTTCGCTTTTCTTTCAAAATTGAAACAGTTGTACTTAAACAAATACAAAATTTTAAGCATCTATAACTTCTAAAGTAACAATTAAGATTTTATTCATTGAAGAAAATAAGCTACTGTCGTGGAAAGGTTCGTACTAAAAAGATAAAGTTGCATAATAATCTATGGGACTTTCAAACTAGACTTTTAAGAGAACAGTTTTGCATTCACGTAACTTGGCTTGATCAAGTATGTCAAAAATCTGGCACACCGTTTTAACATCATTAACTTCTCCAACTTTTTACTTTAAAGAGCAATATGTCACCAATTTTTATTTTTTAAAAGTTTTTTTAAATAATTTAGCTACTGTTGTATTTAAAAATTAACGCTTTCGCTTTCGTTAAAATTTAAAATTCTACCCAATAAAAACGCTTTGGAAATCAGATAAATCAGTTATTTTCAAACTAATTTATTTAAATAATTAATTTCATTCCGTTTATATTTTTTTACACTTAAAAACAAATATCGATAGTATTGTTGGATATTTAATTGCATATTTGCAGTCAATAGACGTAAGAAAGTATTATAATAAAGTCCTAACGTCTAGTCAGCAAATGCGGTTGTAAGAGAAAGCGTTGGCAGTTGCATATACGGCGGCCATTTGCTGTGACTTCCATTTCATTTGCCAGAACAATCTATTTTCAAAATTTCAGTACATTGTTTTTTATATAAAACCAAACTTTTCTTTTACGTTTCTATTGATTAATATTGCTATTTTAGTGGTCCATAATTTCTTTAAAATGCTTACCCTCAACGAAATTAAAATTCAGAAAACTTGTTCTCAGTCGTGAAATGTAGGATTTGTCTGTGTTAGATTCAGTGAAAATTGTTAATCAGCAACATAAAATGTTTGAACACAACTGCGGACGTCTCACACGATGATTTTCAGCAAACGTCTAAGATCGCAACTCGAACACGACTGAGGGTTAATGCAACGAATGAGGTATTTTAAACTTGAGTAATCGGTCCTCCCCAGCCGCTGCCTGCGTGTGAATAAGATGGCGCTATATTCCAAAAAGAGACAGAAGCATGAACACGCAGGGTCTGCGTGATAAGTCACGCACACATATTTAACCCGGGTGTTACGCATGCGTTTCCAACGTATCAATAGATACGTCCCAAAAGGCCAGAACAAAACTCTACATCTAGACTCTTTTAAGTATTCAGGAAAGAGAGTGCTAACTTGTCAACTTCGATTGAGTCACGGGGATTTTTTTAGTTTAAACTGGTTTTTATTATATTTACTTATTTGCGGAATAGTGATAACTGAACACGCGTTCAATGTGATATTTCATGACTTACAGTTTATTATGTTTACAAATAACAAATATCTTTACAAATATGTAAAAAAGCTTGTAAGGTTGTTTCAAGCTAACAACACAACAATTTGAATTTGTTTATTATTAATAAAGCCAAGGGTGACCTAAAAAGTACTATTTCAGTACTGAAACGAGACAAGGAAAAATGGGATAAATTAATTATAAAACAACCACACAACAAGCGATACTAATAATCAAGCATAAATGTTTATTATTAAAGAAAAATATTATTAAAGAAGCTTAAAAAATGTTTTTAAGCTAATTTTTTTAGGAATTACTACACTGAAAAACTGTTTCAGATATTTATTTTTAATACGGAAATGAGCTCCGATTCCTTATCAAAATAAATTATAATACTTAACATATTCTAAAATAAACATTTATAATGCCATAAAAAAATTACAAAAACTACGAGTGTAAATGATAAACATTGAATGAATTAAATAAACAATGAACTTAACATAAATATAAATTATTAAAATAGTGTAAATAATGAAGCCAAGTAAATAAGCCGTGTGGTATCTGGCTAAGTAGAATAGTACCACCATGATTTCCTACCGAGGTGTCGTAAAAGGTGACTAAAGTAAGTCGACCCGCCGTGTGGTATCCGGCTGAGTAGAATAGACCAAACTCATTTCTTTCCGAGGTGTCGTAAAAGGCGACTAAGGCAAGTTGACCCACCGTGTGGTATCCAGTTTAGTAGAATAGACCACCATCCTTCTTACCAAGGTGTTGTAAAATACGACTAAGGTAAGTTGACGTCAGGCAGGCGGCCGGTCGTAAAAACCCAGCCAAATCATGTTACAGCATGTTTATAACATGTTGTGCCGACCCCACTTAAGAGTGGGTTATATAATGAAGTCAAGTAAATAAACTAAATAAATTGAAATGGAATATGTGATAAGTTCGTTTAACTATTATTCGAACATAAAGATTTAAAACCAGAAGGAATGAAAGGAAGGAAGGAAGGGAACGGTAAATTTTTACGGAAATTGGTTTACTGATATTAGAGATAGGCCAGCACAAAGGACAACGTTCTATACAGAAGGTTATATGATGCAACATCTTTTGAAGGTAGAGCAGTGTAAAGCCAATTTTTTTAAAACGTGTAACATAATGGATACCATAAATTGTATCCTAGTATTCTTTAAAATTACCCAAAAAATAAATATTTATCTTTATTTAATATTTAATTGAGTTAATCTTGTATATATATATACTGAATTTTGAAAACCGCTCCAAAGATTTTCATGTAACTTATATGTAGAGGGTTTCGGGGGCGATAAAATTAATTTATTAATTTAAAAATGTCGTTTTATCCCTGTTTTCAGCCATTGAAAAACTGCTGAAATAGTAATAGAATAAAAAGGTTAATTGTGCCGTCATTGGCAACGTTGTAATAGCTGAGTGGGGAACGGGCGGATTAAAGAAGTAAAATAACCCGGGAAGATATCACTTTTATTTTTTTCATCATCATCTTCCTGCCCTTATCCCACTCAAAGTAGGGTCGGCACAACATGTCATAAACTTGTTGTCACATGATTTGGCTATGTATTTTACGACCGGCAGCCTGCCTGACATCAACTTACTATAGTCGTATTTTACGACACCTCGGTAAGAAAATCACTTCTATTTTTTTATTTTCCTATTTACTTTTGTTTATTTTTTTATATCTTCTAATAAAATTACTCAGTCACTCAGGTAGTACAATTTACACAACAATATTAATGTGATAAATTTATATTTAAAAAAAAAAACATTTTATCAAATACCTATGACCTACTATTACATATTTAATTTTTATTAAGTAATGTAAATCATTTATCAATGGCCTCATTAACTAATAACGATTTAAGATTAATTTAATGGAGCAATATTTTTTAGTAGCACTATTGTATTTTGGATATCTGCAAAAAGCGCCTAATTCTATAAGTTAATATAACTTTATATACCAATAGGAGTACGTACACTTTGGAAAGTTCCCGCAACGCATAGAACTCGTATTTCGCACATGCGAAAATGCAGTGTATCTCTTTGAAACGAATTAATGACTCGTGAAATGTTATTTCACTGAATTAATGAGTAAATTTATTTATTCTTTAGCAATATTTCATCATCCTTCTGCCCTTATCCCACTCTAAGTGGGGTCGGCACAACACGTTATAAACACGTTGTTACATGATTTGGCTACGTATTTTACGACCGGCCGCCTGCCTGACGTCAAGTTACCTTAGTCGTACCCTACGACACCTCGGCAAGAAAGAGGGTGATCTATTCCACTTAACAGGATACAACACGGTGGGTCCACTTACCTTAGTCGCCTTTTACGACACCTCGGTACGAAATGAGGGTGGTCTTTTCTTCACAGCCGGATAATACACAGCGGGTCGCTTTACCTTAGTCCCCTTTTACAAAACCTCAGTAAGTGATGAGGGTGTTCTATTCTACTAAGTCAGATACCACACGACTTATTCTTTAGCAATATCTATTGCAGGAAACTTTCATAATTCTTAGCTAAAATTATATTATTTATTTCATTTCAACAATGGCACTTAATATATAATACAGACACATTTCTAAGGAGAGGAAACGAACAAAAATGCATGACATTTTAACGTCATTCTGTTAAGAATTCTATTGTCTAAAGATTACATACATATATACATACATACATACGTAATATTTTTAACTCAATGCTTGTGGTAAAATGACGGAATACCTTACATTCTCGCTACTTATATAAGACAGTTGAAATGACCTGAATATAAAAATCTATTCACGCGATCGACTTACTGCTGGGCAATAAGTAACGGCCTGTTACTATCCCACTGCTGGGCATAGGCCTCCTCTCTCTGCTTTAGAGAGAAGGGTTAGAGTTATTACCCACCACGCTGCTCCAATGCGATTGGTAGGTTACACATTCCCCCAGAATTCTCCAGAGACATGCATGTTTCCTTACGACGTTTTCCTTACATATCCTTCCTTCCAATGTGCCATTTAACTGGTTTCTCTATATGTTTTTTTTTTTTTTTTTTTCGGACACTAACTAAGGCTGTTAGCCATGAAGGCTTTGACAGCGTCACCGGGAGAGTGGGCGAGCGCAGAAGCATCGCCGGGGGTGAAGTACTAGGAGAGCGGGTCTCGAAAGAGGCCCGCAGCATCCTGGGAGCGTCGCCTTAAGGGTGCCTCCCGTGAGGCCGAACCTCGGCTTAAAGCGACGCGCTGTGGAGGACTATTGTCGGACTGTGGAAGAGTCCTATTGTCATAACGGTCGGGGTTGGACGCCCCTTCCGCTAGACGTGAGAAATCGGGGACCTCGCCTTCGCCGGCGAAGGCGCTGTGTGTGTATGTGTGTGAAGTGTTTGGCGTTGGCGATCGTAAGATGATCGTCAGGGTCGTATAGAACGCTCCTAGGGCGCCTATAGTTTTTAGCTCTGAACTTATTTTCATAGCATTTGTATCGGACCATTTTTGAAATGAGCGGGTTCGGGTGCGCCTCTGCCTTTTCAAAATATTTCTTCGAGAAACATTTGAATAGGTTGGCTATGGAGGGGAGACCTAGATCTCTATGTAGGTCCACGTTTCGCATGTACCATGGACAGCCGGAGGCTATACGCGTGAATTTATTTTGCAAGCGCTGCAAGACATTTAGTCGATAAGGACGTACATGCGCGAACGTAACGCACCCATAGGACATTATCGGTCTTATGCAAGCTTTGTAAAGCGTCACTTTGTTACGAAGTGACATTTTACTCTTCTTGCATAACATCGGATAGAGACGACCCAACGCATACGCTGCCCTGTTACGGACTACGCGTATGTGTTTGGCGAAGGAGAGAGTAGGTTGGAGGATTACCCCGAGGTATTTGATCTCTTCCTGCCACTGTATTTCCCTGTTGTGTATTGTTATACACTTCAGGGGGTGGGGGGACCGAGCGCCTGGCTTGTTAAAGAACATGGCCGCGCTCTTATCCGGATTGATGGCTATTCTCCATTGAGCAAACCACCTCTCGAGGTTGTCTACTTCTGCTTGGAGACGTTTGACTATTAGGTCTTTTTTAATCAAAGACGTGAAGAGGGCAGTGTCGTCAGCGTATAGGGCTAACGACGAAACCATTTTGTTGTGAGGGATGTCGCTCGTGTAGAGCGAATAGAGGTATGGTGCGAGCACCGAACCTTGGGGAACTCCAGCACGAATCGGTCGACTGGATGATAGAGTACCGTCTAATCGGTATCTGAAGGTACGACCTGTTAGGTAGTTCCGTAAGAGCCTTACGAGACTATCCGGTAATTTTAAAAAAATTATCCCTTGCCTTTTTAAACTCCCTTTTTCCCTACTGCCTATATATAAGAGAGAATTAAAAAAAAAATTTAAAGTAAATGGACGAAAATACTTTGATTACGCACGAGATACCAACACCGCAGGTTAAATTAAGATTTTATGCAGCACAAGCGCCATGAAATACCAGCCCGATGATGCACTCGCTTCTTACAGATCTCAGTTTAAAAATAGAAAATCGTACTTTCCATATCTTTAAAGTTATCTTATCTTATGTACTTTTCCCATCAAGCTCGAGTCATTTAAGTACCGTAAACTCCTACAATAAAGTGAAAAAGCCCGTTTTTAGTACCCTGCGATATTAATGAACATGTTTTATCTCTAGATCACAAATATAGATACTTCATTCTATTTTAAAAAAAAAATTTTTTATCTAAGAAACTAGTCAGATAGAAAAGGGTTTAGATTTTAAACATATGATGATATATGGCTCCTAAACCTTGGTCACTAAATATGGACCTTATAAGAAAGCTGAGAGTCGCTCAGGGGGCTATGGAATGAGTTATGCTCGGAGTATCTCTGCGTGATCAAATCAGAAATGAGATCCGAAGAAGGAAGTGTCAGATAAAGCTATGGCTGGCCCGTGGGCGCAGTGGGTACTGACCCTACCTTCAGCTCAGCGGGTCGTGATTCCCGCCGAGGGCCAACATTTTCTATAAATGAAATTCTTGGTCATTGAGCCTGGGTGTATATTTGTATTTAAGTATGTATTTAAAAATATATAAGTATATAGTCACCAGTTGTCTGTCTACCATAACACAAGTATTAAGTTAGTTATTATGGGGACGGACGACCGTGTATATAAGTGTATAAAAAAAGGCCAACGAGACGAGAAGCTGAACTGGTAAAGTGCGGGGCACATAGTTCGAAGAAGCGATGGTCGTTGGGGTCTCTAGGTAATTGAGTGGCGACATCGCACTGGAAAACGTAATATAGGTAGAACTCCCACTAGCTGGACAGATTTCCTCAACATAATCGCGGGGAGTCGCTGAATCCAATTGAAAGTCCTTGGAAGAGACGTATGTCCACCAGATGTCTATTGGTCGCCGAGAGAAAAAGAGAGAATACAAGAGATTAAAATCAAGATTAATTTTACGACTGGTTTAATTAGCTCTACTAATCTTAAGATAATGACACAACCCTTAATCAGCTTTACAATATGCCCTAATTTTTTTTTCAAACATACAAAAGAATTTGGCTGATAGTTCTAATCGATTTCTATAGTATTTAAATATTTAGGTACAACTCATTAGATATTGTTAGGAATCGCCGTCTTAAGGAAAATATTATAAAAGTACCTTTAATGTATAATATAAAAACTCCACTTTATATAAAGTTTCCAATCGTAAGCAAATAATCAAGCCATGGATAACTCCTGGGTTGTTGATATATAAAGAATCGAGACAAACTACACTATAAGGCAAAAAAGTCACCTACTAATATTGTACTCTCAACAACTTACAGGAGATATAGGAACTTTTGTAACGGTTTACTTAAAAAGGTCAAAGCCGCGTATGATAACACAGAACTACATAAAGCTAAAGGAGACATTAAAAAAAGCTGGAATATTCTTAAAAATATCACTGATCTTAATAGGTGTAGGATTAATGATACAGATACTAATTTAAGTAAAATGAAAAAAGGCACAATGGAATCTATGAATTATATTAATAAATATTTCTCAAGTATAGGTGAATCTTTAGCAAATAAAAAAACGTCGCAAAACAATATGAGCTCGCGGCAGCCTGGTCAAAGTACTTCAAGACGTTTTTTAAACTCTATGGCGTTATTAGATACTGATTGTAAAGAGATAGAATCAATAATTATGAATCTTAAAACTGATTGTGCAACTGGTATAGATGGTATTCCTTCGAAAATACTTAAAACAAACGCCAAATTATTAGCACCTATTATATCACACATATGTAATATTAGTTTTCAAAATGGAATTTTCCCGGAATTATTTAAAAAGGCGCTTATTAAGCCTATACATAAGGGTGGAGACAAAGACAATATTACGAACTATCGGCCTATTTCTATTTTACCTGCTCTTTCAAACGTTTTGGAAAAATTATTAAACAGTAGATTAATTTCATTTCTTGACAAAATTAACTTCTTTTCCGATAATCAATTCGGATTTTTAGCCGGTAAATCAACAGAATGCGCAGTACATAAACTTACCGATTTTATCGTTCGCAAATTAGACCGTAAACAAAAGTGTGTAGGGATTTTTTTAGACTTAACAAAAGCTTTCGATACTGTCTCTGTCACCACCCTTACACATAAACTGGAGAATATAGGAGTTAGAGGTGGTCCACTAAATATATTTGTAGACTATTTGACTAATAGGACTCAACAAGTTAAAGTAGGTGAAGCAATAAGCAGTCCTGTTACTTTGTCTAGTCTAACTTGCGGAATCCCGCAAGGCAGCATACTTGGTCCGACCCTATTTTTAATTTACGTGAATGACCTATGTAATCTGAATTTTGCTAATGGTAAATTAGTGGCTTACGCAGATGATATTACTTTATTGTTTTACGGGAATAACTGGACAGAAGTAGTAAACCACGCTGAAATTGGTATAAATAAAATAATGCAATTTTTAAAAGAGAATCAGTTGACATTAAATCTAAAAAAAACAAAATACATTTCATTTTCTAAACTTAAAAATGATCAACCATCAGGAGTTGTGAAGATAAAAGTACTTGATAATGACATAAGAGAGTCTGTAACACAAAAAACTTTATACACAGAAATAGAAAGAGTGTCAGTTGTTAAATATCTTGGCATATTGATTGATTCTCAATTGAGCTGGAAATCGCACATAATTTCATTGGCGTCTAAGGTTAGGAGCCTAACAGTTATATTCAAAAAAATTAGACATCTAACTGATAAAAAATTACTTAAGTCATTAATAAGTTATTGCATAATTGCCTAGGGGGGAACATTTAAGACTCATATATTACAGGTAGAAAGGTCGCAAAGAATTTTATTAAAAGTTATGTTGAGAGAACCTTATACTTTTGGTACTGATAACCTTTATTCTGAGCTTGAGGTGCTATCTGTGAGAAGGCTTTTTATATTTAAAGCTATCCTTTATATGCATTCCAATAATATTAATTTTAATGAAAGCATAGTTAGAAATAAAACAATAGTACGACCAATATCAGTGGGAAAATTTAATACAGCTTTTGCCCAAAGATTTTTATGTTTTTTAGGACCTATACTTTATAATAAAATAAACAAGATAATAAACATCTACAGTCAGACTCGGGAAAAGTCAAAAAAGTCACTTAGGAAATACCTGCTAACGCTTGGCTATACTGCTAGTGAAGACCTATTAATAATAAAAAAATAAATAACACACACACACACACACACACACATCCACACACACACAACACACCTAACACACACAACACACCCAAATACACACAACACACACACTTACTAACATATTATCTTACAGACACATATACTTGCATGGAATTGCGATAAATTTTGTCTGCTTGTTTTTGTTTTTGTATTTTTTATTTTTTGCCTAATTTATAACTCTTAACTTTAATTATTACTTTTAAATAACTCCTTATCAGAATTTAATATGTGATGATTGGGAAGTCTCAGCACTTGTAACACAGGTATTTCCTAGCACAAGTGTTGACAAACCCTTTTCCGAATTACTCTGTGATAAATAATTATATTATTAGAATAAGGAAATTGTATTTATATCTTACATATTTTGTTAACAAATAAATAAATAAATAAATAATAAATAATCGAGTGGTTTAATTAGGTGCTCTACTAATCTTAAGATAATGACACAAACCTAAATCAGCTTTACAATATGCCCAAATTTCAAACACAAAAGAATTTGGCTGATAGGTCTAATCGATTTCTACAGTATTTAAATATTTAGGTACAACTCATTAGATATTGTTAGGAATCGCCGTCTTAAGGAAAATATTATAAAAGTACCATTAATGTGTAATGATATTAGTAACCGTTAAATATGTTTACTTAATTATAACATTTTCTTTGAATCTCGATATAATTAATGAGTGGAGGTATAAAAGGTAAACAACTAACAGTATTTTTAAATTTGACCTAATTTTATAATCTCTGACGCATTTCGAATAATAATTCATACAAATATCAACAGAAATAGTTTATTACCAACACAGACAAGTAATCATTAGCTAAAGCAATCTATCATATTTTTAGTCATAAAAAACAAGAGGTCAGAACTTATTAACCACATTTTAAACTGGCAATACATTGTAAGCTCTGTAGGCTTTTATAGTGTAACTCATTGGAATAAGTAAAGGCAGAAGCATCGTCGAAGGTGCAATATGCATGGAGTAGCGCCCAGTACAGAAGCTTCTTAGCTTCCTTGAACGTAGACCACCTTGTAAGCCACATTTAGGACCATATATTCATAAATGGACACAAACATTTTCTTACAATCACTAAGTCTGTTACACAAGGCATATTATTAAAATTCCCCTTTGATATATTTCTTCGATACAAATATGCCTTAATAAAATTAATTATTATAAAAACAATATCTTATATGAAAATTAACGAACAGAAAGTAACAACAGTCTTTGGGCCGTTATCTAGATCCTATTATGCTAAAGCCGTTTTATGCCGTTCCAATTAAGAAATAAATAATATCCATGATTAATTAGTTAATATACTACAATAAAGATCCTTTTATACACATTCATTATAAATGATTACTATAAGTAGCGTAATTACCATGTACTCAAAATGGAGTATAACTGAACTGTTTATTGATAATAAATAAGAGGCTGCAGATATGTATTCATCATCATCCTGCCCTATCCGACTCCAATTAACTAGCCAAATCATGTAACAACATGTTTTGTTACATGATTTAGCTACGTATTTTACGCCCGGCCGCCTGCCTGACGTCAAATTACCTTAGTATTTTACGACACCTCGGTAAAGAAGAGGCTGGTCTATTCTACTCAACCGGATACCACACAGCGGGTTGACTTACCTTAGTCGCCATTACAACAACTCGGTAAGAAGTTTTAAAATACCTATATTATAGACCTAATTGTCCGCCGTGTGGTATCCGGCTGAGTAGAATAGACCAACCTCATTTCTTACCGAGGTGTCGTAAAAGGCGACTAAGGTAAGTTAACCCACCGTGTGGTATCCGGTTTAGTAGAATAGACCACCCTCTTTCTTACCGAGGTGTCGTAAAATACGACTGAGGTAAGTTGACGTCAGGCAGGCGGCCGGTCGTAAAAACGCAGCCAAATCATGTGACAGCATGTTTATAACATGTTGTGCCGACCCCACTTAGAGTGGGAAAGGGCAGGAAGATGATGATATAGACCTAATTGTATAGTAAAGATTGTTAAAAATATGTCACTTTAATATACGGACGAATGTATGGACCAGAGCAACATAGACACATAAGTGACTCAGTTCTTTAAATGAGAAAAAAAAAATATTGTGACAATAGAAGAATCATTTAGTACCTGGTATGGTTATTCTCACAAATATATTCTATAGAAAATTAGTACGGTCATTTCTTTTCCGGGGATGATATCCCCAAAACATACCTGACTTAACAAGAAGCCGGGCTACCTGGAATTTATCAGTTTGTGCCGATCGTAATGCGTCTCCTCCGCGCTTTCGAACGTTATAATTCTAAAATACAAACTATGAAGTTTGACATTCATTTAGTTTTCCTGAATGGGTTTCCGCTGAGCCCTCACCTTGAATGTATTTGATAATTTACAGAGCTATCAATGGCTGAAATACATCGTTAAAACATGTTCGCCATGCGTGACGGACAGTTTGACAATGTTAATAAAATTGCTTACTAGACTTATCTATACATACTGCAAATTTATTTTAGGATATTGTGTGGATAATAAAATTAACGTAAAAGTTCTTTGAAGTAGATTAAATTATAGTAAAAAAATTTGAATGCGGCGCTTGAATTTTAGAATGTTATGTATCATCATCTTCCTGCCCTTATCCCACTCTAGGAGGGGTCGGCATATGTTATAAACATGCTGTCACATGATTGGGCTGCGTTTTTACGTCCGGCCGCCTGCCTGACGTCAACTTACCTTAATCGTATTATACAACACCTCGCTAAGAAAGAGGGTGGTCTATTCTACTTAACCGGATACCATACGGTGAGTCAACTTACCTTAGTCGCCTTTTACGACACCTCGGTAAGAAACGAGGGTGGTCTATTCTACTCAGCCGGATACCACACGGCGGGTCGACTTACCTTAGTCGCCTTTTACGACACCTCGGTAAGAAAAGAGGGTGGTACTAGTCAATTCAGCCGGATACCACACGGCGTAATAACATAACAAAAATAAAGAAGTTAAACTGAACTTATAGCCAATTGTAATACCAGGAATATTCTAAGCAAATAAAAACATAAAGCATCATAACTTCATAAGCATTGAAGATCATGTTATATACCTATGATTGTTTCAAAGAGTAATCTTATATTCAATACACAGAACGTATCATTTTACAACTACACGACGATTATATACAGCAAGCTGAAACATTCAACATCCGTATTTTATAAACACACCTTGATAATTTAAGCTTCTCTACAATTACATGAAACATTTGGTTATGAGTATTGCAGCGTTTGCGGTATAACTTTATCTAAATGTTGACGTAGATTCTCCTGAATTAACTTCACTAGTTTAGATTTAACTGGTTTTAAATATCGCATTAAATTCTACTTTTGTTCAGTAAACATATTTTTTTGTTATCTGTATTTACCTAACTTTAAAACTATTGTGAGATCTATATTGAGTTTTAATAAGTGTAAATCATTGTTCTTCCCTTATACCGCTCTAAGTGGGGTCGGCAAAACATCTTATAAACATGTTGTCACATGATTTGGCTACGTATTTTACGACCGGCCGCCTACCTGACGTCAACTTATCTTAGTCGTATTTTACGACACCTCGGTAAGAAATGAGGGTGGTCTAATCTTTTCCGGATACTATATGGCTTAATAAGTGCAAATCGAGATCTCAAAGTAAACAATATAAATAATATGACGGAAGTTTATATCAAATACCTACAAAAACTCTTGGAGCTATACTTAAGCCATGATTTTTGTCTATTTAATCTAATTAAAATCTAAATACATAATTAAATTTTTATTACTATTAATTTAATGAAGTTGATACATTACTTAACAAGTATGTTTAACCATGTATCAGTATCTAGGTGAACCCATTAATTTTTAACGAATCTAACTAATATATGTATATGATAAATAACATGAGTTTTGTTACACCCGAAATCGAAAAAAAATATTACCTACGTATTTCAAAGTTAATATGTTCCTACTTCCGCAACTAATTTATGCAGAATAAAATTACTCCTAACATAAAAGAATTGAATACATAAGAACAAAATATTAAATATTATCAGATTCTGATTGTCGGTAAGTCTTATCACTACATAGTATAAAATAAAGCCGCTTTCTCTGTTTTTTCCCATGTCCCTATATCTCTATGTTTGCTGTATTTAATTGTAAAAAATAAAATACATAGGGAAAAATGTAAAAAGTGAATAAGTAAGAATGTGGTATATGAATTTAAATAGCAGGAAATCTTCATGGTATTGTTAGCTATTCCAATATTTGTCTATTCCCATCTTTGTATATTTGTCTATAACTAAAATAATAGAGGAGACTATGGAAAAGCTGAGAGGCGGCCATGCTTGCGCGAGCTGTCAAAAAGGAATATACGTAAAAGCGAGAAAATAATAGAGTTGGTTTTTAATAAAACTGTATGTATTATAAAGTCAAATAAATGCACTCGAACAATACAAGCTGGACGTATTTTATTATATATCTACTTATGATCCAGAGAGGACTTTCTAACAGTATAGGGAAAGGAAAATTGTTTTAGTACAAATTTAATGCGTGCGAACCACGGGCAGTATATTAAGACGGGTAGATAGATTAATCCTATTTTTGCACTGAGTAACATAGGCTATTTATATATTTTATACCCGTGCGAACTGCGAAGCCGGAGCGGGCCACTAGCTTGCAATAAAAAAAGTTTTGGGAGACTCAAATATATTTTATTTGTAGTCAAAGTATAACGTGTTTACACAAATATCCTTGGAACATGGAAAAATCCACTGCATGAATAAATAAATTTACGACACAGTTCATTTTAGTTACGAGTGTTCGCGAATGACCTAATTGAATCTGAAATAAAGTAAATTTGATTCCAAGATTTGGAACGCTACTGTATTGTATGACTTGCATGTTTTATCAAACACTAGCGGTCCGGCCACGCGTTGCTGTGGCTAAGTCTGGTTTCAACTATCTTACGAATAAAGCTGTCATTGCTACAAAAGTAATAATTAAATTATTTTGCTATAACCCGCGATTAATAGAGGATTAAAGCGAAATAATTTCATTATTACTTTTGTATTACGGATCTACGCAACGTAACGCCAATTCCATTACGTATTGTCATCGATAGTTCAAAAAATGTTTCGATCGCCACCAAACCTAAATAGATTTATTCGCTAGGTCAATCTAAAGATTGTCGAAAATTTTTCATATGAGGAACATACATACTTTCTACAAAAGTAATTCTTCGCGGATTATAGCAAAATAATTTTATTATTACTTTTGTATTATGGATTTCCGCAAAGTAACGCCTAATTCTATAAATTATACGTACTTTCTATTTTTTATATAAGTATAGAAGACAATAGATTATTTTTAATTAAAAACTTAAGTAAACTATAATGCAATTAATAAATCTTAGTTAACTGATCTGATTTTACTAATGCTTGGCTAGACAAAGGCTAGACCAAGCAACAGTTTTAAAACCTGCAATGACGAATTTTTTAAATTCATCTCCTTTTCATCTATATATTTAGAAGTCAGCCGTAAAATGTTAATTTCTTTCAAAAGTTTCATATTAAATATACGTTGATACAATTATCGATATATGTAGGTACTTTCAGTCACGTTCCTACAATTATTTTGCATTTCTATGTGCGTTAATAATATCAATACGTGAATATTGTTACGGGATTACAAATCTTATCTTAATTTTATCCAGATTATTAAAATTATATATTATTAAAATCACGTAATACGTTTTAACACAGTAACATCAATTCAGATTTTATTTCAGTTCGTTTGTATAGTTTTCCTACTAAATTACACGAACTTTTTTTCTATAGTACTGTCTTGGCAGAGACTTTTCAATTTAAGATTAATCAATACTAATATCATAAATGTGAAAGTTTGTATGTCTGTCTGTCTGCTACGCTTTCACGACTAACCCACCGGTCTCATATCGCTGATGTTTTGCTTAACCAAACCTTGTATGAGACACCGGCTATATGTTTAGGATAAAAAACTGAATATAGAAAAAAAAATACATTATTAAGGATACTTAATCACTTAAGTTGACGCATACTAATTTGCGATAGTGTATATACAAATATACGCTACCTCATTCTTCAAGATATAAAACCAAACGCCGTGTGGTATTCAGCTGAACAGAATAGACCAACCTCATTTCTTACCGAGGTGTCGTAAAAGGCGACTAAGGTAAGTTGAACTACCGTGTGGTATCCGGTTTAGTAGAATAGACCACCCTCTTTCTTACCGAGGTGTCTTAAAATACGACAAAGGTAAATTGACGTCAGGCAGGCGGCCGGTCGTAAAAACGCAGCCAAATCAGTTGACAGCATGTTTATAACATGTTGTGCCGACCCCACTTAGAGTGGGATAAGGGCAGGAAGATGATGATATAAAACCAAACCATGCCAGGTAACAAATAAGTATTTTGTTAAAATTTCCTCTCATCTTACCCAACAATAAAACATTAGATGCAAATCTAATTTTGCACGCATCTTATTGGCATTGACCCATATAATGTTTTGAAATATATGTACATTCATTATATAAGTTATCAACATATGTCTAAGTACCTAACGATTACTTTGCTACTGTAAGCATATAAATATCTTTCATACTTAGTAAATGGCAGTTCTAGGCACGTGCATCTAAATGTAGATAACAATGATTATAGAAATTTACATACTAGTAATATACCTATATTTGCAAGTACTTGTTTGTTCGTTTGCACCACTTTCTACTTATAAAGAAGGGTAAGGATGGTGGAAACGCTCGAAAGTACAAGAAAAGAAAACTAATTTTTGTCTATGCTATTATATAGCTATAATCCGCGATGAAACAGAAAATATATATACTTAAAGATAAATGTAGAGTGGACAATCCGTTTTTATACCTGATACATGCAGGATTCGTAATGGATGCACAAACCTCCACCACCGCCAATACACAAGCACTACACACATCATCAGGAGATAGACTCCACGACAAAATCGCAAGTCGCTTTGCGGTGGTTATTGGGGTGGCGGTGGTGGAATTTGTGCATGTGTTTTTACGAATCCTGCATGTATCAGGTATGAAAACGGATTGTCCACTCTACATTTAGCATTATATAAAATTTCTATTTTACTTCATCGCGGATTATAGCAAAATAATTTTATTATTACCTTTATATATTGTAAACCTAGAATGAACATTGAAAAATCGCCATTATCTCAAACAGAGAAAATGCGACAATAATTTTAACTGAAAATTGTCTGTTGAAGAGACTTCTCTCAATAATGAGAGTAAAAGAATATTTATCCAGAATGCAAACAAGCAAAATCTAGCCTCCTCCATACAGCACGTATACATCTTATTTGCGTCTGACGGCGTTTTGCTATATCGTCTTGTTTCTTAGCTTCTTCCAATAAGAGTATGGTACACACTATCTTTGCGGTCATTTTTATAATTTGTAATACACAATAACAATATATCACAACTGAATTAAACTTTAAAATCTAATTTTTCGCCCTACTAATGTTGACTCTCGCCTTAGATAATGTAGTTTCTGCATGTGACGTTAATTAGAGAGGTTGAGAGCGAGGTCTCGGCCACTTCATCGATGTTTTTTTGTTAGCGAATACCAAATTGTATGAAATTGCAAATTGCAGTCGTCTATACTTAAATACAAGTCTGGAGTTAAGTTATCGATCTATTAATATCGCTTCAGAGACAACTTCATACATAAAGATTGTGCAGTTCCTTAGTTAGTGAGCTAAGTTTAGCGGAATTCAACCATAACGAAATAAAACGTTGCTGCATTACAAGTAACACTAAAAATTTACTATTCTGTTTTGTAAGTAAAATCTTAGACAAAAATTAAATGTATAAATTGTGTTATTGTCTATTACAGTAAAGGTTTTAGAGTTTATACTAGATATATCTAATGAACTTAAGAGGCTATCTTAGCCTTTATATTATGGTCTGCAATAAAGTTTTCTAAACATCCTAGAGCGTTATCAACTTTCTTCTGATAATAACATAATGAGTTGATAACTCTTAAGTAGAAATAATCAGCGTTAATACAGACCTTTGAATATATGGCCCATTAACGATTTGCGTCAATGGTCTTCACGGATCCCTAATAATTATCTTGGCGAGATAACGCCTAATTGTCCGTTTAGTAAACGTGTACGAGATTTTACTTATTATCCAGATTGAACTGGAAAAAAATAAAAAAATTTCATCAATTATCGTTTATTTACATTGAGTATCGCGGTCAAAGGTTTGTGTGTTGAATATTATCACGAACATTTTTGCAAATTTTACGTGTCAATATTTATTGGACTACGTAACGTATTATTAAATCATACAAGCAGTTATAACTGGTAACATTTTATCTATTGAAAATAGTGTGTACAGGGATGCGTGCATCTTGCCACATTGATACATATTTCGTATTGTTTTATTAAAATAGTGTAGACTGCAATTTGATTGGCAAACATTGACCGCTTACGTACACCAAGAACATAGCTATAATAGAAATTATGCCTCCGTGAAGTATCCCAGTTTTGTCTCGAACAACATTCTCGTATATTGCACAAAAACGTTTTGTCACACTTTATCAGTTTTTAAAAAGTAACCTCCCTAACGAAAGCTGGGTAACTTTTTTTAAAGATATAAAAAAAAGAAAGAAGGGGCCGATGACAAGTAGGATTTGAACACGGGTGATTTAACTTGTTTACTCCGCCCGTTCCCAATGGGGAAACGATATAAGAAGTTAAACTAGATAAGATAACCATAGATATAAGATAAGATAAGATAGCTCAATGGAGCTATCACGATTTTTCGCCCCCGAAACCCTCTACATATACGAAGTTTAATGAAAATCGTTAGAGCCGTTTCCGTTTAGATTAACTATTAAATATCTTTAAAGATAAACATTTAAATATTAAAGATTTGATTATGCCTATCAAGAGAATTAAAATAATAATGAAGTAATTAGTAAGAATGCCTTAGAACATTCTTAATGGCCAGAACACAAAATTATCTTAAATCTATAATATTCTAGAAAGAATAGAACTTTCTTCGGTCACTAAGATTACACTAATGTAAATAATTAGTAGTCATACAAACCTTTGGATTAGTATGGGCATTATTGATTTGCGTCAATGCCCTTGACGTACTGGGTCTCTTATAATTATCTCAGCACGATAACGCCTAATGATCTGGCCTGGAAAATGCGTACCAGATTCAACCGGTAATAAACAACAAGCGTGTCTACATTATCTTATACTTCCGACTAAACGTTTATAAATTTTATTATTCGCAGACTATTTTTTACACATATCGCGACCTAATTTATCTGGAGACAATAATAAGCTGTGATGTAAACAAAAACAAGGTTTTTGGTTTTAAATTCGTGAATTTTATAGGGCAGCAAATTTATTATTACTCATTTACACTGTAATAACTGAATAACTAAGATTGTAATGATGATCCTCTCTTAATTAACACTTGCAAGGAAAAATAACGTAACTTCTAGCTGATGATTATTTAGTAGTTGGTTTTATACAATTATTGTAAATTGATAGCAAAATCGGATCCCATTAAAACGTAAAATAAAATTCACAAAAGTAATAATTTTTTTGCTATTATCCAAGATAAAGTAAATAGACAATATGTATAATGCTAAACGTAGATTGAAATATCCGTTTTCATATCCGAACAAGCAAGTTTTGAAAAAACACGTGCACAAGCCTCCGCCAACACAATACACAAGCACCATCTACACACGTTCACTATCACAAACTCAACAATCGTTTCGCCCCGCAACCGAAGCATCGTCAGGAGATAGACAAAATCCCACGAAAAAATCACAAAGCTTTGCACGCAAATTAAATTGCAGCGAGAAGCAAGGGTCATGTATGGGATGATGCCATGATTGTCCTGTATTTCTGGAGAGAGCCTTATTAAAAATGTTCAAATAAAAACAAGCAGCAGTAACTTCTTTCTTTGAAATTAAATCCTATAATAGGATAACTGATTAACAAGTATTATGAGTCATCGATTACCCGCCAACTAACACTAAAATATTTAAGTATCTTTATTTTTTTATAAGATTATAGAGATAGAGATGTAATTATTACCTTAGCCATCTAAAAAATCATTTTAAAATATTACGGACCAACAAATTAATGATTGATAAATCTCTATTTTCCGTAAGCTCATTATAGTTTTCGCTAAACCAGGAAAATGAAAAAAATATTAATTGTAAAAAATAACTTTAATAAATAATAAGATACATTGGCCTAACAATCATAAGGTTATTTCACAAGTTCGTTGGCTGTATCCGTCACAGTCCATCAATAATATAAATATTTTTCTTACAATTATTTGTGTAAAAAAATACATCGTTAAATTATACGCAATAATTAATTAAAATCTTAGATAATTTTGTTAGACAGTTTCGTCAGTTGGACCGTCTAGAAAAACTCGATAGTTCAATAAATACTTTATAACTATAGACGTAACATATCGCTACTTTTACCATGCAGCACATTAAAATAAAATAACAATTTTTTTATTATTTGTCTGTGTATTTTTAATTAAACAGTACAACAAATATTACAAATCCAAGAAAATTTATGAAGCAATTTAAAGAAATTGTTGCTAAAAAATGAATATAAAAGAATTAAATGCCTATCATAAAAGAATAGATCTAGCAACTTTGCTCTTATACGCCGTATTTTCTATGAATAGAATCTATTCTTGTTGTTAGGAAGCACAACCAACGATATTGGGTTTTTCAAAACCAATTTAAAACCGACGAAGGTTATATTAAACTGTATAATAAAATTGGATTAGTACTTAGTATACTTTGGATAATTTTTAATTACCAAAAAAGCTGTGATAGGCCAGCGGTGAGACCGTTCGTCTCTCTAGAGACGATCATGGGTTCGAATCCCGGGTAGGAAATTTTCGGTGAAGGAAAACGTTGTGAGGAAACTTACATATCTCTAGAGAATTCTGGAGACATGTGTAACCTACCAATCCGCATTGGAGCAGCGTGGTATATCTTAGCTCTAATCCTTCTCACTAAAAACGGATAGAAAAGGCCTATGCCAAACAGTGGAATAGTAACAAACCTTTACTTTACCAAAATAAAAACACAAATGTTTTGTATTTTGCGGATTATTTTATATGATCAAAATTAATATTCACTTATGTTGGTGTCATCCAATTGTTACGCCACTGTTAAAAATAGAAGGATATTTAGCACTACACGTCCCATATAAATATCCCTTGAAGCATGTTCAATGAACCTAATTGTGAATCATTTTCCGAGATCAAATCAACTGTAATATATTTCGCAGCTTGTAGTATTATAAGATAAGACGCACTTTCTGGCGGCAGTTTGTGGTGTAATTGGTTATAAAGTGCCTTAGCGGTATCGTAATGGAAAGCTAAAGGGTCCAATATTTCGGGCAAATCCACAGGTCTAAGAAGGCAGCATAAGTGGGCTAGTGTAACGCACAACTGAAAAAAAATTGAAAATTTACTTCCAAAAACTCTGCCTTTATCTTTTATTTTTTCGAAAATCTTTTCTTCAACCAATTGACATCGTTTCTAATCAAATCAAGAATATCTGTATTCAAATACGCAAGCACGTGTGAATAGTCAATAAATTAGATTAATTAAGCTACAACTGGTTCGATATGTTGCTCATACCAAGAAAAATCAGCAAAGAAACTCGGCAGTTAAACATTTTTAAGTTCATCAAGCTTTTTAAGTTAATCAATCAAGCTGCAGTTTTGTACGGGACTGGAAAGATTCTAGTTCAATAACTTAAGTTCATAAGCACTATTTACCTGTTCGATTAGATTATCCTTATGTTTGTATTCAGTGAAATCATCAAAATTTGCGGCATTTTCCATTGCGGCCATAATGCCAACCCAAAGATGCCTAAAATGGTTGCCATATTGCAATCTCTGTGTAGGTGCACGCAACGCAACCGCTGCGTTTATGCGCACTTTGAGATTTTTGCTATCTTGAGTTAGAGTGCAAAGACTAGAAAACACTTTACCCTGCAATACAAAAGACAGTTTTAAAGAGCACGAAACATCCTAAAATCAAAAAACCTTAAATTCAGAGATTTTAGGCTCTAATAATAATGCAAATGAAATCTATATACAGATACCTTCATATTTACTTTAACTAATAGACTTGTTTAATATTTTTAGTTAGCATGCATAATATAAAGGAAGGAAAATAAATAGTGCCAATTATCTTTATATAGGTTTTCATGCCGTTCTAGGAAAGCCTGAACTGACTGACATCATCATTTTTCTGGGATCGTAGATATTGTCAAACTCTATGGAATTACTTACAGATAGTAACACATTAAAAATCCACTTCTAAATAACTAACCGAAATTTCATATAGAGTATTAAAATAATATGTTCTACTTTTTATTTATTTGCTTTATATATTTATATATTTTCAGTATATTAATGTATTCAGGATGCTTATGGATCTGCGTCGATACTGAAGCGCGTTGGGGATGTTAGCTAACGCTCATGTAAATTGCTTCTTCGCAACCAAGCGCAAAAGATACACATCCTTGGTGCGCAGGGTGCGCAAGTTCCAACGGTTTACTGAAGGCATTTGCCGAAGATTTGATTATCAGTACTTAATTTTTTTTTTAATTATTAGAACATATTGCTAGAAAACCCAGCGAAAACCTTGAGAAATTCTTGGTCACATGTCCGAAAAGATGGACAGATCAGGTGCCTGAACATTTGGACATCAGACTGAGCATGGCTATATACAGCTGACCGGGATAAGTGGAGGCAGTTAATCCACAATAGAAGGGATAGGGACAATCACCATGTTCAGCAATGAGCACAAGACTAAAAGCGGAGCATAACAAAATATTTAGGTAAATCCACCCACTGTGTGGTATCCGGCTGAGTAGAATGGACATTTCTTACTAAGGTGTCGTAACAGTCGACTTGGGTAAGTTGAATTGCCGTGTTGTATCCGATTGAGTAGAATAGACCATCCTACGTACCTAAAATACGTAGCCAAATCGTGTGACATCACATCTTATTTTAATAATGAACTCCGTTCCCGCCGCGATAATGCCGCATAAAGAGCTCATGATTAAGGGCCCCGTATGGGCTTGAAACTAGTCGGGCTAGCCCGATAAAATAAGACGTTCGTATAGCTGGTTTCTATACATTAACTATGAATACAAGTCACGATAAAAAAAATTTTAAAAAAAAGAAAAATATTTTTTTTTCTTTTCTTTTCTTTATTTAAAAATTTTGTATAATTAAATGCATTTACCTGCCATCCACTGAAACAGGTGAACAAATGGTCATTTTTCATCGCGTTGCCGAGAGCGTAGCAAGCGTTCCATCGGACCTTCATGTTGCTGACCCTACATGCGCAGTCTAAGAGCTTCCCTATCGCCGTCTCACATAAGACCTTTAATTGGGGACGGCCTTGTAGATTCTCATTTTTAATTAGTCGCAAGAGATTTCCGAGTCCGCGTGTAGCACTCATTTTAACCTTAAAATATATTTGTTTATCGTATGAGTCATACATTTGTAAACATAAAATATATAAATATCACATATCACTTAGTGTATTATTAGTAAAATTATTAAGTATATAATGTACAATCGAAAATTCAATAAAAACGAAATTGCTCACAAAATCTTTATATTTAAATGAGTTAATCTTGTATATATATATATTTTCGGAATCTCGGAAACGGCTCCAACGATTTTCCTGAAATTCAGCATGTAGAGGGTTTTGGGGGAGAAAAATCGATCTAGCTAGGTTTTATGTAAAAAAAAACTCGTTTTATCCCTGTTTTTGAGCATTAAAAAACACTAACATTTATATTGAATTGAATTTTCGCCATTAACTGTCAAGTCGACGTAGCTTATTCGGTTAGCGGGCAGCCTCGAGAAATGTGAGTGCCAAGGATCGATCCCAACTAAATAATTGTTTTTTTCTTTTTTTAAAGTTTTTTTTGTAAAAAATTACCGAGCGAAGCTCGGTCACCCAGATATTATTTTTTAAATAGAATAATCTGAAATCTGAATCTGAATTAAGACGGTTTATATTAAATTTTGATTTTAGCTAACCAACTCACAACATCTTTGTAATCGGACGAAGTAGAATAGGTGCGTACAATAAAAGAAATATATATATATATATACATACACTCAAAGTGAAAATAAAATATGTTTTTAATTGTCAATAAGCTAAAGCTTATTTCAATTGCTAATAACACAATTGCATGCTAATGCTTACCTAAACATCTTATCTTTTATCGTACCTTATCATTATCATTAGCGCATTTGATGCTGACATCCAGGAGACGTTGTAAAAGATCATCATCAATGCTGTCAATCTCCGGTTCATTCCTGAAAACCGATTGTTTACCATTTTTGCAAAATTAAAATTTAACAGAGTTTTAGAGATCCCCCCTATTTTAATATATAATAAAATAAAAGTAACTTTTATGTTAGACTGTCGTTTTTAGATACAAAATTAGGATCTCAAAAATTTTCTACCTTGGAAAATATGGTTGCAGCTTTACGGCTAGACCCAGTAAGTAGAAAAAGTGGATATAGTCTAGTAAATATGTTATTAAATATGTTATGTTCTGTACTATCAGATACTACCTCCTGTACTACTGTTCTTACAGAATTGCTTGCAAGTACCGTAATAAAATTGAAGATTGATTAAAATTGGGGAACCTTTAAAAACATTTTTGATTCAATCACATATCCCTCGCACCATCGCTACTAAGACCTTTGAACGTATGCAATATTAACAGAATGATAAATAACGACGCAATCGATGATGTCTTTAAAATAAAGCAGTATCAATAAATCGTGTCACTTAATACAATGATATGACCAAAGTCCAGATGGTCGAGGCCATTTAGCAATTATCAATGCCTCGTAGACTGTGACGCCGATACACACCCGCGCGATTGAAATTTAATCAATATGAGAGTCGGTAACTTTCCTAACCTTGGAAACATTCATGTCAATGGAAAGGAAAGTTTTATGGGAATTCGAATTGTGGGATTTTTTCCTATTTTTAATGCATCTCTGGATAGTTTTATTTGCGGCTTCCGCTATAGGATACGTCCATCACCACCTCGAATATTTGGGAATAATCAACAAATATATGTATTTCACTAATTCTGGATTCTGGGTTGGGATTTTTTTTATAAAATCAATAAATTGTAAATATCCGTATGATTTCACAGCACATTGTGCATATTTTAACAGAAAGGGCAAATTAATGGCAATATTCTTATGCATCAGTTACTAATTTAGACGTACAGTCTAAATTTTTTTTAAATTATCAATATAAATAAATATAAATAAATAAATATATGGGACACTTACACACACGGTCGACCGTCCCCAAAGTAAGTAACTTAATACTTGTGTTATGGGTGACAGACAACTGGTGAATATATACATATATAATTTTTAAATACATATTTAAATACAAATATACACCCGGGCTCGAATAACCAACAAATTTATTTATAGAAAATGTTGGCCCTCGGCGGAAATCGAACCCGCGACCCGCGGAGCTGCAGGCAGGGTCACTACCCACTGCTCTAACGGGCCAGTCAATTAGTAACTGATAAGGTCAAGCGACAAGATAAAAAATTGGATTGGTCCCCTAAGTAAAAATTAGCCAAATAGTGCTTACATATTCAAGACTAGGGCATCACTGAGGTTCCCAAGGGCCCACGCTGCCTTAGTGCGTACAAATGGAGTTGTCTCAGCTAACGCCCTAAGTACGTTTTCTCCGCAGTCGCTCACGAAGCAAATATCCTGCATATTATAAGTCATTAGAGATCAATTTGTTTTGCGATAATTATACAGTTACTGTTCACGATATCCTGTGCCCCAATATATCTATAGATAAAAAAGTACCGGCCTGTTACTATCTCACAGCTATGTATTGACATCCGTTCCCATTTTTAGAGATAAGAGTTGGATCTGAGATGTAGATCTCAGCTCCAACCCTTCTAATGCGGATTAGATTGTTACATATATCCCAGAAATCCTCTAGAGATATGCAGATTTATTCACGAGGTTTTCCTTCACCGAAAAAAAGCGTGTAATAAATTGTAAATTAGACTCATAAATTTCAACAGAAAAACTCATTGGTTACCTGGGATTTGAGCCCGTCATCTTGTCAAAAATGTCACACAAGCTCACCTCACGATTATTACAGCTTTAGATAAAAAGGAGCTTATTATTAGATATCACCCATAGGTAAAGCAGACATTACTCCTAAATATTAATTCAGTTAGTTGTCATGACAATGATTTTTAGAAATATAAAATAGCTAAAAATCATTCAGCAGGACACAAATACAGCTATGCCAAAACTATCTCTACATTAGAAAATAAGGGGATTTATAAAATAGTGCGCTCATCGTTTTAAGAAGTTGAAATTGTGATGATCGAGACTCAGACATCGACTTTTAGTTAAACCATAGTAATAAAACCACAGAAGTAATAGCAAGTAATAGCAATAACAGTAACTATATACTGGCCCGTTGGAGCAGTGGGTAGTGACCCTGTCTTCAGCTCCGCGGGTCGCGGAGGGTTCGATTCCCGCCGAAGGCCTTGTTGGTCTTTGAGCCTGGGTGTATACTTGTATTTAAGTATGTATTTAAAAAATATATAAGTATATATTGACTAGCTGTCTGTCACCCATAACACAAGTATTAAGTTACTTACTTTGGGGACGGACGACCGTGTGTGTAAGTGTCCCATATATTTATATTTATATTTATTTATTTATTCAAATTCAAAATTCAAAATATTCTTTATTCAAATAAACTTGTATACAAGTGCTTTTGAATCGTCAACTTTACTGCTGGTTCGGAAAGCTGTTCCTACCGAGAAGAGCCAGCAAGAAACTCGGCGGTTGCTCTTTTAAAAAAATAATTCTTAATATTATTTACATTAAGTCGTTACTGTCTTGTACAGGTTCAAAGAGAGCTATATCCACACATTCTTAGCTTCTAAATAATCTGCAAGAGTATAGTAGGCTTTCTGTACCAGCCTCTTTTTAACAGTGTTTTTAAACTGCTGTAATGGCAGTGCTGAAATTGATTGCGGAATTTTATTATAGAATCTTATACCAAAACCCACAAACGAGTTACGCACTTTAGCAAGGCGCAAAGCAGGAACCGCAAGCTTATGTCGGTTTCTGCTTTGTCTATTGTACACATCACCTATCGTTTTATAATTCTTTATATTTTTATGTACATAAATTAAATTGCTCAAAATATACTGTGAAGCAAATGTAAGAATACCTGTTTCCTTAAACTTCTCTCGCAGGGAATCACGCGGTCTTAAATTATAAATGCCACGTATAGCTCTCTTTTGTAAAACAAAAATTTTTTCACTATCCGCGCATTTACCCCATAGCAATATTCCATAGGACATAATGCTATGGAAGTAGGCAAAATAAACAAGTTTTGCTGTTTCAACATCTGTGAATTGTCTTATCTTTCGAACAGCGTAGGCCGCTGAACTCAGTTTCCCTGCAAGAGTTGTTACGTGTGTGCTCCATTGGAGTTTTGTATCCAGGGATATTCCCAAAAATACAGTTGAATTATCTGTTTTTAGTGGTACATTATTTAAAGTGAGCCTATTTGCTGTTTTTGCAGCATTAGGTAATGCAAATTCTATACATTTAGTTTTATTTGAGTTCAGTACCAATACCAGTTATATTTATACTCCCTACTACACAGACAACCTTCGTAAAGTTGGCTGGAAGCCGATATTATCAAACAAATGTTTCATTAAAAAAAACCTGAAATTCTTTCAAATCTTGCCCTATGCAAATTTTAAATTAATTGGTTTTGATAAAATAATAAACTTACCTCTCTCAACGTACGGTACATAACCGCCATAGCTAGTGCCCTAACCGCCGCTGCACGCACTGTGGCTTCTTCGTTGCTACACGACCCCACCAACAAAGCACAACACAACATCTGCTTCCGACTCTATAAGTAAAGAAACATATTGTAACGATTATTATATATATTTGTATAAATATAATAATAGCGTCAATTGCGTAAAAAGACCCACTTATTTTTTCAAAATAGTCCAAATTATTTTATATATCAATATCGGATTGAGACTGCCGTGTGGTATCCGGCTGAGTAGAATATACCACCCCTATTTCTTACTGAGGTATCGTAAAAAGCGACTATAAGTCGCTTTTTACGATACCTCACGGCAGGCCGACGATAAGTCGGCCTGCCGTGTGATATCCGGCTGAGTGGTATAGACCAACCTCATTTCTTACCGAGGTGTCGTACATGGCGACTAAGGTTAGACGACGTCAGGCAGGCGAGCGGTCTTAAATACGTAGCCAAATCATGTTACATGTTTATAATATGTTGTGCGAACCCAACTTAGAGTGGGATAAGGGCAAGAAAATGATTGATCAATATTGGATCTAAGTCAACAGGGTCTTTCATAGATGATATATTATTTTTTTTTAATTCTAAATAGCAGTCACGAAAAATAAATTAATATTAGCAGCTTTCCGAACCAGCAGTACAGTTGACGATTCAAAGCTCTTGTTTACAAGTTTATTTGAATAAAGAATATTTTGAATTTGAATTACTAAGTTAAAGAAACTACAACATAAATAATATTGATGATAGGCTCAACAAGTGTCGGACCTTCGCCCCAATAAATTTTCCTATTTACAAAATGAAAAAGAAAATTCCTAATCTGTGTATTTAGTTTATGAAGTAAACTATACCAAAGTAGGTAAAAATGGTATATCACCGGTAATTCCTTGAATGTCTTTTCACCAATATTTGCAATGCAATCGCATACTACAGCCTTCGCCGGAATGTTCTCGTGATTTTGCAATACAATAGACAGAGGAGTTAATAATTTTTCCCACATATACACACATTGACTTAGAGGCACTGTTGTTTCTTGAGGTTCTGAAAAAAAAATTTAATGTTGTCCAAAAGATTATTATTTATATTCATAATAATGCTATGAATTATTATGTGAGACCATGACGCTGCACCTGGAGTAACCCACAAATAAAACCATATATAACTATTCTGTAGGAGCAAAAAGGCGGGCCGACGCTCGAAGAAAGACTCCACAAACTTATAAAAAAGATTTGGGTTGCAGAGGAAATGCCCCTAGAATGGCATCAAGGTATCATAGTACCCATATTTAAAAAGGGAGATAAAACGGTCTGTTCTAACTACAGAGGTATCACCATTCTGTCAGCGGCGTACAAGGTCTTCTCTGGGATACTTTACATGAGACTCATGAAATACGCTGAGGAAATCCTGGGGGAATATCAGTGTGGATTTAGACCTAATCGTGGTACCACAGATCAAATTCACCTTATGCGGCAAACGCTAGAAAAGGCTCACGAATATAATATTAATTTGCATCATTTATTTGTCGACTACAAGCAGGCCTTTGATAGCGTTAACCGTAAGCGCATCCTTTGCAGTATGCTGATACTAGGGGTACCAAGCAAAATTGTTCGGCTCGTAGACACCACGATGCGAAACTCCAAGTCTATAGTAGCTATCCAAAACGAACAGTCGGAGCCATTTGACATAGTCTCTGGCGTAAAACAGGGGGACGCTCTATCCACAGTTATCTTTAACCTACTTCTGGAAGCGATCATTCGTAAACTCAACCTTAGAGGGCTCATTGACTATAATACATCACAGCTGGCTGCATATGCGGATGACATTGTGATAACTAGTCGATCTAAGCAAAGTATGATTAACCTAGGGGTAATCCTTGAGTCCCAATCGGCTCAGTTTGGATTACAAATAAATGCATCCAAAACAAAATATCTTCAAAGCAGCCGAGTTTTGGAACCTATTCAAGACGTAACAGTAGGAGAAAGCAGGATTGAGGGTGTGAATGCCTTCCGATACTTAGGGTCAAACCTGAATTCCCTGAATTTAATGAGTGAGGAAATCAAAGCTCGAATAACGGCCGGAAACAGGTGTTTTTACGCATGTAAATCCCTGCTAGGCAACAAGCTTCTATCCTACAATTCCAAGCTCACTATTTACAGGACGATAATTCGGCCAATAGTGACCTACGCCTGTGAAACCTGGACGCTGACGCAAAAAGACGAACTAAAACTGTCATTTTTCGAAAGGAACGTCTTACGAAAAATCTTCGGACCAGTGCGAGAAGACAACGGCACGTTTCGCAGAAGAATGAATCACGAATTGGATCAGCTGATTCATAAAGAAACGGTTGTTAGGTTTTGCAAGGCACAAAGGCTCGGATGGGCGGGCCACCTGGAACGCATGGATGATATTAGAGCTGCCAAAACCATTTCCAAGTGGATCCCGCAGCAAAAAAGGCCTAGAGGCAGACCGAGGAAACGATGGAGGGATTGTGTCGAGGAGGACCTCAGATCAATGGGTAAAGTCACATCTTGGAGACGGGAGGCTAGGGACAGAGCGAAGTGGAAAAGGCTCGTTGAGGAGGCCAGGACCCATAAAGGGTTGTAGTGCCGCAGGAAGAAGAAGAAGAAGAAGAAGTAGGAGCAAAAACAACTTTAAGCTGGTTACAAAAGAATGATTTTAAAAAACTATTGTTTTTTATTGTTAAAACTATTGTTCTATTACTATGTAAAATCAAACTAGTGCTTTTAACTATTTTTTTTTAAACACACAAACGTGTTTTTTAATGTTTTTTGTAATACAATTTTTTTGAAATTTAATATTACTAACATAAGTAAGTAACGGCCTGTTACTATCCCACTGCTGAGAATAGGCCTCTTCTCTCCGTTTTTGGGAGAGAAGGATATATAATATAAGATAATGTTAGAAATATTTTCTAACATTATTATGGATCATGGATCTGATGTTAAAAATTAAATAAATTAAATAAAAATTACAAGAATCTCGTTAGATAATCTGCAAAATGCACACTCTCGAAACAAAACTGTAATTGACAGTTCAAAAAATGCTCTGATCACCACTAAACTTTACAGGTTTATCCTCTGGGACAGTCAAAAGATTATCAGAAAATTTTATTATAATCGCTCCATCCATTTCGGAATTTACAAGGAACACATACATACTGTCCCTTTAGTTACATACCATTGTAAGGTTAATAGGTTTTGAACAAATAATTACCAATGATTGAAGATATTTTGTGTCGGCAACACTGAAGAAAAAAAGAGGAAGATGGCTGCGAGCGACAAGAAGGCTGTGGTCTATGAAAATGAAGAATAAGGGGCCGTTCAAGTATTACGTAAGCAGATTTATTATAATTATTTACCCTACCCCATCCCCCTTGTCATAAAAAGAAAGCAAGCTCTTACCCCCTCCCCCCATGCTTACGTAAACATTTATCAATCAATTGTATTGTTTTTTTTTAATATTATAATTATTACGTATAATTTGAAAAATAAGAAAAAAGATTTAGGATAGAGATTTTATTTTACTGATACGGTAATCAACATAGAGTAACATAGGACAAAACTATTATATCTTACTAACATAACAAACAATTTTAAATTTTTGGTATACATATTAAATTCAAATTCACAGTCTTCAGTCCATAAACCCGAATCCATGATTCTTAGTTTTAAATGGGTTTTTTTAAGCAAAGACAATGGGAGAGTTGCCATTCGTGTAAAAAAGTAAATAACTACCGATGACGTAATCATCATCAAATCTCCCCTATCCCCCGTCATCCGAAATAAGCAAAGCAAAGACCACCCCGTACCCCCATAGTGCTCACGTAATACTTGAACGGTCCCCAATACAGCGATGAATAGGATTGTGGGATCTTTTGTAAAGTAGAGTACTAATTAATTAAAGTATACCGAAATATAATTAAGGAATGTTAATAATGGAGTTTTATTACACGATTTACCTTACCCAATCTCTGTAAAGCATCTCCAACGATGCTTATAGTTCTAGCTGCCTGTAATACTACGTCCTGATGTTCGTGCTGTAACATCTCACTTAATAGGTCAGCTAATAAGGTTATATGCGATAGAAGCAACTCCGAAAAGTAATGAAAAGCAATAGCCGATAAAACTTGCAGAGATTCCAGAATTACGGGAATTGCGGATGGTTTGCAACTCTGTAAATAGAATTATTTTGTTTAATATTGAATCTTTTTTTTATTAAACTATTAGAAAAAAAAACAAAATAATCGAAAAGAGAAATTAGAAATTAATAAGTTTGGCAACCGAACTTGTCCAAAAATATATCAGAAGCAGACAATTAGCAGAACTTACATGTCTTTCTCTTTGAAAATATTTAAATTGGAGAAAAGATCGTTTCATGTTATTTAAAAATAATATATCGATTATCAAATCGCCCTATCCGAAGAATAGTCACATTTCCTATGCTTATACATGGAAGATGTTACTTTATTCTTCGGATAAGACGAAATACCTTCTCAAAATCAGGATATTTAGTTTTACGTAATCATGATATTTAATTTAAGTTAAAAATATATAAAATATGGCCGCTTACAATTTGTTCGGTATCCTTAAAATATATTCCAAGATTCTTAAAGCAAATATCTAAAATCCAGCTTTTAAAGTATACTTCTTTAAAATCTTCTTTTATCTTCATATCACTTATTTCGGATTCTACATAATTAAACATTTCGTCGTCCGAATACCCTTCTTCAAAATCATCGCACTCATCATTTAGGGGTATATTTTCTTTATTTAATTGGACACTTTGTGCTTTAGATACTGTATCTTTTTCCATTGCTTTCAAAATTTCATGCAGTTTGGGCTCAACTGATACGACGCATCCTATCGTTATTAAAGCACCAACTTGTACATCAACAACAACATCTGAAATAATTAAAATAGATATTTGCTTTTTAATTTTATTTTATTTTAAGTCTGAAACTTGCGCCTATTACAGATGTAATGAGGAGGGATGAAAATCATGCGACCAAAAGAATTTTAAATATGAATGTGGATGGATGTATGGCTAGGGGGAGGCCGAAAAAAAGATGGATGGATTGTGTGAAAAATGATATGCATGTTAAAGGAGTGGCACCAGACGACGAATGATAGAGGAGAATGGAAGAAGAAGACATATTGTGCCAACTCCACTTAGAGTGGGATAAGAGTAAGAGAATGACGATTTTTCATTTTATTTCTATGCATCGATCATAGATCGCTCGCTTGTTGGATTAATCGTTCAGTGACATAATTAAGAATGCCTGGAAACGGTCTCTGGATTGATTGTGATAAATTTTATATACCCATCTCCAGAAAGATCTATACAAAAGTAATGTAACTTTTCAGAGTTATATATTAACACTATTATTTAATACACAATATAGTTAGTCCATATCTTTTTTCTTTATTCTTCTCAGCGAACTATGTCCACTGCCGATCAATAATATATTTAGGTACTTAGGTTATTACGGACCTCGGCGACCTAATACCAGCTGCACATTTTAAAGATTGTCTAGCCAACTGTTTGGTCTCTACCGATGCGATCTTTCAGTGCAAGGTGGCCAATGCAACATATTAAGGCGCTAACATTTATCAGTTCTTCGAACTCAAATCTTTTCTGCTTTCCATTTAATTAAGTTGTCAGTAATGTCAGTGAATTTTGCTCGTTTGCAGACCATAAAATAAATAAATATATGTGACACTTACACAAACGGCCTTCCGTTCCCAAAGTAAGTATTTTAATACTTGTGTTATGGGTGAGAGACAACTGGTGAATATATACATATATAATTTTTAAATACATACTTAAATACAAATATACACCCTGGCTCAAAGAACCAACCAATTCTTTTAATAGAAAATTTCGGCCCTTGGCGCGAATCGAACCAACGATCCGCGGAGCTGAAGGTAGGATCACTACCCACTGCGCCAACGGGCCAGCCAAATTTCATCAGACCATCATATTTCTGATATGACTATTCAGCCATTTTGAGCATATTTCCTCTACTGAATGAGTGAGAACTTTTTTCATAGGGCCCATAATAAGCGACTATGTTTTTTAACAAAGGTCATAGTTATAAACACGTACTATTCGACCACTTGAACTTTTTAAACTGTTTAAATTAGAAACACCTTATCACATAGAATATTTATTTTGAAACCACTTACCCTTACGTACTAAGAACTTTGTTGTAGCTCTTACTACTTCACTTATTAAGCCGTCTTCCATCTTATGGTATGGAGTCGCCTGTATAAGAGCGGCACAACATTTGAGGGCAACAATAATAACCGCATGGCTTCTTTCAGTGTCCAGTATACTAACAAGAATCTTATGCATACAATTGATTATATAGCCCAGAGACACCGAGAAAGGGATAAATGATGTGTTGGTTCGTCTACTGTTGGAACAAAGGACATATAATACATGTTAATTAAAAATGCTACATTATGCCGCTTATTTAATTTAATTTTCAATGATGTACATTTATTTATTAAGCTCTGTGTTCTCTAATGATAGTGAGAATTGAAGGCAAAGATCCGAGATGTAAGGTTCAACATATGTGTCTATCACTTCTTGAATCTATAAACGTTTACAATTATGACTTAAGTCTAATTGTCCCTTATATTATTATGTTTCGCTCAAATGCGACCATCTCAAAATTTGGTAAGAAAAGTTGCTCATTGAGCTCCCTATTAAAACGTCTACTCTATAATGGATAACGTTATGTTGCCAGACCACACAGTAATGTTACTAGACTACACAGTATAGTTATTAATATAATTATTTGTTATTGTTATTTACCACTCCTTACAGAGTGACCATAAAGGTTTGTTAAGCACACTACTTGCATATTTTTAACACTATTAATGGAGATGTATGTTATAGATAGATGTATAAATTAGTACACATTGTTAGAAATTAATTTTTAAAGTTAGGTTGACTATTTGCGTAAAATATAAAAAAAATATTTAGGTTTTATGAGCACATAAATAAACCACTTACCAAGTTTCTGCATGTGACAAGTACATTCTAGATCCAGATATTAAGGCCAAAACTACACTAAGTGCACCCGCTCTGCTTCTAGCTATAGGGTCGGTTACTGCACTGTATAAAAGAGTTTTCTTTGATTTTTCTTCGGCTAACCAATTGTTTACATCTGGAGAGTCTGGAAGAAGGGCCCACCAGTAACCAAATATATCTTTTTTTTCCTTCATCTAAAAAAAACACGTTAAAATATTTCAAAATCCTTCCAATGCCACTTCAATTTGCTTTATCACCTGCGAAGGTATTTCTATAGGTTATCACTACATAAAACAAAGTCGCTTTCCCTGTCTGTCCCGATATCACTATGTATGCTTAAATCTTTAAAATTACGCAACAGATTTTGATGTGGTTTTTTTTTATAGATAGAGTGATTAAAGAGGAAGGGTTAATGTATAATGACATTCAATATGGAGTAAAGAAATACTGTCATTTTGAGGTTTTTAATGTGATGTCATAAATAATCACATTTTTTTCCGCTTACATTGGAAACGCAGGCTACGAGATTTATCAAAATAATGTATTAAGTATTTGTACACCATGATCTATCTCTTATGGATAACCCACAATAGTAATTTTTGTCATTTACTTGTTACGAAAAATAATTCCATATTTTCAAAGCAATTTCAAACAATACAGCATTAATACTCATTCAATTAAGTACCTGAAATGCATTGTTGATTTAATATAGATAGACATCAAATTTTAAACATAAAAGTAGTTTGTGAGTTTATTATAAAAGATTTTTGAATAACTTTCACCGTTTACTCAGCGCACATAAGGAAAGCTTTCAATTTTGCCGTTTTCGCAATATCTTTTTATTGTTGCTCCTGTCGTATTCATCTTAGCGTAATGTTTATATAATACGTAATGTATATATAAATATAGCATATATATGTAATATAACCTATAGCCTTCCTCGATAAATGAACTATATTACACTAGAAAGCATTTTTCAAATCGATCCAGTAGTTCCTGAGATTAGTGCCTTCAAACAATGAAACAAACAAACTCTTCATATATTAGTATAGCATATTCAAATTATTCTTTATTCAAATAAACTTGTAAACAAGTGCTTTTGAAACGTCAACTCTACTGCTGGTTCGGAAAGCTGTTCCTACCGAGAAGAGCCAGCAAGAAAATCGGCGGTTGCTCTTTTAAAAATATAATTCTTAATACTATTTACATTCAATCGTTACTGTCTTGTACAGGTTCAAAGAGAGCTATATCCACACATTCTTATCTTCTAAATAATCCTCAATAGTATAGTATAGTAGGCTTTCTGTATCAGCCTCTTTTTAACAGTGTTTTTAAAGTGATATACTATATACTGACATATAGATGTTTTATACAATTACCTTAAATACTACTAGAAACAAATTTGCAGCACCCTGTCGTACTCTCGACCTCAGAGCAATCAATTTTTTTTCTCTACCATTTTCCACATCAGACATATCAGAATCGCTTGTTAAAGTCCAACACTGTCTTGATTCTTGAGGCTCCAAATAGTTTTTACACAGCGGTTTATATGTATAAGGATTATTATCGAAATTGTCTACATCTTTCATCAGACTGTGATCAGACACTGGTATTTCTTTTTTCAATCTCTCTACTGCATTGTTTCTTTGCTTTCTGAGTTTTTGTTTCTATAAAAAAATATATTGAAAAGGTAACTGTTACGAAATTATTTAGCACCATTTTCATGATTGGTGATTGAAAGTTGAAGACTGCAAAAATTACTATAATGGCATAATATCTATTAAGGATGACTACTATACCCATTCTAACTTTTTTGAAAAGGTCACACTAGGCTTAACAACCAAACATCCTAAATCCAAATATCCTATATTCAACTTCAAATTCAAACCACTTGTTTACTAGTAAATAGTATTAAAAGCACTTTACAAGTTTACTTGAATAAAGAATATTCAAAATATTCACTATTCAAGTAAACTTGCAAACATGTGCTTCTGAATCGTCAACTCTTCTGCTGGTTCAGAAAGCTGTTTCCACTGAGAAGAGCAGAAACTCAGAGGTTGCTCTGTTAAAAATATAATTCTTAATATTAGTAACATTTAGTCACTGTCTTGTACAGGTTGGAAGAGAGCTATATCCACACATTCTTATCATCTTAGTAATCCTCAACAGTGTAGTAGGCTTTCTGTATATCTATATACCTATAATGTAAATGCAAATCTTAGATGTGATCATAAAATTTTATTTTCAGTTTAGGCAAGACTGAGTTACAGCAACAAGTGGCTTGGTCTGCTAATAGAAACGTAAGGATCACTGAGTCAACAAGTCGTTTTTCTTTAAAGGCTGAAATCATCCTCCTGCCCTTATCCCACTCCAAGTGGGGTCGGCACAACATGTTATAAACATGCTGTCACATGATTTGTGCTGCGTTTTTACGACCGGCCGCCTGCCTGACGTCAACTTACTTCAGTCGTATTTTAAGACACCTCGTTAAGAAAGAGGGTGGTCTATTCTACTAAACCGGATACCACACGGTTGGTCAACTTACCTTAGTCGCCTTTCACGACACCTCGGTAAGAAATGAGTTTGGTCTATTCTATTCAGCCGGATACCACACGGCGGGTCCACTTACCTTAGTCGCCTTTTACGACACCTCGCTAAGAAATGAGGGTGGTACTATTCTATTAGATACCACACGGCGGCTTTTATGGCTGGAAGTATAATTAAAAAAACGTTCAAAACTATATTTTTTTAATTGAATCTGGGGATACACTGAAGGTTATCAGTTTTATTAAAACATTTGAAGCTTACAAACTTAGTTATTATTAACATTCTTCATAAGGATCTTATGGGTTACAATATTTACCTTTCCCCCTTTCGGATTTGGCCTTAAAGGTGTTGCAGCTATAGTTTGTTGGGCTGGCATTATCTTCTCGCATTTTTTGTCTTGACTCACTAATCCATATAAAATAAAATATCTACAAATGCCAACCACTTCTGGCATTGATATATCAATATTCTGATTATTAAAATAAATATGTCCCAATACTCTTAATGCTGTGATTATCACCTACAAAAATTATCATAATATTATAACAGTTTATTAAATTACACAATTAATATAAAATAAACTTTATACATAGTACTTTTATTCTAGACTAGGAACTTGTTATTGCAGTAAAAAAAAATCAATTATGCTAGTTATAGGCCCTAGGCCCGTTGGCGCAGTGGGTAGTGACCCTGCCTACAGCTTCGCGGGTCGCGGGTTCGATTCCCGCCGATGGCCAACATTTTCCATAAAGATGGGATTTAGAAATTCTGACAACCTCTCAGTTATCTTTTGTATAATTATGAGCTTTTGTAATATTCAGAAACTCATCCATTGACCCATATGTTTGTCATAATAATCAATATGAATTGCAATAGTTAAAATTGTAGTTTTAGGTGTTACATGACAAAAAAAATATCAAAATAAAATAATATTTTTTTATCCTCCTGCCCCTTACGTACTCTAAGTGTGGTCGGCACAACATAATAAACATGTCGTTACATGATTTGGAACATGTTAAAAACATGTTGTTACATGATGTTGAACATTTTATAAACATGTTTTTACATGATTTCGCTACATTTTTAAAACGGCCGCCTGCCTGATGTCAACCTAGCTTAGTAGTATTTTACAAAACCTTGGTAAAAAGAGGGTGGTCTTATCTACTCAGCCGGATATCACACAGTATGATAATAAAAAAAATTCATAATAATATATAGACACATACTTTGCAATATATTGATTCATCATGAGATTTCATAGACCCTTTCATTAGAAAGGAGATTATTATTTCAGCGAGTTGCCTTTTTTCTTCCATAATAAAATCGGTTTCAACACTAGATTTATCATCCATTGTTAATAAACTTGTAACACACTTTAAGGCTATCAAAGACATCTGCAATGGATCCTGAGTACTTAAACTATTCCTGTTACTGTTAATGATTTTTATGAGAAGGCCATCTTTTCCAATCAAGTCAGTTATAAACTGTAACAAAAATACAAACATAATTAAAGCTACCCATATGATATACTAGTGTTTAGATACTGTAGAATTTGTAAGTGTGGATATAGGACCACCTCTTAACAGAGGTTGAATGATTGTTACTTGCTCAGCCTCATTTTATATTGTAAGTAGGGGCCTGTTACCATCGCACTGCTGAGATTAGGCCTCTTCTCTCTGTTTTTGGAGAGAAGGTTTGGAGCTTAGACCTACCACGCTGCTCCAATAAGGATTGTTAGGTAACACATATCTCCAGAATTCTCTAGAGATATGCAGATTTCCTCACGAGGTTTTCCTTCACCAAAAAGCATGTGATAAATTGCAATTATCAATTAGACACATAAGTTTTAACAGAAAAACTCTTTGGTGTCTGCCCGGGTTTGTACCTGTGACCTCTTCGAAAGAGTTGCATGGTGATACTGCTGGACTACCACACTTTTTATCCTGTATTGTATTTCATACAGTAGACAATATATAATTAGTGTATTTTAATTACTAAAACCAATGATATATAGTGAAATGCAATATCAAAACTTGAACAACATACCTTATATGCACTTTGAGGACAACATTGCAATATGCACTGCATGTTATGTAGTATATCTATTATTATTATATCTGAACATTTCTTCATACAGTCAATATGCCATGCAATTACTTCACTCAAGTAATAACTATCAAACTGTATATTTTGTTTTGTAATAATACTATTAATTAAATGTGATGTCTTAGCTGCTAAAAATTCATCTGCAGGTTTGATTTTAACACACAATGATGTTATAAGAGCAGTTGCATCCTGTAATATAATATAAATGTATTTATTATATTAAGATATTTAGTTTATTAATTTTATGATACCTATTAATCTACCTATAACCTATTATTAATTTTATTATTTAGTGTAATTTTATTCATCTTCCTGCCCTTATCCCGCTGCAAGTGTGGTCAGCACAACATGATATAAACATGCTGTCACATGATTTGGCTGCGTTTTTACGGTACCTCCGTAAAAAAGAGGGTGGTCTATTATACTAAACCGATACCACACAGTGGTTCAACTTACCTTATTATTTTGCTAACCCTTTTAGTGTAATATTATGCATACATAAAAAAATATTGACATAAAGATTAATCGTCACCTTCTTATAACTTTTTAAAAGAAGAATACAACTTTTACAACATAGCTAGATTAACAGTCACCAAATTGACTTATATTAATCAATGGTTTTGAATAAAATTTAAGGTTCTTTAAATATTAACTTTTAATCATACTTAAGAGAAATTTATTAAAATAGTAAAGATGATAAACAATGTGTATGAAACATCGACAACATGTAAATAGTTGTGAACAAACTCGCCTGTTTCCTAACAAATAACTCTGTCTTATAGGGCATAGCATTCAGCTCATCAATACAGGAATTCATAATTTCTTTATTGCATTCTTCAACACACAACTGAATGCGAAGCTCTCCAGAGAGAAAGGCAAATTTTTGAGACACAGTCATCCTTATATCAGTTATCACAATCAAAACATAATTTTATTGAATTAAAATAAATGTTTACGTAAGCGAAAGTATAATTAATATTAGAAACTAATAATACATTATATTGCATTTAATAAAAATGATGGTTTCTAATATGAACACATATTTATAATACTTTATTTATGTACGCAAATCGGTATGTAACTTATAAGTGCTACCTCAAGTCATGACATAAATTATGCACTGACGTTTACTATACATAGATAAGTTTAGCATTGCATTAATATGTATTACAAGCGTCAAAAAATTAATAGCACATATTAGTAATTATACTTGTATTTATGTACTGAAAAACATAAATGTATGTATGTATATATGTTGTATGTATCTAAAATGTAAATGCGTTTGTTTTATTTGACTGATGCAAGATGCACGCATTATCTACCTACTCCGTGAAGGTAATAGGCAGTGAAAGTATTATATAGGCAGTATAAGTATTATGGATCTCCGCAAAGTGCGCCTACTTATATAAATTACCTACTATGATTAGCCATATAAGTCATCATCATCATTCCCCTGCCCTTATCGCACTCTAAGGCTGGATTCAGACTATGATGCCGTTCTCGGTACGATCTCGCTCCGTTCTCGGTCCGGTAAAATATTGTTAAACAACAAACAGTCAGAGTGTTCACACTATCGTATCGCTCCGGTCCCGGTCCGATATCGCTCCAGCACCGGTTCGTCAAAAAGAATATTTTGACTGGAGCGAGATCGAACCGGTCTCGGCGTTGTACCGACATCGACAATATGAACACGCTTCTGTTTTAACTCCAGACTTTCATCAGTCGTGCCGCTAGTGTGTTTTAATTAAATCAAATTAAGTTAAAGGTAATAAATAGTGGGAATCTGAATTAGGTAAGTATTTATCATGTACTTTATAAAATTTGTTATAAGTGATTGTATTATTATAATTTTTTATCAGCTTTTCTTTCTTTCTTATTCCTTTTCTTCTATTCTTTTGAATCTTCTTTTCTGTCATTCTTTTTCTTTTTGTGCTATTCTTTTGATTTTTCTTGACTTTTCTTTTAATTTTCTTTTAGCCTTTTTTATTATTCGGTTATTCTTTTCTTTTTATTTATTCTTGCTTTTCTTTTCTGATTTTTACATTGAAATACTAAATGCTGTTGAATTAAATTTATATAGTTACTAGCGGCCTGCCCCTGCTTCGCACGGGTATAAAATACATATCCCATGTCAGTCAGTGTAAAAAAAATGATTAAAATTGATCCAGTTGTTTTGATTTATTCAATACTGCCCGTGGCCGTAGCGTTAAATTTGGAGAAAAACAATTTCCTTTCCCTATACCAAGAAGATTTCCTGCTATCTTTGGAATATCTAAATTCATATAGTACATTATTACTTATTTACTTTTATATTTTCCCTATCTATTTTATTTTTACAATTAATTACAGAATGTCTTTAAACAAACTCTTGAAAGAGCGACATCGCTGCTAAAGTCGAAGTGCTTATAGGTCTAAGCGCGGCCTCCTCGCGGGATTTTAAATCTGTAATATCTCCGAAAATGTTCACTTAAATTACATGCTGTAAAGGGCAATATTGATCTATATTAAATAAACAATTTATTTAAGGTACTCAATTGGATAAGGATTAATGCTGTATTGTATAAAAATTGCTTTGAACATAAGGCATCATTTTTCGTAAAAAGTAAATAAAAAAAACTGCTATTGTGGGTTATCCATAAGAGATAGATATATACCATCGCGGACTTTTCTGTAGACCTTTTTAAGGTGTGCAAATACTTAGTACATCATTTTGATAAATCTCGTAGGGTTTAGCCTGCGTTTGCAATGTAAGCGGAAAAAAATGTAATTATTTACAGAAACCTCAAAAATTACAGTATTTCTCTACTTCGTATTGAATGTTATTATACGTACAAACCTTCCTCTGGAATCACTCTATCTATTAAAAAAAACCGCATCAAAATGTTGCGTAGTTTTAAAGTTTTATGCGTACATACGGAAATATGGACTTTGTTTTATAATATGTAGTGATTTTCCAAAACGTCTTATGTCAACTACAAAGCGAGAACGAACCGAGAACGGCATCATAGTCTGAATTGAACTTTTGGCATGATTCAGACTATGATGCCGTTCTCGGTTCGATCTCGCTCCGCTCTCGGTCCGGTAAAATATTCTTAAATAAAAAAGAATCAGAGTATTCACACTATAGTATCGGGCCAGTACCGATCCGATATCGGTCGAGCGTCGGTTCGTCGACAAGAAAATTTGACTGAAGTGAGATCGGACCTGTCTCGACCTGAACTCGCTTCTTTTGTTTCAACTGCAGTCTTTCATCAGTCGCGCCGCATGTGTTTAGCATTTATGTTAAATAAAATTAATTAAATAATTATGTCTGGTAATAAATCCGCCGTGTGGTATCCGGCTGAGTAGAATAGACCACCCTCATTTCTTACCGAGGTGTCGTAAAAGGTGACTAAGGTAAGTCGACCCGCCGTGTGGTATCCGGCTAAGTAGAATAGACCACCCTCATTTCTTACCGAGGTGTCGTAAAAGGCGACTAAGGTAAGTCGACCCGCCGTGTGGTATCCGGCTGAGTAGAATAGACCACCCTCATTTCTTACCGAGGTGTCGTAAAAGGCGACTAAGGTAAGTCGACCCGCCGTGTGGTATCCGGCTGAGTAGAATAGACCACCCTCATTTCTTACCGAGGTGTCGTAAAAGGCGACTAAGGTAAGTCGACCCGCCGTGTGGTATCCGGCTGAGTAGAATAGACCACCCTCATTTCTTACCGAGGTGTCGTAAAAGGCGACTAAGGTAAGTCGACCCGCCGTGTGGTATCCGGCTGAGTAGAATAGACCACCCTCATTTCTTACCGAGGTGTCGTAAAAGGCGACTAAGGTAAGTCGACCCGCCGTGTGGTATCCGGCTGAGTAGAATAGACCACCCTCATTTCTTACCGAGGTGTCGTAAAAGGCGACTAAGGTAAGTCGACCCGCCGTGTGGTATCCGGCTGAGTAGAATAGACCACCCTCATTTCTTACCGAGGTGTCGTAAAATACTACTAAGATAAGTTGACGTCAGGCAGGCGGCCGGTCGTAAAATACGTAGCCATATCATGTGACAACAAGTTTATAACATGTTGTGCCAACCCCACTTAGAGTGGGATAAGGGCAGGAAGATGCTGATATGTCTGGTAATAAATCGTAGAGTTCAGAAAAAGTTAACTATTTCTTATGTGGTTTATAACATTTGTTATAGATAAAGAATAATTCTGCTATAATTATTTTACCAGTCTTTCTATGTGCCTTTTTTTTGAGAAAAGTGCATAGAGTTAAATTAATAAATAAATGGTCGACTGTTTTACAAAAAATAAAAAATAAATTGAATATTTATTATTTGCAGATGAAAGACATATTGAATTTGTGAAAAGTAGACGCAGCCTGTATGATTTGCAGTCACACTACTACAGTGAAATTATTTACAAAAGGAAAATATGGAACGAGATTGAAGATGCAATAGGATTACCTGGTGAATAAAACACAAACGTAACAAAGTGATATTCATTTAATTGCTTTATTGTAATTATATCGCAAGTTTTTCTTGCCATGGCACTGATACTTCAGGAGAGTTGATTTTTATTTCACTTATGCCTATAGGCCTATGCATTTCCTCTTTGTCTTTTTAGATTTTGCACGTGATTATTATTAATGTAATACAAATTACCCTCGAAATTCATCGAATTCCAGAATTTCTAATAATATTATGCAGAATGCATGTTGTTACATATCCTTATTTATAAACGTTATATTTCTATTATAGGAGCAAGGAATCGATGAGAGCGACTAAGAGCTCAATATCGAAAATACCTCTCTAAATTAAAAAGTGGCCAAAAGTGGCCAAGCAGCTTACAAAGTTTGCAAATGGCGATATCACGACCAAATGTAATTTATTAATGAGTACATAACTGTAATAGACTACGAATATCCATTATTGCCGATGATGAAGTTAACAATTACAATATTCTTGATATGGATATTGAAGAGACACATGAACCAACGACTATGATAAGATAAATTGATGTCAATGAAGGAGCTTAATTAGAAATTTATTCCGTCAATACTTTCGCTAGTAATGTACCTCTGGAATAAACAAAAAAATATGAACAGAAAACAAACAGGACCTCAACAGGAAAATGCATTATCAACCAACACCATCACCGCTATATACATATTATGTAATATTCATGCATGTAAATGGTTGTTATAATTTAAATATACAAATTTTATAAAATATGATATTTTATTACTTACCTTATCCAAACCATTAGTAACCTGACAAAAAGAGGTGTTTCTTTTTAAAATTTGCGCTCAATTATTTTAAAAATCATTTCAAATATTCCTGAATACAATCCTAAATCAATATAATGAACATTATTCTTCATTATTTACCAAATGACGAAATAAAGTATAATATTCGTCTTCCTCTTTTCTCGGTAATAAACTTTTACTTTTACTAAAACCCATATTTTCTTGTCCCCTTTTTTTCTTTTCTTTTTGTTATAATTTTTTTTTAATTTATATCTTGTTTATCCAAAATGCTATTGTTGCTAATTCTTCAATAGAAAAATTGAATTCCATTTTCTGGCGAATAAAATTAATATGATTCTTTTTTTAAACATCGTATGTCGACCATGAATCGAGATCGAACCGAGAACGGCATCGAGTAGTGTAGACACAGTGAGATTTGACCGGACCGAGAACGAAGCGAGATCGTACCGAGAACGGCATCATAGTATGAATCCAGCCTAAGTGGGGTCGGCACAACAAGTTATAAACATGTTGTAACGTGTTTGGGCTACATATATTTTATGAACGGCCGCGTGCCTGAAGTCAACTGACCTTAGTCGCCTTTTGCAACTATATTATTATATTATTGAAGTACCTAATTATAATCGGTATTTGATATACTGACATTGCAACTTTATTAGTTATGATCGATTTGAGATCACTTCGTGCTTACCTTATCAAAACAACTAATAAGTTGTTTTGATAAGGTAAGCGAGAAGTGCTCTCAAATTACTCAAAAAAACAATCTGTTGCGGCCTATAATCATCTGTGGCCATACGGACGATATGGGCCAATCATGGACGTGTGGGTGACACGTCTTTGCTGCACGCATACGTCACATACGACGTTATATATTCAAACAAATTGTCAATTATTGTTATTCACATTCAAATTTTGTAACGCTATCATTGTACTCCTTTTAACTTGCAATCAATTATAATAGTTTACAGTATTGTCCAGTGTTTTAATTTACCAAACGAAGCCTCCTATAAAGGCTTAACGCAAGCGCAAACATATTCTGGACCTTCATAGCCAAATTGGATATATATACGCTAAAATTCCACGCCTTGGAGTTTGAAAAACGCAACCGCCAACAAGGGTCAAGACATTGTTCTGGAACTGGAAGACACTATAAATCGATTAATGCGCGCATTTTCGATACGGTCAACCAATCATCCACGAACCTATCCTGCCCTAATTTCCCTGTGCAATACTGTGTCAATCAATTTCAGATTTCCGTTATATTTACTATACTGTAAAACCTTCGCAAGATATTGAGGTTTGTTTATCAGTTACGTAAGTACTTTAAATATTTATAATCCTCTAAAATGACATCTCGCGATAAGTCTCCCCTGTTACTCAGTGATAATAATCAATCATTATTAATACGCGAATTAACTAAAAAACGTGGTATTCTTAAAGGTAGATTAACTAAGTTCATTAATTTTCTTAGTACTTTTAATACTAAAGCTGCTATAACCGCCCAGAGCCGTTTAGATTTGAAATTACGCATTCAGGGTGCAACGAGCCTGTTTAACGAATTTAATTCTCTTCAAACTAAAATCGAAGAAAGTGTACCCGATGATGATCTCGAAGATCAGTTATTACAACGAGAACAGTTTGAGGATACCTATTACAGCACGCTTTCTCAGGCTGAATTTTTATTAACTAGTAATAGTAGCACTAATAGTGAGATCACATCATGTCCTACAGGTTTTAATAATCAGTTACAATCCGTTAGATTACCTACGATTTCACTGCCTACCTTTGATGGATCATATGAGCGCTGGCTGGAGTTCCGAGATACCTTTCTATCATTAATCCATAATTCAGTCGAAATAACCAATATTCAAAAATTTCACTACCTAAAATCATCGCTAAAGGGCAGTGCACAGCTAGTAATTGATGCACTAGAATTTACATCCGATAATTACGCAATTGCCTGGGAACTTTTACTCAATCGTTATAATAATAGCAGATTATTAATTCATAATCATGTTAAATCGTTATTCAATTTACAGCCGTTGAGTAAAGAGTCTCCTTCGTTAATGCGAAAACTTATTGACACTGTTTTAAAAAATTTACGCGCTTTAAAAATCCTCGGTGAGCCAACGGACTCCTGGGATACTCTAATTATTTTTATTATTGTGTCAAAGTTGGATAAAACGACAGAACGCGAATGGGAGCAACATAAGGGAACTTTATTAACGAACAATAATAATTCTAAATTAAATTTAAAGGTCGATGATCTGCTTAACTTCCTTAAAAATCGAGCTGACATGTTGGAAACATTGCAAGTCACTCACAACAATAACGCCACAAAGGTTAACATCGCGAAACCATCCACGAGTTATAATCACAAGTGCAATGTTTCCACCACTAGTCCACCCGAACGTCACTCGCGAGTAAAGAAGTTATGCACTATGTGTAACGGCGATCATCAACTATACGCTTGTATAAAATTTATAAACACTGACTTGGAATCGAAGTTACAATTTATTCGCGATAATAAGCTATGCGAAAACTGTTTACGCGCAGGTCATCCTATTCACGCTTGTAAGTTCGGTTCTTGTAGGCTGTGTAACCAAAAACATAATTCGCTTATTCATAAGGATGATTCTAATAATATTACTACTACACCTAGCAATTCCCTTACTATGCACTCGTCATACGTTAATAATCAACTAATGAACAGCGCCCGCGCAGGCCCTGTATCGGCCCCCGCTGCACTTCCTCGCCCCGCGGACACCAATGACCAGATCGCCGCGATTGGTGTGAACAAAGCGCACTTGCATTCACACTGCATAAAAAACTCGTGTTTACAGCCGGTCTTATTGTCAACCGCGTTAATAGAAGTACGGGATAAATATAACATCTATCACCTTGCGCGCGCACTCCTAGATAACGGTAGTCAGCGATGTTTTATAACAGAATCGTTCTGTAAGTTATTAGGAGTAAATTTAATACAGTCCACTCACGAAATTAGTGGTGTAGGTGACTCAGTAACGCAATGCACACAAACTTGTGTTATTGAAATTAGATCGCGCATTACTACTTACACCACCAAACTTCAATGTTTTTTATTACCGCAGATTTCTTCTACGTTGCCCGCTGTACAATACGAACGCGCTAAGTTCAATATTCCGGAGTATGTACAGCTTGCAGATACGCAATTTCTCAATTCCCGAAATATTGACATTTTAATAGGCGCAGACAAATTTTGGGAATTACTAAACGATGGCAACATAAGGTTACCTAACGGGCCTTATTTGCAGAACACGCATTTAGGCTGGATAATATCAGGTTCTATCGATTTTATTACGAGAAAAGATAGCCGTATCCAGTGTAATTTTACGCAATTTATAGATACGCAAATACAACAGTCTTGGGAGCTCGCAGAGCTGCCTAGGGATCGGGATACGCGCACAGATGAGAATCGTGCTTGCAAAGACCTTTTTTCTCATACTACTACGCGCAATAGTGAGGGAAGGTTCATTGTGAGTATTCCGTTAAAATCATCACCCGAGGTCTTAGGCGAATCGTACTCTCAAGCTGAAAAACGATTTTTAGCGCTAGAAAAGCGATTACAGCGATCGCCTTCATATAAAAAATTATACGCAGATTTCATACACAAGTATGAAAGTTTAGGTCATACGATCCGTGTTTCGTCGTACGGAACACCACATTACTTTATGCCGCATAACGGCGTATTTCGGGAGCACAGCACTACCACTAAGTTACGTGTAGTGTTTGACGCTAGTACTGCTTCCAGCTCGGGAGTCTCATTCAATGACCTCCAGCTGGTAGCCACGCCTATTCAAAGCGATTTAATTTTTATTCTTTTACATCTCGTAACCGATAGTAACAATTCTAACGTCCGCATAACAATAAATGAAGATTTTTACGTCAACGATATTATTACGAGTTCGAAAAATAAACAACGCCTAATTAAATCATGTGAAGAAACCGCAAATACTTTGCATTCGGGTTGTTTCCAACTTCGTAAGTCGATATTTAACTTCACATGCGATGAGTCATCCGAGTCACCTGTGAATAAATCGTTCTGCGTTGGCAAACAAATATCTTTACGCGAGAATAGCAGTCACAAAACGCTAGGCTTTTATTTTAATACGGAAATAAAACCTGACTGTAATAAGACTATTATTAAACTCGTAATTCTATCATACGCATTTCAAACTTTAGACTCTTTGAGTATTCAAAGTCCATTCATAATTAAAGCAAAATTTTTATTACAGCGTCTAGAGAAATTAGATTGGGATGTCACGGTGCCGATTGACGCGCGCTTATGGAACCGGTTTCTTGCTTCTTTGTCAATCTTGCAATCTACTCGTTTGTCTCGCTGTATTATGGATGCTGACTATATACAAAAAGAGATGCATATTTTTATCGATACCTCGCAAACTGCATTTGGCGCCTGTGTTTATATTCGCCTAATTAATAGTCATAATCGCTGCGTAACGGTTTGTTTACTTTGTTCTAAAAGAGATCGCACTCTTACTCCTCTTATAGAAAGTCGTCCTAACGAGAGGATCACGCCTGCTTTGCCTTTTATGTGTTGGGGTTTCGACTATGCTGGACCAGTGCTCATATCAGACAGAAAAAGTAGGGATATTAGAACTATTGAAGTATACATCTGTCTATTTATATGTTTTATTCATGTCGTGCACTTAGAGTTAGTTTGTGATCTCTCTACAGATGCATACTTACTTGCTCTGAAACGCTTCATTTCGCGTCGCAGTAAACCTGCTGAGATTTTCTCAGACAATGGCAATAATATTTTAGATATGAAGAAGGATTTCGCTAAATTTTATCTCATTGTAGTTCTAATGTTTTTAAATACGTTAAAATTAAACGTTTAAAATTTAAATTTATTGTTCCGTACCATTTACGGCGCGTAGTGGGTAACGCGCATCTCACTCACGGGAAATTCATTACGGTATTGACAGAAATTGAAGCCGTCCTGAACACCCTTCCACTCACTCCTATGTTTCCTGATCGAAATTACCTTCCGCTAAATCCCGCTCATTTCCTAGTTGACCGTACGTTTACAGCGCCTGCAAGCGACGACTTGATCGATATTCCAGCACACCGATTAAATCGTTACCAGTGTATTCAACAAATTCGAAACACTTTTGGACTCGATGGGCAAAAGACTACTTCTCCGAGTTACAGACGCGATAGAAGTGGAGGAAACATATACCTGGACTCGCACCGAATATACTTGTTGTCATTCAGGAAGATACCTTTCGTCCATTTAAATGGCATCGTGGACGCATTTTCAGGAATATTCCAGGAACGGACGGGATCGCACTAGTACTTGAAATCCGATTTGCACCTGGAGTCATACAGCGCGCATACCAACAATTTGTATTTTGGTTACCCAGATGTCAGGAAATCCAGGGAAGCATAAACTTTTGGAAGCCGAAGTTTCCAAGTCCGGGGGCATGTTGCGGCCTATAATCATCTGTGGCCATACGGACGATATGGGCCAATCATGGACGTGTGGGTGACACGTCTTTGCTGCACGCATACGTCACATACGACGTTATATATTCAAACAAATTGTCAATTATTGTTATTCACATTCAAATTTTGTAACGCTATCATTGTACTCCTTTTAACTTGCAATCAATTATAATAGTTTACAGTATTGTCCAGTGTTTTAATTTACCAAACGAAGCCTCCTATAAAGGCTTAACGCAAGCGCAAACAAATCAAAAAACTATATTTAGTCTGTTCGCCGAAATTTTAAATTGTAAATAGTTCCTAACATATTCCATATGGAGTGATCAAAGACGAATCTCCTTTAAAATGATATAGATATTTGTTTTAGAAAAAACAATATATGTATATATCTAAACATGAAAAACGTCAAATAAAATAATTGAATACAATCAAATTCTGCTTTAAAACTACTGTCTTACATTCATAATGTCACTTTTATTAGAAAATGTGCATAAAAGAAAGGACAACCAACACCCTTGGCAAAGTACTATTAAGGATGTTCATGGCAAACATTTTCATACAGGTCATAACTCTGTTGATAATCCGCATTATCCAAAAACAAAAGCAAAAGTTCCAGATAAAAATAGAGTAAAATTTACTGTTATTGGTGACAGAGTTACTAAGGAGTTCGTTAACTGTGTTCATTTACTACAAATATTACACAAATATCGTTGGAATATATTCGATGCGCCTATTGTTAGAGGTAGGTAAATAATCATCATCCTTCTGTCTTTATCTAAGAAAGGTCGGCACAACATGTTTTCACATGATTTGCCTACGTATTTTACGACAACCGCCGGCCTGACGTCATTTTACCTTAGTTGTATTTTACGGTAAAAAGGAGGGTGGTCTATTCTACTCAACCAGATACCTCACGGCGGATTGACTTACCTTAGGCTCCTTTTACGACACCTCGGTAATAAATGAGGTGGGTCATGGTGGTATACTACTCATCCGGATAGGTACCACACGGCATCTCGTAATTCTAGTTGTATGTTATCAAAATATTATGAACTGCGAAAGCCTAACGATAATATCCTGGGACTCTAGAGAGGGTGATGGATTCAAATCCGGGCAGGCACCAAATTAAACTGTTAAAACTTATATATTGAATTGATAATTACAATTTATCATACAGTTTCCAGTGAAGGAAAACATCGTGAGAACATCGTGCATATCTCTAGAGAATTCTGGGGATATGTGTAAACTGCGAATACACATTAGTTTTGGGTTTTACCTCTTACCGTTCTTTCCAAAAACGAAGAGAAGAGGCCTATGCCCAGCAGTGGGCTAGTAATAGGCCATTTATTTATTTTTTACTATAAAAATATTAAACAGGTGTGACAACAGTCGAATGGCCAAAAGTTTGGAATGACCTGAAACTGAAATATGGAGGTTTAGCGTATTGTTTGCAAAGCCCCATGGCTGTACTTATTAATGACTCGTTTCTTGGGGGAGGTAAAGAACTGAGAGAAATATTAGAATCGAGATATGACTATCACCTCAATTTAAATTATTACGAAGAAGCAGTTGGGAATTTTGTTAAATATGTTAGATCGTCTGGGGTAAGTTTAAAGACACTTTTCTACTCAATAATTGACAAAAAACAGTTAGAATAGTCTATGGACAAAAAAAATAGGTAATTAATGATTACTTGTTGTTCGGATCTACGAGCAAAAGTTTTTTTACATGTGCATTAAATTTTATAGTTAAATAGGAAATATTTATAAAAATAAACTTTCTGCATTACATTAACAGTGAAATCTCAGGAGAGAATCTCATGAATTTCGAAATTAGATTCTATTTGATCTTGCATTCAAAGAGAAAGGATGGTGCACACGACTAAATGAAGCTCTAAATAAACATACATAAAACACCAAATGAAACGTTAAACTAAGCGAACAATCGCTTATTACGGCGATCGGCTTTATGCTTCGTGTGAATATGTGCATTTTTTGTTTGTATAAATAGAACCGGCTTAGTATTGGACGGATAGATGCTTTTTTTGCTATGTGCACTCCAATCGGGGCCCGTCTTGACCCATGATGCGATGTACCCGGGCACCGTGCGGAATATAGTCAAATCTTGTAGTTCTCATCGATCATTTCAATGAGGCGCCCAAAAGTTGTTGGACGGGCCTAACTCCACATTCGTTTTTTTATCTCAAATGATAGTTTTATTTCAAAATCACAACTCACAGAGCCTCTTCGTTTAATATACACTGACTATACGTACGTGTGTTGTTATAGAGACCCAATTGTTTCATGCATATTTCAATAAATGAAGAACACATTGGGACTTTAATTTTCATGGTAAGTATAATATGCACCTAATTCATTAGATATCTGTTGATGATGTACTCGTAAGACTATAAACGAATAACCAATTTTTATTTTTTAAATTGATATTTACATAATTAGTTATTTTTGCTACTTTAAAAGCCTTTTAGTTTAAATGTCAAATTTTCTGCAATATTAAAATTTTTTGGGTAGTAACTAGTAGAGCATTTACAATATAGATACTTGTATTTAATCAACTCTTATCCGCGTAGTGATACACACATACAAACACAAGCACTGTGTGTGCACACAGATCAAACACACATTCGCCACAATCGCACATGAAAAACACAAACGAACACACACAGACACAGTACAAACACACAGACACAGTACAGACACACTACAAACAAACCCACCACAGATGCACACTTTCTTTTTATTACTATTTTAGTATGTAATTTTTTATTACTATTTTCATTGTATTGCTTTTCTTTTTTTAAGACTTTGGCGATTGCCATATAATATATATAAGTTTGCAAAGCCATCCTCGACGATAGTGTACATTTATTTTGTTGTTGTTGTAAATAGAATAAAATAAATAAAAAAATTATTTAAATCGTTTTAACAATTCGATTTTGTGTTTCTCATTCCTCTCACAACTATTACCTTATTTATTACTATACAGCTTTACGCCGACATAGTTCCATACACATGCGATAACTTCCTTCGTCTATGTCAAGCCAAGAGAGGTGGTTATAGTGGTACACCAGTTCATCGCATTGTTAAAGATTGCTGGATACAATGCGGCGGATATGGGCTAAAGAGCACTGATTTGGACTGCGAAAACTTTATAGTCCCTCATGATAGACGTGGTGTACTTTGCATGGCTAATAACGGAAGGTAAAAAAACTACAAAACCTTAAACTTAATCTCTGAAATAGTTAATTAATAATATCATATGCTTCTTTCGTAGACATGTCGATTGTTCGACGCAGTTTTTCGTTCTTCTCCAACCAGCACCTTGGATGGCTCATAAATATGTCGCTTTCGGTCAACTTATCGATGGAGATTCCACATTAAAAGCTATAGAGAATGTGGCAACGTTTTATGAATCACCTACACAGAGTATTCTAATAGAGAGAGCAGGCATACTCAATTTAGAATGTTCAGCTATAAGGATAAGCAAGAGCACTAACGAATATATTCAAGGACATATCGAAGATCTTAATGCTTTGGGCGATTTATTTTACGAGGTGATTTTCAATTTGAACATTATAAACTGTTTGTGTCATTTATGGTGATGATGATTTGAAAATTTTAATAAATTAAATATAATCATTTTTAATTTTTGTCATCAGGAACTAATACAAAATGTATTTCTTGAAATAGAATTAAAACGTATAATACGTTTAGAAATGGAAAACGGGGAAGAAGAACAAAATGAAATAGTGATTGCGGAAGATGATAGAAGTCATATTCATGCAACTGAGAGGTTTTTATTTTAACGGAATAGTAACTAAAAATAAAAACTTGTGCTCTTAGTCTACTCTAAGTGTGGTCTGAATATATTTTTCTCTTTCATTCTCTCCTATCATTCGTTAACTCTGGCACTACTTTTATATGCATGTCATACTTCACCATCTATCTCTTTTTCGGCCTTCTGTTTGTCATATATCCATCCATATTCATATTTAATACTCGTTTGGTCATATGATGCTCAATTTCTATACTAGGCGCAACTTTCGAAATTTCCCTTATACATATAGTCTTAAACTTGTAAATAAGTGCTTTTGAATCGTCAACTCTACTGATGGTTCGGAAAGCTGTTCCTACCGAGAAGAGTCATCAAGAAACTCGGCGGTTGCTCTTTTAAAAATATAATTCTTATGACATTTAGTTAATACAGTCTTGTACAGGGTCTAAGCGTGGTATATCCACACATTCTTAACTCCTAAGTAATCCTCAACAGTATAGTAGGCTTTCTGGATCAGCCTCTTTTTAACAGTCTTATTATATACTCATAATCTAATTGAAAAAACAATGCAGATTTATTCGTAAAAAAGAAGAAATAATGAATCTTCAAAAAAGCCAAACGTATACAAGTAGAGCTTCTTCAGCTGTAACGGCTGCAAGTGATGTCCAACAAGTCAATAACGATTTTGACGTTGAAGTTTATGATTATGAACCAGAAGAATACTCTTACAAACATGTATCTGTAGCTGGAACTATAAGCATTGTTGTAAAGCCGGAAAAACCATTCTATATTCCTCTAACAGATGTGCCTTATCCTGGCGAAAAAGATTCAACTTACGATATAAAGAAGTAAGTTTTAGTAAATTATTTTAATGAGCCTTATCACTACATATTATAAAACAAAGTCCATATTTCCGTATGTACGCATAAAACTTTAAAACTACGCAACCGATTTTGATACGGTTTTTTTTAATAGATAGAGTGATTCCAGAGGAAGGTTTGTGCGTATAATAACATTCAATACGAAGTAGAGAAATACTGTAATTTTTAAGGTTTCTGTAAATAATTACATTTTTTTCCGCTTACATTGCAAACGCAGGCTAAACCCTACGAGATTTATCAAAATGATGTACTAAGTATTTATACACCTTAAAAAGGTCTACAGAAAAGTCCGCGATGGTATATATCTATCTCTTATGGATAACCCACAATAGCAGTTTTTTTCATTTACTTTTTACGAAAAATGATGCCTTAAGTTCAAAGCAATTTTTATACAATACAGCATTAATCCTTATCCAATTGAGTACCTTAAATAAATTGTTGATTTAATATAAATCAATATGGCCGTTTACAGCATGCAATTTAAGTGAACATTTTCGGAGATATTACAGATTTAAAATGCCGTGAGGACGCCGCGCTTCACCCTATAGCACTTCGAATCTTTTAGAGTTTGTTTAAAGACATTCTGTAATCAATTGTAAAAATAAAATACATAGGTAAAATGTAAAAGTAAATAAGTAAAAATGTACTATATGAGTTTAGATATTCCAAAGATAGCAGGAAATCGTCTTGGTATAGGGAGAGGAAATTGTTTTTCTCCAAATTTAACGCTTGCGGGCCACGGGCAGTAATGAATAAATCAAAACTACTGGATCGATTTTAATCATTTTTTTTACACTGACTGACATAGGATATATATTTTATACCCGTGCGAAGCAAGGGCAGGCCGCTAGTTTCATATAAACTACTAAGCATTTACATCCCTAATCATCAATAATAGATGTAAAAAACTTATTTGTAGAATTAGGCGTTACTTTGCGGAGGTCCATAATTCAGAACTAATGAGAATAATATTTTGCTATAATCCGCGATAAAATCAGTTAAATAAAAATGCTTTTGAAACCAATGCTGCTAAAATTTATTGCGAAGTTTTATTATAGAATCATCTTACTCATGCCCTTATCCCACTCTAAGTCTAAGGGGTCGGCACAACATGTTATAAACTTGTTGTCATATGATTTGGCTAGATATTTTACGACTGGCCGCCTGCCTGACGTTAATTTACCTTAGTCGAATTTGCAACACGGTAAGAATGAGGGTGGACTATTCTATTCAGCCGAATACTACACGGCTGGTCGACTTACCTTAGTCGCCTTTTGCGACACCTCGGTAAGAAATGAGGGTAGTCTATTCTCCTCAGCCGTATACACAATCTTGTACCCAAACTCAGAAAAGTCTTACGTACTTTAAGGCGCAAAGTTAACATTATAGTATTTCTATTAATAACTTAATGAAATTATTGCTTTCTATTAAGAATTAACAATGGATTATCTATTTAGCTTAGGTTACTATCTTTATGAATTTATATTTTTAGATTTTTACGAGGTGACTATTGTCTTGAAAGTGATTTGTTAACCAAACACAAAAAAGTGATTGGACCAAAGATATCATACATATCCGAAGTATACCATTTAGACGACGAATCGGATATAGCTTCGAGTAAGATCAAAAATCTTTTTATTAAATTTTAGAGTTATCTTGTACTTGGGATAATATCGATAAAATACAGAATATACATTAAAAGAAAATATTTGTATATTATATTACATGTATATCGCATGCAAAGATAAGCAAGTAAGTAGCGGCCTGTTACTTTCCCACTGATGAGAATATTCCTCTTCTCCCCGTTTTTGGCGAGAAGGATTGAAGCTACCACGCTAACCTACTACGTTGCTCCAATGCGGATTGGTAGGTTACTCATATTTCCAGAATTCTCTAGATATGCAGGTTTCCTCACGATGTTTTCCTTCACCGAAAAGCGTGTGATAAATTGCAATTATCAATTAGACACATAAGTTTTAACAGAAAAACTCATTGGTGTCTGCTCGGGTTTGAACCCGTGATCTTAGTCGCATGGTATTACCGCTGGGCTACCACAGCTATGCAAAGATAATTATGATAATATTTAAAAACGTTTTTACAGTGGAGTCACTATCTTCAGATGAAGAGCAAGAGATCAGAAGATATTTAAAGTAAGATAAAAGCTCAATGTTAGATAGAAAAATATGACTATAAGCTTATCCAAAGTACTAAAGTAGTTTTATAATACCGAAGTATAAAAATATATAAGTATACCTAGGTTTTGTCCGCACTCTTGCGTACATAAAAAATAGTTAATAATATGTAGTTTGTATTTGGTTTTAAATATATTTCTCTACGTTTGCAACTTTTTCTTTTTACTAGGTTTAAAGGATATAGTATCATTAGGTATTTCATTGTTTAAGTTAAGTATTTCCTCTTCAGTTACACTTCTCTTATCAATAATTATGATTTTTAAAAAGTCATATTAAAATGCCTAAAATATATATGCATAACGTCCCATTCGAAGAATAAACTTACATACAAAGTACATGTTACATACAGTGTAAGCTAACTGTCGGTATATGATCGGTTTTCTCAAAATCTACTGAACTGATTTTAGTACGGATTTCACTAATGTAATATAATGTATGTAAGTAATTCCCGAGGAAGGCTTAGGTTAATCGAACATTGCATAGGAACTCCGGTGACTCGTAATTTATCCGGGAAAAACTCTGTACCACTTTGATTTCGACGCGGGCGAAGCTGCAAGCACAGCCAGTATATTTTAAAAAATGGGGCCAAAACAGGATTTTAAAGAATGGTTATTATTTTGGGATAAAATAATTAAAATACTTTACATTTTTTAGGCTAAATGTTGATCGCGTAAGCTTCGCTGGCGGGGTAATAAGGAGCATTGCAAGAGGAGTTGGAAAATACAATATATTCGAAGATACGAGAAAGTATGACACTCAACACTTATCATAAACTTCAGTTGCACAGGCGAGAGGCATCATTGATTTCAATTAATAATAATTCTTCATACATGGTACTTTACAGTCCAAAAAGAATATGAAGTGTTTTTATTATAGATAAAGTATTCAACAGCCATAACATCATCATCTCATCATCTTCCTGCCCTTATCCCACTCTAAGTGGGGTCGGCACAACATATTATAAACATGCTGTCACATGATTTGGCTGCGTTTTTACGACCGGCCGCCTGCCTGACGCCAACTTACCGCTGTCATATTTTACGACACCTCGGTAAGAAAGAGGGTGGTCTATTCTACTTAACCGGATACCACAGGGTGAGTCAACTTACCTTAGTCGCCTTTTACGACACCTCGGTAAGAAATGAGGGTGGTCTATTCTACTCAGCCGGATACCACACGGCGGGTCGACTTACCTTAGTCGCCTTTTACGACATCTCGGTAAGAAAAGAGGGTGGTACTATTCTATTCAGCCGGATACCACACGGCGTTCAACAGCCATAACATCGTTTACCTAATTCCAGATGATTAGCTAGGAATTAGCAGATTTTTTTTTAGAATTAGCAGAAGTTAGGAATAAAAAAATTGAGTTAAAATGAAATTTCTAGTGATCGCGCATGAAAAAAATTTCTGGTCATTTTTGAGCGTTTTTTTAGCCTATAGCAATTACGCCTACTGTGTAATTTTTATGTGTGTGTATGTCCATCTCGCCTGTGTAAACGACGTTCAAATTATTAAGTTCAAACTAAAGAAATGTACTTTTACAGATCGGAATTAATCACCGATGAAGAACTTAGAAGATTCAGGTTACTAGTTACCCGATTATTACTAACGTTGTGACAAATTTAGAGCAAAAATTGACATGACATTAACTTGAATGGGTTATGGGTAACTAGCTGCTTGCATTATGGTTGATATAAGGGATTTAGGCTCAGTGATACTTTTTTAATTTTACATTATTTAGCTTGGTTTCATAGTGCATGTTGTAAAATTTATGTACTTAATAGAAATTTCCACGGAGGTAGTTAATTTATAAATTCAACAGAATAAACAAAATTATTCTAAATGTAGTTAGAAACATATTATAATATTTTTTATTCACAGAGTAGCTTCAATGGATCGCCGATCACGCGATGTTCAGGATAAGTAAGTTTGTTACTAATTACAATTCTTTTTTTTTTAAATTTCGTCACCCTTTATTATATTTTTTTTTTGTAAGGAAAGTATCAATAAGTTTGCCCTCGACTAAAAAAGAGCCTGTAAAGATTAGAAGACGGCAAACAGGTTTTGTCCGGCCCGAGGATTTGGAAAAAATCTATTTAATACACAAATCTGGTTCGCAAGATTCGGAACCAGACGATGATGATGATATAACGGGATCTCGGTAACTAAACAGTTATTTCTTCTAAATAGCCAAGTATGAATTTTAATTTAGTTTATTCGATTGGCAGAACTAAAATTATAAACGTATTTGAATTCAAACTGTAACTTTACAAATAGGTTGGTTACGTTAGGTATATATTTATTTGATACATTTCCTTTACATTTTCTTCACAACATGGTTTGCTACAAGCTTTGCATACATTTCTGTATGCAAAGCTTATTCTAAAATTTAACTATATTAAAATAGCTAAAATAATTATTTTACATAAACATATTGAGAAATGTCAAAAACAATAAAAAAAAACGAATGTCATAAATTAAAATATATTAAAATACTCACACACATTTTTAAACTACTTAAGTTACATATTTCTTTTAATCTACCTATTCTCCGATATCATTAAAATTATATTCATTCAATTATTTGAATTGTTTTTAAGGCAAGTTAATTTTTCGCGTTTTAATTTGGTACATAATTATTTAAAATCCTAAACATATTTAAATATTTATTTGTAGTAAAGTACGCATAGCAGAATCAGCGATTGTATCACAAACTGGTGCTAAAACAGTCCGCAGACCAACTGGATACATCCATCCTGCCAACCTTACAGAGTCTGACACCCAAGTCCGAAGACAGTCAGCACTTTCCCGACTATACGATAATATGACAGATTTCGAAGAAGAGGGGCCGACTCTTAAAGACTACAAGTATGTTATTAGTGTTAATCTACTCTGATACTATATACAAAAATTATAAAACTAAAACCAAAATTCATATGACAAACATTACGTACAGGCCAAAAATTAAAAAGTTTTATTACGATACATGTCTTGTATGGACACCTGTATCATAATATAACTTGTTATCATAACGATACATCTATACAACCTCCAGATGGACAAAGGAGGTTGAACCTCTACCTTAAAAAAGGTATCAGTGAACGACGCGGCGACGCAACATGCATGCGCGATCGATTGCGCCTTGGCGCTAACATTTGACATTAAAAAATCTTTTCAATATTTAAACAAATTTTGGTTTTTATTAATATTGTTTTACGTAATATAGTATGGAGTAGATAAAGTAGTGTATGACACTGTACATAACTTGGTCTTATGACACTCGTGTGATACTATAAAAAAACTCGCCTGCGGCTCGTTTTTTTTAAAACACACTCGTGTTATAAGAACCCTTATAATGCAACAGTATCATAATCTACTATAATATCTTGCTGTAAAAGTATAACTTTTTAATACAATTTATCACTATACTTCACCAAATATTGAATCCTTAACCATAGACAAGCACTATGAAACTAAGCAGATAATAAGTTTGTTAAAACATAATGGCAGATAGCGTAATAAATCTATTACAATTGATTATTATTTAAAGTAATTGTATTAAAATTTAATTATCTATGTATAAAAGAATTATCAACTCTATTCCGCTTAATGATATTTGCGACAGTTTTATAGGAAATAGAAATGATACTAATTTTTCAGAAGAAAATCTCTAAGAACAGAAATCTCGGTGGAACGTATCTCTTTTGCTTAGCACAAATAACTTAAAATTCATCAGCATCATATTGATTATATTATTACATATTAGGTATACAATAAAATGCTTCGCCGCGTCTGTTGGTTTTCATTTATATTCATTGATTCAGATAAATTCACGATAAATGTTTGTGTATATATAATTTGTTAAGAATTTAAGTAAATTTATTATTCGTTTTTTTTTAATTTCGACTTTCGTGAGTGGTATTAGGTATTCGTTTATGTATAGAAACTGGCAATACCCATGTCCTTGTATTGGGTAAGCCCGGCTAGTTATTGGCCCATTCAGGACTCTTATTTCAAGAGCTCTTTACGTACTTAGGCATATATACGTAAAGAGCTCAAAAAGGTTCGTCATCAAATAAACAGCATAATACCGTCATCGTATTGTCATAATATGAAAGCTCGTTAAAGATCTTCTACTTAATTATCTCCGAAAAGTAAAGAAATACGTTATCTGCCAGTGCTATCTAAATCCCTTCTATCAAATCGCCTAATCTCCTAAGTTATTTGTCATTTGCTATATTTATATATAGTATATAGTTTATAATGCCACCAAAAAAAAATGATTCTTCGCCCAAGCGCTAATTCTATTTTTCAGGCCTCCAAATAGAGTTTCACAAAAAACCTTCATTTTAACCCAGTCGCCAATGAGTCGTATAAAATATGAAGACTCATCAAAAGATAATAACTTGCGTCAATCTATTACAATAAAAAATAGTTCTATAGAGCAAGTGCTGAATTTACAACACAGTAAAAAATTTGCTCGAAAAATTTCCTCCGATTACGTGAAAACGATTGATGAAATTGAGCATAGAATTGAAAGTTCAATAAGAAGTGTAGAATTTGCGAGGACGCGCCCTTCGATGTCTGTTACAGAATATCAATTGAAAAACTTAAAACATCAAGAGGAACTTAAAAAATTAAAGTCTATATCGGCGACAAAACCTGGTAAAAAACTTTTATTTTCTTTTCTCCATTTGATGATAATATATTAAAAAAAAAATATTATTTCCTCATAAAAATGACATCTAAATTAAGAAAATCATTTTTTTTAATAGAGGACATTTATCCTTGTTTAATGTCTGTTTATGTATATATGATATACCTAATGATAATCGCATCATAAGCGAAATAAGCTAAGGTAAGTTGACCCACCGTGTGGTATCCGGTTTAGTAGAATAGACCACCCTCATTCTTACCGAGGTGTCGTAAAATACGACAGAGGTAAGTTGACGTCAGGCAGGCGGCCGGTCGTAAAAACGCAGCCAAATCATGTAACAGCGTGTTTATAACATGTTGTGCCGACTCCACTTAGAGTGGGATAAGGGCAGGAGGATGATGAAGCGAGAAAAAGCTAAAAAGTGAAAAGCTAAGAAGTAAAGACGTTAAAAAGACCACGTTCTCTTAAGCTGTGTTCTGTTTCATCAGCACACACATTGCATTGCAATATTATATATATACTGGTATATACTTTTATATACCACATACATTCTATTATGTATTTATACATTTTGTCTTAATTTTTTTATTGCATTATTCAGGATCTAAAAACTTCATGCGTCGTGGATTACGCTTACCAGGAGATACACCTCTGTACTCTATGTCGGACGTAAGTAATTTTTATTGGATACTACCCTACAAATGTTTCAATAGGTTTTTTTTAAAGTCACTCATTGGCAAATCACCATTGTATAACAAAACCATGCCTCACCGAAATTGCAGAATATTTGGAAAAATTTAAAAATCCTACTTAAACGAAAATAGTACTGTAAATATTTTTTTTTGTTGTAAAGAAAAATGTAGTTATAAACAGTATTATACTGTATTTATTGTATGTCATATATTTTTTTTAATTTTCAGGTGGATGTGCAGAATAAATAATGTATGAACTTTCTCGGAGATATCGTAGTAATACTTTTTAGATCGCTTTAGATTGTGTATTAACATGTTTTAGTAAATTTATTTCAGCATACAAAACTTATTATTGTAATGTGTTAAATCTTTGCACCTCACTCAATCCTCGTCTCATACTTTCGCACCCTTGTACCCCGTAGGCGAAGAGTCAATTAAACGGTTAGCCGATAGTCTAGTAGGATTTTCCTCCCAAATATTCGGCCGTGGAAGGAGGCCATTGTATAACCTGGTTTGAATGAAATTTAGCTATATTATCTTCAATTCAAGATTTATGTTCTATATCCTATACAGGTAAGGTATGCCTAAAAAGATTTAATAGATTTTTGTCATGCCGTAATCAAAGTAGTAGGAACAAGAGGAATATCAAGAAGAAATTAAACGAAATTATGAAATAAAAACATTTAATATCACTGATATAACACAAGATTTTCTTTACAATATATTAATACTAATAGGTACAACACATTGCATCATAATTATGCATCATTTATAACGAACAATGGATTTTAATACACTAATTTATTTTCAAAATAAGAACAGTTCATAAGTATTCTTGCGTCATATACAAAAAAGATTGCGTAGTATACTTTTATTATACAACTGTTTTTCCCAATTATGGGAGATATCCAATTATAGCATTTGTTAAATGATTCCTTAACTATTACTTTTGACAAAGTATCCAAATAAAAAAATTGAAGCAAGTTGAATTTACGTCTTAAAATGTATCAATGAATATCAGACAATGTCAACTTCTAAGTAGTATAGTGAAATATTTGAGCTATACAAGTTTGTTGCATTGAAACTTTTAAGGTAACATAGAAAATAAACTAGTCTATTTCTTAACAATATATATAAAAGAGAAAGTTTGTATGTATATTTGTTATAGACTCCGAAACGGCTTGACTGATTTTAATAAAATTGTCTTTAGATTGACCTAACCAATTTTATACATATAGTTTGCTAGCAATCAAAGCATTTTTTAATGACTTTTTAATTATTTCGTCATAAAATATAATACAATATTATTAGTATATTAGACTATTACAATGTACACTTTACATATTTTTGTTGAAACAAATATCTTACACATACATATCATGCATAATTTTTCAATATTTTAACTATTACAAAAATCGTACACTTTTGTAAAGAACTTGTATAGGCTAAGGTATTTTAAATCAATATATTCGAATTCATTATAACAGTATTTATTACTTATGTCTAACATTACAAACCACTATTCCTAATTCCTCATTCAAGGAGAATTTCATATAGATTGGAATAGATTTTTCCACTTTCCCAAATCATTTCGTACAATGACTAAGCATTATATGATATTATAAGAATTATCTCTTGAAGAAATTTAAAAAAAGTCAATAAGTTTACAGCAGAAGCTCTTTAGTGAATATATACCATATATATAGTCTGCCGTGGATTTTTACATTGATGTATATGCGATACACGTTTTCCAAAAACCAAACTTAAAGGACGTAATACAATACTAATTAAATTTTGATCCAATCCCATTTCTTTTAGCACCCGATATATATCTACTAATAAAACACCGTCATTATATAAACAGACAGGTCACATCGGCAGAGTTGCATCCATTGGTCACGAACTGACTGAAACGTCGAACCTTATACAAAGGTAAGGTTATCGCGATGTGACCCGTTTGTTTATATAATAATTACTATGAATCGCGAAGGTTTAAAAATTTACCAAAACACCATCACTTTATCACTTACAATCGCGAAGACCTCTTTGCATATTATTTTCAATACACTGAAATAAACTGAAACGTTATTTAGAAACCTGTATGATCGGTAACCTATACAAAAAAACTCAAAACACTACGCGTCACAAAGAGTCATAACATCGCTCACTAACGAGCGTGAAGACTGAACAAAATTAAGGATATGAAATGTTAGTTACCAACTAACACCACAATATTAAAATAACCCGACAAAATAAGAGTACATCAGCCGTCAATATTTGTCTGCACTTCGCTATCGGCGATAATCGTTGATCGTGTGATGACGTCAACATTCATGTTATACGATAAATACGATCATGCGTAATCACTCAACGCTTTCCTTTAATGCGTGTCTGAAAGTTATTCTCGGGTATTAGGCGATCGTATGCGATCATAGACAAGAATTGACTAAGTATGCAGTATAGAAGATCGTGCTCGCGCGTAATCGTTTGTAATCACCGATTTTGAAGAGCTACTATACTTGAAGCGTTGTACGATGTACGAAATTCTTAAACAGTGGTTCAGAACATCGACCGTAAAACATAAGATCAAAAGGAAGTGCTCGAGTTCATTTTATAAGAGTTCATTTTAAACCAGTGTATGAACAAATCACCGATAGACAAACTACGCTTTTTCTAAAATTGCATTATTACAAATGGCAAGTTTAATATATAAATTCAACGGTTAAATTAAAAAAATATTAAACTATAAAATTAATACTATATTTGTATTAATGTTTTCAAAAAGATGGTCGTATACAGATGTGAGTTCCATGCCAACACTAAAAAATAAAAATAATATTCTATTCACATAAAAAAATATATATAAAAGGTCATATAGAAATTAACGTATACCTTTACGCTAGAAAAAGATATAAATAAATATACTCGTATATAAAAATAAACTTGACTGAAATATTTTTCAGAGAACACGGTTTCAAAGATATCTAGAATGTCCAAAAGCTATGTAACCTTCTACGGATTATGAGAGAATTAAAAAATTTAATAAATCAAATTTTAAATTGTTTTTAAACTATTGCATGTCAAATAACTATCGTACATCTACATATGAAATTGTTTAAATAAATAGCGACCATGTTATTGATAGTTCATATATACATGAGTTGTAAAAGCATAATTTTGGTTATAAGTTATCGTTTCGTCATACATTCACATATTGCGAAATCAACATGATAAGTTTTAGTTTATGGTTTCATATATTCACATATGTTGAAACCAAACTGATAGTTTAATTTATCGTCAAGTCATATATCCACACGTGTTGAAATCATATTCAACAACATCAATCAATACATATTGAAAATAATAATTTATATGTCATAGTGGAAAATCAAAGATATTTAAGTCATAATATTCGATGAAAACATTATTAAATACACTTATACTTTAAATTATTAACAATGGATAATATTCTAATAAAGGAACCAGTAAAAAAAATCCCCCAACCCCCGCACTGCAGTTGGGTAGTGTATGCCATCGGGGCGTGACCCAGGGTGTTGAAAAATGAGGAAATGTAAATTTAAATGTTAAGGGAGAGGGGGTTGGGGGTCGAGTATCGTAGCAACAAGAAGGGTCTGAGTCTATATAGGGGGTGAGTGAGGGGGTTGTTTATATTCTACAAACTCCCTAAAATAAATTAATGGCCATGACCGTGGCCGTGGCCGTATGCACTGAAGCCATTCATTTCGTTCCGTCCTCTGTTATTGTTGTTATTATTTCCTTCAGCGTTGGTATCATTATTGCTACTATTTCTCGTTTCTAATTGTTGTTGCCACATTGATGCGTAAAAACCGGCCTGAGCCAGCAAGTCTTCGTGGCTGAAATAAGTTATTTTATTATATAAATAAATAATTATCTTTACTTTTATACTATGGTTAAGAGAATAAATTTGTATGTATGTTTGTAAAATATTTTCACACAAAAAGTACTGGACCGATTTCAAAAATTCTTTCACCATTGGAAAGCTGCATCTTTACTGAGCAACATAGGCTATATTACATTAAAAAAATATTTTTTTTTAATGTAATATAGCCTATGTTGCTCAGTCATAGTAAATTTTTTCCCTATCTATTTATTTATATTATTTAATCCCTATTGGGATCCGTAATAAAATACGGTGTAAAAAATTAGTCATAAAAATCTGTCATCGCATGCGCTGCGGTAACTATTGATGATATATTTAACAAAAATAAATCTATAGTCTGACCTAGTACACTGCCATGAGATCGGTATGTACATGAAATCGCGGGCTTTATTACTAGTTTTATATATATTTATTTATATTAGGGGCAACATAACACACACGGTCGTCCGTCTCCAAAGTAATTTAATTCTTATGAGTAGGAATATAAAATTTTAAATAAATTAAAAAAATTGTTTTGAAAATTGCTTGAAAAATTTCTTTTCATTTTATAAATTACTAGTAATTTGCGTTTTATGCGTCATACGTTGCATAATATACGATATTATAGAAAATAAAAATCATTTCAAAATTCCAAATTTACAGAAAAGATTTATAATACAGAAGAAAATTAATATTCATTAATATGTATTTAGTGTGCGATAATATTTATTAAAGGAAAGTTTCATTCAACTACCATTATAGGTGTTTAATAATCATACAAATACAAAGTAATGAAACGTTCTAAACGCATAAGCGTCTAATAGTCGAGTTTAGCAACAAGACTGCCACGCTATGGCAAGCTTAGCTATTGATACTGTCACAAATGAGCCCCCAGCCTTCTCTCGGTCACGTGATTATCGCGTTGACAGTACATACGGTATTAAAACTGAAGTAATTATATTTGACTACTTCTCTTCCCAACAACAATAATAATAAAAGTAACGGCCTGTTACTATCCCACTGCTGGGCATGGCCTCTTCTCTCCGTTTTTGGAGAGAAGGATTGGAGCTGAAACCTACCACGCTGCTCCAATGCGGATTGGTAGGTTACACATATCCCTAGAATTCTCTAGAGACATGCAAGTTTCTTCACGATGTTTTCTTTCACCGAAAAGCGTGTGATAAATTGCAATTATCAATTAGACACATAAGTTTTACTAGAAAACTCATTGGTGCCTGCCAGGGGTTTGAACCATAGACCTCCTCGAAAGAGGCGCACGGTGCTACCGCTGGGCTACCACAGCTTAACAATAATAATACATTACTAATAATATCTTACACCATATGCTCTATTTTTGCAATATAATCTACTTACCTTCCTCTTTCGATGATTTCGCCTTCTTTGAGCACTAGGATTTCGTCGGAGTGTATGATTGTTGATAATCTGTGTGCGATAATCAGCGTTGTCCTGTTCGCACAGACTCTTGCTAAGGCAGCCTAAAACAATGTACCTTTGTATACAAAGTATTGCATGGAAAGCGAAAGTTAGGGAAACGTTTGGTTATACGTACAATCCAGTTGATAAAGTGTGTATTACTCCCATCAAATAAAAAAAAATAAAAGCAAAGCGAGATAAATTTACATCAAGCTTATAAGGAGTAAAATTGTTCAAAACAAAATTAATACAAAAGTAATAATAAAATTATTTTGCTATAGTCTGCGATGAAATAAAATAGAAAATATATATAATGCTGAATTTTGAGTGGACAATCCGTTTTCATACCTGATAAATGCAGGATTCGTAAAAACACATGCACTAACCTCCACCAACGCGACCACAATACACAAGCACAACATACGTTCCCTATCACAAACTCAACAATCATTTCGACTTATTAATCTGTAATAACTTATCAAAATGTAAAGTCAAAAACTTAAATTAAACTTTTTTATGTTTTTGCTATTTCTTATTTCGTCGCTTAGGAACATAACCTTATAACCCTATATATATTACCATTCCATATTCACGGTTTCTGTATTCGCGGCATATTTACGAAACGTATACCTCGCGAATAAAGAGCTTCTACTTTATACTCGTATACTATATACTACTGTATACTATATACTACTGTATACTATATACTACTGTATACTATATACTACTGTATACTATATACTACTGTATACTATATACTACTGTATACTATATACTTGTATTTTATTAAATACAATCGCAATGTTCCCACTAACTTACCTGGATATTCCTTTCCGTGTTAGTGTCGAGCGCTGATGTTGCTTCGTCTAAAAGAACTATAGCAGGATCCTTTAGCAAGGTGCGTGCGATAGCTATCCTCTGCTTCTCGCCTCCGCTCAAACGAAGACCACGTTCACCAACCTGAAATCATTAAAAAAGAAATCTTTAAGAGTTTAGGTTTAATCACACTTGTAAACTTAAAATGAAAAATAAAGAATAAAGTATTATGACTGAGTAAGTAAATTTTTTTTAAACAATTTATAGAATTAAGCATTACTTTGCGGAGATCCATAATACAAAAGTAAATATAAAATCATTTTGCTAGAATCCACGATAAAGTAAAATAGAAAATAATATATGATAAATGTAGAGTGGACAATCCGTTTTTATACCTGATACATGCAGGTTTCGTAAAACCACATGCACAAACCTACACAACTGCCAGCACAGTACACACACACACTACATACGTTCACTATCACAAACTCAATAACCGTTTCGCCCCGCAACCCTAGCATCATCAGGAGATAGACTCCACAACAAAATCGCAAAAGAATTGTCCACTCTACATTTAGCATTATATATATTTTCTATTATACTTTATCGCGGATAATAGCAAAATAATTTTATTACTACTTAATATATTTTTTTTAGTTAAGTGGCGTGTGCTGGGCTAATGTGTTGTGTGGTAATGGCGTGAGTTTTGCAGAAAAATTCAAATTCATATTCTTTATTCAAATAAACTTGTAAACAAGAGCTTTTGAATCGTCAACTCTACTGCTGGTTCGGAAAGCTGTTCCTACCGAGAAGAGCCAGCAAGAAACTCGGCGGTTGCTCTTCTAAAAATATAATTCCTATTGGTTACAATTAGTCAGTACTGTTTTGTACAGGTTCGAAGAGTAGGTATGTCCACGCATTCTTATCATCTAAGTAATCATCAATAGTTATTAGTTTATTAACACGGGTAGTTCACTCTACTTTTAGCATTACACAGATTATGTTTAATCGCGGATTATAACAGGATAGTAATATCATTAGTAGTTGACGCCGTGTGGTATCCGGCGGAATAAGATAATACCACCCTCATTTCTTACCGAGGTGTCGTAAAATACGACTAAGGTAAGTTAACGCCAGGCAGGCGGCCGGTCGTAAAAACGCAACCAGATCATGTGACAGCATGTTTATAACATGTTGTGCTGACCTCACTTAGAGTGGGATAAAGGCAAGAGAATGATTAATATTATTACTAGTTGAGAGTTGGTGGTTTATTTTTACCTGTGTGTCATACGCGTCAGGGAATGTAAGTATTCTGTCGTGAATATCTGCATTCTTTGCCGCTGCAATTATATCCGCGGAGGAAGCAGTCTGCCTTCCGTACTGAATGTTATATCTGCGATAATAAAAAAAAAATTAGGTTTTTAAAAGGAAGAATATTAGTATAGTTAAATTATAGTATCTGGGCGAGCGAGCCTTGCTCTTACCCCCCCCCCCTTACCCCATCTCAATAAACATTCGTCAGTCAATGATTTTTTTTAAAATTATAATTATAGAGTAAAGGTCAAAAATATTATATCTTACTAACATAACAAACAACTTGTGGTACGCATATTAAATTCAAATTAACAGTCCTCAGTCCATGAAACCCAAATACATGATTGGAAGATTTTTGATGCGTTTCTTTTTAAGCAAAGACTGATTGATGACTGAAAGATGTGAGGGTTGCCATTCGTGTAAAAAAGTAAATAACTATCGATGACGTAATCATCATCTTGACTCCCCTACCCCCCATGTCATCCAAAGTAAGCAAAGCAAAGACCCAACTGTAGTGTTCCCATAATACTTGAACAGATAATAAGTGGACGGAGAAATTAACGGGGGGCCTTATTCATGAGCTTTTTTTAGAACGTTACCGCGGCAGGAACTGCATGTAGCAGCTCTAATTTCATAGTTCTTCCGCGCACCACACTACGGCTCCTGGGTGCAGTGTACAGGGGATTTGAAATAGATCATACAGTACCTGACTGTGTCGTTGAAAAGCACGGTATCCTGTGGTACGACGCCGATGTTAGCACGCAGCGACGCCTGCGTCACAGTACGCACGTCCTGACCGTCGACGAGTACTGCGCCCTCGTTCACGTCATAGAATCGAAACAGGAGCCGCATCACTGTTGATTTTCCCGCACCACTTGGACCGACCTGTTATAAGTTACCGCATGCTATTATCCCACAAGGTCAAGGTTTCAAACCCCGAACAGGCACTAATGAGTTATTCTGTTATAACTTATGTGTCTAATTGATAATTGCAATTTATCACACACTTCTAGGTGATGGAAAACATCGTGAGGGAACCTGCATATTTCTAAATAATTCTAGGGATATGTAAAAAAAGTAAAAAACGGAGAGAGGACGCCTATGCTCAGCAGTGGGAAAGTAACAGGACGCGTGATACGACTGCTTATATAGTGAACGAACTATTCGAGAATCTTACGCGTCTCGATTACTCGCGAATCGTGGCGGGGATATGGAACACGATTCGTAAACAACGTAATTGCTCCAGACGATTAGCGTCAAGCGTCTTTGAACTCTATGTGATATATATTAAAAACTCTTTTTACATGTTCGTAACAGTATATCAGGGGAAAGTTTGAAAGTTACGCTCATTATAGAAAAGATGAGAAATGCCGTGTGGTTATTCGGCTGAGAAAAATAGATCACCCTCTTTTCTTACCGAAGTGTCGTAAAAATCGTCTAATATAAGTACACCCACCTTGTGTTATTCGGTTGAGTAGAATAGACCACCCTCATTTTTTACCAAAGTGTCGTAAAAAGCGACTAAGGTAAAATGACCCACCGCGTAGTATCCGGTTGAGTAGAAAAGACACCCTCTTTCTTGCCGAGATATCGTAATAGGCGACGAAGCTTAGTTGACCCACCGCGTGGTATCCGGTTGAGTAGAATAGACCACCCTCTTTCTTATCGAGGAGTCGTATAATACGACTAGTGTAAGTTGATGTCAGGCAGGCGGCCGGTCATAAAATACGTAGCCAAATCATGTGAGATAAGGGCTGGTACACTATAAATGTCGTCTAGTAGTATAGATTTAAAAGTATCCCCCTTCTGAACTAGTCTATACCCATGTGTTTAAAGCTAAGTTCATAATAGGTGAACTCTAAATTTCTCGTTTGTATAGCACATTAAAGTCTTTGATTTCAGCTATAAAAATATATGTAATCAATCATAAATCTGATACGATATAAAATTTATGTAAATTAATCCTGTAACAGAACATATGGGCTAAGAGCAGGAAAATGATGACTTACTAAAGCAACTGTAGAGCCCGGAGCGACCTTGAAGCTGATGTTGTTAAGCACCAATCTCTCGGGTCCGTAGCCAAAAGATACATGTTTGAACTCAATCCCACCACTTCGCACCAACAGATCCGGGGCACCGACCGCGTCACATACATCGGAGTCAACTTGCATCAAATCGAACATGTTCTCCATGTCGACGAAGTTCTTTTGTATAGCTCTTTATATGGAATTAAAGAGTAACATGTTAATATACACAGTGGTACCGAAATTCAATTAATCTTCTGATCACTTAAACGTCTAAGATAATTTTCGCATAATAAAATATTCTAAAATATACTTTAAAATGTATTTTCGAAGAAAATAAATATTACTTAATTGGGAGCTTGCTGTGTAAATAACTTTAGGTTCACTGACCTAGAGCGGAACGGAATAGGAGAAAACAATAACATTCTTGCTTTGTCTCACTCGCACCTATTTAGTTTTTAAGTCCAGGTTATGTGTAATATTACATTATTTGGAATAGCATATTAGGGAACAGTCATTGATCTCTCACTATAAACCATGTTTTTTAATGTTAAATAATTCCTGTGGCTAAAATGCGTCACTAAATTAATTGTTTTTTTTTTTATATCAGGTACTGAGTTGTGTAGGTAATTAAAATTAATGTCGTATGTTGAGTAAATAATGTATATATAAAACTGGTCATAATCCACGAATGCTAAACAGACAACTACTTATCTAAGTAGACTTTAACTATCATTATTTGCCCTTATCCCACTCTAAGTGGGGTAGGCACACATGATTTGGCTATGCATTTTATGACCGCCCGCCTGCCTAACGTTAACTTACCTTAGTCGGTTTTAGCAACACCTAGGTAAGGAGGAGGGTGCTCTATTCTACTCAGCCGGATCTCACACGGCGAGTCGACTTACCTTAGTCGCCTATTACGACACCTCGGTAAGAAATGAGGGTGATACTATTCTATTCAGCCGGATACCACACAGTGAATAAGTAGACTTTAATATGTAATGACATTACCTGGTCTGTAAGCAATATGTCTGAGTTTACAATCGGTTTTTAAATTGTTTGCATAATTAGATACAGAAACCTTTTAATATTTATATTTCGCATATAAATATGATCATTTACTCATACAAACATGCGATTAAATTATCGTATTGATTACATTAAATCTGTATACATTATTATGATAAATCAAACCTTTCCAAGTACGTGATAGAAATTGTACGCTGATAAGATATAAATATATTTATAGCAAGCTTTATAAATAAATACGGATACCTGATTCATTTTATAAGAGCCACTAGTAAGTATTTAAGTACAGGTTGATTTTTTGTATAATGCTTATACTTGAAAATTATTTCGCGGCAAGTTATGACCAAAATATATATATTTTTTTTTTAATTTGAAAGCCCGTACGTTAGAATTAAATTATTAATCACGCATAAGACCGAATAAATTTCCACAAAATTGGGTAACATTGACCTTGATATACAGGAAGTATCTTAGTAAAGGTTTCCCGGATACAGCTCTTATAAATTACTAGCAATCGCCAGCGGCTCCGCCCGCATGGAAAGATTAAAACCGTAATATAGTATTTTGATAACCATAACAATGGTTATAGTGGTTTACCCTTAAAAGCTAGATATATGCTGTCGCGGACTTTTATTTAGAACTTTTAGAGGGGAACAATTTTGTAATACATGATTTTTGAAAGCTTTCACCGTTTACTTAGCGCACGCAAGGAAAGCTTTAAATTTGCCGTTTTCGTAATATTTTTATTGCTGCTCCTCTCTTATTCATCTTAGCGTAATGGTATATAGTCTATAACATTCCTCAATAAATGGACTATTTTACACTCTAAGAATTTTTCAAATCGGTCCAGTAGTTCTTGAGATTAGCGCGTTCAAACAATAAAACAAACTCTTCAGCTTTATATATTAGTATAGATTAATTAACAATTTAGACGTTGAGGTCACTAAGAGTTGGTATTGCGATCCCTACTGTAGTTAGACCGTAATATCCGTAAATGTACAATGGAACTTCAAAATGTTCATCAAGGATCTGAGAGAACCTTATATATGTATGTTATGTAGAAATTCCATCAAGACCTACGTACATCAGTAAATGTCGGTTGGGAAAAGTAAGATACGAAAACTGCATACCCTTTACTAAGTTTTAAGTGAGTTGAGTGAGTTTCCATCATCACACAACTCCTGTCAGTTAAAGAGTAAAGTAAATTAGTAGTACGATAATATTTCTAACATTTAACTTTCTCACCTATAATAAGTTCCAAACCAGTTCAAAGGCACGTACAATTGAACAATATATGTAGCAAAAAGCACGTATTGACCAACAGTTAACTCATATGTTCGAACGACCATTGATACTGCTAAAAGAGATCCCGCCAAAAGACCTAAAAAAATCATGAAGCATTAAAATCATTGTTAAGTTTCCTATATTTTATATCCATTTATCACTGTAAAGCAAATGGACCGTCCATTTCCTTTACAGAAGTCATCTAGGTTGTTCTATAGCAGATTGACTTATTAAACATTAATATAGAAACCTTTATTGATAGACGCATATACAACGTAATCAGAAAATTAAATTCTAATAGATAATTTAAAGATTTGATGAATAATTTAAGAGTTAATACGCAAGGAATCATAGTTTATATAGGGATTAAACTGAAAGAAAACTAAAGCTCGAATAAAATCGAGAATTTTGTTGTTTTATTTATTTATTTATGTACCAAAAAAGAAAATATACAAAAAAGCAGTTAGATGGAAAACAAGTACAAAGGATAACTTACGATTATCTTGGATAACTTAGACTATTATGGATGGTTTAGACTAGACTTGGAGTTAAGGTGACGACGTGTTAAAGGCATAGAGTTATTATATTTAGAGTGGGCCTAAAATGTGCCACATTACAGCAAATATGGATGTATCTATCTCTCTCTTTTTTGTGTGTGGTCAGACAAAGATAGGTATACGAGTTTCATCTTCCTTCTCGTTATTTATTGTGACAAACTGGACTTGACAGACTTACTTATAACTCTCTAAGTATAATAACTCTATGGCTAAAAGCGCTCTGGTATGTAAATAGTGTTGTTTTGTTGCCAATGACTTATTTGACTTGGATATTATTATAGAATGCATGATTTTAGTCGAGTAATTTCCAAATAAAAATATCAACTACCGTTCGCAAAAGTAAAAAAAAGAAAAGACTTACCAGCACAAATTATAATGTTTTGCATTGTGTTAAGCATGTTTAGGGTTATCAGTGACTTAAACTCTGCTTTCTGTAATCATAAAAGGCAACAGTGAGTACTTTTATCAAACATCTAAGTGATCTTGAAGCAATAAGTCATTGAAAAACAATAATAATATTTATTCCAAGAAAACAACCGTAGAAAACCACAAGATGCTACGGACGTTAAAACTTAAGCTTTGTTCCTGTTTTATAATATAAAAGCGGTTCAATTGCTAAGGCTCAGTCAGTCTTCGACTTCCCCTCGAAACAAAAAAATGCTCCGATCGCCATCAAAGATTGTCCGCTAGGGCAATCGAAACAATTTTTATTAAAATCGTTCCAATAATTTCGGAATCTATAAGGAGCATACATACTTTCCCTTTTATATAGATAGATATGAGCATTATCTTAAAATTAATAATACAGACCTGAAAATTCAAAATGGCGCCTCTATAAGCTACCACTTCATACGTCTCCGCACCATAATATTTAACAGTCTCGTAGTTTAACAGAGAGTCGACGGAACGAGCTTTTTGTTCATTATCAGCAAGATTCATTCTCCGTTGGAACTTCGTACGCCATTCTGTTACTGCTATGGTTGCGACTATAACAGATTGTAAGAGAACCAATTATTAACGTGCTGTTTTATATTTAAATTTTTAGCTTTATTCTAAAAGTAATAGGTGATATGATATAGGCCTGACCAAATTTTCAAAATCCTAAATAACTCAAACAATCGTATTATGACGTATAAAATATATAATAAGTGTTTGTAATGTGTATTGTCTTTGATATCTCTTAACGAGGTGTCGTAAAAGGCGACTAAGGTAAGTCGTCCCGCCGTGTGGTACCCGGCCGAGTAGAATAGACCAACCTCATGTCTTACCGAGGTGTAGTAAAAGGCGACTAAGGTAAGTGACTCACCGTGTAGTATCCGGTTAAGTAGAATAGACCATCCTCTTTCTTATCGAGGTGTCGTAGCATACGACTAAGATAAGTTGACGTCAGGCAGGCTGCAGGTCGTAAAATACGTAGCCAAATCATGTGACAATATGTTTATGACATGTTGTGCCGACCCCACTTATAGTGGGATAAGGGCAGGAAGATGATAGATAAACTGAGATCTATTAAATGTAGATTATGGTATTTAGACTCTGGATAAATAAAGATAAAAAATTACTTACTTATATAAAGGACCATAGTAGAGAAAACAATAAGTCCAAACCACACATTGAACGCGGTAATAAAGTACACGACAGCGACGATGATGTCTATAATCGTTGGCGTTATGGAAAAGATTATGTAAGATAGCAGATTGTCTATGGAGTCCGTGCCGCGGTCCATTACACGCAACACTTCACCAGTCTTCCTTGAGAGATGCCATTTCAGTGGTAAGTCGTGCAAATGCCGGAATAACTCTAGCTGGAACAAGTCATTTGTTTTTAAGACATTAAATATTTCAGTGCTGCGCAGAAATCAAAAAATTCTTCACATACTAAGAATCCAAACATTTATGATTTAGCATGAATAACGACAATACAATAAACATATATGTAGACAAGAAAATATAAATGTTATATTTAGATGATGATTAAAATAATTGAATAGAAAAGCTTTATAAGAAGAATTTTCTTTAGAAGGGAACAATTGTTTTCTGAAGCAAATATTGACTTTATTTATTGCAATTAAATTTATTGGAAAGTATTCCATTGACCGATTCTGAATTACAAAAAATGCTATTTGGAAATATTAAAAACGCAAAAAATGCTACTTGAAAATATTAAAAACGAAAGCATAACTAAAAAGTAGTCTTCTTGTTACAGTAAGTAGCGGCCTGGTACTATCCCACTGCTGGGCATAGGCCTCTTTTCTCCGTTATTGGAGAGAAGGATTGGAGCTAAGACCTACCACGCTGCTCCAATGCGGATTGGTAGGTTACACATATCTCCAGAATTCTCTGGAGAAATGCAGGTTTCCTCACGAAGTTTTCCTTCACCGAAAAGCGTGTGATAAATTGCAATTATTAATTAGACACATAAGTTTTAATAGAAAAACTCATTGGTGTCTGCCCGGGTTTGAACCCATGATCGTATCTTGTTACAGTGGTGATCTAAAATTGAATAACAAACTTTGTTACGAGTGTCTGATTGTGGGTTCAAAACTATGAAAGGCACTTATAAATTTTCTGCACCTTTAAGTGTAAAATAGCTTTATACATGTAAAAAGTACTTCACAGCACTTTAAACTTTCTTGATACTGCGATTATTCGTAGCTCGGACGTGACAAAAACATTGCTTCTGCGATAATAATGAAATTTTCTGTATTATTATCTTGGTATTCATGGATTATTATCTAGTGTATTTGCCATTAAATTATACTAGCGGCCAGGCTACGCGTTGCTGTAGCTAAGTCTAGTTTCGATCTCCCTTCGAAATAAAATTGTGATTAACAGTATAAAAAAATACTCCGATCGACACCAAACTCTACAGGATTATTCGCTGGGTCAATGTAAAAAAATTTATCGCAAAATTTTATAAAAATCGATCCAGCCGTTTAGGAGTAAATAAGGGACATACGGACAAACATTCCTTTTAATATAATTATATAGATTACCATTTTATATTTACCATTTTAAGTAGTTTACTAGTACTACAATACAGATGAACCATTCACGTTTGCAGTTTGCAAAATACGAAAGTCATCCACTGTTCCGATGTTGTGCACCGCAACCGGAATACACATATATTTGAGAACGCGGTGTCAATATAAGATAAAAACAAGTTATTATGAACTGTATACCTAAAAATAAATTTTTAAAACATGTCTACATCTGAATTTACAAAACTTGTAAAGCGCGACACGAATCTCAATGACCTCATTATAATTCGACGGCGAAAGTCGTATCTATATAAATAGGCTTTGTGGCCCTTTCAGGTTTTTAAACTTAAATATAAGTAAAACAACGTAATTAGCCTTAATATTAAAATACTGAACGCGACTGACCTAATTAAAACATATACATTTTTGGCGAAAATATATGGACGAATATATTTTTTCACTATTAATATTTTAAATATACACAAAAAAATATCGGTAACGAAAAAATATACTGGTAATCTCTGTATTAATTGCAACCCTTCAACAGTGGTTGCTAGAACCTTATTAACAGTTTTTCAAACTCCAATGTCCAAAACCAAACATCTTTGAGTTCTTATTGACTTATTTACATAGTTTATATTTGCTAATGAAATAATGATTTCTTGAATACATGCAAACTCACAAACCCACGAGGGCAAACACACATACGCGCACGCGCACGCACGCATGCACGCACTTACCACTATTATTACTTAAAATAGTAATAACGAGTGTAAATGATTAGCTATTTTACTAAATGAAAATATCATATGGCGAAACCGCAACAAAATGTCAGTCAAATTAAAATAAATATTTATAAAAGATTAAAATTTATACGATAGTAAGATAGGCAGGTAGGTATGTTAAAAGACAACTTGAAGTATAGCTTTCTTGCAAATTAATTAAATATATATTGTTAAAAAACCATATAATACATATATAGGAAGCAGTCTTTTTGTTACTTTTTCTTCATACGACAATCGTTTTGTCTAGATGGAGTAATATTTTTACCTTTATCTTCGTAATATGGATGAAAAATCTTCCATTTTCCTATGTCATACATGTAGAATTAGTACAACATTATTCAATCAAGTGGCACAAAACTGTTTTGTCTTATGAAATATCTTAAACAGAACTACGTGAAACATTTGTCGAAAAGATAGAATACATCTACTAATATGGGTTAGGATTTATTTATATTAAATCAAGTGGCACAAAACTGTTTTGTGTAAAAATATCTTAAACAGAACTACGTGAAACATTTATTGAAACGATAGAATACATCTATCTACCAATATTGGTTACGATTTATTTATAATTGCTAACTGCATAAAGGTATGAAGTTGAATAGCTTAGAGCACCCCAGATTGAAAAAGACACCAAATATAAAATAGATATAGCGGCAAATTACCTGTAACTCTCTAGTCGTATACTGTTGTACTTTGATCCATAAAAATGATCGGAGATTATTCAAGAATCCCATTCCACCTGTGCCACCGCCTTGTAGGAATTTGAAGAACACGTAAATCACAACGAGATCCCATCGAAAATACAGCGGCGCTTTTGACAAACTGTCCACTGCAAAAATATAATTGGATAAAGGATTCATTTTACAACTATCAAGCGCTATAAAGCAGGGTAGATTTTTTTAGACGCAGAAGATTGATTATTGTCCATCTTGTGGCGCATAGGAATTTGTGTAATATGTACTTCTTTTGTCATAAATACAAATAGAGGGAAACATTTTAAAGTATGGACGTCCTCCAAGTTTTTCTTACACTCATTTTTTTGTCCAATAACAAGATCGGTTTCACATACAGCTATTATATTAGGGGCGCCATAGGCAGGGCTGTGAATGTCGCAATACATAATGAGAAGGAAGATGAAACTCGTGTCACTTCATCTTTGTCTAATCAGACATAAAAAAGAGAGACAGATAGATCACCCTCACTTGATTTCTATTTTTTTTTTAAATATATATATATGGGACACTTTAGTTTTTGCGTGTCGCCCCCCCAACCCATTGTATTCCATTGCACTCCCTGCACCATGGGCCAAAACGGCCCTAGTAATACATTTTAAGCTGGCTTTCCTACTAGTAATATCTCTATGGTTAATTTAGTAAGGAACTTTTTCAACGCACTTACAGGGTATTCTCTGTGATACTTTAGCTGTAAACGGGTATATTTATTACGGAAACCTAACTGTTCGTTTGGAAGCATAAGAATAACGTATTTTAATTTGGCAAGAAATAATTAGTTAATTGGCGTACTCTTTGGTCATTCATAAATGTACTTAAGATAATATATATAATAACTGTGGATACTCGAGAAGATATAAAATATATGATCTCTTAATATTAACTTGATAATAGTAAAACGTCTTTTTGTTGACCTCAGTTGATAGCCTGCTGCGATAACATTTGCACTTGAGTCATATATTATAGGTAGGCTTATCAGCATAAAAATTGCTCGCATTTTTAATATCACTTTTTTATCGTTAGCATAATATATCAAGGATGTAGTGGTTTAATCAAGGGCATTGTATCATAATAAACGATCGTGAGACTTATTTAAATTTGGTTAATTTAGTTAAAGGTTACGTGAGCTTATTGAAGCGGGGAACAGAAAATTTTGGTAGTCAGAATACTGCACGTTATAGGACCATATTTCGGGAGGTATTTGTGGAATATCAATACAAGGCGTCTCGTGAGCGTCAGAAGTACCCTACTTGTTTGTGAGTACACTATCTCGCGTAAGGAGGCGGTGGATCGGATCCAGGAAGTATTCTTGAAGGGCATACAGCTGGAGTAGGTCTCTGAGGCGGCTGATGCATGGATTAATGGAAGAAAGTGTCACTATTTAGAGAGACCCCAACCCGGAGTCGGTGTTCCTTGGGTTGCTGCTAGCAGGGGTTAAAGCAATGTTACATCCCTGTTAGGTCGACTCACCGAAAAAATATAGGCGTCCAAAAAGCGTCCTGTGTGACCCTGACGATCAAATAACGATCGCAAACACAGATACATATAATACACGCGTCTTCGCCGGCAAAGACGAGGTGTTAGTCTTTTGACGTCGATCGGCCTTGGCTTTTCGCTATAGTCCCGACGCCATGATGACTAATCGTTATACTATTAGCCCTCCACGACTCGTCGCCCCAAGCCGTGGTCCGGCCTCACAGGGGGCACCCTTAGGACGACGTTCCCCGACGTTAGTAGAGCTTCTGCGCTCTACTCTCCGCATTTCGCAACTTCAACGATGCATCTGCGTTCGCCCGACCCGCCCAGGTCATATAGCATATAATCAATTCGGAAAAAAAGTGTTCACAAGTGTTCTGTATCGGAGCATATAAGTTTTTAGCAGTAGGAGACCGATGTTCTGGCTATGCCCTATCCTTAGGATGGTGGTACTAAATTAATATAATATATAAAAATTAGGCTAATTGTAGCTCATCCGTCAATGAACGTGTTGCATATTAAAAACAACTTTAGCGTCATCAAAGGTTAAGCGGTTAGTAAAAGCCAAGCCTTCACATAGATAATGACGATCATTTAGTAGACCTTTTTTGTAAATGGTGAAATACAAAATGATTGCAAATTAGATGAGAAAAAATGACATACATACCAATTTTCGCGCTATAAATGGGGACATACAAATTGATGATTCTTCCAGCGAGCAGCGCTAATATACAAATAAGTACGTAGATTTGCAGAAAAATACTCTTCTTGGGCCAAAGAAATGGTAAAAGTGTACGAAGTTTGCTAAATACACCTCTGAATGTCGACCTGTTGTCATCCTACGAAAAATAAAATTATACATGTAAAGTACAACTTAATAAACAATATCGATTTTTATATAAAATGGTATTGTATTTTATAAGTATTTATATTGTTGGTATACTCTTTTCTGAAGAAATGAGGTTATGTAGTTGTTCTTGGCACATTTTTCTATTTAGGTCTAAAAAAAAATTTACCATATGATATGATAATATTTTACCTTATGATTGATTTTTAGGTGAAATAAACTAACTTATTGAACTCGTATCTTAATGATAAACTCACAATTTATATTTAAAATTAGGGAGTCGCATATCTTAACAACTTACAGTGCTATCATAAACTATATCACATAAGAAAAAATAAAGTCTTATAAAACGGGGTTTTAATATATTTAACACCCCTTGGTATGGAATATAGAACCGTCCTTGCACCTATACATTCCATCAATATGCCGTACTTTCAAGGGTAATTTGAAGAGACCTCTTATATTAAGATACGTTATCTTTATACGATTTTTAAAATAAATAGTACAGTTGTGTGAAGTTAAACAGGATTCTATAAAGTAAATATTATCCATTTCTACAAGGAAAGAAGAAACTTGAGAAGAACCAGTTGGATTAAACACTTTTTATTGTGACCTCAAATGCGCATGCACATTTACATATTGTCATTTTAAATACAAGCCGACAAGTCAAGCAGGTTTTGCATTCACGTAAACAACAATCAAAAGCGCATAACGTTGTGAAATATACAAGCTTTATTATATATATATTTCATTCCTTATTCTTTTTAAATTTAAACTATGGTGAGCAGTATTCACACTATACTCCCGGCTATACTCACGTCTTATTCTATTGGGTTAGCCCGACTAGTTTCGAACCCATATTGGGCAATTATTCATGAGCTCTTTACACACTCCTTATCTTGTTTTTAACCCTAAATTCAGTACGTTTCTAAAACAAATTTCTTCCACACATTGCCAATGGGTATCATTCGGATCGATAATACATTTGCGCCTCAAAAATATCACGTTTACCTATCTACGACACGCATCGCACTTGTAACTCTCCAGGTTTAGGAAGAGCTCATTATCATAATCTTTCTAGTTCCTTTGCAGTCTTATGTCATCTTCTACATACTTCTTATGATTATTCATTTTCATTTTTTCACTATCTTATAAAAATATCTTGCGATAATTTAGACTGATGATTCCCAAAAACTTTGAGAGTGATATTCCAATAAATATTTTACGAGTTTTATAAATTATTAGGTGTGCCAGCAGCTTCGCGTAAATCACAATTTTTTTTCCCGAATTTAAATTTTGAATATAAAAGTAGTTAATTATAAGATATGTTTAAATAACTTTCAACGTTTACTTAGAGCACGCAAGGAAAGCTTTAAATTTCGCTGTTTTCGCAATAATATGTATCGCGTCTCCTCTCCTATTTATCTTAGCTTGATGTTATATAATATATAGCCTTTCTCGATAAATGGACTATCTTACATTGAAAGAATTTTTCAAATCGGTCCAGTAGTTTTTCAGATTAGTGCGTTCAACAATCAAACAAAAAAACTCTTCAGTTTTATATTATTAGTATAGATTATACTATATTTATATCAGGGAAAGTAATACAGAACACTTATTATAAACATAAATAGAACAACAATTACATCATGTTTGGGTACCCGTTTTAAAATATTATGCATTTTAGTCAAATTTAATTATGCATTTTAATCAGGATATTCGAAAAGAAGCTGTACCTTAAAATTTGCTTTTTTTTCATCTGATACTATTAAATGATTTTGATATGGACATGACATCTTAACCTATGACTTAATACAAATGATTACCAAATACGACATTTGTCAATTTTATTATTTAGATTTTTATAAAGAAACTTTTTAGCATAATTTTATATAAAGAGAAATTGAACACTTGAAGTAAATAAGGCACTACATCTAAATAAATATAAAAAATGTAAATTAAATATTTCAGCATTTCAATTTCTATTAACTTATAAATTATAACTTATTAACGGCTTAACATATATATCATATGATGATTTTAAAACATGATGACAACTTCAACTTAACAGATATGTGTAATGGCAACTCAAAAAACCACTTTAATTTCCTTCTTAATTATATATGTTAACAAGAATAAGATGAAGGCCAGATTGTGACCTTAACATTTTAACTTAAAATGCACTATGCTGTCGAGGCTTACTTCGATAGTTGTAGAGTTCCAAAATTGTTAAATAATTAAAATAACAGACCCAAAATTATTCATTACATAATAAAGCTTAAATTTAAATTTATTGATTGTATTAAAAATTAATGAGAATATTATTTTGCTATAATTCGCTATAATATCCGCGATTATCGCGGATTATAGCAAAATAATATTCTCATTAATTTTGTATTATGGACTTTCTAAAAGTAACGCCTAATTCTATAAATCGATTGTATTAAACTTGTGCTATGTTGAATAAAATATATTTTTTCTTTATAGTTTTAATTATAAATGTAAATACAAATAAATGTCTTACCGTCGGTATACGGCTATGATTACTGTCTTCAGACCCAAGAAACTCGAATGGATGCATAATACCAGGTGCCTTCATGCCCAATATAAACATTATCATGCAAGACACATAACGGCCTACGAAGAGAGACATTTCTAGGCGATCTTGAAGACTAGAAAAGAAATTTTATTAAACCGATCAATAAATTTTTAACTGCTTAACTGCTATATAACCGTGATTCTCCCATTCCACATGACATTAGCGAATTAATTAGCATCCTCTGACACTCCCAAAAGCCATAAACCTAAGAATTGAATTGAAGTGAAATTTTATTAAAAAAATTTGGAATATAGTAAAAATTGAAATGAAAAAGATTTATTTAAAATTTCACCCTATCTGAGAAATTGTCACATTTCCAATGCTTATACATGGGACATGTGACTTTATTCTTCAGATAGGGCTATTTACAAGTAAATTATATGTTTAAGAACTTACCAGAACAAATAAATTGTAAATTATTCACTTTACCAGGCATTATCTTAATATTAAAATATCAATAATATTTTACTATTTATTATCCTTCTGCCATTATACCAATCTAAGTTGTGTCGGCACAACATGTTATAAACATGTTGTCACATAATTTGGCTTCGTATTTTACGACCTGTCAGATGTCAACTTACCTTAGTCGTATTTACAACTCCTTGGTTAGAAGGAGGGTGGTTTATTCTTCAGCTGGATTCCACACGGTGGGTCGACTTACCTTAATCGCCTGTTACGACACCTCAGTAAGAAATGAGGGTGGTATATTCTACTCAGCCAGATACCACACGGCGGCAATAATATTATATTATTGTGCCAACATAAAAAAAATAACTTAATGTTAAATTTATAATTATGAAGCTAAAATATGAAAACAATAGCACAGTTTTTTAAATAAGTTCTTACTCTTTCAAATGCCACCACCATCCTTCTTTGTTGATATTCAAGAATGACAAATTTTCGGATACAAATATCATAGCCCAGAAGACAAGAAGCACAAAACCATGACCTCTCAATGGTACAGATGGCAACAAGAACCTCCTTTCGATTACAGCTAAGTAAGCTGACAGTGGGAATACAACAATGTTAACTGCCAAAGCTAATATCTGAAAAAATTATAATATGTACAATTTTGTACAGACATTTTCTAAAATAAATTTATTTTAGAAATGTTTAAAGCAAATTGTTATTGTGGCTTCAACTATTATACTTTCAGATAATTTTTGTAAGCATTTTATCCTCTTTCCTTCAAAGATTTTTTTTATATGTTAGGTAATATTTTTTTTTAAACAAGTATATGTGTAATCCTAAAATAATAAGAAATTTTAAAATGATCAAATTTTTACCTACAGCACAGCTTAAAAAATACTATGAAGTAAGTGAAGTAAAAATAGAACAAATAAAGTAGTAACCACTCAATTCAATCAGAATATATAAAAAATATTTATCATTACATTTAACCTTTAAAGAAAGAGAATTTTAAGTTTATAATAGGATACAAAACTTATATACATTTTACATTAAAATTATAATTTATCTCACCATATATCCATATATATGTCCTCCTTTAAACACAAACGCCTGTAACAGGAACCTTATAACTGCCAAAACAGGTACAAACAATGTGAAAAATATTTGCACCATAAATAGTTTTGATGATCTAACATCTACTACTTCTGTACCATACCTGAAAAAAAAACTAAGATTTAGTATATAGATACAATGACTCTGATCTGATAAACATAAAAAGAAAATAATTATAGTAAAAATAGATATTAAAGCTTCAATGATACAAGGCATTTATAGGATACCATATACATTATTGAGTGAAGTATCCTTTAGATATATCACATTTCAATTCAAAGAATATCCATCTATTAAAAGAAGGATCTGACAATCATTATCAGAATCTGACAATCATTATCAGAATTTGACAATCATTATCAGAAATTGACAATCATTATCAGAATTTGTCAATCATTATCAGAATCCGACAATCAATATCAGAATCTGACAATCATTATCAGAATCCGACAATCATTATCAGAATCTGAAAATCATTATCAGAATCTGACAATCATTATCAGAATCAATGTCAGATGTCCATTTATTGAAGAAGTCAAAGGTTTCATTAACAGAAATTTATATCATTGTAATGTAACAATGGAAATGTAGTTCTTCAAAGATGTATTTTCAATATTCAATGAAACAATGTATAATGTAAGTATTCAATGAAACAATGTTATTTGCTTATATTCAATAGACTTTTTTATTGGGACAATCATTCTGAAATCTGCTATACTATGTTTAGAATGCTTTACTAGTCTGACATAATACTACTATCGTTTTCTACTATTTTATTATCGCTTTATACTTCAGATATATTTAAATTTGTTAATAAGGATAGATCTTCTGACTAATATATCTTTAGTGCGCCGATAAATTACTTCCTAAATATTTATTTAGACTCACCTTTTGTACATTACAATTTGCATAACTCCACAAACTAGCAAAAATCCACCAATTAAGGCCGCTGACACAGTTTCCATAAAACATTGTGATATTCCGTGGTCTATCCATATTTCTCCCAAGGTCACATTTGGCGGGCAATACTCCATTGGTGCACCTTAAGAAAAATAACTAATAGGAGCTAAAATGCCGGGTGAAAATATTATGGAGCCGGCAAATTATTATATTCAATTTCATAAGTAAGCGACGATGAAAATTACAATTTATTAATATTATTTATATATATACTTACCTATGCGGTTTGCCAAAAGGCAAAATTAATTTCACAATAAACAATTAAATCGCAGCGTTTTTATATTAAATAGTAGTTTTACAAAAGATAACACTAACACTGAGTTACAGGTATTTTAATATTCTCGAAGCACATTTGATAGTAAAATCAATTACTACATTAAACTTGTCAATGAAAATGAAGAATGAATATAATAAAAAATTGCATTTTTTATCTACCAAGAATGACAAACTTTTTTCCAAATAATGACATCAAGAATTGACAATTGAAATTCAGTGTTGCTATCCAAATCAGGTTTAATTACAACTATATTTTAGGACTTTTACATCACGTTACCATTGGTATACAAACCTGAGATATATCGGGAGAGATTGTATATCAATACACGTAACCAAAAAATATTACTGAACAACAAATATCATTTTTAAAAAAACAACTTAATCTCAAAGTTTAGTTATGTTTAGAGATTTAAATATTAAAGTATTCAACACACTGTACAATAAACGTATATTAAAAACGTATATATATTTTAAAAAAATATATATTTTAATATTTTATATATATTTTATTACTATTTATTTTTTTACTCGACGTTCAAGCGTCGGTTTTAATAAATATCTCGTCCCATTACCTACAGGAAAAAAGATATTCATCTACCCAAAATCGGCGCTCTTTCTATATTATGACGCGTGTTTCTGTTTTTTCTTCTTCGTTGCTTCCTTCTTTGATGAGTGTTCGTCTGTTGTGTGTTTTGTGTGTCAGTTGTGTTGGTTGATTTTGGCATGTTTGGTAATTGTGAAGTAGTTAGATTTTGATGTGTATTTTGCATATTTTGTGTATCTGATGGACGTTGAGTGTGATTTTCGTGTTTGTCTGGTGGTCTATTTACGAAAACGGTATCTCCTAACACTTTACTTACTATGGTCAGTGTATGTATAGCTGCTTGTTTTTGCAGGATAGTAATATTAATGCCTGTATCAAGGAAATCTACATATTTAAAAATACTTTTAGCTACTACTCCAGTAGCACCAATTACTATTGGAATAATAGTTGTTTGGGTCTTCCATAAACGACTAATTTCAGTTTTTAATAGATGATATTTACTTAATTTTTCTACTTCTTTTGCTCCTATGTTGTAATCTGATGGTACTGTAATATCTATTAGGAATGTTTTATTGTTAATTTTATCTACATATATTAAATCTGGTCTATTGTGGGTTACGGTCACGTCAGTCTGTATGGGCATTTCCCACATGATTTTAGCTTGTTCACTTTCTTTCACCTGCGGTTGTGTTAGTGTTTCTTTCCACCAAAAACTAGATCCCTCGATTTTATGCTTCTTTAACAGGCACCAATATACATACTGAACCAGGTTATTATGTCTCTTCACATAGTACGTGCCCGCTAACTTCTCGCATCCTGAGATGATATGCTGCACCGTTTCATCTTTGCTAGCACACAGACGGCATTTACCATCAATCTCTAACTTTAAAATATCACGTTGATGCTGCCGCGTCATTACAGCCTGGTCCTGTATTGCAAATATTCCTGACTCTACAGAAGGCGAAAGTTGTTGTTTTTTCAGCCACTTAAATGAGCCTTCTTTATCTATATTTCCTTGGTCTAAGACTACTTTCGGAAACTGTCCATGCAATTGTTTGTTTCTCCATGTATCTTTCTGCTTCTTGACAAATGCTTGTCTAATTTCTATATCTGTATGTATATTATCCTTTGGGAGTTTTAATTCTCGTATTATTTCTTGTGCTTCTTTCATTATTGAATATTTATCCCTATTTTTATCATGTTGTCCTATAACTTTAATTAAATCGTCATTTTCAGTTTTAATATATTGTTTATATTTAAGTATTTGGCTTTTATACATGTTTTCTACGTTTATCAATCCCCTACCTCCTTCTTTAATAGGTAAGTACAATCTTTCTACATCTGCTTTTTGTTGATGGGCTTTTTTCATATTTAATAATTTCCTTGTTTTTACGTCTATTGCCCTTAAATCACTATTCTTAAAGTTTATTATTCCAAATGAGTAAAGTAAAACTGGAATAGCATAAATGTTAATTCCTTTTATGATATTCCTTGAGTTCAGATGTGTGTTTAGTAGTTTTTTTGTCCTTTTGTAATATTCTCCTATAATCTGTTCCCTAATCTGGCTATGATTTATTTTCCCCGATTCGTGTATTCCTAGATATTTATATGTCCTATCTATACCCAACTGTTCAAATGTATCTCCGCTCAGTAGTATGTGTCCTTCTCCCATTGTATTATTCCTATAACCTGCTGTAATGTGTAGTGTATTACATTTATCTAAGCCAAAACGCATACCTATATCGTTTGTGAATATTTCAATACTTTCTAATAAGACTTTTAAGTTATTTCTATTGTTTGCGTATACTTTTAGGTCGTCCATGTATAACAAATGATTTACCCATAAGCTGTCCTTGAGTTTGTACCCCTTCATTTCATATTTATTTAGTATGAATGATATTGGATTAATTGCCAAGCAGAACAATAGTGGTGACAGGGAGTCTCCCTGGAATATGCCACGCTTGATATAAATCGGTTCAGTAGTTAAAGATTCGTTTGTTCCACGAGCTGTCATAATCACTTTCCATGAGGGCATAACTTTTTCAAGGAAAGTTTTGATAATGGTTGGACATTTGTATATGTCAAGAATTTTTAGAAGCCATTCGTGAGACACACTATCAAACGCTTTCTGATAATCTATCCATGCCATGCTCAAATTTTTTTGGGACTGATGTGCATCTTCCAGAACTGCTTTGTTGACCATGAGGTGATCTTTACATCCACGAGATCTGCGACGACAACCCCTTTGTTCTATCGCCATAATGTTGTTCTCTTGACAATGTTCGTACAGTTGATTGACTAGTATAGATGTCAGAAGTTTATAAATACTAGGTAAACAAGCTATTGGTCTCCAATTTTGGGCGTTTTGTGTGTTTTCATTTTTTGGAATTAATATTACTTGACCTGTCGTAAACCATTCTTCCAACTGTTCCCTACCCTCTATAATATTAAGAAATGTTTTTGCTAAATATTTATGTGTACTAGTTAGGTATTTTAAATAATAATTATGTATTTTGTCTATTCCTGGAGTTTTCCAATTTTGTAATTTTCTGATGGCCATTTTTACTTGCTTTTCTGTAATTTCTTCTGATTCTACAGTATTTATTCTGTCTGACAAAGTTTCTATTTCTTCTATCCATTTTGCATCTTTATTGTACTGTATTGGTTTAGATAATATTGATTTCCAAAATGTCTCTACATTCTCTTTAGTAGGAAGTTTTATGTCTTCAGTAGTACTATTTTTACTTCCTAAGCTTCTATATAATCTATGCTGATTTTCATTGAATAAATTGTTTTGTAACTTCTTATTAGTGATTTCTTCGTACCTTTTAATTCTCCCAGCTAGTGCTTTGACTTTCTGTTTGAGTATTTCTATTGTATTGCTTCGTTCGTCGTCATTGTTTATGTTGTATTTGTTGTAAAGTTTATTTTTAATCTTAATCATTTTACGAGTATTCACTCCTCTCCCTATTTCTGTAAACTGCCCTAATTCTTTTCTAAATTTTTCTACTTTATTTTTTATTCTTCTCTTCCATGATGGATCTTTTATTACTTTCGTTTCATTTTTAAGTACAAATGGTGTTTGTTTATTGTTGAGTATTAGTGTTTTAGCCGTAGCATATATAATATTATTTAATTCTCTAAGGGTATCTGCAGTAATTAAAAGGTTCGGCAAATAATTATTGAGCGCACGTAAGTTTTCTAGAAAATATCTGTTTATTTTTGCTTTTGGTAATAATTGTCTGTCAATTATTGATGTTTCCCTAGTTTCCGCCAATACCTGTAAAAAGTTAAGTATTAAAGGGTCCTGTTCTTCGTTAACTGTTACATTTCTAGTTAATTGATCTATCACCTCCGCTTGTTCCAATGATGTCTGGGAGTTGACGTGTGTTTTATACTGAGTGTTTGGGTTCAGGTTAGGTTGTTTATCAAATGTATGTGTCGGATTAAATTCTTGGAGTAAGTTTGATTCTGTTATGTTGTTTGTCAATTCAGTAATTTCTGCTGCCTTTCCCTCGGCAACATCCTTTATGCGGTTCAGTAATTCTTGAGACATAGCATTATGTTTTATAATACTACGTGCCTGATTAGAAAGTGTATTACCGTTAAATTTGTTTATTTTTGAACTATTTGGGTTTCTTTCTCTAAATAATGTGTATAGTCTGTTTATGTATCCGGCTCCCTGACTTCGTGCCTTGTAATAGCAAAACATTAGCTCTTTCAATTCCTCTGTTGACCATTTTCTTCTCTTATCATCATTTATGTTTTCAATGGTCCCCCCAGATGGGCCGGCAGAGTCATTAGAGGGCGTAGAGGCCCAACTCCGCAAAGCACCGTCCGTATATACCCCACCCCGTTGGTCAGCCGTAATCCCTTCGGGTTCCCCGACTCTCGCCCGGCTGCTTAGCAGAGAGCCACTGACGGTTCGCATGCTGTGACATCCAGCGTCAGCTCCAGATGTGCCCTGGCGATTGCCCCCAGGTAGCGGCCCTGAATGTAACTCTTCATTATTTGTCTCCATTTTTAGTGGGTTTGCCCTGTCCTTATTAGCTTGTACGTTTTTTAATTACAAGTGTCCCCCTCCCACGTGAGTTTGGTGTTCAACTCGGACGTTAAGGTTGGACTTGGGGAGGGATATATATTTTATAATAATATAATATAATATATTTTATAATAATATAATATAATATATTTTATATATATTAAAAAAAAATCAAAATACAAAATATTATTTATTGAAAATAACTTGTAAACAAGTGCTTTTGAATCGTCAACTCTACTGCTGGTGCAGAAGGCTGTTCCTGCCAAGAAGAGCTAGCAAGAAACTCGGCTGTTGCTCTTCTCAAAATAAAAAATAAATGAAAAAGTAGCAGCCGGTTACTCTCCCACAGTTGCAAATAGGCCTCTTCTCTCTGTTTTTGGAGAGAAGGATTATAGCTTAGACCTATCACGCTGCTCCAATGCGGATTGGTAGGTTACACATATCTCCAGAATTCTCTAGAGCAGTAATTCTCAACCTTTTTTTTGTTGCGGAACATATTTAACGATTTCAAAATTTGGCGGCACACAAAGAAAAAGATAAAAATTATTTACAAACCACTGCATAAATAGTTTATGCCAAAAATTTTAAATATACGAATTAAACTAATATATACTACAATAATAACTAAACGTTTAATAAGGGATTAATTAAAAGCTAATAATAAAAAAAAAATCTTTTTAAATGATATAATTTAATAATATTAACATTATTATATATTTGCAAAATTTGGCGGCACACAAAAGTGCCGCGGCACAGTGGTTGAGAATCACTGCTCTAGAGATATGCAGGTTTCCTCACGATGTTTTCCTTCAACCGAAATGCGTGTGATAAATTGTAATTATCAATTAGACCAAGTCGAGTCCAACATATGTTCTTATTGATAGTTTAATATTGTAAGCTAAAAGGATGAATACTATATCTATTAGCTGTGTTCGTTATTGAAATAATAGAAAATCTTATTAAAAATATCAATTTTATTCATTCTGGATCATAAAGGTATTATACTAGAGGAGCCAGCTTAAAATGTATTCATCGAAAAAAAAAGGAAAGTAAATATAACTTATTACTATTCTTCCTTTTTATGCGTGATTTATCTTTAGATAAATACAATATGGTGATTTGATTTGATATGTTTTATCTTATCTCTCTTATAATTTGTGGCGACTTTCACTTACAGGCCTGCCTAAAGTAAAATTTAAAAATGGCTGTCCTAGTCTAACATAATAATTCCAATTTTGGATACCTATATGTATAGCTTGTATTTATATATTATGTACTTTTTAATGATGGTTAATGATGAATGGTTATGTAGCCGTAATTATACTTTTCACCATTTTTTATAGTTACTAATCAATGCTTTTCACTACCAATGTCCCTGCCATGATTCTTAGAATATGGTAACACCGTATATTTAATTTACATAATATATATTTTTAACCTGTGCCTTTTCGGTCTATGTACTACTGTTATATACCAATAGTTCCATATATATATATGTTTAATGTATACTGTGAAATGACGGGCCGCAAGCGAGTGATGGTGGATTTGGCTTATTTATTAGATTATTTTTTAACTCGCTAGTTCTTGTCTATGAATAAGCGGAGAATCATTCGTTTAATATATTTATGACATTAAATCAATTATAACTATTCGTGATCTTACGCAAATCGTAGATTATTATGGAATAAGAAGTGTGTCAATCAGCATCAACAAAATATGGTGTTTTATATCAGTGAACGGTAGTCATGTGGGGAAGGTTATGACTTAAAGCAAGAAATTTAACTGGGAGTTAAGAGTGAAGTTTATGTTTGTGTTTTGTGGAAGTGATTAGTTTTGTGGTGAAGGTGATTATCCAGTCTCAAAATGGCGGATCTCGAGGCTGTGCTGGCCGACGTCAGCTACTTGATGGCCATGGAGAAGTCCAAATGCACCCCTGCAGCCAGGGCCAGCAAAAAGATCGTGTTACCTGATCCAAGGTAATAATAAAAAAACATGTATGACCAACGGGACCTAAACGAATCTTCAATACTGTAAAGCGATTTAAACCTTGTTTACAAAATAAATACAAGAGATAATTCTGTTTCAATATTCCGTAACACTATAAATACGTTTTTAAATGTTTCAATTGTATTATCGTATTACTGAAATAATTAATTCATTCATGAAACATGTCCTAATTCACAATTCAAAATGATTAAACGTATCGTGAAATATAATAATAATAAATTTATACTGTGCTCAGCTGTTTATTGACAGTTACCTTTTTTATTTAATTAATGCATTTTAATTTTATTGATTATATAGAATCCTTTGTATATAAATTTTCATCTAAAAGAGATTGCTTTTCTGTTGTGCTCTAAAATGTTTATGAAATAAAAATACACTGTAATTTTTTTTTTCAATTTTTCTATTTTTTTTCTATATAATATTTTATATTTTATTTAATAATTTTTATTCTGATTATTTAAACTAAATTTTTTTTACTTTTTAACAACTAAATTTTATAAGTTTTAGATTTTTTGATCAATCGATTGACATATATGTGATTCTATATGTAACATTTATAATCATATGGATTTTTTTTAACATATCCATGTATTAAACGTAAGCATGGATCCAATATTGTCATATATCTACTTGTAAATCATGTCAAGTTTTTAACTAAAGTGAGTACAAATTACTCATTATATATATATATATATATATATATATATATATATATATATATATATATATATATATATATATATATATAATTTTTCAAAATATAAATTAAAGTTGAGTATTCCAGATAGACTCATCTTCATCATGACAAGAGAATAACGAATATCCATACCTTGTAGACTGCACTCTAACAACTCATTGCCATATCTGTAATTGATTTCCTCAAGAATCTACACTAGCACTATTCTACTCGCTCTACTTGAGTGACATTTAGCAACTGTAACAGTGCACATGCCTGTAGCCCCATTCGTGAATGACGCACCATATCTTATTAAACTCAAGTTATCAATACTTGTCACCAGAATGTTGTTCATAGCACCGGAAACTGGTTCCATCAATGAAGGATAGAAATCAATCCTGATACACTTTCAACAGTGTGATGATTAAACACAATCATACCAGCAGCCTTCCATTCACAGCACCCTAAGTTATGGTTCAGCTGAACTGAAAGCATCCTTATTCATTCCATTATTGATTCCACAAAGCTAGTAGAGCTTCTGCATTGAACTCTTTGATTCGCAACTGCGGAGTATATTATAATGCCATTTATTTATACTATTGAGGATTATATGCAATACAAAAATGCATGGATTATACAATTCTCAAATTTTTTTTTAACAACAATCATACTAAACTTCCATTTTCTTGCTAGCTCCTCTTGGTTGGCTCAATTTTCCGAAACAGAGTTGAGGATTCAAAAGACCTCGTTTATAAGTTTATATGAATAATTTAAATTTAATGATTTTATGTTAAGAAAATTTTAGATATTTTGGATTTCTTGAAATTTGACTGAAAATTTGTAGAAAAGAGTTCAACTCAAATTTGTTCATAACCACTGGACGAACATGTATATTGAAATTTGTCTCGCCACTGCTCCATGAGTCATTCCGCCATTGCTAGATTTAACCACAAATGGGCTGAATACAGTCTTTAACTCTTTTGCAATTCCGAAATTGTGATCTGTGAAAATCTCGTGGGTTTTTCCTTTTGACCGGCATACTGGGAAGTCCAACGGACATTTTGCAAATGCAAGCTAGTAGCCCATATTTTTTTTTATGTGCGATAATGATTGCTTTGAACTACATCGACAAGATATGGACTACAGAGTTATAATCGTAAATATAATTTAAGGTGTAGTGAATACACATATCCCCCTATTCACATTATATAAGTAAGACTGGTTTTCATCAGGCACTTGATATTTTAGACGAAAAGATCTCACGTAATTCAAAAACCTACCTATGAAATAACAATTAAAACTGAAATCCTTTGTTCTTACTTACTTCTTACTAATGACTGACTTAAGTTTTAGGTCGATTTCCGGTTGTTAATTTTTTTTACTAATATTAGGTAGTTATTGCCTACAGTTGTTATTAGAGCAGATACGTTCATACACTCGCCTTTAAGTAGCGTGATTGGCTTTTAAAAATAGCAGCTGAAAAGATTTATGAAAATTAAAACATTTGCCCATGACAGAGGCCCGTAAAAATGCCGTGCCGTATTTATGAATCATATCATATGCTAGGTAATATTTTAACTATGCCATTCGTTATTTTGTGTTTTGAAAGCTGAAACATTTTCTATTATTCTGGTTCCTGTGATGTTTATTTGTGTTGTACAAGCAACCGCGACTGCATTATTGATGAAGAATATACAAGTACCATCAATATTTAAATGCTAAATATAAATAATGCTATATTATATAATTGGTCTATGGATTTCTTTAACAAATTTTATGTGATCATCATTCTGTGCCCTTATCCCACTCTATAGGGTCGGCACAACATGTTTTAAACATGTTGTAACATGATTTGGCAACGTATTTTACGACCGACCACTTGCTTGCCGTGGACTTATCTTAGTCGCCTTTTACAACACCTCGGTAAAAATTGATGGTGGTCTATCCTACTCAGCCGGATACCACACGGTATACAATTTTTATATGATAAATAATATAATTACTGAGACAAATTATCTTCAGGCAGAACAAAGATATATGTCATTTATATGCAGGATTTTTGGTGGCTGATGCATATATTGAATTTCAAAACGAGAACTTGTGTTTATTTCTCATTCCTTCACGTCCAAACGGAACAATTTATCGATGTTATTTGCTTTGGACGTAATTTAATGAATGAAGAGTGACATTGACTTTCTTATCTGTTATTAACTTAACGCAGACAAAGTCTAAAGCAGAATGTAGTTATTTAGGCTTTATAAATATTTTTTCATTGATTGAGTCAAATGCAAGTTACTACAAGGCGCTTAGCATCTTATTCAGCTTATCTTCTGTGAAATCGGAGGTAGTTGAATAGAATAGAAACTTAGTCAAAAATATAAATACTCATAATATGATAAGCTATGAGTTATGACTCATAATGCGAATATAATTCATTATATTATGAGTCATGACTCACTACATTATGTACTTATTTGATATTCCTTAGGAGATTTGCATGACACTTAAGGCAGTGCTCGATAAAAATGCTATTAAATTCGGTTTCAGTAGATCTTGAAAAAAAAGTTTATATCCGTAAAACAAGTAGTTTACGATATCGTAAAGAATTTACGCTCATTACATGAGTATTGATAAGTGTTTATATCAAATAATGTTCTTTGATATATACACTTAGAAAATAGTCAATGTATTCATATTTGAAAAAACTACTGATTATCGTATTTAATATCGTAATTTTATTTGTTGCCAATAATAAGCTATGCAGAACGTCAGGCAGCTAATTGTTTAATCACTCAGACACACATGAAAAACAATAAACATTGCCAAAACTTGCTCTGAACCTTTTTGCCCCACTTTTAAACTTCCAGTGTTAAATTAAATAAAATTTTATAACGGGTCTTTCATTAGGAACTTTTTATCTTTAAATTTAAATAAACAAAGGTGTGTGTGAGATTTGATCGATTTTTTTTATTCGTATGAATTATCAACCGGTGCCATTATGTATGAAAAATAATGTTGCTTGAATATCCACCACGGCTTCTCTGGGTCGAACGCATCCAAAATGTCCAATTTTCTATGACTTTGGCGTATAAGTCATGCTGAATTAGGCCAATGGCATGGATAATTTTGTCTTTGAGGACCGTTGTGGTTTGTGGCTTATTCGGATACACCTGCGGCTTAAGAAGACTACAAGAACAAGTCTACAGGGGCACACGATTTCGGTGGCCAGTTCAGCTCATTCACGGACACCGGAATGTTTTTTTTTGCGTTTCGTTTACGTACCGGTGTTTGTCGATCCCGTACTGAACCATCATCAACATTTTCTTACCCTTATTTCACTCTAAGTGGGATCGGCACAATATCTCTCCATTTTCTCTTCATTCTCCTCTATTATCTGTCATCTTTGGCGCCATTCCTTTTACATGGATGATATCATTCTTCAAACAATCCAACGATCTTTTTTTCAGCCTCCCTCTAGCCATACATCCATCCACATTCATATTTAAAACTCTTTTGGTCACATGATTTTCACCTCCCCTTATAACATGACCACACCAACTTTATCTCGCATTTCTCATCTTTTCTTTAATGGGCGCAACTTTGAGACTTCCTCTAAGATACTCATTTCTCATTCGATCAAATTTTCTCACATCATACATCCCTTAATAAACCAATAATAACTAATGTTTATTCACCACAATGTCCTCAATGTCAATCAAGTTCCCGTTGCAAGACCCTATATAAAGCTTATAAATTTTTTTTGCTCGGCAATTCTTGGCAAAGGTAAAAAAAAGAAATAAAAAAAAAAGAAAAAATAATTGGGTATGTGGGGCTCGATCCTAGGTATTGTCATTTCTAGAGACCACCCGTTCCCCGAATATGCTACGCTTGAAAGTTTTCTGCAAAAATAGTAATTTATATATTCAATTGTATTTTTTAATGCCAAAAACAGGGTTAAAACGATTTTTTTTTATAATAAAACCTAGCTAGATCGATTTATCACCACCAAAACCTGCATTAAAATTTCATTCCTGAATTTCATGAAAATCGATGGAGCCGTTTCCGAGATTCCGACAATATACACACACACACACACACACACACACATATATATATGTACACATACATACATACATATTTCATTAAATAATCGATATATTATAAGTTTTTAGTATCATCGTTACCGCAAAAAATATCTAAACTTACTGTAATAAATTACGCTATGAATTCTCGGATGTAACAATTAAGCGAACAAACAAGGATCCGAATTCACGTCGTAAAAAAACGAGAAAAATAAGAAACTGGAACGTAAAAATACATTCAGATATGTGTCACACAGTAAACAAAACCATAAAACATTTTGTTATACAATTCAAAAACAATATCTCACGATGTGGTCGCAAAAAATATTGTATTAAGAATGCATCATCATTCTCCTGCCCTTATCCCACTCTAAGTGGGCTCGGCACATGTTACAAACATGTTGTCACTTGATTTGGCTACGTATTTTACGACCGGCAGCCTGCTTGACGTCAACTTACTAACCCTAGTCGTATATTACGACACCTCGGTAAGAAATGAGGGTGGTCTATTCTACTCAGCTGGATACCACACGGTGGGTCGATTTCCCTTAGTCGACTTTTACGACACCTCGGTAAGAAATGAGAGTGGTACTATTCTATTCATCCGGATACCACACGGCGTTGTATTAATAATGCATATGAGTTATTGTAAGTGAACACGACAATGTTATTTTTTGTTATATTTATTTGCTCATTTTGTCGGTATGTTTTAAAAATAACGAAACAATTTATTGAAATTCGTTATCTTAATACGTTGAATAAAATTTCTCGTTCGGTCAGCGTATCAGCGCACTAACTTTCTCTATTTAAGATCACGGTATAACCTCTTATGCCCCTAAATAATTATATGTAACAGCGTACCACATCGTCATTTGTTGGGGGGTTAAAAAAATAACAGAGATCACAGAGAATGTAGTATTTGACGTCCATCAGTTGGGATGATGTAATTCAGATGAAGTTCGTTTTAACTCAGATGATAATCGATTTTCGTAATATATTTTCTATTTTGCTTGTTTCAGTGTGAGGAGTGTCATGCACAAGTATATGGAGAAGAAGAATGAAGTGAATTTTGACAAAATTTTTAATCAAGTCTTAGGTACGTATTCATTAATAAATGTTTCATAGAATAACTTACCTTACCTGGCTACATTATAGACGGAGATTATAAGTTTAAAATAATATAAAGATATTATAAGTTATTTTTTTATTCTCTTTATTTTTAACACCACTTAATTCCTAATACAAAAAAGTAGAAAAAAACAAATACAATACAAATAAAAACAATACAAAAAAAAAGTTAATATTACAAAAATAAATTATATACATATGTATAGATAATATATTTATGGACTAATATAACTAACTACATAACTAAAAGTAATTAATAAGTATATAATAATTGATATAGTAATGGCATCCTTTTTTAACACCACCTATGTAGTAGGTGTGGTGTTAAAAAACGATGCTTTCCCCCCCCCCCCCCCCCCCCAGCGATTAGTAGTACCCATGAAGGGTTTCCTCATGGTAAAAAAAAAAAAAGTGTGGTGTTAAAAAACGATGCCACTCAGATACGCTGAGGCTCCTGGTCTTCCCCACTACCGAGCACGACGAGTGTTTCACTTTAAATATATGTTTATTAGTAACATGTTCCGCTAGAAAATTTTCTTCCTGTATAGAATTTACGAATACAATAAGTCTAGTCGGAAGAGCTTTTCCTTGTGATATTTCAGAAATTTTGTAGTTCTTGTATTTCGTTAAAAACACATTTCACACAGCTGTAAAAAAAAATAAACTGAATTTTCATGAATGAAAGTTTCATTAATTTTTATTTAAATGCCATTGCATACGTATATATTTTTGTACTGCTTATAAAGGGGAAATCAATATTTTTATAATGCTTGTAAAGGATGTGAATCTTCACCTTTTAGTTGCGACAGCTTATATTAACCTGTTTGCCGCAGTAAGTTGAGTATGTAGTAATGAGAAACCGTAAGTTTATCATTTTTCTGCGCTGTATGAAGTTTTGCAGGTAATAGCTTTCCGTAAAAACACATGACTTGAACTATGAAGTTTAAAAAATAAGGCAAATGAAAGAGTTAAAGTGGAAAATATTTATCCCCCAACACTAATGAGGTGTTTTATAAATCTACAGAGATTGATCTTAAAGTTCATTTTCTGTTTGCACATTGGCGTCAGAAATTACTACATCCCCAATTAATACCCTTTTTATAGATACTATAAAAAGTATAAAAATAATTTGTGCTTGCTACGCCATCATTGTTCTGTCGTATAATTTTGTTATATCCAAATGTAATTTGAATATAACAAACTGTGAAGAACAGTCTTATAATGCATAGTTTTATCATTATAATATCCACGTCTGGACTTCTATGCCAAGTAGATAATTTAAATAATTATTTAACCTTTGTTCAAAACAATCTCGAGATTTGTATTGAATTAATTCTATCCTTAAAAGTATCTCTTACACATAACAATAAATGTTGGTTCAAATAACAGCCTATTACGACTGCGCAAAAATCTCATGTCTCCTTGGAGAAATGGATATGGACCGCACGCCCACCGTACTCATATTGGCCTGCTGTGTATATATACAGAAACAGTTTTCAAATATACAGGTTTCATAACGATAATTTATAGAATTAGGCGTTACTTTGCGGAGATCCATAATACAAAAGTAATTATTATTAGTAAAATAATCATTACAAAATTAATTATTATACAATTATTTTGCTATAATCCGCGATGAAGTAAAATAGAAAATATATATAATGCTAAATGTAGAGTGGACAATCCGTTTTCATGCCAGGACTCGTAAAAACACATGCATAAACCTCCACCACCGCCACCTTAATACACAAGCAGTACACACGTTTACTATTACAAACTCAACAATCGTTTCGCCCCGCAACCGAAGCATCATTAGGAGATAGACTCCACAACAAAATCGCAAAGCATAATTCTTTATTATTATAGACGATTATAAGTCTTTCCCTGATGATGATTCAGTTGCGGGGCGAAACTATTGTTGAGTTTGTGACAGTAAACGTGTGTAGTTCTTGTGTATTGTGGTGGCGGTGGTGGAGGTTTGTGCATGTGTTTTACGAATCCCGCATGTATCAGGTTTGAAAAAGAATTGTCCACTCTACATTCAGCATTATATATATTTTCTATTTTACATCATCGCGGATTGTAGCAAAATAAGTTTATTATTACTTTTGGTTCATAACGATGTTTTCCTTTACCGTAAAGCGCATGATGAATTTTAAATATAAGTTCGAACTCACTTAACTTTGATGATACGCTCGCTATTACGCCATCACTTCGGATTTTGAAAAACATGATCAAAAAAATTGAAGAATGTGTTAGAATGATTGTGGACATTTCATTATATTATTTTGACATATCTTTCTTCTTTTATCTTCCAAAACGATTTCATATCACGTACATTGTAAAAATTATTTGAAAGTTTCGGCATCGATATTTATTACGGCGTCGCAGTGACTATTTTAAAATTCATCGACAACCGAATGTCTTAAATTGGATTAAGGTTGTTGCATCGTTATATTTAGTTATTTATTTTTTAGGTTTTAGTTACTGATCTGCCTAGATGTGGCACTTTTTTATTGATGTAGATTTTGATATGAAGTCTAAAACCTTTAGACTTTATGCTTCACCGATGCGGGTTTAGATGGTAACCCATGTTCCATTTCCGCACAATGTTTTCTTTCGCATAAAAATATACGGTAAATTTTTAATAATAATAAGAAATCTATAAATTTAAAGAGCATTTTAAGGTAAGCCTAGTCGAATCTTACCTAGCATTCGATTTTGTATACTATATGTCAAAATCAATGAGCTTTTTAAATAAATATATGGGACACTTACACACACGGTCGTCCGTCCCCAAAGTAAGTAACATAATACTTGTGTTACAGACAAGACAAGAACCAACAAATTGTTTATAGAAAATGTTGCCCTCGGCGGGAATCGAACCCACGACCCGCGGAGCCGAAGGCAGGGTCACTACCCACTGCACCAAGGACCCAGTATAAGCTCTAGTCGCTTATTTTTCAATATTTTTTTATTATTATTGACAACTTATAATATCTGATCTATCTTAAGGTAATAAGTATTTATATAAAATAAATCGTAGATTGCTTACTAAGATATTAGTTGAACTAAAGTTTCAAGGGAATTGTTATGAACTCTAATAGTTACTGTAGCTCAGTGAACGTAGAAAATTGCTTCATAACCAGATTAAACGCGGTAACAATATTGAGTTTTAAATCAAATAGAGCGCTCTAATATGCCATCAGTATATTAGTAATTTTTATATGATGAACCAGCTGACCCGCAGAAGTTGTTTTGCCATATAAATTATTTCTAGGGAGTTTCTAGTATACAAATAAAAAAAATTTAAAAAAAGTTATAGGGGTGGACAACCCTTATCACTTAGGGGTGTGAATAATGCACGTTTCAATCAACTGATTGAAACGTGCAAGATGATCGTATAATTGGTGCTTATGACTCCAGCGATGGATTAATGAATAGGGATAAAAGTCCAGTTAATATCGGATGTAACTATCATGGTTACGCCAATATCAAAATCTCCATGATAATTTGGAAGGAATGGTGTGTACTTATTACAATCTTTTGTAAATAAGAATTACCAATTCTTTGGATTACTTTGTTACACACATCGCCAAGATATTCCAGGGTATATTTAATTCACCGTTAGGTAAGTGGTGAATTTAAAAAGGAAATATTGAAAAGGAACTTAGGGTCATCCTCACTGCCATGGACGTTGACGTTGCCGCCTTTAAGATCCCAAATCTAACAGAGAAGTGTGAATCATTTTCACTACCATAGAAGTTGCTACCTTTAATATAGATCTAACTCACCAGGGCGTCAGATTAGTATTGCAGAACTCTGTCAATTGGTTGTTGCAATACGCTACCAACTTCTTTAGGATTGAAATGATTATTAATTTGTAGGAAAACGAGCCTTTACTGTAATCAATTCTGAATTATATCCTGTGAAAACAGCAGCATGATGTACAACATTTTCATATGTTAATTAACCTCACTGTGTATTCTCTCTTTATTAAAACTATGGTTATTTAGCTTTGTATAGAAGTAATTTACGTTTGTGATATAGCTCTTTTGTTTGTTGCATCCCGCAAGTTTAGATAGATCGCGTAGTATTTCAAATATAAATCTGAGATAAGTTTGTCGAATTTTTAGCGTCCGAATTTGACTTCTCTTTCGCTTGTGGTTTCCACATTCTAATTTTGTAAAGTATCTCTTTATTATTTTTGTACAGATGTGCGGAGGGAGAGTTATGAAAAAATATATGAAATAAAATAAAAATAAGAAAATTAATAAATGACTGACCAACAGTGGACGTCCAGTTTAAAACCAAATTAATTAAATAGAATTTATTATAAATTTCATTAATTTCGGTCCAGTCGTTTCGGAATCTATAAAGGACTTTTGTTTTTATAGATATGAAAAAACATAACTGTTAATATTTTTGCTCAAATTTAGTAAATTGTCTTCCTAATTGGAATATCTAACAAAGTATTTTGAAAAAAGGTGTTTATGATTGATATTTTAGTTTGGAATAAAACTTTTACGTTACCGAGTATTATGAAAAGACATTTTGTGTAATTTGTTTGCATCCACCTACAATAACTTTAGCATATATATTATCTACATGTAAAGTGATGCACTTCACCGTCGTGGATGATTTTGTTCCCCGCTTCCTTTGTCCGTAACCTAGTTTGTCACTTTATGTTCGGTATAAATCCATTAACATGTAAATGTATTGTAAGGTACGGTCCATATTTTTGTTATACAGAATCAAATAATGCTTAAATAATTTATACCCATCTGTTATAACTCATTTTCTTAATAGAAAATCTTGAGTTTAGTGATTAATAATTACAATCCTTTATTTATACTGACTATTCATACATCCAGTATTTATCCAATGACGTATATATCCGCAGAACTGCGCAATTAATCATATTGCAGACAGCATTGATGTTTTAAGCCGAAAATTGTGACTATTAAAATCTTTTATTTAACTTGGCGTGTATATATGTGAAGGTGGAATCTTGCAAGTTAAATTTAACCGACTTCCCGGTGTCCGATTGTGCTGAAATTTTCATACTGTTCCAGTCTCGATAAGAATGCATGTTTATGATATGATGCCATACGAAGATTGGCTTCATTCCTCCACAGTAGGGAGATTTAATTTACTTACAGGCTTGTTTAACTTAACTTGTTCAAATAATTTCGTTAAGTTGTTAATTATACTCTAACAGCGTCACTTCCATATTTTGTATTGCATTCAATGGGATCGTCCGTTTTTATCTATTTAATATTGCTATTAATTTGAATATACTGTGACGTTAATCATAATTACTCCTTCTTACACACAATGCTATCTTAATACTGCGCATAATTTAAATAGAATGTTCTATAGATAAACTGTTGACGTATTCGTTCTTCCATAAATGCGAAAGTGCGTTTTGTGTGTTTGTTTGCACATCATTTGTGTGTAATAGTGACATCGTAACGAAGCGAATTCTGTATATCTATTAATAATATATAATAGCATTAGTTGTAACGCTCGATTGAATTGGTTTTAAAATTTAGCTGCAGGTCAGAAGGAAATAATTACAATTTTTCTTTAAAAAAATTATTAACATGTTTTGTGTTTACTTTCTAATTTTCATGATATTTAGAAATTGAGGAAAGAATGTAACGTCAAACGGATTAATTAATGTTATATCTAAATATCACTTATACAAAATCAAAACTATATTAGCTATTTTAACTTTTATAGGATTAGTTATAATACACAAATTACTTTTGAATTAAAAATGAAATAAATATCTTTTATATACCTAATATTATTTATTTATAAATGACTGATTACAAAATAATTCCTTTCTAATTAATTACTGCAGTTGCTAGTAGAGCATTCACAGTACAAACAAGTTAAGTTAAAAAGGTTTTAACAAAATTTCATGTCCCTACTGTTAACCCTTGAGGAGTTACCTCGGCTGGAGCCAATCCTAGCAGCAGCATTAGGTCATGCTTTTATAAACATGCATTGCGATCCGGATTAGAAAAGTATATAAAATTTCAGCTCAATAGTACCCCAGGAGTGGGTCATATTTAACTTCTACGATTCCACTTTCACATAAATACATTGCAAGTTGAATAAAAGCTTTTAATAAATAGCGCAATTCCACTTGAAGCGCTGTATAACTTTGTGACTTTGTCAATTAATTTTAATAATTAATTGATAAGTTGGTAGCGAACTCATGCAGGAAGTATGTTTAGGGGAATATGAATTAATTAATAAAGGTCAATTAAAACACGCCACACATTAATAGTTTCCTCAGAGTCGTTGTATGTCGCTTGTATATAGCTATCTGTGTAACTCTACTCTACGCAAATATTAATATGATGTTTAGGTAATATCAGAAGAAACGTAATAATACGTACGTTATTTACATATATAATGCATATACATTTAAGTATATAAGCTTACGTCAAGTACGAACATAGAACTTATTAAACATCTTTGTCTGTTTTTTCTTATAAATAGAAAAGAAATGGTATTAATACGTTTTAGAAAAATTTAGAGACCGCTGAAACCACGGTAGTCTCTATACAGATACAGTCTGAATATATAATTCGTTCTGGGGTTGTTTACCTAATTAACTATACTTTTATAACCTAACGAAATATTTTTCTGCGTTTACTAGTAAAAAAATCCATTCAACGTCGTCCTTTGACAGTACATCCGTCAATTATTTTCAGCTTTGCGGTGATGTTTGTTACCCTGATTAAAAAAATGTTTTTCTTTCAAGTGTTGCCACGTTATAAGTTGCAACATATTTATGCCATTGGTAAAAGCATCGCTCTTTGTTGATGTCATATCTTTATTTTATTCTATACTAACGGTGATCGCGGCTCCTTTCGTGGTAATCAGTGTGTCACAAAGTTTCTATTGTTTAAATTTTTATTCTACGTTAAATAATGTGATCACAGACTTATCTAGACTATCATTGAATAGAGAAAAAAATATGACTATAGTTTAATCATAGATTTATTAGTCTGATTTTTCACTTACCTAAACCCATAGTAGCTTTACTTTTATTAGCCATTGGGTTTGATACTTGGTACTGCGACTAGATTTGTATTTGTCAGAACAGACAAAGTCAATGTTGTTTGTTGGTGTTATAGATCTTTAGTAACGAAAGTATAAAAAGTTAGTTGCATATTTGCTCAACGTGGACTCGATACGATTGTTAGATACTCTGTCGTCGATGTCGTAGATGACAGTATTCCGAACTAATAGTGAACCGTTTTGGATATTTATTATATATTTTTTCTATTGCAATTCAACTATAGCTCCGACTCCTAGATCTTTTAGCAATCCCTTTCATTTCGGATTCAATTCAATATATACCAAAATCTTTCTTGCGCTATCCGTTTATTTTCCCGCTATGCTATGTATATTCCGACAACCTGCTAATATTGTAAATGCGAAGGTTTGTGAGTATGGATATATGTTTGTTACTCTTTCACGACAAATCCGCTAAACCAATATCAATGAAATTTGGCACAATTATGCCTTATACACTGGGGTAACATATAGACAATAAAATCCTGCTAAATCTACAGGAATAGGATGACATTGAAAAGCGCCATCTAATATCGACCTATCATACAACAACAGTCCACGCGTAATACACTCTAGTATTATATAATGTTTGTTTGTTTCAGGTTATTTATTATTTAAGGAATTCTGCGAACAAACGTCAGAAGAACCAGTGCCACAATTAAAATTTTATGAAGAGGTATTTAATATAATAGAATAGATGTTTTTACCTTCCAAATTATTTTCAAAACTCAACCCTAAATTATACTGATGATTAACTTGTGTTGTCGTCACGTAACAAACTGCGATTGGATACAAAAGCAGCAGGGCTCATTAATTAGAGAGCAGTACATTTGGTTACATTTCAAAGCTTATAGTCAAATAATATCTTATACTCTTTTTTTGTTTAACAGATTAAATTATATGAAAAACAGGAGTGCATCGAGGAGAGACGAAGGATTGCGAGAGATATATATGATAATTTTATAATGAAAGAATTATTAGCACATTCACATGTAAGTAATATAGCGTACTATAATAATGCTAAACAATGTTTTTTTCTTTAATGCGTTAATCTTTAAATTAACTTATCAGCTACCAAGTACTAAACAAGTCGTACCTACGTATAAAAGTTACAAAGAAAGATTCAAAGAACTAAGCAGATTCTTTGTGCGGATAACGAGCTAGCCGTCTCATCTCAAGAAGCAAATAACCGGGGTGCAACTGTATTTTATTGGACATGGATTTTTTTTCCTTATACATAGTTTACTTTACCTTACCTTATACATAGTCTTATTCCCAATTGGGCCATATGTATTTTTTATTTGATTATTCCTCCACAAGAATATACCTCTCGGATAGACATTTCATTTAGAGGTTTTAGTGTATTTTTTAGTTTTTAGTATATTTGAGAAACAAACATTTGTACCTTTAGAAATGATAACTAAACACGCTATGTATCTAAATGATTTTATTAAATTTAAGTGTAGTTACTGCTAGGTACAGTTCTTTTTGAAAATTTTACTCAATACGATTTTGTGCCGCATGGCTTTAGAGGACAGCGGATCTGCAACTTCTAAGAGCGTCTCTCAAACTAATGGGGAGTCTATCACCATAAGATCTCAAAATCCATTATAAATAAATAAATATATGAAATCATAACAGGTCGTCCGTTCCCAAATTAAGTAACTTAATACTTGTGTTATGGATGACAGACAACTAGTTAATATGCATCCATAAATTTAAATACATACTTGATTGTGTGTGATTGTACCCAGGCTCGAAGAACTAACAAATTGTTTACAGAAAATGTTGGTAGGTCACAGACCTGTGTGTCCAACACATCACATCTCGTTGAATCACGTCAGCAACGAGCTGTTCTATGGAAGCTAGTTCTGTACCTATTGATTCCCAATTTAAAGATTTTACACAAAAAATTGCTTTCAATTAAAATATCAATAAAGATTTATCAGAATTTAAGCTAATATTGAATATGAACATAATACTAAAAAACTTAATTCATTGTGTAACTGATACTTATAACACCGAGAGTTATCCTTATAATAACTACTTAAAAGCAATATAAAGGAATATCCGCATTTTGAATTATAGGAAATTGTGTATCGAAAATACCCCTTTTACAGAGTCAACCGCAAAAATATCTTAGATCCAGTGCGCATGTGGTGTTAGTTTTTCCTCCGATTGTTGACAACTAACATTGAGATATGAAATATCCGCTTTTACTTTTAACATCAGTTGTGATTGTATTCGTTCATAACATCGCACTAATAATTTACTGCGAATAGTTAAAATACATTTAATGTACTCATTACTTACAATATTGTTAAGAGCTAAAACTTCGAACTCCAAAATATTAGGACGCTGAATTTTTTTACTCTAAATTGTTAACAGATAAAAAGATCGTACTAAGTTTTATCTACAAGTACATCTTCATTTTATTCTAAAATAGACTTGCCCACTTTCAAAATAATAGCCTCATGTATAAAATTTTGATAATAGAGATTATAAAGCCAAAATATACAGTCCACTTAATCACATAATTGTCAACGCACAACATAATCACAGTAGTATAGTTACTACTATAGTATTTACACTACACTACTGTGTAGTGTAAATACTTAAACAACAAAAGTGGTTACAAACCTTTTTAATAGCAGGATCTTCTTATACAATGTAACAATAATGTTACTTAATTTTATTTTACTGACTTTTACAGCCTAGATTAGAACGGAAGCTTATATGTCGCAACATAAGACAACAAAATGAAACAATGTTCACAACTAAAACAAAGTTTTAGTCTAGTTAATTTATTAAATATTGAGCATGAAAAATGGATAAATATTTTTTAAATACTTAATTATATAGTACCTGGGTGACAGAGCCTTGCTCGGTAATTTTCTAAAAGATATAAAAAAATGCAATAAAAAAAAGATAAAAGAAAAAAAAAGGCGGGTGACATGAGGGAATTGATCCCAGGTTTTGAACTATATTGGTTCGCGCGTTACCTGTCTGGCTGTCATAGCTTTGCTTTTCCCAGCTCAAATATCTATTGCTTTCAGTTTCTATTGTAGTAGTTTATTTTTAGTGCCCAAAAACAGGAATAAAACGAGAGTTTCATTAAAATAAAATAGATCGACTTTTCTCCCCCAAAACCCCTACATGCTGAATTTCACGAAAATCGTTGAATCCGTTTCCAAAATTCTGAAAATATATTTAAAATATGTACCAAGCTCTGCTCGGTTTTTTTAAGTTATAAAAATATTTTGTTTATATATGTATAATGATTGAAGCTATATGCTTATTGTTATTTAGTAAATAATATTTGTATTTTTTTTTTCAATTTTCCAACGCCCATACAAAATTTATGAAAACACAACAAAGTCATAATCGAATCGATAACGAAACAATACGGTTGTCATTTAGGTCATTCTTGAATATAAAAACAATTAATATGTTTTCTTATAACTACATATAAATGTTACAGTCTTACAACAAAAAAAATAACTTACAAAATAATATGAGTCAGTAAGTACAGAAACGTGTTTAAATCTTAAAATTGTCATTACCGCGGCTCCATTCTGCCTTGCGTAAAGAGGCGAGTTAAGTAGATGTTAGTTGGCATCTCTCCAGCAGCCTGAGACTTTGAGACTATAATTTTACTTTAAAAAAACATTCGTTATTAAACTTGTTAACCTATTTGAATTTCACTTAAAACTCTTTTAAAATATATTGCCTTCATGTGTGATATACGTGTGATAAGGTGAAATTTTGATTAAATTCTAATCCAAAATTCAAGTTGGCTTCTACAAGCACTTTGAATGGTCAAATTAAAATGAAGCTACGGCTTGTTCTGAAAGGTACTTTTACCGAGAAGAACGAGTAATAACGTTGGCGGTCACTCTTTAAAAACATAAGATATTTCAATATTATATAATTGTTTACCAATCAAAAATTACAATATAATCTAGTGCGTAGTTGGTCGCAACGTAATACAAGCTTTCTTATCATAGTCTTCAACAGATTAAAAACCTTAGGCTTAAAATATTTAAAAATGGCACGATATAAAACAAAATCTACATCTATCTAGTACAGCCGATTTCATTCCATGCAATCTAAATCTATTTAAAAGTTAAGCACCTCTTTAGCGAGTAAATTGAAGATTTCAAGCGACTTTTTCAATAGGATGAGAATTGTTTCCTTTTTCCAAGCGCTCGGCTTTCACTTATCTGTTTTAACTGTGACTTTCTTCGGAGGGTTGAGTAACGTATAAATTATTACCTTCGTTTATTACTTTAAGCTCTTATCCAAGCTGAATTTACGTAGTCGTTTTAGCGTTAATATTTACTGCTTTACAATAAATAACAATAAAATTCAAACGATTATTGCGATTTCTTTATTTTAATTTTAAATAATTAAAATTAAGTTTTGGATTAAAATTAAATCTCCTGAATATATTTTTCTCTAAACATGTTTGTTGTCCCCGAAAGATATTTCGAGGCCTTTAATAAACTTTTAAATGGGAGTAAAAAATTATCACCAGTAAGAGCTGTTTTTTAAATACCCCTAAAGTGATAAAAGTCACACTTCACATACATACCAGCCTAGTTTTCTCCATAATATCGACATCTCGCTTAAATACACAAGCAGCAATAGAAACTGATTTCAAATCTTACGATACCTTAAAATTTTAACATATATATAAAATTAATAAACTTTACTCTAAGTACGGGTTTAGTACTACTAAATTTTTTTTTTGGTAAATCCTACTATTAAATCGTAATATCTTAGAATCTGTCTATGACTAATGTGACCAGTCCACGTCATCCCGCTAGTGCTCCCGAATCAGCTACTTTAGATGTCTAGTGAATCACTCATACTTAGGCGAATCGTTTTAGACCTATTAACAGCCAAAACAATAACACGGCTAAGTAATGCGGTCACACAACACGCGTACAAGTCAGAGATTTTGTCATTTGTATATTCGAGGAAACGTTACAAGTGCAAAAAAATACTGATTCGGATAACTTGGCATGAATATCAAGCAGCGTTCATAGCGGGTAATTACGGTGTACAAGGTTGGTCAGGAAGAAATTATCAATTAAACTTAATATTACAACGTTTTCCACATTAATTCTGTGGTTCACTGAGGTATTTTCGTCTAACTGAACTGAATTATTCCGCTACTATGATTACTTTTTGTGTTCTCCTTTTGTTTTGCTTTGTTAGTAAACTTTTGATTTGAGTGCTATCTTTTGTTTTACACCATCCATTGGTGCTGTTATGTAAATACCTACTGCTGTTAGTTTTAAGCTCCTCCAGTAAGGTTGGGCTTAACGTTTCACCGTAAAAGACGTTGTTTCAGATATGTGTATTTATGCCTGCGATGGTCATTTTATCCATCAAGATCTTGCATTAGAGGTATAAACCATCATTGTAGACAGGTTAAAATGTATTAAAGACATGTTTCACAAAGAACGCTTTGAAAAATGGGCTATGGCAGGGAGCTCTTCTTTCTTTCTTTCTTTTGAAAGACATATGCATTAGCTGTTCATGCAATGATCCGCTCAGAATTTTTTCAAATCGTCGCTATGGAAGTTCGGAAATGTCCGTGAACGTAGCGTCTTGTATAATATTAGATTAAGTCTTTTCATGAAATATATCTATCCGGATATGTTCGTGAAAGGTCATGGAAGTATTAAAGGTGATACCCAGATATTAAACTTTCTATTGTGAGGCATTTGATATAGTTGCTTCAGATTAATACTTACGCCGTATGGTTTCCCGCTGAATATAATAGTACCACCCTCATTTCTTACCGAGGTGTCGTAAAAGGCGACTTAGGTAAATTGACCCACCATGTGGTATCTGGTTTAGTAGAATAGACCACCCTCTTTCTTACCGAGGTGTCGTAAAATACAACTGAGGTAAGTTGACGTCAGGCAGGCGGCCGGTCGTAAAAACGCAGCCAAATCATGTGACAGCATGTTCATAACATGTTGTGCCGACTCCACTTAGAGTGGGATAAGGGCAGGAAGATGATAGCTTCAGATTAATACTCAATAATAGAATAATGACTTAATGATTTTGTATTTTACCTCTTCATTTGGACAGTATGAATTAAATTTAATTGTTACTTAGGTTTCAAAAGTGTCTATGTTTTGTTTTAGGACTATTCAAAAGAGTGTGTAGCACATGTACAAAAATATTTAATGAAACACGAAGTACCACCGAATCTATTTGAGGTATAATAAATATATATATTTCATACTTTTTGCCTAATATACGTTAATCAAGTGAAGTTTGTGTTCTAGCCATACATAGAAGAAATATTTCAGCATTTAAGAGGAGAACCATTTAAAAATTTCTTAGAAAGGTAAGAAGACTGTTCATAAAATGTTATGATCATAAGTTAAAACAAATTATTACTGATTGGTTAATTTCGTTGCAGTGACAAATACACGAGATTTTGCCAGTGGAAGAACTTGGAACTCAATATACAGTTAACTATGAATGATTTTAGTGTACATCGTATTATTGGACGAGGCGGCTTCGGTGAAGTGAGTTAATTTTATTTACGTAGTATAAAACATTCACTATAGGAAATTAACTGGATCTATTATTAATTTTACGAACTTTCACATACAACTACTTGTAACCGTTTACGTCAAATATAGTGTTAAAATATCATCGAAAATATATATTGCATTTTTCCTGTTCTTGATGGATAAACAGGAATTCTTAACCTGTATGTTTCAAATTTTAATTCTAAATATTCTTTATCCAAGAAAACATTTAGTAAGTAAATGCTTTTGATTCGTCAACTTTGCTGCTGGTTCGGAAAAAATCTCCTTTACCGAGAAAAGCTAGCAACTCCGCGGTTGATTTTTTAAAATTCTTATGACTAATTATATTCTGTCGTTACTATGTTACATAAGATCGAAGAATAACTATTCTTGTCATATATGTTATCCTTAGCGGTGTGTAAGCTTCATTGTTCCAAATTATTAAAAATATTGATATAGTGGTTTAGCCTTGAAAACGTAACAGACGGACAAACAAACATTCTTTTGCATTTATAATAATATTATTTATATATATGTATAATAAATAAGGATATATATAGAAATGTGCAATTATTGATTCCGCCGATTAAACGATGTCAATTTTTCTAAGTAGACTTGAACATAAATTCTGCAGTAAATGGGCCAAATTTCTTTGAACTCGAGCAAACTGACGAAAGTCTTATTCTAAGTATCCTATTAGTTGAATTGAGAAAACGTGAATCATTTTAGGAAGCTATCGTCGACCGTAGGTCTGGCCTTGTGAGTAACAAACATCCGTCCCAGTACATTTTGGATATCATATGTCACTATATCATATTATCTAGCCATCGTACTACTAGACATCATAATATTTTTATCTAGTCATTTATAGCGTTTTAATATTATAGCTCTAGTTGACAATATTAGTCTTGTAATTATTTGATATAAAAATATTGCTAATAAATATAACATATTTCAGTATTATCTTTATACCATCTGTGCTTGCGGCTTCGCCCGCGTGGAAATCAGTGTATTTAATTGAAATTTTTAAACATAATAGAAGTTATTATTGGTTAACTATAAGGGACAGATACGTGCTGTCGCGGATTTTTTTTATAGTATTTTAGTAGATCTACAATTTTCTACTACATTACTTTAGTGTATCTCTGTTGTTCTACGCGATGCACGCGACTAAAGCTCAAAGGAAGCAAAGTTTTTTACTACTGTCCGACCTGTTCAACACAAATTAGATAAAAAAGTAATGCACAATTTACCTTAACCTTTCGGAAGAATTGCGCTACCTTTTAGTAAAAATCGTACACAAATCGGATCAGTAGATTTCGAGAATATCTATCACATACAGACAGCTTTTGGGGACTTTTTATGATAAATATAAATATTAAAATCTCGTGTTCAACGTTCGTTTACGTTATTCTTCAAAACCACTAAACCGATTTCAATGAATTTTTTTTTTTGTTAATTTATATTCAACTTAAATGATATGATAAGCTTTTTTAAGTGAATGATCTTTTTTTGTCATTGCGAATTTAAAGTTTTTTATGTTACGAGGGCCTAATTTACTTTGTAAATGTAAATTTTTTTTTATTGGATTGGATCTGCCAAGTAAAGCCTAATTGTATAAATTAATGGGATAAAAACAAGAATAATTATTTACAACACAATTCTTTATATTTTTTTAAGTTTAAGGTAAAAATTTGTTTATTATATAAATTACTAGCGGCCCGCTCCGGCTTCGCACGGGTATAAAATAAAAAGCCTATGTCACTTAGTGAAAAAAATGATTAAAATCTATTCAGTAGGTTGATGTTCAAATTAAAAGGTACTAACAATGATATCTACCAGCTGGATATATGCGTTGAGTCATTCAACTGATTGTGCAAACAATGTTTTATTTTATGTCTATTTTTTGTTAAGGTATATGGATGTCGGAAGGCGGACACTGGAAAGATGTACGCAATGAAATGCCTTGACAAGAAGCGTATCAAGATGAAGCAAGGCGAAACCCTCGCTCTTAATGAGCGGATCATGCTCTCTCTAGTCAGTACCGGGGTAAGTAAAGTTTTGAAAATTCAATCAGTATTTTTTTAATTTAAATTTAGACCTTATCACTTTCTAATTTATTATACTAGCTGTGTATATTATATTAGCTAGTCTATAAAAGTCCGCGCGGACTTTTATTAAGAACTTTTAGAAGGGAACAATTTTGTAAAACATGATTTTTAATAACTTTCACGGTTTACTTGGCGCACGCAAGGAAAGCTTTAAATTTTGCCGTTTTCGTAATATTTTTATTGCTGCTCCTCCTGTATTAACCTTAGCGTGACGACATATTCCTCGATAAATGGACTATTTTACACTCAAAATATTTTTTTCAAATTGGTCCAGTAGTTCCTGAGATTAGCGCGTTCAAACAATAAAACAAACTCTTCAGCTTTATATATTAGTATAGATAAAGTACTAGATGTGTCTGCGAATTTTCCCGCTTGGAAATGAGGTATTTAATTAAAGTTTTGAACATAGAAGTAGTTTTTGTGAGTTAACCATAAGAGGTAGAGACATGCTGTTCGTACTTTTTTTATAGTATCTTTATAGATCTACAATTCTCCACTACATTACTTTAGTGTATCTTTGTTGGTTTACGTGGCGCATACATCTAATGCTCCCAGAAGGCGAGTTTCTTTACAACCGCGCGACCTCTTTAACACAATTTACATAAAGCCGTCATGTACTATCAACCTAAACCTTTCAGAAGTATTGCATTATCTTTAAGTAAATAAAATCGATCATCTACAGACAGACGGCCTTAGTGACTTTGTCTTATAATAATTATGGATATAGATAAGGTATTAATAAATATCATACCCAAATCTCCATAACAACAAAAGCATGGCATTCACCAAGGCATCTAATTTTTTTGATACACTACAGGAGATTCTCTAGGCTTTGCTATTTTATCAAGCAAAGCTGTTTGCTTTGAAGAAAAAAACTCAACTTTGATCTGAAAACGTATTTGACAACAGATAAAAATAACGCATTAGAATAATATACATCCAGTTGCTCACTTGAAAAGACGCACATCAAAGACATGCTATGAATAGAACAAGAGGGTTGTAGAGAAAATAATAGATAACACGTCGCTGGTATATAAAAACTGTTCTATTATTTGTGGCTCTGTTCCGATCACGAACTAAACTGTTGCTAGCAATATAGATATTTTATGCCATTTATATTTACCATATTTAAATGACTTACGGTCTTATTCATAAAAGTTATAACATGCTTATAGACTCGTTATAGTACGTTTTACAAAAAGTGTTATTCATAAACGCATTTTAGCACTAAACCATTCTACAAGTCTACTATAACTTTATAGAGCCCAGAACCCTACTATAACAGTGCTATAAGGTAAAAGATGGCCGACTTTCTACAGCTGATTATTGCGAAAACAACATTTGACGTATTTACGGATTGAAATTGAAGTGTGTCAGTTGTCGTTTGTTTTATCAGGGATGTGAAAAATTCGATTTTTTACATTAATCGATAATTTCAGTAAAATTATCAATTTTTAATAATCGTTTTTTTCTTATAAATCAATTTAAAAAAGAACGATTCTTTTAATTATATATTATTATATCTTCTTATTTAAGTCTTTTTAAATTTTTTAAGATAAGATTTGCATTAATGGATCAAAACAATTTAGCCAAATGTAGACATTTTAATTGAATTTCACAAACAGTGCATCTGTTATTATTTATTGGTAGTTGTCCACTTTAATAAGCCTTTATTCTAATTAATTATTAATATTAAAAAAGACAAATTTTCAAATATTCAGAAAAAATCGATTATTTTGATACGAATATATTAAATTAAAGGGGAAAACTGATTATTTATTAATCGATTTTTCTACTCTAAGTTACATCCCTATGTGAAAGGCGACCCCGTGACGTAGACAATAAAATATTTTTTAATCCATAATAATGTCTATGGTTATACTTATTCGGTATGTAGACGCATATTATCTGTGGCGAATTCGGTGTGATCGGCCAATCGGAAGCCAGTATCCCTTACAATGGCAACATTCGGATTTATAACCGCATTTTAGTTATAGATCAGTTATAGAAGGTTTATGAATAAACAATTTTATGGAACGTCTTATAAGCTTATAGAGCATTTTAACTAAAACATCTCTAAAACCTTCTATAAGCTGTTTTTATGAATAAGACCGTTAATCTTCAAGTTTTTGTTAAAAATCTTTGAAAAAAATTGTGAAACACTGATTGAAACACGCAGGTGTAGTCGCGGGCACAACATTAAATATAACATAATTATAACAAAATTAAATATAATTTATACAAATTCAGAACGTACCACAACAAGATATTTCAATTTTTTTACTGCTAAAAGAAAAATTTTGGTCGATAGTCTTCTTCTTTGTCTGTAAAATCTTTTAACAAACCTGTAAGACCTGTCGGAGTTAGTATTAACCGTAACTTGCTTATTACAAGGTTTTTATAAAAATATAAAAAGTATACCATTGATTAATCACTAAAATTGGAAACATTTAATATGTAGCCTTGAATTCCAATAGTTACTAGTCCATCGATCTTCATACACAATAAAATAAATATATATGTGGGACACTTACACACACGGTCGTCCGTCCCCAAAGTAAGTAACTTAATAGTTAAGTAACTTAAGTAAACAATAAAGACTGTAAAGTTATAAGTAATTTAGTATTTTATTAGACCTAAAGATTAGAATAATACAGAAGAAGAAAATTTGCCTACGGTATTATATATGCTATAAGTCGCCCTCTATTATTCTTACCATTCGAGTACCCATGTTCTTACGTTATCGGATTTGTCAGGAACTTTACGAGTATACTAGAGTACAAAGACTATTTTTATGTGGACCTTTCTAAACCTTTCCTTAACAAGAAAAGAAAGTTGAAGAGATCGTATGTACAATCGTATTGTTATTCTAAATCTAGTAACAAAGTACAAACCATTGTAAACTAGGCATTTAAAACTAGATTTTTTGGTAAATTATAGTTTTCTTTTTTGCATATATGTATAACGAAATAAATTATATCCTTAATGCTTACTCATAGCTTCGTTAAGAATACTACATTGTTCCAATTATTGACTTCAAAATTTTCGCAAATTTCGGAGATAAAAGATGTTATTCGCAAGTAGTAATATTTCACACATTTTTACTGTTCCGCGATACCATTATCCATGTTACTTTGTATATCGTACATGTCTACATCACGAGCTATCTGATTGTTTATCGATAGCTTGCTTTGATTCATTACAATCTTCACAATACGTTAAATGGGTTATAAGCGATATGGCGTCTGAGTAGGATTACCATGATTTTTTCGCCGAAAACCCGTTTTATTTATCTTTTTCCTAAAAGTGGCTGGTTATACACCGTAATAATACCGAAAGTTTATGTATGTCATAGGAAAATCCAAATTATTCGATATGTATGGGTAATCGAACACCATCACAGTTCGAGACTGCCTAATTTTAGAAACGTATAATAATATAAACACGAGTTAGTTATTTTATTTATCTGTGAAAAACACGCTTTTATCTACTAGACGAATTATGCTTATACGGTTATAGGTTTTTCTATAAAAAATTACGGGCTTAACCGATATTAATAATTCTTTAATCGCAGTATGTAAATCTGCAACAATATGGTAGGTGTAAGATTCATGTTCTTGTCTTCAAGGCAAAGGAACTCTTAACCCAGCAGTGGTGTCTCCCTTTATATTACTTTATATTAAAAAGTAACCAATACGGTCGGTACGGTCGGTCGGTATGATCCAAAATACAAATATATATATATATATATATATATATATATATATATATATATATATATATATATATATATATATATATATATATATATATATATATATATATACAGAGACGATAATTGTTTTACGTAGTAATAGATTAGTTATATATCTACTATAATAGTTCAGCCAACACATATTTGAAGTACTATATCAATCTACAAATTTAGAATTTCTGAATTTAAATATTCAATAATAAAAAATGATTAATATAAATAAATTTGCAATTTAGATATTCGATATTTACTAAGTTTTTTAATAAGTGTGTTCGAGCTTTTGAATTTTATTTTTGATAGTTGGAATATCCAGTCTTTTCTTTAAAAATATATGGCTCTTCGAATTGGTAACCCTACATTGGGAACATAAACGATATCCAGTCAATTGGACTGAAACGAATTGGTTCGCCAGCTATTTGTAGTAGTCCAATCCACTTCTATTGCATTTTGTCGGACTGAATTTAAATTTATTACCATTTTTCCTGTCCTGACAATGTCTGTCGTATATGTGGTACAACAACGAATTGAACAAATTTATGAGTGTTTTTGTAATATGTGCGTCAAAAATTTCATTCATACATAGCTCATAGGCTGCACTAGTGGCACAAATCAAAACACACGCGTTTTGGACTAGGAATAGGTGTAATGTATGTGTAGATAATATCCTAATAATAAATACACAATCTTTTTAGCAGTAGTACCGGCACAACGAATAATTCTATATTAGGCCATTCTTTTAAGCAAACTGAAGCATTTTTTATTCCTTTTTCTTTAGCAATGATAACTTTAAACCCATCCCTCATCTCATCACATAAATTTTGAGTTTTCGACTCGCCGTATGGTATCCGGTTGAGTGGAATAGACCTCCCTCTTTCTTACTGAGGTATCGTAAAATACGACTAAGGTAAGTTGACGTCAGGCAGGCGGCCGGTCCTAAAATACGTAGCCAAATCATGTGACAACATGTTTATAACATGTTGTGGCCACCCCAATCGGAGTGCGACAAGGGCAGGAAGATGATGATTTATATCTAGAGGTCGATCGAGGAATACAATAAAAAAAAATGAATCAAGCTATTCTCAACTGTTAAAAAATAGTTTATATGGGTTCTCGATTTTTTTTTTGTGACCTAAAAGCCTTCTCGTAGTTTAACAAAGCTGACGTTAGGTATACAAAGTTTAACGGGGACCGGAGAACGTTAGAGTCATAACTTATTACATTTACATGCACGCTTAAGTTATAACGTTAGTTCCTTTTGCTGTGGCCTTGTTTTAGGAGAGAGATTTTGTGCCGCATATTTCAGACTTTGTGCTGAAGTAAATAAGAAAACATTTCTTTGTTAGTAGGGATTTTACAGACTCCGGGATCAAGACCCAATATGCTATTTAGTTTATTATTCTACTGTATTGTCTTTGACGTAACCGTTGTAACTTCATTTCTGCTTTCTTTACAAATATTTTCTATTTATGGAGTTTCCATTTTAGATAGGGAATGACAAATTCATCTAGTAGGTCAGATTTAATTTCTGTAATATTTGTTCAGAAGAAAAAGAGTTTTCGAGCTAAATTTTTACGACAATTGCTTTATTTCTTTGTGTTTGTACACAAAGAAATAAATAATTGTTGTGTCTAGGTGTTTGTACGTGGTTGTATTACATATTTACAATTTTAAAATATTTCAAAAAAACACTAAATGGTAGAAGACTACTTGTTACGAAATAAGAAAGTTTAATATTCTCACAAACTATTATTGTATAGTTCTCTCTATAAATAAATTAGTATTCTACTTCATGAAGTGATTTAAATTTTCATTACATTGATCGCCTCTTAATCTATTTTCCGAAACAATTTACGATCGTTCACGTAAATAGTTGTATCATTAGCTTTGAACTTGAATAATTTTAATCCAATTCGAACCAGTCCGACGTCTAAAGCTTATCTTTTATGAGCATTCGTCTGGTGTCAGGGCGCCTGTTCGTCTGCCACATTCGTATCGAATAATACTAAGAGTCGTCTATCTCAAATCGCCGACACACCACGCTGTCTTATGGCTAAACTTATTCTTCAATTACATTGGCAACATCATTAAAGAATCTATCGCAACTTGTTTATCGTCCCAGTTTCTTTGTTCTATTCTTGTAATAAAGTATATTTTGCTTTTAGATCATCTTTATCTAGACATTCGTATTTTTAGTTTGATACGCGTTCCTTGTTTCTTTCTTATTTGATTAGGTTTTAGTACAATTTAGTGTTACGGTTATCAGGATTCATCAATCAAATCGAGCAGCGCTATGTAGATAATACCTGAAGTGGTCACAAAAATATAACTCAATTACCAAATGTATATCAAGTGGGTTCATTCCATCATATTTGTTGGCAAGTAGTTCTCGACTTTTGGTTTTTGACCGCCCATAAATTTGTATTATTCATATGAAATCAAAGTTTATGGCGTTCCCTGATTTTACTATAAACATTGTCCTTAGTAGAAACAAATTCAGGAACCAGTGCTGGTAACTTTATTATCATTGACTTTATAAAATAGTTATTTTATGTTATTTATTCTATATTTTCACCTTTACGCTTTCTCAAATCGATTATCGTCCACATTTAGACATATACCTAGATCCCATCAAGGAATGTCCATGTAATACCATCTTCTGCACCTTTAATCTGTCCAACATTACGTTTTAAGTTGTAGAATCGTTACATCAACAATATGCTTCATATTAATCAACATTCATTGGATCATTTAATTATGGGCTTGCTCACAAATTTAGCGTTGCGCGTTAGTCAATTTCTAAATAGGAGGATAGGATAGGAGGGTAAAAACTTCCGCTTTCCTTATATTGGAGCTTATTCCCACCATGTTCCCATATTACACATATACAGTATAAATACGAAGGTCAGACTAAATATTAAGAGTTCTTCTAGTATAAGTTGTTTCGTGATTTTAATATAATCATTAGTCACTTATATACGTGTTTTCATTGATATGAGTAGACGAGGTTACGTGAATTCCCCGGCTGCGTCTCTCACGCGGCTATAGGTAAACAATGGGACGCATTCATCACAATACTCATTTAATATTTCCGTTTCTCGTAATACGTCGTCATTACGTTCCATGAGTTTATTGCTTATATGTGCTATTTTGCCTTTCGTCTAGCCAATGCTTCACGTTGCATTTGATTGCATGCGCCATTTCTCTTCAATTGAAAACATTGTATAGAACAGCAAATTATTTAATGAATGTGTTGAGTGCACTAAAAGAAAAGATTAAACTACTTTTATTTCTTTAAAAAAACGTGCCATTGTCTTTTTTTCACTAGGTAATAACTGTTATAATTTTGAAAAGAAATTTGTATCTATTTCATAAAATTGGTGTACAAATTAAGTCGGCTTTTAGGTGGCAATGGGACTGGAGTTTGACTAGGACTTGCAAAAGTTATTTAACTTCAAAGTTTTCCGTCATTGCACTATAATTTATGTGATAAAACATACAATATAATTTACCTAATTACTACTTTAATTTAAAATCATCATGAACACCGAGATATATTGACTACGTAGGTAGAAGCAAATAATGCGAACGTGAAACTTATCAATTTGTCATTGCCTACAGCAATTAAATCAGATATGACACTATGAATCACCAAGAAACCCTAAAGGCGTGTTGATTCAGCGTAATTATGATGAGTATGTACAAATGTTGCAGGTGGATTGTCCCTTCATCGTTTGTATGACGTACGCGTTCCACACGCCGGACAAGCTTTGCTTCATTCTGGACCTTATGAATGGCGGCGATCTCCACTACCATCTTTCTCAGCATGGAGTCTTTAATGAAGCCGAGATGAAGTTCTATGCTGCTGAAGTCATATTAGGTAAGTAGTACCTGGTTGACTGAATCTTGCTCGGAAATTTTTTAATTTTTTACAAAAAAAAAAGAAAAAAAAATATATTGCGTAGGTGGGGTTCGATCCTAGGTATTTTCATTTCTTGAGACCGCCCGTTCCCCGAATAAGCTACGCACTTTTTATATGAAATTTAAATGTTAATAATTTTTTATGCCCAAAAAAAGGGATAAAACGATTTTTTTAAAATAAAACCTAGCTAGATCTATATTTCTCCCCCAAAATCCCCTACATGCTGAATTTCAGGAAAATCGTTGGGAGCCGTTTCTGAGATTCCGAAAAAAATATTTATATACAAGATTAACTCATTTAAATGTTAGAGATTTATAAATGATAAAGATTTTTAAGATAGAGATTTAAGATAAGAGATTTTTCTCTCTCTGTCATTACACGTCGTGCAAACACCTAACAAGTTTTTTCATTGTCCACTTGTATTTTTTAACGTACCACGGCAATATCAACGATGGAATAAGTTAGCTCAGAGGGCTGAAATTAGTAAAGTTATTATGTTACTTTAAAATGTGGAGACCGAAGGGCCTGTTTCACAAGTTGTTTCACCTATAAACTGTCAATTAGCTTATTGGGAACATATCTGACACATATCTCGGAATTTAGCGTTTCTCAGGTTTCTGATAGGTTTATGTCCCTAACAAGTTAATACGTAGATCATGGGGCTGTTTTTTTGTTTTATCTGCTGGATAGCAAATACCTATTTCAAAATGGCCGCGATTTTTTTTTACTTTTCACTTATTTTAGAGTCTCTTTTTAGAGACATTTATCTGTTACTTAGTTTATTTGTCAGTTAACTATCCGACACCATATCAGTAACTTGTGCAACAGTCCCTTAGTATCCAAATTCCTACTAATGTTATAAATGCCAAATTTAGTGAGTATGGATGTACGTTTGTTACTCTTTCACGGCGATTGCGTTGAACCAACCTCGATGAAATTTGGCACAATTCCTTATACACTGGGGTAACATATAGGCTATAGAAATTCTGTTTATGCTTCAGGAATAGGATGAGATTGAAAAGCGCCATCTATTCACACGACAACAGTCCATACGGTAAAAAAACTAGTAATTTATAATTTAGATTATGTAATGACTTTATTTGTAAGATATTGAGAATCACAATGTTTATTAAAAATATTTTCATTAACAATATAAACAATCTCTCTTCTCGATAGATATCGCATTTAATACTACTGCTTTGTGTAAAAATATTTGCTACAAAACTTAACTTGAAAAATGTTAATAAGCAACTTTTGTTCAGATAATTCACTAGTTTAAAAGTTTAAAAGCAGCGCTAAGATTTTAATAACCACTGCGTTCGAGTTTCTACTTTGGGAATTCCGAGTAATTGTTCGAAGTTTTTCTGAAGTAATACTTTGTTTTGTTCATTAATTTGGAATTGTTTTGAATTTAATTGTTTTATGAAATGGGGACAACTTTTTTCGCATCCGCACTTGCTAGTTTTATTTATTACTAGGTACTAGGTATAATTAACGCGTTATCTTGTAACTTATTGTGATAAATAATTATCATTAAGATAAATATTATCCACCTACGATTTTAATACTAATTATCGTACATTTTTATTTGTCAATTTTTTTATTACCCATTAGAAAACGATTACATACTTTAAAGTACCAGCTACTTATGTACCTATGATGTAATGATAATGTATTCATTGCAAGAGTTAAAGAGAAAGCGTAACAATGCGCAATGTGTAGGAACAGTTTAAGATATTCGCCATAACACAAACTTTGTCTGTCTCTATAGGATTGCAAAATTACTATCTACGACAAAACTGATTTTACTTGAAAGCCACGATATCAGGAGACGATAGAGTCTGAAAAAGGCTAAATGACTTCATTGAATAAAAAAGTAACATCGCGAAGTTGTTGCAAGGACCTATTTCAACTACAAAAGACCTACATTCCCAACTAGCCAACTAGAGCTAGCTTGAAAATCACTTTAATAAACCGATCTCTACGTTTATGGGCAAGTTCATTGAACAAACCGACTTACAGTTATATTTAGGTAAAGGCAATTTAACATAAGAATTTAGCTTTACCAATCTATTAAATAAAAAAATAACTTCTAATTTGTTGCAGGACCCATTAAATTCTGACTACAAACGACATATATTTCCACCTAAGACCTAGCTTAAAAATTACTTTAACAAACCTATCTCCACGTTTGTGTGCAAGTTCATCGTACAAACCAACTAAAATTATATTCAGGCAAAGACCATAACAACAATATAGCTGTACCACTTTATGTAATAAAAAAATAGCTTCTAAGTTGTTGAAAGACCTACTAGTTTGAAATTGAACAAGTACTACATACTCGCCTAAGACCTAGCTTTAAATCTCTTAAAAGAAACCCATGTATGCGTTCTTATGCAAGTTCATCGAGCAAACCGACTAGGAATATACTCTGGCAAATACAATTCAACACAACCGTTCTTAATTACTGCAAGTGTCCAATCAATGTGTTCAGCTATTAGCGTTAACGAGTCGGTCAAAGCGAGGTGCAGTCGAATTGGTACAATTGCAGTCAGTTCACCAGACAGACTCGAATAACAGCTTTTAATTAATCGTAATGAAAAAGCGTCCTGTCAGGTCTCATATGTCGTTCGTCATGCTAATATTACGTTATTTTACTGTAATAATACATTGAAATGTACTTGACATGTTACGTGTACATGAATGTATATAGTATTTAACCTTGTTTTCTAATTATTAAGTAATTAAAATGATCGTTGCTAATAAGGATGATAGAGTATATCGCATGCTTTAAATGCCACCTTTGACATTGCGATACAAATTATTAAGAAAACTAGTGTTTTATTACTCTTACCGGTTATGGGACTCTTTAACGCTTATGAGGTTTATATAATACTGTACTGTATTAGTGCAATTTGCAACAAAACAAATTTTACTCTTTAATATGGTCACTTTAATACTAAGCAAGCGATATAATCTGTATTAAATTTAATATGGGATTCTATTGATTCTTATGATAACCATTATTCCCCAAAAATATGACGATGCTACTTAAAGAAGAATAGAGGGAGGGTCGGATAAAACGTTTAATTAAATAAGTAAGTCGACCCGCCGTGTGGTACCCGGCTGAGTAGATTAGACCACCCTCATTTCTTACCGAGGTGTCGTAAAAGGCGACTAAGGTAAGTTGACCCGCCGTGTGTCCTGCTCAATACAATAGACCCCCCTCATTTCTTATCGAGGTGTCGTAAAATACAACTAAGTTGACGTCAGGGAGGTCATAAAATACGTAGCCAAATCATGTGACAACACGTTTATGACTTGTTGTGCCGACCCCACTTGGAGTGGCATAAGGGCTGTTAGACTATAAATTTCGTCTCGTAATATAGATTTAAAGTATCCCCATTCTGAACTACTCTGTACCAACGTGTTTGAGACTAAGTCCATGAAAGGTGAACTTTAGAATTACTCGTTTATATAGCACATTAAAGTCTCTGATTTCAGCCATAAAAATATATGTAATCACTCATAAAACTGATACGATATAAAATTTATGTAAATTAATCCTGTAACAGAACATATCAGTGATAACGCAGGAAAATGTGGTTTCCGTAGTTTTATATTAATATTATCTTGGATCGTGTACATTTAAAACAGTCGCGTAAATAATACCACGCATAATATTACTGACCACATTGTTTATTTAATTTTTTAACCTGTACAATTGAAAGATAGTAACTTGATAACTAAAAGGTCATTCGTTTTAGATAACAATGATATTCGTATTTAATTGGCAAAGTTATTCATTTTGCTCATAATACTTTTAATACATATTTTAGTCTATTTAAATCTACAGTGGTACCTCGACATACGATTTAAATTCGTTCCATAGTCTTGCTGATATCTTAAAGCAATTTTCCCCATTGAAATACTATTATTCCGTTTTGGCTCATAGTTAATGTGTAGAACCGGCTATACTCACGTCTTATTCTGTCTCCGAGTCTCCGAGTTAGCCCGACTAATTTAGAACCCATCCGGTTCGAAATTAGTCTGACTACCGTGTAAACTGTGCTTCGAAAACAAACACAGATTGAGGTTTAGTCTGAGGTGGGAGAAACTTTTAGATGCTGCACACGTCCTCAACATGCAAAGACCATAGCGGTGTAGTTTGCGATTTGTCGTCTTCTTTTTTTCTCCTGTAAATGTAGGGCTTTTACACTTCATGTGTATGCCAGCCCTATTTTACCCTAAAACTTAACTAAACTAATCTAATAAACAATTCTAAGGAGCTCATCAAGAAGAGTTTGAACAAACTGAATGCTTCTTCCCAATAAGGTTCTAACAATATATATTATATTGAAAGGCATCTAAAATCTTGGTCTCATCTCAAAGCAAAATATCGCTTTCAAAACACTCGTATATTTGGGCATTCGTAAACCAAGATACCACTGTACATAGAATTAATACATAGTTCAGAAATAATCTCATTTTATACAGGGAATCAGTCCCTCCCGTGTTTACAGCTAATAATCACGAAATCGCCCAACAGAATTATCAAAACTTACTATGTACATGTTCCAAATGTTTCATATTCGTAATGTTTGTTTTTACTGCTTACGTACTCGTATATGTAATATTACGATATTCAAATATTTCTGTATTCGAAGCTATTGTTGGAAACTGTTGCTTCAAATTGATTCTTGTCCTACTATTAATATTAAAGATTTTTCAAGCAAAGATGGACTTCCAAAGAGCCTAAGATGATTTTATTTAATGACCACAAGTCCCATTAAGGGATTATAAACCAGATTATCTTCTACTGCTCGAGTCAACCATTTCGGATCTCATTTTTTTTCCGTTCAGTTATAGAAAATAATAGCCTTGTTAGGCTAAGAATTGTTTTCTACTCCAAACTTATTATAATACTAAGGATACATGATTACTAATGCTATAAACGAATGCTACTAAAACTATAAATGCCGGGGGGGCGCGCGTTGTTCGCGGTGTTTGTAGAAAAATGAAAAACTGAATGTGGCGGCGATGCGCGTACGTATTTATGCTGTTATGTGTAAAGTGCTAATGCACTGAACAAGCCTATTATAAAAACGTTTTAGAAATGTTTTATTATATTAGTGTCATTATTTATATTTTCAGGTTTGGAGCATATGCACAAACGTCACATAGTCTACAGGGACTTAAAACCTGCGAACATTCTGCTCGACGAACATGGCCACGTACGAATATCTGATCTTGGGCTCGCTTGTGATTTTTCCAAAAAGAAACCACATGCCAGCGTGTGAGTTTATTTTATTCTTTCTTAATGCCTACTAACTACTTAAAGTATACTAAACTACTGATAGTAGAAATGTAATTTCGTGCCTACTTCTTTACTGTCTTTCTCGACAATTTAGTTATAACTTTCACTAATGAGTGAACCGCAATAATATTATCATCTTGCCATATATTTACATATCTATACTAATAGATAAAGCTAAATAGTTTGTTTGATTGTTTGAACGCGCTAATCTTAGAAAGTAATGGACCGATTTGAAAAAGTTTTTGAGTGTGAGATATTCTATTTATCGAGGAAAGCTATACAGTATAACATCACGTTAAGATGAATAGGAGAGGAGCAGTAATATAAAATTTTGCTAATCTTTCCTTGTGTGCGCTAAGTAAATGGTGAAAGTTATTCAAAAATTTCTAATCATTAATAAATAAATAAATATATGGAACACTTATACACACAGTCGCCCGTCCCCAAAGTAATTAATTTTAATAATTGTGTTATGGGTGAGAGACAACTGGTGAATATATACATATATAATTTTTAAATACATAATTAAACACAAATATACACCCTTTAATATAAATAAATATAATATAAATACATACTTAAATATAAATATACTTAAATACAAATAATTCACGATAACTACTTTTATGTTCCTAATTTTATTTTGGGAAATAATTTGTGACACTGATTTCCATGCGGGCGAAGCTGCTGGCACAGCTATTCTAAAGTATGCAAAATTCCCTTTAATGATGGATGTAATTATTTTTTCCTTTCTAGCGGGACACACGGCTACATGGCACCTGAAGTACTATCTAAGGGCACTGGTTACGACTCATCCGCTGACTGGTTCAGTTTCGGATGCATGCTTTATAAACTGCTCAAAGGCCACTCTCCCTTCCGTCAGCACAAAACGAAGGACAAACACGAGATTGATCGAATGACTCTTACTATGGTAATAAATTATTTTTAGATATAAGACTATCGTGAGTGATATTCATAGTTAATGTATAGAAACCAAATAGTCTTGTCTTATTCTATCGGGTGATACCAACTAGTTTCAAGGACATACGAGGCCCTTATTCATGAGCTCTTTCAGCGACGTTATGGCACAAGTTTTTTATTAGAACTGATGATGACTTCATCGTATTATAATGCGCCCAAACTGATTTTTGAAATTGAAAAAATGAAATTATAGCACATTTATTGCGCTATTAACGACTTGAAGAAATGCATTTTCGAGCGTTATAAATCTATGTATGAGTTAAGTTAGAATGCAACATCTGTTCTGCTTAGGAAAAACATTAGGGAGATTTTCCTTTATCAGAAACATCTTATTCATATGTAAAATATAATATTCAGTACTTGGGTGACCGAGTCTTGCTCGGTAATTTTGTTAAAAGATATAAAAAAATGCAATTAAAAAAGAAGCAAGGACCAGTGATATGTGGGACGTAAACCCGAGTATTTTCTAATATTTTATCTGCTCGTTTACCATTACGCTATTACTACTTGACAAATTATAGTAAATTTAAGCTTAACAATCAATATCTTTTGTATCAGTTTTTTAAATGCCCGAAAATAGGGATAAAACAACATTTTTTTTTAAGAAAACCCAGCTCGATTTTTCCCCCTACAACCCCCAACATGCTGAATTTCATGAAAATCGTTGAAGCCGTTTCCAAAATTCAGAAAAAAATATATACTTATACAAGATTAACTCATTTAAATATTGAAGATATGATTAGGTTTTATTTCAAGTATAATATTGTTTTCAGAATGTAGAACTGCCAGATTCGTTCAGTCCAAGTTTGAAGAGTTTATTGGAAGGTCTGTTGCAAAGGGATATCAACAAACGCCTCGGTTGTAAAGGACGCGGGTATGTATGGTATTATTATAAATATAAATTAATATAATATGAATATAAATATATGGGACACTTACACACACAGTTGTCCGTCCCCAAAGTAAGTAACTTATTACTTGTGTTATCGTAGACAGACAACTAGTGAATATATACTTATATATTTTTTAAATACGTACTTAAATACAAATATACACCCAGGCTCAAAGACCAACAAATTCAATTATAGAAAATGTTAGCCCTCGGCGGGAATCGAACCCGCGACTAAAGGTCAGGCAGGGTCCAGGGCCCACTGCACCAACAGGCCAGTCAATTATTAAATAATATCAGCTTGTTTAGAGGGAGTTACATTATAGTTGGCTGACCGAGCCTTTGAACCAAAAATTGGGCATTGGGTTCCCCAAAAAGCTACGCCGACTTGACAATTTACGGCAAAAATAGTGTTTTATATTAAATTTAAATGTTAATAATTTTTTTATGCCCATAAACAGGGATAAAACGAGTTTTTTTTTAATACAACCTACTTAGATCGATTTTTTTCCCCCAAAGCTCCCTACATGCTGAATTTCAGGAAAATCGTTGGAGCCATATTTGTAAACATATTATATTCGTACTAAATTAATACAATTAGTCTATTAACGTATAATATACTAGTTGTATTAATTAAACGCCGTGTGGTATCCGGCTGAATAGAAAAGTACAACCCTCATTTCTTACTGAGGTGTCGTAAAAGGCGACTGAGGTAAGTCAACCCGCCGAATGGTATCCGGCTGAGTAGAATAGACCAACCTCTTGTTTACCGAGATATCGTAAAAGGCGACTAAGGTATGTTGACCCACCGTGTCGTATCCGGTTTAGTAGACTAGACCACCCTCTTTCTTACCGAGGGGTCGTAAAATATGACTGAGATAAGTTGACGTCAGGCAAGCGGGCGGTCGTGAAACACGTAGACAAATCATGTGACAGCATGTTTGTGGCATGTTGTGCCGACCCCACTTAGAGTGGGATAAGGGCAGGAAGATGATGAGACTAATTGAATTAAGTTAAATTTATACTCAATAATAATTTAGAGCCGACGAAGTTAAGGAGCACGTGTTCTTTGCGGGCATCGATTGGCAGCAAGTCTACCATCAAAAGTACACGCCGCCACTGATACCGCCCCGAGGTGAAGTTAATGCGGCCGACGCCTTTGATATCGGTAGCTTTGATGAAGAGGACACGAAGGGGATCAAGGTAATGTGCAAAAATCTCTATGATATGTCGTCAGACTTACCAAATTTTTTATTTGGTAAGTCTGAAGACTTGAACACGTAAACAATGTGACCATTTCAAAGGTCATATTGTTCACGCTCTAATAGCTAAAGAACTAATTGTGGCTAGCCACTTGTTGTACGTGGTGAACATACCTGTTCCTCAAAGTCATTATTTTGCTATCCCTAACCTACTTACTCTAAGTGAGATTGTAACAATATATCTAAATCTTCTAAAGTCTACTATATAATCTTCTTAAATGCACACGGACTTGCACACACGCACATACACGCACGCGCGCACTCGCAAGCGCTCACCCGCACGCATACTAATAACAACTAGCATTTTTATTAATTTTAACATATACTCATCATCCTCCTGCCCTTAACCCACTCTAAGTGGGGGTCGGTCCAAGATTTCATAAACATGTAGTCGCATGATTTGGCTTCTTATTTTACGACCGGCCGCCTACCTGACGTCAACTTACCTTAGTCGTAATTTATAAATAATATCTGGGTGACCGAGCTTCGCTCGGTAATTTTTTACAAAAAAAAACTTTAAAAAAAGAAAAAAACAATTATTTAGTTGGGATCGATCCTTGGCACTCATATTTCTCGAGGCTGCCCGCTCACCGAATAAGCTACGTCGACTTGACAGTTAATGGCGAAAATTCAATTCAATATAAATGTTAGTGTTTTTTAATGCCCAAAAATAGGGATAAAACAATATTTTTTTTACATAAAACCTAGCTAGATCAATTTTTCTCCCCCAAAACCTCCTACACGCTGAATTTCAGGAAAATCGTTGGAGCCGTTTCCGAGATTCGGAAAATATATATATATACAAGATTAACTCATTTAAATATTAAGATATTCATAATGATGGGAGGTAATATGTTTATCTCGTTGCATAGTTGACAGAGGCAGATCAAGCACAGTACAAAGATTTCCCACTAGTTATCTCAGAGCGTTGGCAGGGCGAAGTGGCCGAAACTGTGTTTGAAACTATCAACCAAGAAGCTGATAAGATGGAACTTAAGAAAAAGGCAAAGCAGAAGCAGAAGTTCGACGCGGATGAAAAAGGTAATACATAGATTTAACAACATAAAATAATTAAAATTAATGATAATATTTAAATGAGTTAATCTTGTATGTATATGTATATATATTTTCGGAATCTTGGAAACGGCTCTCGTTGTCGGGTTCGGGTTTTGGGGGAAGGAATCGGAATCTAGCTAGGTTTAATTAAAAAAAAATACTTTTATTCCTATTTTTGGGCATTAAAAAATACTAATATTTATATTGAATATAAAACTTTTTTTTTGCCATAAACTGTCAAGTCAGCGTAGCTTATTCGGGGAAAAGACCATCAAATTATTTTTTTGTTGAAATGATTATCCACCGAGTTTCATTCTGATTCTTCTCGGTAGGAGCACACTTCAGAATCAGTGGTAGTTTTTTAAAAAAAATGACGATTTGTACTGTAAACAGTTTAGTTGAATAAAGAAGAATATTTTGAATTTTTTTTTCAGAGTCAGACTGCATACTGCATGGCTACATAAAGAAACTAGGAGGTCCATTCGCCAGTGCTTGGCAGACACGTTACGCGAAGCTATATCCGAATCGTCTGGAATTGCATCTCGAGAACAGCGCGAAGCCGGAAATGATCCTGCTGGATACAGTCGAAGAGGTGTCATCAGACCTGGTACCAATTAAAAGCGAGCAGTGTATTGTGCTGCGAACTAGGAACGATACCAAAGTCGTCCTTACAAATACTGTATGTACAAGTTTATTTTTTAACACTCTTTATATTGATCTCACCTGTACTTGTATCTACCTGATTCCTTTGAAAACAATTTTGACCAACCTATTTTTGAACTGGCAGGTTAAATTGTATGCTTTTAAATACCAGTAACAACACAGTAATTTTATTAATTTGTCTAATTTTTTTTATTTAAATAAACGCCCCATGTACACAAAAACTTGAACAAAAATCAAACAAACTCAATACTTTAAAAAAAATCCTAATGTTGAGTTAAAAAATGCGTGGGTCGATATATATATATACATTTATTTATTAAGATGGTATAAAAGCTATGTGCCACTTTTTGTTTTCATAAAATCTATAATCATTGACAGCATTATATAGTTGGCCAAAATTCATCACTTGTTTTAACATTTGTGAAATTTTCGAAAAAAAATGTTCTTTATGTAGAATCTCGCAAAGATTAATTAATACCTTTGATTAATGAAACTTATTGATCCTAATTGAAAAAAATGTTGTCCTTGTCTTAATGAAAATCTCTAAGCAAATCACCGAAAATGCTTCTATTCTTTATTATTTTTTTATGCATTACTTATGGTGTTATAATAGGTATAATTAATTTTACTTTATTCATTAATACAATATTTTAGTGAAAGTATATATATGCTACGACTACCAAGAATATTAAAAAAAAACTAAGACGTGATATATCTTATTAAACATACAGCACTGTCCTGCAAAGTTCTTTAATAACATACTATTGAATATACAATTCTAAAAAATATATGCATTAATCCATAGGACGAGATCGGTCTCAAAGAGTGGGCGTTATCGCTTAGATCAGCCCATAAGTGCTCACAGGAACTACTCGCTTCAATGGCCAAGAAGGCGGGCAAAATCTATGGCACTGACGGTGCCAAGGAGACCCTCGGCATGGTGCGACCGCAGCCGGCCGCGTCGCCCGCACTAACCCGCGCCCCTAACGGGAGTAACTAGCACGAGCTTTCCGCGCCCAATAAGGGCGCGAAGATGTTCCGCCGCTCCAAGAGCGCCGCGCAGCTCATCAAGTGAAATGATGTGAGCGGGCGTCACTGGCTGCTTATAGAACATATTAAAGTGAGTTTGTACGTACTCACGTACAGTACGCTGTCTTACAGTGACCCCCCCACCCCTTGCCCTCCCAGTGAAATGACCCATACTTTACCCGTGACTGTTTAGTGTAGACCACAAGTTATCGCTGGAGGATTAATCACTCAGGTAATTACCCGTTTAATAGATTTATGCTCTTAGACGAAACGAGCGGACGGCCTACAGTGGAACAGTTCTACTTGTTTTGATATAGTTGCTTGAATGCAATGGACTCGTCGTATATTTGACGCCCTCGCTCGTTAGTATGGACTATAGGTACTATTAGGACTGCCAATTATTACTAAATAATATATTGTTCGCATTTTTATTGTACGAATTAAATGAGATAGGGAGAGATTAAATTTAATTAAATAAAATGTATAAATAAATGAAATTCCTTAACAGTGACTTTATTGTGGATAACTTTTTGTAATTGTTTGCACCGATTAAATTTTGTAATTATTAATGTAATTCTGGATGTTGTATTTAACTATGTAAAAATAATTAATGAAATATAAATTGAGTAGTAATAGAGTTTACATATTATATGTCTGTGTTTGTGCAATAGATAAATATACTTAAATAGCAATTGAGTGATTGCTATCGGATTAACTATAATCTGAAGTTTGAAATTTGGTGTTTCAATTAATATATTGAGATGATATGTATAACTATAGATGCTTCAAATTATTCTATAATGCAACTAGATATTTCAGGCACTTCAGTTATATCTCAGTCTATTGCACAGTATGTATAATGATATTATATATTAATTTATCTCTGCTGGCTCTCTTACACAATTTTAATAAGTTTTACGTACATATATATTATGTAGTTAATTCAATTTCTCAATTATGTTATTACAAGGTACTTAACTTTATATATAATTTCACATCTACTGTTGCATATGCAGTAAGTTTGTTATTTATTCGAATAGAAAAATGTAAGTAGGAATGTATTTATTAGATTTTCACGATTTTTACATGTTATCATAGCTAATTTTAACAGTTTTATAATGGAATTAATATAAAAATTTGCATTTTTACATAGATGATTTGGGGCAATTAAAATGCTTTTAAATATGTCTTAAGACAATAGTGTGTTTAAAACACTATATTTTTGTTTCTTAAATAATGCATTCCTTTGTATTAATTGCATAGAATCTGTTAAAAATAGCTTTATTAATATGTAAGTAGAATTATTGGAAAATCTTTCGTAATATAATACATAGAGGCAATACTTTTCTAAATACCTTAGGTGTGGTAATAACAATAGATTTGATGGATCGATGAGATGATTATTAAATAATTATAAATGATATTCCATACTATGAAATTTTACTGTAATTTTGTTGACAGTGGCTTTTACAAACGTTTGTATGTTTTATAACAATGCAATTTATTTCGAAGGGATGTCTGATGCAGATTTAGTTGTTTTTTAAAGTTAATTTTTAAAGATGTACAGTCGTCCTAATTTTATATTATATTCTTTTGAATAGAATGTAATTTGAATTTCGACTGCCTTTATTTTTGTAGGCTAAAAGAATTAATTTTTACACAGGATTAATAATTATTTATTGTATTTATATGATTCTGGCAATAAGAATGTTAAGATTTATATACAAGGTATGTGTGGTTTTTTTCATTGTATATAATTGTATTGGTTGAAATTCTAATTGATGTTACATATTAAATTACAAATAATAGCAAAGACTGGCTTTAGTTCTGTTTTCTGAATAGAGATGTTTAATTCCTTTTTACTGAGAAATGATGATTTTATAATTTGATATATATCGCTCATGAGCTGCAAACACGTGTGTGTTTATGCAAAGCACTACACACGTTCAATATCACAAACTCAACAATTGTTTCGTCCCGCATATAGCGTCATCAGAAGATAGACGCCACGACAAAAATTTTGGCATTACTATTTTGTTTTTGCTTATTTTGTGATTTTATTATGCGATTGATTTATTTACTTTATCGCGGATTATAGCAAAATAATTTTATAATTAATTTTGTTTTACTCTACTAGTTTAGAACTTATATGGTCGTAAATTGGGACTAAGGTAAGTTGACGTCAGGCAGGTGGCCGATCGTTAAATACCTAGCGCAAATCATGTGACAGGAAGTTTATAACATATTGTGTCGACCCCACTTAGAGTTGGATAAGGATTTTAGAAACTATATGCACGTAGTAGGACTGGTCAATTAGTATTTCCACCAATTAATTATATTGTAAGTGAATGTATGTAGACAAGAGTCTTGAGTTAATAGTTATTAGTTATCTGTAATAATAATATAAGTTGATGCAATAAAAATTTACTTGTACATAATAAATGTGTAACATAAGAAAGTATAAAAATCCTATTAGCTAGTAAAGTAGGTACATATAATGCCATCGGATATTTCGTTCTGCCTATTTTATTATATAATAATAGATATGTAAATTGTAGGTTCTTTTTAGCAGTTTTTTGTAGTATGAAATTTTCTAATCTAATCGTGGCTTACATTAATAGTTTAGAACAAATTATTTGTCGTTTGACGCATATAATATTATTTTATCCAAAAAAAAAAATTATACATAGTATAAAACACAGTATAAAAAGTTACAAAATGTGTACGTGATCGATTTTCTCAAAATGTACTGAACGGATATTTGTACGGTTTTTACTAAAGCATAGTGAAATTTTCGAGGAATGTTAGGTTAATAGTAATTACTGTTAAATTCGTGCGGGTGGGGACTTTCACGGGAAACCTTTGTCGCACACAGATTTATAATAAAAAAGAAACTTATGTTACTTAATGTTATAAGTACAATTAATAATTTCGGTTGCCGGAAAATCAATTACCGGGGACGTTAAATATAATTTTTATTTATTCTTGCTCCATGATTAATCTTAACAAAAAAATATGCCGATTTTAGCCAACTGCAGATATATTGCACTGCATTGGTGCACCCGTGTCTTATAATGACTGAGCAGTTAAATCAGCAACATATATATCTTACAGCATTTTTGTCTTAGTAACATCATGAGACAACATCTCAATATCGTCGTTAGATAAGATAGTGCTCATGGTATTAAAGTTACAATAGAATTATTTTACCTAAGGATTAGAAACCTGGTCGCTGGCTATGGGCCTCATAAGAAAGCTCAGAGTCACTCAGTGGGTTATGGAGCGAGCTATGCTTGGTGTATCTCTGCGCAATCAAATGAGGGAACTCTGGTTCGTCTACGGAGATCTGTAGAAGAACCAGAGTTACCGACATAGCTCATCGTATCGCGAATCTGAAGTGGCAATGGGCGAGCCACGTAGTACGTAAAACCGATGGACGTAGGGGTCCTAAGGTGCTGGAATCGCTACCTCGCACCGGAAAGCGCAGCGTCGATAGATCCCCAGTGACGTGGACCGACGACCTCAAGAAGGTTGCCGGAAGCCACTGGTCCCAAGCGGCTCAAAATCTTGCGTTGTGGAGATCCCTTAAGGAGACCTATGTTCAGCAGTGGACATCCATCGGTTGAGAAAGAAAAAGAGAATTGTTTTGCTGTAATCCGCGTTTGTCAAGAGGAAGAATCTATGTAATAATGATGATGTCCTCTTTGACGTATTTCGCCGTGGATTACAGCAAAATAGTTCTATTGAAACTTCTGTGCTGTGGAATTTCGCAAAGTAACGCCTGCTTTTATAAATCGCTCATGGTATTAAAAAAATTTCATTGACAATTTTTTTTATTATTATACTGAAAACATCTGCTTTTGGGCGTAACTTATTAAACATAAGCGACATTTTACGTATTACAAAGCCACATCGAACTTAGTGACCAGTCTATCACAAAGAAACTCCTAGGCAGATTCTAGATTATCAAATAATAAATAATTTTGACATACTTTGTGTTTTAACAATTAAAGTACTAGTAGACCAGTGAGCGATATTTCTTATATTCTATTTTTATTTATTTATGGACCACCAGTAGCCACTACATTTAAATAAATTTTTATTATTTCTTACAGAGAAATACATATAAATATGTGAATACATTTTGTTTCTGCCCTTTAAATAATTTTTAAATATTCCATGTTAACTGTTATGATAAAACAATATACAGTTCACAATACAATATATAGTGTATTAGTGAAAAATATACACGAAGTGATTTTAATATGTTTTATAATGTAATTTAAATTTTATAGGCCTTCCTATAACAAAATGATTAAAGGCTTTCTAGAATTATTATTGACAATAAGTCGCTGAAGTTATTTGTAGATTATCTTATGACCGTATTTATGACGAATTTCGTGATTCTTTCATTCCTGCTTACTGCATCATGAATTTGCGTTATATTTTTATATATTTTTTTACATAATACCATAAAATTAATAACCTGAGTTATTTTAAATCAAATTAGTTTTATGGTGTAAAAATTACTTGCATTAACTTTTATATAACATAGAACTGATTTATGATTTTTTTTGTTATTTTAAGAGATCATTTATTTTTTTAATAAACCGTATTTTTCTGTATGACCAGAATATTGGTAATTGATTCGACTGTAGATTAATTTATATCTATATGTTAAAGTTTATTACTGCTTATAAAAATAACAAGCTGTTAACATATAGCTATAGATCAGTGTTGGATTCATTTTTATTAAGTGATAATAAATAATTACTGTATTTGTAAGTTTTATGTATATTTATTGTATTTTATAACTTAACACTATGTAATAAATATATTAATCATTATAGAATATAAATTAGATGCTAGTCAATTGAATTTACACAACTATATAATTGAATGAAATTATTATCAAACCCAATACAATAGATATTGTCAGCTAGAACAGTATTATAGGTTAGGTTGTTTGATGAAATCATTCTATCTAATGTGATAAAGTAACAATTGGTAAATAACATATTCACATTAACGAGGCTATAGTGTCTTAGTATCTTTTCTATAGAGTTATTATACTATAATAGGAGAGCCGCAAGAGTCGTAAGAAATAATAAGAGAGGGCAGATGTCAAGTACTTACTTCTGTTTGTCTAATCACACATGCGCAGAGAAATATTCATGGCGCGATCTTAATTTAAATATTTAGAACATTTTTAGCACAACTTTTTTATGCTTTATAATCTTTATATTTAAATGAGTTAATCTTGTATATATATTTTCCGAATCTCGGAAACGGCTCCAACGATTTTCCTGAAATTCAGCATGTAGAAGGTTTTGGGGGAGATAAATTGTTCTAGCTAGGTTTTATGTAAAAAAAAAAAAATATTGTTTTATCCCTGTTTTTGGGCATTAAAAAACACTAACATTTATATTGAATTGAATTTTCGCCATTAACTGTCAAGTCGGCGTAGCCTTTTCGGGTAACGGGCAGCGGGCAGCCTCAAGAAATATGAATGCCAAGGATCGATCTCCAACTAAATAATTGTTTTTTCTTTTTTTTTAAGTTTTTAATTTTTTTTGTAAAAAATTCCCGAGCGAAGCTCGGTCACCCAGATATTATTATATAATACACGTAATTTTATTGGCTCAAATTAATATGCTTTAAATGAAACTAATGTATAAATTTTACTCCAATTTTATCTTAAAGATTGATATTTTAGACAGTAAAAATTACGTTAACACGTTTTAGAAAAAAGTAGTGACGCATTCAAGAAAAAAGAGACATATAATAGGCCTTATTTGCTTTCTCTTTATTTTAATGGACACATTTTAAGCTGGCTCTCCTATTTTATATATCTTATCTGATTATATATTATACTCTAGTATAATAACTCTATAATTTTTTTCCGCACACAATATTATTGCTTCCATTTTTAAATACCTTCCATTTCTACTTTTATGGTGACTAAATTGAGTAAGCCTGAAATATAAGTGCAAAAATAATGCATTGTTTCATATTTTAGTACGATATAAATGTCGATTTTAAATCTTCCTACATAATGTAGGTAGGTATAAAAAAGTGCATATTTAGCATATCCTAAGTAGAAAATTTTCACGTAACAGGCCAAAAGTGGAGTTGGATACATTCCGATATGCCAAATTACTATTAAATGATATAAAAATGCATTTAAGTATGGGTTTTTATTTGTTTTTGTTTACGTAACTCTTGCACGAACATCTTCCTTGCGTCTTATGTTTTTATTAAGTCATGCTACGGGATAGCCGATTGTAGAACAATATCTAGATCTGTATCAGACAATGTGTTATCGTACATACCTCTTTTAGAAAATATTTTTATTGTGAACCTACATTACGTGTAGTAAATTGTTTATTTAATCATAATGACTTTTAATCAATAAATCCTTACGCTCTATCCGATATAAAGTGACGTGAAAGTGATAGTCTTTTCTTTCTCGATAGTAATGTGAAATATAATCGTCGAGAGCTTTGATAAGCAAACGGTGAGACCGTGTGCCGTGTGTATTGACACGGGATATGGGCAGGCACGAATGAGTTTTTCTATTAAAACTTATGTGCCTAATTCATATTTGTAATTTTTTTGTGGTGAAAGAAACAAGGTAAAGATATGTACATATAAAAATGTAGGTAATGAAATTATTTATATAAGGACCTCCGCAAACAAACTCCTAATTCTATAAATTATATTAAACCTGCATATCTCTGGAGCATTCATGGGATATGTAACCTACCAATCTGCAGGAGTAGCATGGTGTATCTAAACTCAAACCTTTCTCTCCAAGTGGCTCATGCCCAGCAGTGGCATAATAACAGGCTGTTACTAATTTTTTTTTTCATTTGGCGCGTCAGTCAATAATGCTGACATTTTTTCACTGTGTACAAAAGAATTATCCAATATGTTACCCCAGTACACTCGTGACAAATTTCATTAATATTGGTTCAGCAAATTTGTTGAATTGGTTTAGCCGTGAAACCACAACAAACGTACGGACTTTCGTATTATATTAATTTATTTCTTTCTTTTTTTTGAAGTCTTGATTTTTGATTATGCTATACTAATATCCAGTCATAAACACTCCGTTCATGCATATTATATTCTGCACAAAATTATTTCTTTTTCATATCCTCGCGATCTGCAGCATAATGTTTATGAGTATTAGGTATATGTTATTAAATATAAGAATATATTGAATAATTATGAAGAAAACAATGTAATTTTTAGTACCTAGGTGATTTCGACTATGGAGTATAAATAACTGCACAGGTTCAATAAATATAGTTGAGTTATCAATTTGGTTAGTATAAGTTTATATTTCTTGACAATTGTTGACAATAATGATTATAAAATTCGTCAAGTTTTACCGGCTTTTGAGATATTTAAATTAAAAAATAATCTTTATTCTTACTCTTAAAATAATTTCATACAATGTATTTATGTAACAGATAACAGTTTTTTTCGTACCTACATTCGTTATTTCATAGTGATTGTTCATTGTTGTCAATAAATTTGAGATGTTTGTATCTGGTGTTGTATACTATTTCTCCTTAATAGTGTGCATGTCCCTTGGTAGTTATTACAAGAAGATAAGTGATGTTGACTTGAAACGTAATTACGGGACTGGTCTTGGCTTGTTAATTGTTTGCTTGATTTGTGGCACATACGTTTTCCATTCGGCTCTGATGGTTTGGGGAAATATTATCATTATTAAATGCTGTGATCGACGGTTAGTTATTCTGTCGAATGTTATCTTACCTATATAATTAAGATTAATTTAATACGATAAAAATGTCTTAAAAGAGTGGTGATTAAAACAGGTATTTTATATATCACTAGCTTTTACCCACAACTTCGTTAGCGTGGACTGTTGCGTGATAGGTTGATAAAAGATGGCGCTTTTCAATGTCATCCTGTTCCTGTAGAATTAAAAGGATTTTTATAGCTTATATGTTACTCCGGTGTATAAGGAATAATTGTGCCAAATTTCATCGATATTGGTTTAGCGGATTCGCTGTAAAAGAATAACAAACGTACATCCATACTCACAAATATTCGCATTTATAATATTAGTAGGAAGGATAGGTATATCCTATGTTGTAAATTTTTACTCCTTACGACACCAATTAATAGAAAAACCTTATTGCGATAATAATTCGAAGTACCTACACAAATAGACGGGGAATTTAGGGGCGAGAAATATTCATTCCAATGTTGTAAAGACTGTAATAATTGCAGATATATGAATCAAATCAGCATGGCGTTTACGTGGATCTATTTGTGGTATTTGCATATAAACATATCGAACATATATGTAATATGGTTGCACCAAACTTTGGCCTTAAAACTAGTTGGGTTAGCTTTTGAAATGAGCACGGTACAAGTTAAGAGCGATGGAAGAGGTAGTGTTGTAGGTCTTTCGAAAATGAACGTAGGGGACATTGACGCCCTCCCCCCGGAACCGTCAGCAACTGATATAATTTCCTATGCTTATTTCTTCATCGGACTTCACAAAGGTAATACAGAATTTTGTTTCTATATATACTGTTTCTATTCCAGAATTCTGTTTCCATCAATACCGTTTTTATTTTGGAATATTTTTACGGATTAAAAAATATAATATCGCGGGCTTAAAGACATAGGGACGTATGAACAAAAATGTGATAGTTAACGTGTGTAGTGCTTGTGTGTTGTGGTGGAGGTTTGTGCATGTGTTTAGGAATCCTTCATGTATCAGGCATGAAAACGGATTGTCCACTCTACATTTAGCATTACCTATATATATTTTATATTTTACTTCATCGCGGATTATAGCAAAATAATTTTATTATTACTTTTGTGATTTTGCAAACGATCTTACGTGTGGTATCCGGCTTAGTAGAATAGACCACGCTCATTTCTTACTGAGGTATCATAAAAAGCGACTAAGTTGACGTCAGGTAGGCAGCCGGTCATAACATAGGTAGCCAAATCACATAAACATGTAAGAACATGTTTATTACATGTTGTGCTGACCCCACTAAGAATATAAGGGAGTAAGGATAAGGGCAGTAGAATGATGTTGGAATTTTTGACACTAGACTCTTTGTACATTATGTAATTTTATGCGAGACCTCTATATATAAGTTTAGTCTCTTTTTTATCGTCTAAACGGCATGTAAGTTTAATTTTAGTTATAGGACAGCTTACGTGTTTCAGGTCCTTATTACAGATGGAAAATATTTGATGATCATTTCAACGTGCCATTTGGGGTGTTAGGTGATTGCAGAATCATTACCGAACAGAAACTCAAAAAGGCATTGATATGTAGCCTTGGGTATTGGATTATAAGCCTAAAATATTCGCCTGAGGTACTGTTTCATTGTCTTTGCAACTGTAATGTATAAATACTGACAACTTACAGTTTAAAACTTATTTGAATTTTTATCGATACCCGCAATGCACTAGATAATATGAAGCATATTTAGGTGTCCTCAAAATAGTTTTTGGAAACAGTGATTGCTGATTTTTCTGTTTTAAAGCACCACCGATTCATTGGCACCACTACTCTGGAAAAGTGTTATAAATGTTAAAAATATATGCATTATATGGGCCTCATAAGAAATATTAGTCACTCAGCGGGCGATACAGCGCGTTATGCTCGTATCTCTACGTGATCAAATAAAAATGCGGAGATCCATAGAAGCACCAAAGTCACAGTTAAGAGACAGTTGCGGCGCAGCCGTCGCGACCGGCGACCCGTGTAGTTCGCTCTACGCCACGCGGTCGCACTACTGGCGTCGCTCCACGCGACCGACGCACAAGCGACACTAGGACTAGACAATGCATTCATAAGACTTGCAACTGCTGGTTTTACTATACTACATCAAAACATCTCTCCGATAATCTCCGCAATCGCTAAACCTATTTGAATTTCTATTTCTGTTTTAAAGACTTACCTACCTAAACTTTTCAGTTTTATTTCGATGACGCTTTCTACAACAAGTACGGTGCAGATCTTCGCTATTTGTTCAACATATCACAGCTGGCGACATATTTCCTCTACCACCAAACTCTCATGATGTTGTGCACTAGTGTGTTCACTGAAACTGGCTTCGGGGTGTATCCGGCGAAATGTCAACCTATACCGGGATTTGGACCTTCGAGTAGACTAAGTTTTCTTTCGTTGGCGTAAGTGACCGTTCGGTGGTACGAATTTATATTATCTATCGCTTTTTATATTTATATTATCTATCGCTTTTTATATTAATATTATCTATCGCTATTTGAGTTACCAATGCCTAAATGCTAAATTTATTCGAAATCTACTTGCAAGCTTAACAGAAATGACTTATAGTTTCAGTCAAAATTTGCATAATTAATATATTTATATTTTATATTAAATATGCAAATTTTGACTGAAACTATTTAATATTGATGTTTGTACAAATTTTAAGGTACATATAGCTTATATCCTATCCTACTAATATTATACCTAAATGCGAAAGATTGTAAGTATTCATGTATGTTTGTTACTCTTTCACTGCGAATCTGTTGAACCCCAATCGATAAAATTTGGCACATTATTCCTTACCTATATACTGGAATAACATATAAAATTCCTGTTAATTCTACAGGAATAGGATGAAACTAAAAAGCGCCATCTATTATGAACCTACCAAGCTACAACAGTTCACGCGTACGACTAAGTCCGAATAAATAAAATTTAACCTTACTGAATGTCTGTAATTAAACATTTTCTTTAAGTTGGTTGACAATTGTTATCAGGGCAAATACGCCGGATGTGGCTTTACAAGAAGAATACAATTTTTCAATGATAAAATGTTTTAATAACGAAGCGGTGATAATGGGACCAAAAATGAGGGATACTATGCACGGTTGGGATATGCCCACTCGATATTGGTTCTGGGCATATGTACAAAAAGCATGTTTAAAATCTAATAAGGAAGTCAGGTAAAGAGTTATTCAATTTAAGTAGGTACTGCACTTTATATAAGGAACATCTTTAATATTTTTAATTTAATTAATCTTGAGTTAATCTTGGTTGGGTTAATCTTGTAATTTTTCTAACTTTTGGAAACGGCTCCAACGATTTTCATGTTCAGCATGTGGGTGGTTTTGGGGGGAACAATCGATCTAGGTTTTATTTTTTTTTAAATAGTTTTCTCCCTATTTTCGGGCACTGCAAAAACTGCTAAAATGGAAATAGATTCTAAAGCCATAATTTGCTCCAAGCTCATGATAAATAATATAATGATACTAGCTTTTACCCGCAACTTCATTTGGCACTTCTTAATGTCATCCTATCCTGTATAATTAACAAGATTTCTGTAGCGTATGTTACCCGGATGTATAAGAAATAATTGTGCCAAATTTCATTGATATCGGATTAACGGATTCGCCTTGCAATATATCCATCCATAAATACATCCATAATAATTTGCAGAAGTGCATTTTCTCTTTTGGCGTGGACAATATGGTCAGGGCCTACGTTGCCCCGCTTTATTATCGGTTGTACACTATGGGTCTACGTTCATCTTGAAGCGGAGTATGCGTTTCTTTATGATACATCGGGTTCAGTGAGTATTATTAATTTTTTTTGTCAAATGCGATTTACCAAGGCACAAAATGCTAGCAAATAAGAAATCATGAGACAATATTATTATAACTCCAACGATAGTGTGCATTTTTTATAATTACTTTTACTTGACTTCGCGCATTGTAGAACTAGGATATTGATGATTGTTCGATCTTTGCTTATTATATTGGTGGTTAGTAATACAAAACATTACTGCATCAATTTTGTTCGTCTACCATCGCATTCAAATGGTGCGTTGACGGACACGCTGTCGTCTCAGTGAGGTGTGTGACCTTTACCAAAACTCTTGCCTTGAGAACGTTCTAAGGACGACACGTTGTCGTCTCAGTTAGGTGTGTGACCTTTACCAAAAGACTCTTGCCTCGAGAACGTTCTAAGGACGACACGTTGTCGTCTCAGTGAGGTGTGTGACCTTTACCAAAAGACTCTTGCCTCGAGAACGTTCTGAGGACGATATGTTGTCGTCCCTGTGAAGTGCGTGCATTTCCAAACAGTTCTATTGTGCCTAATGAGTGAATAGTGCTGCGCCAAGTCCACTTACAGCTGGTGCGCCGTGCGTCTGGCAACAGGTCTCCGTCCATTCGGGGCGAATGTAGATAGCAAGGTTGGTGTGGTTTTCATTACTCACTGATTTGGGCAAAGATCTGCATATCATTCACAAACATACAGTCCATTAACCAGCATACTATCAAAGTTGATGTGACGTTCACACAATGATATATGATACGATTAATAATATTCAGCTTAGATTTTTATATCTGAATAGTCAACACTGTTTCGTCAAATCCTATATTTTTAATTCCAAAATTACCTATAATTTGTTAGTTCTTTCTTTTTTGTGAGTTATGAACTAAGTCAGTGTAATTATTTATATCACAAATTATTTCAGATGAAAATACCTTGGGACATCGGATTTTCCATCATGCGAATGTTTTGCTTGTTATATCTAACCCCCTGTTTCGTGATACAAAACACCGGTGCTGTGCTTAGATATTACAATTCAATATTTTGGGTGTTTCACATAATACTACTTGTTTTAATGTTTTTCTCTATTTATCTTTACAAAACAAGAGTGAATTCTGAATAAATATTATTGTAAAATTCGTACGTTTCCATCACATTTTTTGTACAAAAGCATTTTTCGTGTATTAAAATATCTTTATAGATTGTATATAATATAATGGCCTGTTTAGTAGTGTGTACAGGTAGGAATGTTAGTAAACTATGATATGACCGAACAGTAAGGTATTTTTTCGTTCTTTTCCGTAAGAAACTCGTGTTTTATTGCTATTAATAATTTATTATGCGCTTTACGCTGAAGAAAAAAACATGGTAATAAAATTTGTATAGAGAATACTTGTGAGTAACCTCTTTATAATCGCCGATTATAAACGATTTAGGACGAGCACGATCGTGTAGAGCAGTGATTTAAACCTATTTTTTGTTGCGGCACATATTTAACAATTTCAAAATTAGGCGGCACACAAAGAAAAAGATAAAAAAAATTTACTTACTACATAAATACTACACACTGCATAAATAGTCTATGACAAAAATTTTAAATATACGAAATAAACTAATATATACTACAAATATAACTAAACTTTTATTACGGGATTGATTATAAGCTAATAATTCTTTTTAAATGATATAAATTTAATAATATTAACATTATTATATATTTGCAAAATTTGGCGACATACAAAAGTGCCGCGGCACAGTGGCTGAAAATCACTGGTGTAGAGAGCATACTCGCCAATCATTGTCTATGATCCCCTACAACCTGGGAATTATTGGTTTTCGGACACGCATCAAAGTCAAAAACGTATGATCGTATGTTAATAATACGATCGTGTGAAGACTTACACGCCGATCCTGCCGATTATAGACTATCACACGATTCCCCGATAACAAAGCGCCTGCATAAGGAAAGGACGGTGCCAGCTATATTGGCATAATTTTGAAACGTCTCATCTAGATAGCTTATCTAAATACATGTTCATGTATGAGTATTAATATAAATAAATCTTAAGTATTAATCGAATACACATATTAATTAGCGTGCGAAGTATATATAGAGGGTAGCGCCGACCATACGGTATTAATTTTATTCCAAGTACCTACACGCCTTAAAAAATTTAAAAAAAATCGCCTACAGCCTACATAAAAAATTTTAGTTAATTTAGCCACAATAATTATTTTATGTTTTGAATAAAAGATACATGATACAGAAGGGTGAATGACCGTACCCCATTTCATTTCGTATGTAATGTATGACCTTGACCGAGAGGCTAAAGTGTGTGGACAAGAAGTGCGAAGGGGACAAAATGTTACTGTTTTTCTCCTGTTTTTTGAACAAGCGCACCGCGTCATATCATTAAACCATTACTAAAAAAGTCAGATCCCAATTAAATTACAGTTATTGTGTTCGAAAATACATTTTTTTAAATACATTATTAAGATTGGTAGGTGTGTGGTATCCGGCTGAATAGAATAGACCACTCTCATTCTCTTACTGAGGTGTCGTAAAATACGACTAAGGTAAGTTGATGTCAGGCAGGCGGCCGCACGTAAAAACGCAGCCAAATCATGTAACAGCATGTTTATCATGTTGTGCCGACCCACTTAGAGTGGGCACGAGGGCACGACGATGGCGATTTGTAATTAGGTTTCGAGTTCATAAAGTAGACGCTTCTGAATTATCCTTGCAATGGTGTAAAATTAGAACGTTCCAAACAACTGGTTGTATTAAAAAAATACGAATATAAGTTAAATCAATTTATTGCAGTGAAACTTACAAATAAACCAACAATAATTATTTGATGCTAAATTTATAAAATAAACTACATTAAAATAATATAACAATTCAAGTGGTCAACATATTTAAAGGATTTTCATATCACAGACTAACCTTATTCTGTTATTGGAAGACATTTTTTGGTCTTTTGTACCGCGCATATATCTAAACTAACAAAGAATACTTTTTCGAATTAAATAAATAATTTATATTAATGTTATTTCAATGTTCCGATTCATATAATATTTTTAGAAATAATAATTTAAATATTAAATTTAAAAAAAAAAAATAATTTCAATTTATATTCGATTTTTAAAAATAGGCAATGAATCCAAATGACAAAATTCAACTACACCTAAAAATTAACAATTAAATTTAAATGCTTTTCTTTTTTGCAATATTTATTTCGAGGACCCAACACTTATAAATAGTATTTACTATGTGTTACAGTAATACGATAACCTAGATATATATTATTATTGTCTTAAAATGAAATAAGAACGAAAGTGACGTAAACTTAATACAATACTCTAGTACGTAACTATTTCTGTAACGGAATTATATACCTATTGATTGCTATATAAAAATACGGCAATCTCGATATAGAGTTAAAAACGTCATCACTTTCCTTTCAATGAGAGTCAAACAAATGTCCAAAATTTCGAAATGACTTATTTTTTACATACATTCATAGTATATTAAATAACAATATCAAACTTTGGTAAATCATTAGTACATAATAAGTTATACGAGTTTTCTACACGCATTCGCTTTCTTATAACACGAAACGAATCTACCGTGTTATAGGAAAGGAGGGGGGGATACTGTGAACACTGTATATTTATATGTCACATTCGTTCTAATGCGATGTTTATTTTCACCCTTGTATCTTCGTAGCTTCCACGTTTATTTCGGGTTCTTCTATAATAGATTTGTTTTGAATGAGCCTTAACTCTATCAGTTGTGGTGGAATCTTGCCAGTGGCGTGAACAGCTAAAATAACATGTTATATTTTTAACGTTTTTTAAGTGAACTTGTCTTAATGTAATGTACTTCTCAAAAATAAATTTATTGCAATTTGTTGATTACATAGCTATAATAAGTGTTATTCATCATCTTCCTGCCCTTATCCCACTCTAAGTGGGGTCGGCACAACATGTTACAAACATGCTGTCACATGATTTGGCTGCGTTTTTACGACCGGCCGCCTGCCTGACGTCAACTTACCTCTGTCGTATTTTACGACACCTCGGTAAGAAAGAGGGTGGTCTATTCTACTAAACCGGATACCACACGGTGGGTCAACTTACCTTAGTCGCCTTTTACGACACCTCGGTAAGAAATGAGGGTGGTCTATTCTACTCAGCCGGATACCACACGGCGGGTCGACTTACCTTAGTCGCCTTTTACGACACCTCGGTAAGAAATGAGGGTGGTACTATTCTATTCAGCCGGATACCACACGGCGTAGCTATAATTAGTGTTATTCTAAACACAATATGGTGGCAATTTTTGGTCCTTCAAGCCGGATTTGAGATGTTATGATTCTGTATTCATTTATTTATTATTTAGCCAATTTTTACATGCAGCGATAAAAAATACATAACCTAAAACCAAAGAGGTTTATATATCGTATATCGTGTCACCAACATACCAGACAAACAACTTACAACTTAACTTTCCGATTTAGTTGGTTAAAACTTAACTTTCCCGTGCAATAAATGGTAAATAATAACGTTGAAGCTCAACAAAGAAAATGGAAAATTTGATTTTTATTTGTGACTCTTATGTATGAAAATACTTTAAAGGTTACCTCTAGCCTTGTCATAAGTGTCCTTTACAATATATTGCAGCGTCGCTATTGTTTTCTCCAAAGTCAATTTTAGATTGTTGTTTGTTTTATGGAACCAAGCCATAAAGAGTGCCGCGAAAAGATCTCCAGTACCCGTGAAATTTGCGTTTAATTTTGTCATTTCAATCATATAACAAGATTCTAAAAAAAAAAATATTATGAGGACAAAAGAATTTCTCGAATTTCCGATAATTATTGGTTTGTTATTTTGTATTTCCGCTGTGTGGTATCCGGCCGAGTAGAATAGACCACCCTCCTTCTTATCGAGGTGTCGTAAAAGACGACTAATATAAGTTGGCCCGACATGTGGTATCCGGCTGAGTAGAATAGATCACCCCCATTTCTTACAGAGATGTCGTAAAAGGCGATTAAGGTAAGATGACCCACTGTGTGGTATCCGGTTTAGTAGAATAGACCACCCTCTTTCTTATCGAGCTGTCGTAAAATACAACTATGGTATGTTGACGTCAAGCAGCTGGCCGGTCATAATAATGCAGCCAAATTAGATGACAGCATGTTTATAACATGTCGTGCCGACCCCACTTAGAGTGAGATAAGGGTACGAGGATGTTGACGTTATAAATATTTATTAAGTTATTCAGAGATTCATAACATAGTGTCACTTCAACCCGCAACTCCCAGTTAAGTAAAATAGTACGATTTAAATTACCTTTGTTGCTGGCCATGCCAATTATTTTCTCCCCATTTCCTAAATCTGTACTCGATAACACCACTATCTTAACTCCCTTATCATGTAACGCTTTTATGACTTTAAGCGCTCCATCAAGATCATTCATTTTCAGTCCAGTTATTAGTTCAGCTTCATACTGATTTGGTGTTAGTATATCTGCTAGTGGTACAACCACGTCTCTGTACACGGGCAAAATTGTTTCAGGCACATACATCTTTCCATTGTCACCCATTACTGGATCGCATACTAAAACAAAACCAAACGTGGCTACATTACCATTTTCAAAACTAAACTGATCCTCTTCGTGGAGAGAACGATAATCTCAAAACCAAAACTTGTTCAAATTCAAAATATTCTTTATTCAAATAAAATTGTAAACAAGTGCTTTTGTCGTCAACTCTACCGGTTCGGAAAGCTGTTCCTACCGAGAAGAGCCAGCAAGAAACTCGGCGGTTGCTCTTTTTAAAAAATACAATTGTTAATGCTAGTTAAGTCATTTAATCGTTTCAATCTTGTACAGGGTCGAACAATATTTATATCCACGCATTTTTATCGTCTAAATAATCCTCAACAGTATAGTAGGCTTTCTGTATCAGCCTCTCCTTAATAGTGTTTATAAACTGCTGTAATGGCAAAGCTAAAATTGATTGTGGAATTTTATTATAGAATCTTATACCCGAACCCAAAATGACTTACGTACTTTTTCAAGGCGCAAAACAGGGGCCGCAAGCTTATGTCGGTTCCTACTTTGTCTATTGTATACATCACATATCATATGCAGATTAGTAGGTTACACTATTCTAGAATGGCTAAGCATAAACGCTTGAACGGTAAATTGAAATTGTTAACTAAGCAATTGCTAGAATTATACGTTGCTATGCGGAAATAGTACGTATAGATAAGATTATTTTACATTATGTTTATTTTTATTGTTCTCTAACAATTCATTGGTCAGTTTTCTAATCTCTTGTAAATTAATGTGTACTAAAGTGTAAAGTCATGACTTTAAACTTTAGTACACATTAATTTACAAGAGTTAACCGGACATTATACATGTATAATGTCCGGTTAAGGTAAAAAATATACACAAATTGTTTTTTATTGCTCTCTGATAGTATCCGACTCGTATCGTAAAAGGCGGCTAAAGTAAGTTGATGTCAGGCAGTTATGTGAATTTTACACACAAACAAACATGTCAACATTTATGTTGTGTTCATAAACATTTAAATATATGTGAGGATTTCAAGCGGCAAAACAATGCAAACTGTATGCGATTGAAACTTGTTGTATTGTACGAAAATACTAGGACGGGTATATTTTGTATTGAATTCAGTATCAGGCAAGTAGCGTGTTTTAAGAGTTATCAAAGAAAGTTTATTGAAGCAAACGATAAGTTATCAGAGTCTCAGAGAATGTTAATAAAACAAAGTTACTTGTATTTTCTTTCACCTTTTTCAAGGCGTAACTTACAATGCGTTTATAATATTTTTCGGTAAGATTACTATTGTTTTATAGGAAACTAGAATCAGCCCGCCACATCGTTTGCCTAGACACCAAATACAAGGCAGCCTTTGCCTGTTAACTACAATAATCTCGTTGATTCGGACAGACAAACGCATATGGTATATATCATATAATTGTATCTTAGCAGCCCATCTTATATCAAAGTGTTATATATGATTATTTATATCATCATCCTCTTGCCCTTATCCCACTCTAAGTGGGGTCGGCACAACATGTTACAAACATGTTGTCATATGATTTGGCTACGTATTTTACAACCGGCCGCCTGCCTGACGTCAACATACCTTAGTCGTATTTTACGACTCCTCGGTAAGAAAGAGGGTGGTCTATTTTACTCAACCGGATACCACACGGCGTATATATGATTATTTATAAAGTTGTTATAAATAATCATATATAACAATGGTATATAATTTACAACAAATTGTGAAATTTTGAAGTCTGAGGCCTACAGCCTTCGGGAGTATAACGAGCAGCACCTTCCGATCATCATCAGAAGTGGGATCTCATGTTTTGAAAAGCTTGTAACGTGTTGCGGTATGGTGGGAAGATCGAGGTTCTGAATGATTAAGGACCACCAGTACATAGCCTTACACAAAACGCACGGTTTATCAATAAAACAAGCTAACAATTTGCTATTTTAAAACATAAGTAGGTATCTAATTTAACAATATCGTATCTGTTTTTAGTCAACACAGGCAATATAGTTTTTCCTTGAACTGGTTTTTTAGTAATGCTTATTACTGTTATTGAACGATAATTGCAATAAACCTGCTGAGGTCAACAGTGTAGCGCTTTCATTTAAAATTAGAACACTTCTTAAAAGATGGATTATTACATAATATGAAAGCTAGTTTTTTGTCTATGTTTCCATCAAAACTGAGGAATGTATGATGATTTTAAATATAGAATTATTAGAGGGGTCAACAGAGTAGCTACATTTTATCACAGTACCTATGGGTACACGGTTGTCAACACAGACAAGATTATGAGCAAAACCTAACTGAAATAAAAATATTTGAGATCTTTATTTACAAGCATTATTTTCTTTTCAAATTAAGCCTAATTTGGAACAGCCTACAGGGGTCATTATGTACAAAATCTTGCATTTATAGTATATTATTATCATCATCATCATCTCCCTGCCCTTATGTTTCCTCTAAGTGGGGTCGGCACAACATGTTATAAACATGTTTTCACATGATTTAGCTACGTATATTACGACCGGCCGCCTGCCTGACGTCAACTTATCTTAGTCGTATTTCAAGACACCTCGACAAGAAAGAGGGTGGTCTATTCTACTCAGCCGGATACCACACGGCGGGTCGACTTACCTTAGTCGCCTGTTACGACACCTCGGTAAGATAAGAGGATGGTACTATTCTATTCAGCCGGATACCACATGGCGTAACAAAATAAAAACTAACATGTGTAAAAATTAATTAATGGTGGAACCAACCCTGAACATATCTTCTAGCCATGTAAAGCCCCAGCTTTATATCCATTGTAGCTTTATAGCCAATCTACCAAGATTGGCTACTTCAATATAATTATAGGTACAATGTATGTCTGTCTTATTTTCATTATCATATATGATCTCCACACTAATTGGAACTGATAAATATAAGCCTTGACTGTTTATATTGCTTATTTGATAAAGCAACAATGATACAAATTTATGTCATCATATCATTCATATTTACAATGTAAACGGTATGATGACATACTATGTATTTACTTACTTTATTACTAAATTAGTAACATACTCAATAGTTGTTTATAAGTTTATTACTTTATGATAAACATGTATGACCTTTCCTTATACTGACTTGTTGCCACAGGTCGGCTTAAATATATATGAGCAAACAGTGTTTACACAATACTAATAAGGTTAACAGTAGACTTTACTAACCAATGCAACATTTTAGTGTTATAGGAAACTTACATGTTTTAAAATTAATACAAATTTATACTAATTATTATAATATTAGTAATATATTATTAATAATATAATATTAGTAAAAAATTTGTATGTATGTATGTAATGTTTTCACACAAAAACTACTGGACTGATTTCAAAAATCTTTCACCATTAGAAAGCTGCATCTTTACTGAGCAACATAGGCTTTATTACATTAAAAAAAATAGAGCTCCATGATAGAAATGTAATAAGGTATAAAAAAAATTAGTCTATCATCCCATGTGCTGCGAAAACCTTTGATAATATATTTAACAAAATTAAATCAATAGTCCGACATAGTAGACTTTCTACTGCAATGAAATCGGTATAGCGGGTGAAGCCATGGGATATTACTTATTATAGATAATTTGATAGAAATGAAACAACCAACATCATCAACATATAAGTAGATTAGACAACCTGTTTTCAATGTGTGTTACAGTGTGATTTAGCTGTTGTCTGTATTTTTGATAGTGTTTCTAGCAGAGTTATACAATAATGAAATTTTAATATACATAAATTATGCAAATTTTCTATTTTATGTATTATAATTGATAATGTATGACTATTCCTTAATGTAATAAAATAAATAAACATGAAATTGCTAATTTCATTTTTGTTGATTGCAATATTAAATAATTCGTGGATAATGCAAATAAATTATCAAAAACTTACCATATAGCAAATTGGGATTTTTCTGCCTTAACTTTTTGATAATATTAGCAATTTGCTTTAATGAATCTGGCGAACGTGAATATCCAGTTAAAAAATGAGTGTAATAGTCCACACCATTCAGAGATAAACCTTCCATAAGTTCTTCCAGTTCTTCATTTTTAAGAACTTGTCCTTTAATGTGTTTATAGGCTGTGTGTGTAGAAAACTGTACTGTATTGATAGCATCTACTTCAAAACCTAAAACCTGAAAGTGATTAAGTTTGCTTGATTTATATAAATAATTATTACCAAGTTCGTCTGTAGAATTCCATAATAGAAAAAATTATAAAATTCTGCATATATCAAGTACGAGAACGAATGGTAGTACACTCTACATTTATTATTACATATATTTTCTTTTATGGTGGGTTATAGCAAAATAATATTCTCATTACTTTTAAATTAATTTATTTATTATCAGTACTTACTTGTAGAGGAAAAACAGCACTTTTGTTGCCCACGTACCCGTGGACGACATGGCTTTGAATTGAAAGAACTTTTGGTGTGGAATCCGTAGACATTTCAACCTGATGAGATATTTTTACAATGTTAAAGAAATACTTATTTACATCGACCCCAGTGTACTAGATACTACTTTAGGTGGTACTAGGTATACGAAATGATTGACTGATGTCAATTTATCAATTAACGTTAACAGAGAAGTTACGGTTGAGAATATTAGGTGCTGTTGTTATCTATACCAGTCAGATGATATAGTATAATAGTATATACCACCACTATATATTTCAGTATCCTATATAGTGTATTATCTATGTATTTCAGTATGTACTATGTAGTATATAAACTCAACTCTCTAGTCTAGCGATGTGAAAATATAATCGATTTTTAATAATAGATTTTTTATTATAAACAATCGATTATTAAAATCTTATTTTTGAAGATTACATATGCATTGTGGGATGTAACGTTATGTAGCCGAACTACACATTATAGACTATAATTTCACAAACAGCGCATCTGTTATTATTTATTGGTAGTTTTTGTCGACTTTACTAATTAAACAACTACCTACTACCTTTATTGCAATCAATTATTAATATTAAAAAAGGGAATTTTCAAAAAGTCAGACAAATCGATTTTTGAAAAAACCGATTATTTTCAAAAGAAAAAAAATTAGATTAATTATCAATCGATTTTTTTCTACTCTAAGTTACATCCCTACAGTAGTCTTTATAGTTAGTAATCTATGTTCTGTTATATACATAGATTATAAACAGGGCGGTTTTACTACAGGCGCCAACACATGCTATCTCGCATCCCTCTTGCATGTATGTATTTATGAATGAATCGTATGAAAATAGTCTCAGCAGCATCTCGCTCCACTCCTACATACATATTTTTACGCACTCATTCTCATTTTGACTGTCTATCATATAACAAGTTGTTTTTATCAATGAATGGGCGGTGTATTAAATTTTTCAATTTCCCGCTGTAAAGTTCTAGTACTTTAATTTTTACTAAAATGTATAATTTTGTTTTAATTTAGTTAGCAAAATTCTTGAAACAAATATCACTAGAAGCAAATTAAATGTATAAAGTCTTATTTCACCAGTAGCTGTTGAGATATTTCTTAAAATGAGAAATATAACAACGAAGAAACGTGCAGTCATAAAACCATAAGAAGAGGATTTACTTAATCAATAATCATTATATAAATGTATGTGTTGAGTTTTAATGAATTTTGTGCATCTCAATAATAGTAAGAGCTTTCTTAAAATTTACATTCTCACATTCTAAATATAATAACCTAACCTTGCATGGATAACCTAAAACCTTTAACATGCAGTATAATTTTTATTTCCTATTTGACTTAGTTATCGTTATATAAAAATTATGATATGTACATTAATTTCGATTGATGAATTAGCTATATTCATTATTATATTAAGGATATGTCTTGCGATTTTATATAGCTTCTAGTGTCTTGTAGTGCAGTAAATGATTAATAATGGAACATTAAAGTTACAGTTTTTTAGAAGTTGTTCTAATTGATCATAAGTGTGTATCTATCTTAGTTATGAATAATTTTGACACAACTTAAATGGTCTACTTAATATTTTTTTTTAGAAGTATTTTCAATTGAAGTTGTATACTTCATTGTATTATATTAGAACTTTAAAAATGATTGTCAAGTTTTTTATAATGAGACTCGGATGAAAAGGGAGTAAATAGCAAAAGAGAGCAAGTTTATTCTGTATAAAGCAATATAGGGTATATTGCTTTATATAACACTATTGTTGATTTTAAATTTAAAAGCAAAAGCAAAATTTAAATTTACGATAGATTAAACGATTGATTGATTAATTGCAGATTCAAGAATCCTCAGATCCAAGATTAAGAGTAATTTTTTATTTTAATATGATTGTCACATGATTTTATTTATAGTTATGATTTGAGATATCTTTACATTTACAGTGCTAATAAAAGATATAATAGTATGTGTAATGAATGAAAGAATAACAGCAATATTAAAAGACTGTTCTATAAAACTGAAAGTAAATATTTATGTAATTTATAAATCACTTGAAATGTGCAACTGTTTATATCTAACAGAAATTAAATAACAAACAATATTTCTCCTTCATACTTATCCAATAATAAAAAGCAATTTTTCTAAAAGTGAACCCATTTACTGTTTCTTAACAAATCAATGCATAATGACACAGACGACATTTTTTTTATTTTATAGAACAACTATTCATATAGATTCAAATACAACCTCTTTCATAAGAGATTCATAAGAGATGTTTGAGTGCACAGCGTGCACTCAAACATCAGTAGTCAAAAGCAACTGGGAAAAGAATTAAGGTTTTACATGTATTGCAGGTGCCAAATACCGGCTCTTTGCCAACCGCAACACATAACCATTACAAAAAAAAATGTAAAAGTTAATGACATACGAATCAGCAAAAATGCGCAATTTCAGAAATCAGTATGACACCTTTATAATGGCTAGCCTGTTAATAAAACGTCTAACAAAGCAGCACGCTTTTGAAGCTAATGTTCGACGATACAGAAAACGAACATTACCAACAAAACGCCTACACAGTATGGGAAGAAAGAACACTGCAGTGTCCACCTCAACCATACTGTTAAATGAGAAGAAAAAGCCCTGCAGCTTTTACAGGAGGGCAGTCAGACGCTGCTAGTGCGACGCGGGAGTCCGGCAGCTGGCCTCGTGACTCCACGAGCTACGCTGGTCTGGCCTCGCTGCCGCCAATGGAGACGTGCCGCCGCCCCTCACCCCAGGCCGGCCCGTCCGGCTATGCCGCAGCTGCTGTCGATCCGCAGTTGCCTCGAGCGCTCGAACAGCGCCAGGCCAAACAGTAGCGTCAACCACCAGGAACAGGACCGAAGACGTCGTACGCATCTTTCCACCTCTGTAATTTGAGAAAATACATTTGAGGTAACTAATACTCAAGTGAAGTCTGAATTTATGAAGCTAAGTTAGATTCCCGTAATTTCAGCCACAGATGTAAGCGTGCACTCAAATATCAGTAGCCAAAAGCGACTGGGAAAAGAATTAAGGTTTTACATGTATTGCAGGTGCTAAATACCGGCTCTTTGCCAACCGCAACACATAACCATTAAAAAAAATGTAAAAATTAATGACGTACGAATTACCAAAGCTGCGCAATTTCAGAAATCAGTACGACACCTTTATAATGGCTAGCCCGTTAATAAAACGTCTAACAAAGTAGCGCGCTTTTGAAGCTTATGTTCGACGATACAGAAAACGAACATTACCAACAAAACGCCTACACAGTATGGGAAGAAAGAACACTGCAGTGTCCACCTCAACCATACTGTTAAATGAGAAGAAGTGGCAGTCCGACGCCGCTAGTCATTAAATATTAAAGATTACAATGTTTATATTTACCTAAGCTATGATTAAAACAGTAATTATGCAAAAGTAATAATAAAATTATTTTGCTATAATCGGCGATGAAGTAAAATAGAAAATATATTGTAGACAGCGACATTTTTAATCAGTGTTGTAATTTATTGTTGCTAGCAACACTTCATAATTACCTCTCACCTAGAGTATAAAAATAGTCAGGTCAAGAACAGAGGTCTCTTTTACGATCGGTACTTGCGTGCGAAAGCTCTGTTATTTAATGTGTTCACGTCGGTCATCTTGTTTGTTTGGTTACAAATGTATTAATTTAGTTCTCTTTTCTTAAATCCTACTTTGGATCCTAACATCCGAAGCGGGATAAAGAACTCACAGCTCACTGCATAAATTAAATGAAAAGTGTGGTAGAATTTGGTAGATTTATTTCATTTTGTTTATTTATGACATACCCACTTTTTGTTTTCGATTGAATTGCACGTATTTTTGAAAAAGTATTTGTGTATTTTGTTACAATTGCTCGTATTTTACGTGATTTTGTGAAATAGTGCGTTCTAAGTTAAATAGTCGTGATTCGCTTCTCGTTTGGAATACGTAGCGAAATCGAATATTGTGTTTTGTGTTTATCGCGAGAAAAACTTAATAAAGAGGGTTGGTTTTAAATGCGTAATAACGTCTTGCAACGTGTTGCGAGCGGCCGGAAGCGGCACAATTTCGTAAATGACTCAAGTGACCAGTCTGATCAGTCTTATTCGGCTGAAGGAGAACGACAACATTCGGATCGTAATATTAAACGCGTCTCTGATAAGTGTTCGCGAAAAGATTTACGTAGTGACGGCTCTTATTATACTTTGCGATCATGCTCGCGCATAGTTTGTGTTCCCGCTCGTGTGAAAGGAGGATCCCACTTGTATTATAGTTCAGTCTGATATATAAAGATGAAACCGTTCCACTTTACATCAATAATTTCGTTATCGCTCGTATGATAGATACCATCCCGACGTCGCGAGACTTGCGTTTGCTTTCATTTTAAGCGATCTAATTCTCCTAACTGCGTCGGTACTTCTGACTTGAGTGGACCGCATGTACCTACATCACTCCTTTGAATCAACTTGTTCTGAGGCGTCCAATCTTGCGCATGCTTTTCATAAATCTGTTAATAACATTTGGGATAGTGTGAATAAGTTGACCGTGCCAGACCGGTAAATGGGTAAACTGACGAGGATTGTAATCTCGTGTAGTTTCATGTCAAAGGGGCTATGCAAAATTATAGTTTGTCGTGGTCAGGTAAGGCCGAGTCGAGTAAAATAGAAGCTCCGTGAGGCACGGGAGACAGTTCCTCGGTTTTGGAGGTTATTCAAGGTGTATTTAAATCTGTCTAAAGTTGGATGCTCGTGTAAATCAACATCGACAGCCACAACGCTAATTTAATATTTATGAATATGAGGTTGTAATAAAGTTTTCTCAGTCTGCAGGAAACTTGAAGCCGGCATTCGTGGTGGTAATCCCGGCATGTGTGGTCAGTACGTGGCGGTAAAGGTGTTACCCCATGACCGCTGTACACTTCGCTTGCTTAGTGGAGGCTGCGGCGAGGCTACGCAGACTGCGTACGTGGCGCCGTGGAGCGGCGAGTGGTGTGCCATGTGTAAGGCATGCGCTGCCTTCATTGAGAGTGATTCTACTCTGGCGGCGTGCACCACTGACATGTAGGGTGAGGGGAAGCTAGTCACCCCGAGCATTTTGCTACACCCTGGCGCTTGGTGGGTCCCAAGTTGCTGAATAGGCTGATCGAACGATCAGTCTATGGCCTGTTTATCAGGTGGCCTGTGACGTGTTACGTCGGGCGAAGCGCGCGTGTCGCGTGACCGAGTCATGTTTATCCATGGCGATGGTTGGGTAAAAGTCCTAGGCATATGGTTTGAAATTTAAAGAGACGTCTCGATTATTATTTAGAGAAGAATGTTAGATGAGATCGATTGCTCAGTAAAAAAGCTGAAGTATGAATTAATTGAATGACGAGGTAGTGGAAAAGAGGATGTTAATTTTATTTGGTTTAATTGAAATTTTTCTGATTCCTTTTTTAAATACAGATGAGGACTATGACACTGGCTTTGCGTCATCAGTCAGTGCATCTGACTCATCCACGCTTCCATCAGTCACTCATGAAGCTATACCTGTCGCTGCCAACAATGCTGGTCCGGTGGTACGGAGACAGTTTTGGTCGAGGACGACATGCGGTCAGGAGAGGCCGTGTAGACAGCGACATTTTTAATCAGTGTTGTAATTTATTGTTGCTAGCAACACTTCATAATTACCTCTCACCTAGAGTATAAAAATAGTCAGGTCAAGAACAGAGGTCTCTTTTACGATCGGTACTTGCGTGCGAAAGCTCTGTTATTTAATGTGTTCACGTCGGTCATCTTGTTTGTTTGGTTACAAATGTATTAATTTTGTTCTCTTTTTATAAATCCTACTTTGGATCCTAACAATATATAATGCTTAATGTAGAGTGGACAATCGGTTATCATACCTGATACATGCAGGATTCGAAAAAAACACATGCACAAACCTCCACCATACACAAGCACTATATATATTCACTATCACAAACTCAACAACTCAAATGTTTGAATTTCAACAAACATTCTCGGATAAAATGTGAGTAGTTATCCAAAACTTAATAACAAATAAACTATACTTTTGCACTATTTAATACGAAGTAAATTGAAACGTAGTGACTCACCAGAAACGTTCGTTATACGTAATATATAACTGTAATCACTTTTTACTTACGCAAAAATATACAAACCAACAAATGATTTTTAATTAAAATTAGACAATTCCATAAACTTCTTGCTAACGCACACTATATACAATAACACGATATAATAGGAATACCACAATTCCCGTTCCGAGATGCACTTCTCTTGAATGACGAACAAGTACTGAATGTCACTGAAACGTTTTATCAATAGGAAGACTCCACCCCCCCCCCACCGGAAACAATAACGGCACAGTGTTGCCCCTATTTAATCAAAAAGGGCGCGATCAGGGTTGCCACCTTTTTTTTGAAGAAAAATAGTTTTTTTCTTTTTAAATCAAAGAAATATAGTACTTTTATTAAATTCAGGAAAAAAAAATAGTACACATCTATTTTCAATCATCATTTATTTTTCCATGATTATTTTTTATTACTTTTCGCTGGATAATGACACGGAGTTACTAACTAACTAAGCCCCGTAAATACATGAATGAGTTTCGTTCAAACATTCCCTATGCAGTGCTGCGGATGCGTTCCATTCACAGTTAATTAAAAAAAGCACGACAATTGTGTTTTTATTGAACTGTAATAATATTGGGAAGTTTTATTTTTTAATTTTAAAATATAAGTAAAAATAAAACTAAAATAATAAAAATAAAAATAAAACTTTTCCTTCTATAGTAATATTAAAATACTGTACCGTGATCCGAAGTCTAATATAATGTTGAGATAGACCATTGCTTTCACTTCCTTTTTCTGTCTCTTTTCCTCCTTAGTAGTGAATACTATCCGTCCTTGTCTACTGCCACCACCAGGTAGGGGGGATGTTTCGAGTGGGCCTCGAAACTTTATTCGTCATTAACGTTGTTGTTTTCACTTCGTTCGGACGCTCCACTGGTAAGTGCTAGCAAATTTATTTTATACGTATACTATTACTATAACAGTCAACACAGTGTTCTAAAACGTGTTGATTATTAAAGCTAAGACGCTATGCGTCCGTGTTTCTTTTTCCAGTGTTAAGTAGTGAATTTTATTTTTGTGCGGTAACGGATAATATTTACTTTAGATCTAAATTAGCTGAAACAATTGGTAAAATATGAGTGAAGTGAATCTTCAAAACGATTTGAGAGACCAGAACCTACCAAATAATACTGAAGGCGGAAATACTAAAAGGAAAAGACAATCTAATAAGCCTTTATCACGATCGTCCTCATCAGAAAGTGATTCAAGCAGCAGTGATGATTCATCTACCAAGCGTTCTCGACGTCATCGACGCAAACGCTCTCGTAGACATCCCCGTGAAAATAGTAAATTAGATAAGCTCATTGCGGAGGTAAACAACATTAAGTCAAGGATATGTGACACTGAATATATTAATGGTTCTATCAGTGAGAATTTGTATAGTGGCTGTCAGTCAGAAGTAGAACAAGGCGAGTCATTTACGAGGTGTGTTCAAAAAGTATCGCGAATTTTGTGTATTTTCAAAAATTATTTGTTTATTCGTAAATATCTATTTTGTCCCCTTCAAAGTAATCCCTCTGGGATATTATACACTTGTGCCAACGTTTTTACAAATCTTCAAAGCACTTCAAAAAATCATTTTTTTGTATCTTGTTCAGCTCCTCCTTCGATGCCGTCTTTATCTCGTCAATCGTGGCGTAGTGTCGTCCTTTCATGGGCCTCTTCAGTTTCGGGAACAATAAAAAGTCACAGGGGGCCAGATCCGGGGAACACGGTGGCTGCGGTATCATTGGTCTGTTGTTTTTGGCCAAGAAGTCGCGTACAAGCAGCGATGTGTGAACAGGGGCGTTATCGAGGTGCAAAAGCCAATTTTTGTTTTTCCACAAATTATCGATTAAAATCGAATGGCACGAGCCAATCAATAAAATTTCTCTATCGATGATTCGAAGATTGGTCAATACCATTTTCTTCAATTCATCAATTTTTTCGTCTGTTGTTGAAGTGCTCGGGCGTCCGGCACGCTCTTCGTCATTCACATCTTCTCGGCCTTTTAAAAACATTTTGTACCACCGATAAACGTTGCTTTTGTCCAAAGTAGCTTCTCCATATGCCACAGTCCACACTCGGAATGCATCCGCGCACTTAATTTCGTTTTTCACACAAAAATCGATCCTTGTTCCATTTTTTGAATAGGTAAAAATCGAAGACGAACCAAAACACGTGCAAGCAAAGCAGCTGTCAATAATTAACCGAACATTCAAAATGGCCCAACTTGTCAGCATAAGTGAGAGACATATGTACCAACATAACGCCACAAAAAAATCGAAATTGGAATATATGTAACTCGCGAAAATTCAACGTTTCGAACAAAATTAAAAGACCTAAATATACTAACAAGTCCTACATCATATTTGAAAATTTTAAAAAGGATTCAAAGATTAGGTGACGTGGAGTGGCAAAATGTAAGGTACGCAGAAGTACAGAAAAATTATTGACATACCCCCGGTTTTACAGAACTTGAAAGCTAACGACGAAATAAAACAATATGAGACTTCACGTACATCTGTCAATGCCGATAAAGCCTTTGCTGCTATTTGCTATGCTCTGATCAAACAAAAAGATCACCTTGAAAAAGAACTTCGTGGATTTTTATCCTGGGCGAAAGATTCACGTGACCTCAATTTTAATTCAATTCATGAAAAGATTGAAGATATTTTTGTAAATGGTGACTTTTCAAATATATCTAACGATGCCCTTCAATTAGTCTGCGGCCATAGAGCCGAAATGATTCAACACAGACGAGAAGCGATCCTGGCATCGGTTAAAGATCTCTTAGATAAAAGAATGTAAAGGAAAATACCGCCCTCTTGCAGCAACTTATTTGATGCTGTAAAATTCTCTTCTGCCTTAGAAAAGATGGGAGAACATCATAAAGTATTCTGGCCTCTTATTAAAGACCGCGAATCCGCTACGCAAACCGGTCCAACTTCTAACGTTCCTACTGCTGCAATTTCTAGGTCATATCATAATCAACCAGGATCTAACAATATTCAGTATGCCAATAATAGACCCCGTGCGGTCTTTAATTCTAATAAAACATTTCGGGGCAGATCCGATACTGCCAATAGTCGTAGGAATATCGACCAAGCAACAGCAGGCCGAGGTTCACGTGGAAGACATACCACTCCCTCATCCCGCCGGGATAGGAGAAATAATCGAAAGTATTGACTCACCGAGTCTCTTTCGTGCCGGCCAGCTAAAACATTATCGGAAAAGATGGGAGAAAATGGGAGCACCCGATTATATAATAAAATTGATTTCCGGATATCATATCCCATTTCCAAAGCGGCCGCCACTACATCTTCCCAATCGATACAACATACGGCAAGCCACTCTCGAAATTTCACGTATGTTTCCGGTTCCCAAATCGCACGGGTCTATGGGACCCATATTCGACCTCAGAGCTTTAAATCAATATGTGGTCACAACTCCGTTCAGACTCATCAACGTACACAAAGTCTCAACATTTTTGCAACTAAACGATTGGCTTGTCCAAATAGACCTCTCACAAGCATACTTTCATCTTCAAATAAGCACATCTCACAGACGCTTCCTGCGATTGATGTATCGTCAAGAATTATTGGAAATGAGGTGTCGCCCCCTCGGATTGAGCTCTGCTCCCAAGACCTTTGCTATTGTAAGCAATTGGATAGCAGAAATACTCCGACAGAAAGGAATCTGACTTCTCGTGTATCAAGACTACGATCTATCTAATCTATCTAATCGCCACTACAAGCCAACTTATACTGTCGGGGAATTGGTCCCTTTCAGAGAAGAGCTTGCACTCAAATATGAAGGAGCTATTGGTGGTCTTAAAAGTTTTAAAAGATCAAGGTCCGAACCTCCAGTCAACTACAGTACATTTGCTATGCGAGTACAAAACTGTAGTAGCGTACTTACGCAACGAGGGAGGAACGAAGCCTCTGAATTTGCTGGCTTTGACATACAAGATCCTTCAGCTTCTGGATTTCTATCAGATAGATCTACTAGTATATCACCTTCCAGGAATATACAACGCCGAGGCAGATTATCTGTCACGTCATCGGTCTATACCAGAATGGCACCTCCTGCCTCGAGCGACAAATCCCATATTTTCCTAATGGGGGACTTCGATTATAGATCTATTCTCAACAAGACTGATACGTGTAGTAACAAGATGCTGCACTCTGGACTATTATGCAGAGTTTTACGACGCAATGTCAATAATGTGGAACCATGCACTGGCGTGGGTCTTCCCACCCCCACCTTTGAAAGTTCTCCAGCACCTGAATCAATGCATAGGCACGTATCTGATAGTGGTGTCAAGGTGGGAGAAGGTGTTTTGGCGTCCAGATTTACAGGACACATCAGCACCCTGGATAATTTGAGATCTCCACCAGGTACTGGTGGACGTTTTGACAGGGCAGCCTCCTCAGAATGTGAAGGAAATTGAACCGGAAGTATGGAAACTTGGGGCTGGAATGAGCAGTTAAGAGATTGGACGCCGCAGCAAAAAGATCTATTGATTACTAGCTGGCGTCCTTCAACAATAAGAACTTACAAACCTGCTTGGTGCAGATGGGTAAAGTGGACCAATCTCAATAAAGTTTCTTGTAATAAGCCTTATGGATCAGACTTAGCACGTTTTCTGTCAGACCTATTTTTTGTAGAAAAGCTTTCGTACAATACAATTCTGGTTCACAAGTCGGTAGTGGCCACACTATGTGATCCAGAATGTTCTGAACGATTAAGCGGCCACCCTTTTGTTAAGCGAATTCTTAAAGCGATAGCTGTATCAAAACCAACCTTACCTAAATCTATAATATGGGATATTGATGACGTAATAGAATTTATGTCACGAACAGACCCTAAGACTGAAAACTTGTATCAAGTATCGAGACATACAGCTGCGATATTGCTATTGTATTCTGGAAGGAGAGTACATGATTTTACTCTTCTAAATGTTGACTCGGAAAGTTGTATAATTCATGATGATTATACATATAGTCTTATGGCCTATGTATGGATCAAAGACTGACTCCGCTGATTATCGTCGAGTCTGGTTGGAGGCTTAATGTTAATTCTAATATAAAATTGGACCCTGTTTTCTGGATAAATAAATTAATAATTACTGGACAAGACAGGAGACAATCTGCCAATTGTTCAAAGCTTTTTGTAATAACTTGTGGAGTACCGAAGCCAGCTTCTAAATGTGTAATTTCAGTTAAAATAAAAATTTAAATATTTAATTTAAAGGGTTAAAAAATTATTAAAAGATGCTGGTATAGAGGCTACTGCTGGCAGTTCTAGAGCTGCGGTCGCCTCTAAAAGTTGGATCGAAAATATGTCTATTGATGACATACTATCCAGAGGGAACTGGAGATCAGAAAACACCTTCCGAAAATTCTACTGCAAACAAATATTACAATCGAATATGCAAAATAAAAAGCAAATCTTTCAGATTTTTAAGTGATAACATTGCATACATTATACCTATTTATGAATCATTGTCTAATTACAATCATTTAAATGATATTCTTTTATTTTATTGTCAGCATACTCGTCCGTCTTTGTTATCTAACAAATGTAGAAATTATTATTTACTTGATCACATAGACGTTTTAACCACCACCAGGCGATAGCAAAAATCTCTCAACATTATATTAGACTTCGGATCACGGTACAGTATTTTAATGCAAGCGTTTTACCTGAAAATAAAACGTATATTAAAATACTTACCTGATCCGAAGTCTAATATTTTAAAATCCTGCCTGGTGTACCAAAACAACAAGTGCAATGACGAATAAAGTTTCGAGGCCCACCTCGAAACATCCCCCCTACCTGGTGGTGGCAGTAGACAAGGACGGATAGTATTCACTACTAAGGAGGAAAAGAGACAGAAAAGGAAGTGAAAGCAATGGTATATCTCAACATTATATTAGACTTCGGATCAGGTAAGTATTTTAATATACGTTTTATTTTCAGGTAAAACGCTTGCATTTATTGTGTATGCTTTATTGAAGTGTTGTATATCATATGTCATACCCAATATCAGTTATATTCTATGTTTTAAGTGGTTATTTCTGAATAGTTGTTATTCTTTCTGCGACAGACAATATGGATTATAGACATACTTTAATTATTTAACAGAAAGTTATTTGTTCAAGATACTTTAACATACTATCCCATTTAGTTATGCACATTTCAACTGGATTTTTTGTCTGAGCAACTGTGTCTGGTCAAGGCACTGCTACTGTTGTTGCAATGAATTCATTAATATCTGATACAATGGCTGATATTCTTCAAGTGAGTTAAAATGTTTCAAATATAAATCATTTTTGTTTGTAAACACAAAAATTAGCATGTGTATGTTTAAAGTAACAGCCTGTTATCCACCCCAGCAGTGGGAACCATAAGCTTCCTCTATCCGTTTTTTGGAGAGAAGTATTGTAGCAAAGACCTACCATCGCGTTGCTCCAATGCGGATTGGTAGGTTACGCATATCCCTAGAATTCGCTAGAAGTATGCGGATTTCCTTACCATATTTTCCTTCACCGAAAAGCGTGTCATATATTGCAATTGTCAATTAGACATGTGCCTGCGCGGGGTATAAACCCATGATCGTCTTTACAGAGTCGCACGGCCTCACCGCTGAGCTATCACAGCTTGTTCCATATTTATTAAAATGTTTTTGCAATAATTTTCAGATGAACCTGGTCATTGCCAAAGAGAGTACTCATTGGGATGACGTCTAAGGGCTATATGCTGTTGATGCTTTATGGGATGAAGCACATGATTAGGTCAATTGATTTGACTAGATGAAGGCAAGTAAATATTTGATGTAAAGTATGTCAGTCTGTCCATTTCACTTTCAATTAAAACTGAAGCTTATATGTCTAATGGGCTAACTGCCTAATCCGTTTGAGATATAACAAAAAATGTTTGGTACAATTTTTCCTCTATTATAGTGATGCAAAAAAGTGTGTGATATAAGAATAGCTTAAAAGACATATTAGTGATGATCATTGGAACTTTGTTACATATGCTTCTTAATTGTCACATACCATTCAGTATTTGGAAAGCATAATATCTATTCTATACTTAAAATATAACTGTAGACAAAGTTATAGACACGTAAAAAATATTTTCCAGAAACTATTTAAGACCAGTAGAAGCTAAAAATATATTTTTAAAATTTAAAATCTCTGTTATTTGTCAATGCATCATTCTCCTACCCTTATCCCACTCTAAATGGGGTAGGCACAACATGTTTTAAACATGATTTGGTATCTTACGACCGGCCGCCTGCCCGACGTCAACTTACCTTAATCGGTTTTCGCGACACCTAGGTAAGAAATGAGGGTGGTCTATTCTACTCGGGGGATATCAATGCCAAGATTGTCTGTAAGACTACCTTTGCAAACTAATGTTCTATCTA